>JAEOAD010000555.1:1367500-1990000 GCA_036365145.1 Orientallactaga sibirica
ACTGGCTGGATCAGTCCAGATGGTCTGTGGCATTTTGATGGATGTTCAGGCAGGAAGCGACCTTTTAAAACAGTTTCCTTTAGAAAGGCAGCTTGGAAAATCTGGCAGCGTGTGTGTGTGTGTGTGTGTGTGTGTGTGTGTGTACACACCATGCATACTCTGAATGACTCTTCAAATATATGATTTCTTTTTACTGGATTGAATATTCAGAGGTCTCCAAAGGTGTGTTAATTGTTAGTTATTTTTGTCACTGTGACAAAATATCTGAGGAAACCCCCCCAAGGGAGGAAAGATTCATTTTTTAGAAGATTTTATTTTTATTCATTTATTTATTTATTAGAGACAGAGAGAGGGAAAGAGAGAGAGGGAGAGTGAGAATGGGCACGCTAGGGCCTCTAGCCACTGCAAATGAACTCCAGATGTGTGTGCCCCTTGTGCATCTGGCTTACCTGGGACCTGAAGAATTGAACCTGGGTCTTTAGGCTTCATGGGCATGTGCCTTAACCGCTAAGCCATCTCTCCAGTCCAAGATTCATTTTTTTATTTTTATTTTAAAAAATAATTATTTATTTTTTGGTTGTATTTTTTATTTATTTATTTTTATTTTTGTATTTTTATTTTTATATTTTATTTATTTATTTGAGAGAGAGAGAGATACAGAAATAGGCAGGTAGAGAGAGAGAATGGGCACGCCAGGGCCTCCAGCCACTGCAAACGAACTCCAGATGTGTGTGCCCCTTGTGCATCTGGCTTAACCGGGGTCCTTAGTTTTCACAGGCAAGCGTTTAACCGCTAAGTCATCTCTCCAGCCCTTATTTTCTTTATAAGAGAGAGAATTGGCATGCCAAGGCCTCTAGCCACTGCAATCCAACTCTAAATGTGTGCCCCACCTTGTGCCCATGTGTGACCTTGTGCATCTGGCTTATGTGGGACCTGTAAAGTCGAACATGGGTCCTTAGTCTTCACAGGCAAGCTAAGCCATCTCTCCAGCCCCATTGATTGGTTGATTGATTGATTGATTTTTTATTTTATTTTATTTTTGATTTTCCAAGGTAGGGTCTCACTCTAGCTCAGGCTGACCTGGAATTCAATATATAGTCTCAGGGTGGCCTCGAACTCATGGCAATCCTACTACCTCTGCTTCCCCAGTGCTGGGATTAAAGGCATGTACCACCATATCTGGCCCTGTTGGAGAGAAAGAGACAGAGAAAGAGGCAGAGAGAGAGAGAGAATGGGCATGCCAGAGTCTCTAGCTACTGCAAATGAACTCCAGATGCATGTGCCACCTTGTGCATCTGGCTTCTGTGGATCCTGGGGAATTGAACCTGGGTCTTTTGGCTTTGCAAGCAAGTGCCTTAACCACTAAGCCATCTCTTCAGCCTAAAATATTCATTTCTGCTCATGCTTTCAGTCCACGGTGAGCTGGATCCCTTTGCTTTGGGTCTGAGGTCGGGGTGAATATCACAGTGGTCAGGTGTGATAGAATGGAACTGCTCAACTCACAGCAGCCGGGAAGCTGAGGGGCAGAAAGGAAGGGTCGAAGGGCAAGATGTACCCTGGAAAGTCAAGGACAAGGTGTGCCCTGGAAAGTCAAGCCTGCAGGGCTGTGTGTCTTCTAATGAGGTCCTGCCTCTGAACAGCTGAAGGTGGACACCATCAGCTGAGGAAGCGAGCGTGTATGCGCATGTACACACCACACACACCATCAGCTGAAGAAGCGAGCGTGTATGCACACGTACACACCACACACACCATCAGCTGAAGAAGCGAGCGTGTGTGCGCATGTACACACCATGCGCACCATCAGCTGAGGAAGCGAGCGTGTATGCACACATACACACCACACACATAAATGAATAAATAAAATGAAATTGATAAATAAAATGACAGCACTCAAACGTGCTGTTGCATAGAATGATGTCTGTTAACACCTATATCTCTCAAAAGCCCAGTGGTTGGTAATCAAACCTTTAACCCACGAGCCTCTGGGGGATATTGGTAGATTCAGACCATAACAGGAGGTAGAAGCAAAACTAACTGCACACCCTCAGAAGCCTGGCAGAAGGGAGATCAAGCCCTTTCTACATCTAAAGCACACGAAAGTCACTCATATCTGTACTTTTAAAATTTTTATTTATTTTATTTTATTCCATAGAGTTTCACTCTAGCTCAGGCCAACCTGGAATTCACTATGTAGTCTCAGGGTGGCTTTGAACTTACGGCGATCCTCCTACCTCTGCCTCCCGAGTACTAGGATTAAAGGCGTGCACCACCACACCCGGCTATACATTTTAATTTATTTTTTTATTTGAGACAGTGAGAGGGAGAGAGAGAAAGAGAGAGAGAGAAAGAATGGGTGAGCCAGGGCCTCTAGCCACTGCAAATGCACTGCAGATGCATGCGCCACCTTGTGCATCTGGTTTACATGAAATCTGGAGAATGGAACCGGGGTATTTTGGTTTTGCAGGCAAGCATCTTAACCGCTAAGCCATCTCTCTAGCCCATATCTGCACTTTCACCAATGGCTTCTTCCAAATGGGAGATTGTAGGAAATTTCCATGGTGACTAAATATGCTTCCAACTCCAATATTGTGTGTGCTAGCCTCACCCTCAGGCAAGTTCAAGTGCAGCCTCACCCTCCAGTCATGGAACAAGTCAAGGAGCATCCTTAGCGATGACTTCCTACCTTCTCCATCTCTGGACGCTGCTCCTTTTACGGAGCACATTGGCGTATTGAGCTGTGACCTGTGGGCTTTTGCCTGAAGTGTTTGTTGTTGTTGTTTGTTTGTTTATTTTTGGTTTTTCAAGGTAGGGTTTCACTCTAGTCCAGGCCTACTGGGAATTCACTATGTAGTCTCAGGGTGAACTCACAGTGATCCTTCTACCTCTGCCTCCTGAGTGCTGGGATTAAAGGCATGCACCACCACGCCCAGATAGATGCCTGAAGTTTTAACAACTCAAAGGGGAGGGATAGGGTTACCTCTCCTGACTTGATCTTGGGGTTATGGCTCCAAAACCTTCCATGGATTCATTACTTTTTATTTATTTATTTATTTGGTTTTTAATTTTTATTTTAATTTTTTTATTGACAACTTCCATAATTGTAGACAATATCCCATGGTAATTCCCTCCCTCCCCCACTTTCCCCTTTGAAACTCCACTCTCCATCATATCCCCTCCCCCTCTCAATCAGTCTCTCTTTTATTTTGATGTCATGATCTTTTCCCCTATTAGGATGGTCTTGTGTAAGTAGTGTCAGGTACTGTGAGGTCATGGATAATCCAGGCCATTTTGTGTCTGGAGGAGCACATTGTAAGGAGTCCTACTCTTCCTTTGGCTCTTACATTCTTTCTGCCCTCTCTTCCACAATGGCCCCTGAGCCTTGGAAGGTGTGTTAGAGATATTTCAGTGCTGAACAATCCTCTGTCCCTTCTTCTCAGCACCATGGTGCCTTCTGAGTCATCCCAAGGTCACCACCATTTGAAAAGAGAAGGTTCTCTAACCAAAAGTGAGAATAGCATTAATATATGGGTGTGGACATTAAGAGAAGTGCTTACTGGGCAGTTTGGTGAGCATAGTATGTACATTTAGCCAGACACCAGCAGATGTTACACCCCTAGGACTCATGACTACCCCTATTGTAGGTTTTCAGTATCAGGGATTTATTCCCTCCCATGGAGCAGGCCTCCAGTCCAATTAGAGAGTGGTTGGTTTTCCCCATAACAGACATGCCACTATTGCACCCATTGGCTCATTTGGCCTGACTGGACAAATTTAAGGCTTGCAGTGTTCACTGTTGAGTATCTTCACTGGTGTTTTCTCTCTCCCATGGAACTGCATGCAGCATAGC
Organism: Orientallactaga sibirica; assembly: GCA_036365145.1. NCBI lineage: Eukaryota > Metazoa > Chordata > Mammalia > Rodentia > Dipodidae > Orientallactaga > Orientallactaga sibirica. Next base: position 1,371,351 of record JAEOAD010000555.1, read on the forward strand.
TTTTTCCAGCTTTCTGTCGGCTGGTCCACATGGAGGAGGCTTTCAGCTCAGCTCCAGCAGGTTTTCTCAGTGACCTTGCAGCCCGAGTATGTGGAGTCTTCAGCAATAGGGTCTTACCATCTATTCCTGGTGGGAAACCAAGGGCCTCAGCAATGGCCTGTAATGTTTTGGGGGCATCAGGGACCTCCCTGGCCAACAACTCACTGGAAGGTATCCCATCCCTGGCACTGAGAATTTTCTAGTAACCATCTATGGCCCCTGAGTGTTCCATTGGTATTCATGACTTTTCTTCTTATTGTGATCAAATGCCTGACACGAAGCAACTTAACGGAGGAAGCGTTCACTTTGGCTCAGGGTTTGAAGGTTACAGTCCATGATGGTGGGGAAAGCACAGCAACAGGAGTGGCTCTTGGCTGTGGCTGCAGAAGTATGAGGCTGCTTGCTCTCCTCTGGGTGGGTCAGGAAGTGGGGGATGAGTGCTGGTGCTCAGCTGGCTTCCTCCTTTCTCCCTTTTTATTCAATCAGGAACCCAGAAAGGCCCACCCCATGCTCACAGCAAATTACCTTGAGACCCGACCTCCTTCCTCATGGGAAGACAGGTGTCACCTCAGCTAACTGGCATTTGGAAAGTTGGGTTAGCTCTGAAACAGCTCGTCGCACACCCATGCTGCTCTGATAGCTACTGCTTAAAGTGAGGTCAAACGCGAAGAGTTTTAGAACCACCTCCACCTCAGCCAGTATGACTCTCTGCGTGTGTCAGTTCTCAAGTTCCCCCAAGGCAGACCCTGAGACAAGAACCTGGGGACAAGTGGCTCATATGAGAGGGGACACAGAGTACAATGAAGCCGTGGGCATACGAAGGAGAAAAGACTGTGAAGGGTCTGAGGTCCGCCAGAGGCCACCAGAGGGGAAGTGTGAGAGATACCTCAGAAGTCTCCATCTGAAGGACAAGGAGAAAGTGTCCAATGTCACCTGCTGTGGTTGAATTTGGTCCCTGCGTGCCCTATGTCTTTAGCAGGCTGGGCAAGCTTCCACAGGAAGGGAGGAAGCCTTCAGGAGAGAAGTAAATGGAAGGAAGGAGTCCCAAAGTGAAAGCCAACAGCCTTCCAGGACTGTCCACCAAAGCTGCCAGCAGCACAGAGGGTAGGCTGGGCTACCTCCAGTATCTGTTCCAGGTCCCAGGGAATCATTAGAAAATGATAGAATTGGGGCTGGAGAGATGGCTTGGCAGTTAAGGTGCCTGCCTGCCAAGCCTAAGAACACCAGTTCCAATCTCCAGGTCCCACATTTAGCCAGACGCAAAAAGTGATGCAATGGTGCAATGCTGCACTTGCCCACAAGGGGGCGCATGCATCTGGAGTTCATTCACAGCGGCTGAGAGGCTGCTGGTGTGCCCATTCAATCTCTCTCTCTCCCTTTCCCTCTAGCTCTCTATCTCTCTCAAATAAAAAAGAAAAGAAAAGAAAAAAAAGAAAATGATAGAATTGCATCTAACTGCAGGACAGCTCCCTCCATCCCCAACAGCTCTGCCTGCCCCTCCTTCAAGGGTGTGCTCCACCCACAGGCTGGAGTATCTTCGTTACCTGCTGTGAATCCTGAGGGCTTGTAGCACATGATCCAGGGCACTGCAGAGGGCCGTGGAGACGGAGGAGCTCACAACCTTCCGATGATTGAACTGTCTAAAAGAAACACAAAGTCACACAGAACATGGTGACAAAGGCTGTGATTTCAGCACTTGGGATGTGAGTGACTGAGGCAGGAGGATCACAAATTCAAGGGAAATCTGGGCTACATAGGGAGACCTTGTCTCAAAAACACAACGCAGCCAGGCATAGTGGTGCATGACTTTAATCCTAGTATTGATTTTGGAAGCATGAAAAATGCACAGAAGCAGGTCATAAAGTACACATCATTCTAGGTGCCACTGCTGAGACATGGCATATGAAGCAGGCATAAGGTCCCTGATTGTAAGACCACTCACTGTAAGATGGACATTGGTCTGCAGTAGAGGCTCAGAGATGTATTGGATATACCAGGACTGTGCAAGGGCCACCATGGAGTGCAGTTGGCTTGGATAGAAGTTTTCTCTGGCTACTCAGCCAAGCTGGAGGGATAGAAATTAGAAATACAGAGCAGGGCGTGGTGGCACGTGCCTTTAATTCCAGCTCTCAGGAGGCAAAGGCAGGAGGATTATCATGAGTTCAGGTCACCCTGAGACTACATAGTGAATTCCAGGTCAGCCAGAGCTAAGAGTGAGACCCTACCTCAAAAAAAAAAAAAAAAAAAAAAAAAAAAAAAAAAAGAAAAGAAAAAGAAAGAAAGAAAAAAAGAAAAAAAATTGGAAATCCAGTGACTGTCACTGATTATGGATGTTGGACTTGAACTGTGATGTTTATTTACTTGTTATTTGTATGTTATTTGTATGTTACTTGTGGTTATTGATTTTGCATTGTTCTAGTTTCTCCTTGTTATGTCTTATAGCACTGAAAATGTTTACTCTGTGCCAAGAAATGTTGGAAGTATATAACTTGTTTTGATTTTATAGGACTCACAGTTGAAAGACAGTCTTGAATCTCAGATGAGAACTGGGACTTTGGGACAATCTTAAAGTTGGTAAAGACTATGGGGACCTTTGAACACAATTTGCAATGTGAGATGGTCATGGGTCTACTGGGGGCCAGGGGCTGGAAACAAACCCCTTCTTCCCATAAAACTGTGTTTGGCTGGATGCTCATCCCAGCACGCTGTCTGTCTACATCATTATCAAACACCAGGTAGCTTCACATCTATTACCTCATTTAACTTCTCCAGTCACCTACAAGATAGGAAGTATCCTTCCCACCTGAAAAGTAAGAAAACATCTGCAAAAAGCAAAAAGATACTGATAGCAGGTCACATCATGTCGCCCCTGAGTGTCCCTGCAGACACTGGGATGTCTTGTCTGGACTGGAGCCTTTCCATTGTCAACCAACGTGTGGACAAAGAGGCTCTGTCACAGAAGTTCATGGCAGTGGACACGGGGCAGTTCTAGGGCCAGGGAGGGTTTTCTCCCTTCCTGCTGGGGCTAATGGAGAGTGTAGACACGCTCCGTCCTGGGCTCATCCTGGTATATAGAGGGAGGGAGAGCAAGCATCCAAACAGAGATGAGCAGAGAGGGACGTGAGAGAAAGGGATGCCTGAAGATGATCACGGATCATGTCCTGCCCTGACTCCATTGCTTCCTCAGCCATTCCATATAGACCCCTTCTATGTGTCAGTCAGACCCCTCCCCAATAGGGCTACACACACTAGGCCCCTGCAGCTAACTAATTCACCAAGAGACTCAGGGACTAATTTCCCACTACCACTTGAATGTTTTTAAGTGTTTAACAGTATATTTATTTATTTATTCATTCATTCAAATTTTTTTTTATCTATTATTTTGTGGGTTTTCAAAGTAGGGTCTCACTCTAACCCAGGCTAATTTGGAATTTACTATGTAGTCTAAGTCTCAACTCACCATGCTCCTCCGACCCATAAAGACGTGCCTGCTTCCTTCCTTCCTTTCTTTTTTTCCTTTTTTTGGTTTTTCAAGGTAAGGTCTTGCTCTAGCCCAGGCTAACCTGGGATTCAGTCTGTACTTTCAGGGTAGCCTCAAACTTACAGCGATCCTCCTACCTCTGCCTGCCAAGTGCTGGGATTAAAGGCGTGTGCCACCATGCCCTGCTGTTTGTTTGTTTGATTCTGGTTTATTTTATTTTATTTTATTGGTATTTTTCGAGGTAGAATGTCACTACTAGCCCAGGCTGGCTTCGAACTCATGGCGATCCTCCTACCTCTGCCTCCCAAGTGCTGGGATTAAAGGCCTGAACCACCATTCCTGCTCTTTATTTATTTATTTATTTATTTATTTATTTATTTATTTATTTATTTTGGGTTTTCAAGGCAGGGTCTCACTCTAGCCCAGGCTGACCTGGAATTCCAGTAGTCTCAGGGTGACCTGTGAACCCCTGCCTCCCAAATGCTGGGAGTAAAGGCCTGAACCACCATTCCTGCTCTCTATTTATTTATTTATTTATTTTGGGTTTTCAAGGCAGGGTCTCACTCTAGCCCAGGCTGACCTGGAATTCACTATGTAGTCTCAGGGTGGTCTCGAACTCGTGACGATCCTCCCACCTCTGCCTCTCAAGTGTTGGGATTAAAGGTGTGCACCACCACACCTGGCTTTATTTTATTTTATTGTTAATTATAAAGGAGAGTCTTTATTAAACTGGCTGTGTCTGCCCCTCACAGCCAGGAGGAGAGCAGCTATTTTTATTTTTATTTATTTATTTTATATTTTATTTATTTTATTAGTTTATTGGTAGGGACTCACTCTGGCCCAGGCTGACCTGGAATTCACTGTGTAGTCTCAGGGTGGCCTCAAACTCATGGTGATCCTCCTACTTCTGCCTCCCAACTGCTGGGATTAAAGGCGTGTGCCACCACATCTGGCTCATTTATTTTTTTAACATTTTTAAAATATTTTATTTATTTATTTGAGAGAGAGGAAGAGGCACAGAGAGAGAGAGAATGGGAGTGCCAGGGCTTCCAGCCACTGCAAATAAACTCCAAATGCATGGGCCCCCTTGTTCATCTGGCTTACATGGGTCCTAGAGAATCAAACCAGGATCCTTTGGCTTTGCAGGCAAATGCCTTAACCAGTGAGCCATCTCTCCAGCCCTCATTTATTTATTTATTTATTTATTGGTTTTTCAAGGTAGGGTCTCACTCTAGCTCAGGCTGACCTGGAATTCACTATGTAGTCTCAGGGTGGCCTTGAACTCACAGCAATCCTCCTACCTCTGCTTCCCGAGTGCTGGGATTAAAGGCGTGCGCCACCACGCCCGGCCCTCATTTATTTTTTTTAAGATTTTTTTTTTTTTTAGAGAGAGAGAAAGAGGTAGATAGAGAAAATGGGCTTACCAGGGCTTCCTGCCACTTTGTGCTTTTGGCTCTACATGGGTACTGGGGAATTGAACACATGTCGTCATGTCGTTAGACTTTGTAGGCAAGTGTTTTAACTGCTGAGCCATTTCTCCAGTCTCATTTGTTCTTTTTTTTTTTTTTTATTTTGGTTTTTCGAAGTAGGGTCTCACTCTAGCCTAGGCTGACATGGAATTCACTATGTAGTCTCAGGGTGGCCTCAAACTCATGGCAATCCTCCTACCTCTGCCTCCTGAGCACTGGGATTGAAGGCGTGTGCCACCACGCCCGGTTCTCATTTGTTCATTTTTTGTGTGTGCATGCATGTGTATGTATGAACCCTGACACACTTGCCACTTTGTGCATCTGGCTTTACATGGGTACTGGGAAATTGAGCCCTGGCCAGCAGGCTTTGCAAGCCAGTCTTTTAGTTGCTGAGCCATCTCTCCAGCTTTGTGCTCTGCTTTTTTATTATTATTATTTTTTATTTCTTTTAAAATATTTTCATTTTATTTATTTGTGAGCAGAGACAGATAGAGAGAGGCAGAGAGAGAATGGGCATATCAGGGTCTCTTGCCACTGCAAAGGAACTCTAGACACATGGGCCACTTTGTGCATCTGGCTTTATGTGGGTACTGGGGAATTAAACCCTGGGCTGACAGGTTTTTGCAAACAAGTACCTTTAATCACTGAGTCATCTTCCCAACCCTGTTTATTTTGGAGCAGGGGCTCACTCTAGCCTAGGCTGACCTGAAACTCACTCTGTAGACACAAGCTGTCCTTAAAATCATAGCAATCCTCCTACCTCTGCCTCTGGAGTGCTGGGATTAAAGGCGTGCACCACTACATCTGGCTCAGTATGCTGCTTTTAATATTTTTTTCTTTTCTTTTTTATTATTTTATATTTTATGTATTTATTTGAGAGAGAGATACAGAGAATAAAAGGGACACACACACACACACACACACAGAGAGAGAGAGAGAGAGAGAGAGAGAATATGGTGCACCAGGGCCTCTTGCCACTGCAAATGAATTCCAGATTCATGTGCCACTTTGTGCATCTGGCTTTATGTGGGTTCTGGGGAATGGAACTTGGTTTTTAGGCTTTGTAGGCAAGCACCTTAACTGCCAAGCTATCTCTCCAGCCCAGTTTTTCTTTTCTTGAAGGTGTGGTCTAAGACAACTTCTGTGAAACTTAGTGAGGTTGTTGACAATGAATTCGGAAAGGCACAGCTACAGCATGACCAGGGCACCCAGCCCTTCAAGTCCAAGTCAGGAGGCTCCAAGACAGGGCCACCATGAAGTTCACATGTACTGTACTGGGCATAAATTATACATTGGACAAAGGAGTCCATTTACTTCTCATCTCTGTATGCCAAACAGATGTCATTGTATGCAGAAAAGGGGAGTGGCCTAACAATGTCAATAAAACAGATCTTGTGATCGCCAACTTCTGAGCACGGGATGGAAACACACCCAGACCTCCTGCACACCAGGGGCCGCAGTTTGTATCCCTGTCGGAAAGGCTCTCGTCTCAGCTATAAATAGAACGTGGCTGCTGACAGCGGCTGTTTGCTGAGGTCACTGCTGAGTGTCTGGGTCCCTTCTCTCTGAGGCTTTGCCATTTTCACTCCAGGCTGAGGCCCTCTGGGATGGTGGGACAATGCGATGGAATCACACAAGACTTCTGAGCCACCCCGCTGCACTGCTGCCCAGGCCTGTCTGCTGCAGTCCGTCTGTCTTCTCCTTCTCTCCGCTTCTGTCTCTGGGTGGCTGACTCTCTGTCCCTCTCTATGTCTTCTTTTTGTGGTATTGGGGACTGAAGCCAGGGTCTTGCGTTTGCTCCAGCACTTAACCATACCTTCAGTCCTCTCTGTATATTTCTGCCTCTTGTCTCTGTCTCTCTCTCTCTCTGCCTCAGTGTCTGTCTCTGTATCTTCTCCTCTGGCCCTATCTCACTGTGCCCTTCCTTCTTTCCTCCCTCCCTCTCCCTTCCTTCCTCCCTTCCTTCCTTCCTCCCTCCCTCTCCTTTCCTTCCTCCTTCCTTCTCTCTCTCCCTTCCTTCTTTTTTCCCTCCCTCCCTCCCTCCCTCCTTCCTTCCTTCCTTCCTTCCTTCCTTCCTTCCTTCCTTCCTTCCTTCCTTCCTTCCTTCCTTCCTTCCTCCCCCTTTTTTGTGGTACTGGGGATTAAGCCCAGGGCCTTGTGTGTCTAGATAAGCGCTCTGCCCCTGAGCTACACCCAGCCCTCTCTATGTCTTTCTATTTGTCTGTTTCGGTCTCCCTGTATCTCTGCATTTCTCCATCCCCATATATTTCTGGCTTGCTCCCTTCCTCCCTGCCTCCTTTCCCTCCCTCCTCTTTCTCCTCCTGTCTCTATTGTCATTTGTGCACTTGCCTTCACAGCCTCTGGTGATGTGGTGGCTCTGAGGGCTCGGTCACATGTTAGATCAGAGATAGGACCTCACCTCCTATCACTGTCCCGATCTGGGCTTGGATGTCCCATCTTGGCTCACTCCACCCCTCCTTCCTGCACAGTGTGTCAGGAAGCGGTGGGGACTTGAAAGAGTGGAGGTCACGTGAGACAGTGCAGGAGGGCAGCTGGCCAGGAAGAGTTTGCCTCCTGCCTTCCAGCTCCACATCAGGCCTTCCAAGGAACCACCAAAGCAGAAAGGACACTTGATAGCCAGTGTCCCTCAGCTGATGTGACTCCCAAGGTTCTGAGAAAGGTGTTCTACCTCCAGTTCCCCATTTCCTGCTCTCACAGCAGGGACCTGATGCTCTGGGACAGAAGCTCTCTGGCCAGCGGTGGCACCGTGGGTGACTGGGGATGAAGGCCTTTGTCCTCCACTCCATCATCAGCCTCTGATACCCAGGCCAACGTCCTTCCAGGTCTTTGGGTGATCTTAACTAGAATTTTCAGAGAGCCCAGTGCCCTGGACCTGTGCTCTGGCTCTGGTTGGGGCTCCATGCTTGGTGGCCAACAGGGACCCCCATTCACCTAAGCTCAGCTTGGAAGAAGCTGTGGTTATCACCATTCACACAGCATAGCTGGAAACCTGGAGAGCCCTTGGTAGAGGCTGGGCCTGTCGGAGGGAGGGAAAGTGTTTCTGCCTGGATTTCCACCTCTGTAGCCAGTCCCTCACTGCTCAGGCTGGGAGCCGCTGAGGGTCCCAGAACAGCCTTGGCATCTCCAGGGCCTGGCTTAGAATGGGCATGCAATGAGGGCTGTGCATAAATTTGCTGAGTGTAATTTCAGCTTTATGTCTGAACATGGGAAATAAGCAAATGATAGATTGAATATCCTTTTGGGAAGCAGATTTGTGGTCATTTGTCCTTTCAATCATCCAATCAGCCCTTCATTTACTTCATAAGAAGGGCCAACCAAGCCTCTACCCTATGTCAGGGCTATAAAGATGAGTGACAGGCAGGCTCTGTTCCTTTTTAACTCATAGCCAAGCAGGGAAGGAAAATAAGATTATATTGTGGTGTGATAATCAGACTGCTCAAAGTGCCTATAACACAGCAGGCATGGTGGTGCACGCCTGTAATCTCAGTACTCAGGAAGTGCCTTTGAAGCCATCCTGAACTTCAAGAGACCTGGTTTCAAAAACAAACAGTGGGGGGCTGGGTCTGGTGATGCACGCTTTAATCCCAGCACTCAGGAGGCAGAAGTAGGAGGATCACAGTGTGTTCAAGGCCAGTCTGAGACTACAGAGTGAACTCCAGGTCAGCCTGGACTAGACTGAGACCCTACCTCGAAAAACCAACCAACCAACCAAACAAACAAACAAACAGGGCTGGAGAGATGGCTTAGTGGTTAAACGCTTGCCTATGAAGCCTAAGGACCCTGGTTCAAAGGTCTCTTCTCCAGGACCCACGTAAGCCAGATGCACAAGGGGGCATATGCATCCGGAGTTCGTTTGCATGCCCATTCTCTCTCTCTACCTGCCTATTTCTGTATCTCTCTCAAATAAATAAATAAAAATAAATAAATAATAAAATATTTTTAAAAACAAACAAACAAAAAACCAGTTGGGATGGGAAGATAGCTCAGCATGAACAAGCACTTGCTATGCGAGCATGAGAATCTGAGTTCTGAATTCAATCTCCAGGCCCCATGTAAAAAGCCAGGGTGGAGACACACACACACACACACACACACACACACACATTACCCCAGTGTTGAGGGGGTGGAGACAGGAGAATCTCTGGACTTGCTAGTCAGCCAGTCTGAAAAAACAGCAGTTCCAGGTTCTATAAAAGACTATCTCAAAAAGGGGGTGGGGAGGCTGGAGAAATGGCTTAGGGCACTTGCCTGCGAAGCCTAGGGACCCATGTTCAATTCTCCAGATCCCACATAAGCCAGATGCACAAAGGTGAGGCAAAGCTGGGCATGGTGGCGCACGCCTTTAATCCCAGCACTCAGGAGGCAGAGGTAGGAGGATCGCCGCGAAGTTCAAGGCCACCCTGAGACTACATAGTTAGTTCCAGGTCAGCCTGGGCCAGAGTGAGACCCTACCTCGCAAAACCACATGCCCATTAATTGGCACAAGCAACTGGAGTTAGATTGCAGTGGCTGGGGTCCTGGCAAGCCAATTCTCTCTCCCTCTCTCTAAAATAAATAAAAATTTTTAAAAAAACAAACCAGAAGAATGATAAAGACAGCAACATTCTCCTCTGGTGTCCACATGCATGCGCACAGGCTGTGTGCATTTGCTCTGCATGGTGCGTGGACACAGACTGCACACATATCTTTTTTTGCATGAGGACATCTAGTTTTCCCAGAACCTTTTTTTTTTTTTTTTCAAGGTAGGCTCTCCCTCTAGTCCAGGCTGACCTGGAATTCATTATGTAGTCTCAGCCTGGCCTTAAACTCATACTGATCCTTCTACCTCTGCTTCCCAAGTGGAATCTTTAGGGTTTTCCGCAAAAAAAGGTGACTTAGGGCTGGAGAGATGGCTTAGCGGTTAAGGCGCCTGCCCCCTAAGCCTAAGAACACTGGTTCCAATCTCCAGGTCCCACGTTTAGCCAGATGCAAAGTGACGCAAGGGTGCAATGCTGCACTTGCCCACAAGGGGGCGCACGCATCTGGATTTCGTTCACAGCAGCTGAGAGACTGCTGGCGTGCCCATTTCTGTCTCCCTCTCCCTCTCTGTCTATCTCTCTCTCTGTCTCTCTCTCCAAAAATAAATAAAAAATAATAATAATTTAAAAAGGTACTTGTTTGCAAGTTGAAAGGGACTTACTTCTACCTTTCCTCAGACACAGAGTAAGTAGCAGGCTGCTGACCCCAACAATCATGTCAGTCCTGACCAATGGCCAGCTCGCGGTCTGCCTAACCAACCCCGAGTGCGGGCATGTAACCGAAGCACATGGCGAGATTCTTACATGTTTGCCACTGCTCAAGACCAAAGGGAAGAGTAAATGGAATGTACCAGAATATCTGGCAAACTGCAGGGGCAGATTTGAGGCTAAGCTGCATCATGGCTGTATCTGCAGGCTACCTGCTTACACAGTCTCTGGTCCTGTCCCCACAGTCTGTGTGTTGGCATGGACATGCCCTTTGCCTGGTCCTCACCCTATGGAAACAGCTGAAAGTGTGTTCTGTGCCCTTGGCAGGTTTGGGCATTCCCACCTTGGCACCTTCCCAAGCCCACTCTTATCTCACTTATGTTGAACAACTTTTGGGGGGCCAATGTACAAGCTTGGGGGCCCCAGAGAAGCATCTCTCTCCTGACCTATCCACAGGAAATTCCTGCGTTCACTCAGCCACGAACAGACTGTTGTACGCAGTGCCAGAGCTACGTTCAAGACCTACGTGGCCTCTGCTCTCCAAAACACATCGGTCGGGAAGTAAAAGTAAAGTAAATAAACAGAAAGCAAAAATGGCAGGTTGTGAAAATCTTTTAAAGAAAAATACACATATTAGTTACTTTTCTCATTGTTGAGACAAAATGCTTGATAAGAAACAACGTAGGAAGGACTGATTTGGCTCAGAGTTTCAGACTACAGGCCATCAACTGTGGGATGGAACTTAATGAAAAGCAAAATTACAGATGTCCACAGCACCAAATGCCTTTATAAGAAGGAAGAGACATGTTAGATCAAATCATGAAATCAGGGGTATCGGTCACATTGTGTTCCCACTGCTTAATGATTCCCCCACCACTGGGCAGCCAGCTCACTCCTCTTCCTTCCCACTCTCATCTGTGAAGTGGGATGGTCAAGTCCCGCTGCGCAGTGTGATAATAGTGGTGTGAATCTCATGCCATTCACGCAGGGGGAAGAACAAGGTTGTTTGTTTGTTTGTTTGTTTGTTTGTTTGTTTGTTTGTTTGTTTGTTTGTTTTGTTTTCTGGTATTTTGAGGTAGGGTTTCACTCTAGCTCAGGCTGACCTGGAATTTACTCTGTAGTCTCAGGATGGCCTTGAACTCATGGTAATCCCCCTACCTCTGCCTCCCGAGTGCTGGGATTAAAAGCATCCACCACCACACTCAGCTGAGAACAAGGTTTTAAAATTATTTTTATTTATATATTTGGAAAGAAAGAAAGAGAGTATGAGTGTATCGGGGCCTCTTGCAACTGCAAATGACTTCACATGCATGCACCACTTTGTGTGTCTGGCTTTATATGGATAATGGGGAAATGAATCCAGGCCATCAGGCTTTGCAAGCAAGCAAATATAACCACTGAGCAAATATAACCCTAGCCTTCATATACATATATTTTTATTTATTTATTTATTTATTTGAGAGAAAGAAAGAGAAAGAAGTAGAGAGAGAGAATGGGTGCGCCAGAGCCTCCAGCCATGGCAAACAAACTCCAGATGCATATGCCACCTTGTGCATCTGGCTTACATGGGACCTGGGGAATCGAACCAGGGTCCTTCTGCTTTGCAGGCAAATGCCTTAACTACTAAGCCATCCCTCCAGCCCCTAGCCTTAATATTTTTATTTATTTATTTGAGAATGAGAGTGAGAGCAAGAGTGTGTGTGCAAGAGAGAAAGAGAGAGAGAGAGAGAGAGAGAGAGGCTATGAACATGCTAGGGCCTCCTGCCACTGCAAATGAACTCCAGATACATGCATCTGGCTTTACATGGGTACTACAGCTGGCCTACAAGCTTTGCAAGCACGTGCCTTTAGCTGCTGAGCCATATACCCAGCCCAAGAAGATGTTTTTTTTGTGTGTCATTAAGTGGATTTCACTCTACCAGTTGCCATTATACTGAGGGATGGAACTGTGACTGGCCAGTCCAATGTTTTCTGGGTCTTTGCCAGATAAACCCTCCTTCCTGCATCCTCTCACCTCTCCTCCAGGGTGGGGTCAGCTAATTTCCATTCTCTTAGGGTTTTCCTGTAACAGTGTGTTATCTATGTGGGTGAGCCAGGCTCCTGTCACTGTCACCCGCACACACGGGCATCTGCTGAAATAGTGACTTTTCAGTCTGGCTTCTGATCATATGATTCCTGTGGATTCCAACTGAAAGGCCACTTTTGGCTTGCCAACTTTCTGGGCTCTGTCTGAGCCACAGAAGAGAACATTCTGGGGTGCATGTCGAGAGTGAGGGACCCAGCTGAGAGTCGTGGCCAGCCTGCCTGCCTGCCTGGATTCTATGTGTGGCATTTCAGCTTTGTGGCCTTTGAGTCCATCTGGGTCCCCATGGAGCATGTGGCTCCACAGACTCCACCCAGGCAGAGAAACTGGAACTCCAAACTTTCACCGAGTGAAAGAGCCACTCTGCACCCCTTCCGCTGGGACCTGTGTGACACCAGCCTGGCAGCACTCCACTGTCTCAGCACTCTGCTTCTCCTGAAGGTGTTGTTTTCCCTCCCAGGAAGTGTTGTTTGGTTGGTTTTTACTTTTTTGTATATGTGCACGAAGAAGTGATCGTAACTGACCTTACAGACTTCTAAAGCTATCATTCGTGACATAAATTATGTGTACCTAGTTATTTTGAAAACCACAGGCTTTCTTAAAATTACTTGTTTTCCATATATATATGACTTTTTTTTGAGGTAGGGTCTCACTCTAGCCCAGGCTGACCTGAAATTCACTCTGTAGTCTCAGGGTGGCCTTGAACTCACAGCAATCCTCCTACCTCTGCTTCCCAAGTGCTGAGATTAAAGGTGTGTGCTACGTGCTACCACGCCTGGCTTGAAAAAATTTTTTTTCTCCTAAATTATTATCTTTGTCATCAGTCTGAAGATCACATTTGACAATGAGAAGATTTCTTCTTTCTGTTATACAAACTGTTACTTGTTAATAGCTGCTGGGTTTATTTTTTTAATAATTTTATTTATTTATTTGCATATGTGTGTGTATGGGCACACCAGGGCCTCTTGCCGATGCAAATGAATACCCAGATGCTTGAAAATTGAACCTGGACTGGCAGGTTTTTCAAGCAAGTGTCTTTAGCCACTGAGCCATTTTCCCAGTCCCCAGTTTAAATTGAAGGATCTGAAGATGAAGATAACTTATTAGAGATTTAAAACTATCAGTCGGGTGTGGTGGCACACGCCTTTCATCCCAGCACTCAGAAGGCAGATGTAGGAGGATCGCCATGAATTCAAGGCTACCCTGAGACTACACAGTGAGTTCCAGGTCAGCCTGGGCTAGAGCAAGACCCTACCTCAAAAAAAAAAAAAAAAAAAAGATAAAATTATGGAAAAAAAAAACTACCAAGATTTTGTTTTGTTTTTCAAGGTAGGTCTTGGTCTATCACCGGCTGACTGGAATGCACTATGTAGTCCCAGGCTGGCTTCAAATTCACAGTGATCCTCCTACCTCTGCTCCAGAGTGCTGGGATTAAAGGTGTATACCACCACACCTGGCTATTTTTGGTTTTTTGAGGTAAGGTCTCACTCTGGCCCAGGCTGATCTGGAATTCACTGTGTAGTCTCAGGCTGGCCTTGAACTCACAGCAATCCTCCTACCTCTGCCTACTGAGTGCTGGGATTAAAGGCGTGCACCCAACACCAGGTTACCAGCCCCCAATTCTTGACACGTATATTTGCATTATTGGTTTTTTGTTGTTGTTGTTGTTGTTTGAGGCAGAGTCTCACTCTAGCCCAGGCTGACCTGGAATTCTCAGGGTAGCCTTGAACTCATGGTGATCCTCCTACCTCTGCCTCCAGAGTGCTGAGATTAAAGGCGTGAGCCACCACAGCCCCAGGCTTGCTCTTTTTTTTTTTTTTCTTAGAAATTTTATTGATCCTGGAGAAAGAGAGGCAAGCCATACCTGCCTCCTCTGAGGGACCCACAGCCCTCCCTCCTTGCCATTGCCACTGATGGGCCGTTTCACATGGTCAGGGGAGGCCAGGAAGGCCTTGATCTTGGCGGTGCACTGAGACAGGCACACCTAAACGTATCCTCACACCCCATTGATTTCCTGTCAGAGAGGACACTGAGCGGACTCGTCAAGGGCATGTTGCAGCCAGGCGCCCGCTGTGGTCAGCAAGAGGAAGCCAGGAGCCCAGCCCAATGGAGCAAATGGCTCATTAGAACAGGTGATGGGGTGGGGGTGGGGAGCAAAGGGAAGGCAGGTCATCATGGGCAGAAAGCAGCATGCAGGAAGGAACAAGGCAGACCAAGGAAGGGTCAAGGTCAGAATCCTGCGGAGATGGGCTGAGCAGGAACCTTCTAGCATCCACACCAAGGTGGCTGAACTGTTAACTGAGCAAGGGTTCTCCTGCATTGTCTGCACAGGCAGGTAGGCCGACCCATTTATCCTATTGATGGTGTCATCCTACCCAGACAAGAAAAGGAGGAGGGAAGAAGAGGAGGTGGGAGGGAGGGAGGAAGTTAGAGAGCCACAGAGTGAAAGCAAGAAAGAGAGGGAGGGCTGCAGAGATGGATCAGCAGTTAAGGCACCTGCTTGCAAAGCCTAAAGACCCAAGTTTGATGACCAGGTGACACGTGGGTCTGGAGTTTGTTTGCAGTGGCTAGAGGCCCTGGCATACCCGTTCTCTAATTGCCTCTATCTCTTTCCCAAATAACTAAAATAAAATAAACTTAGAACCTCAGGCATACTAAAATCACATTAAATTTTAAAAAAATGGAGAGCCGGGCGTGGTGGCGCATGCCTTTAATCCCAGCACTTGGGAGGCAGAGGTAGGAGGATCGCTGAGAGTTTGAGGCCACCCTGAGACTACATGGTTAATTCCAGGTCAGCCTGGGCCAGAGTGAGACCCTACCTCAAAAAAAAAAAAAAAAAAAAAAAAAAAAAATGGAGAGATAGAATGAGAGAGAGAGAGGGAGAGATGGGGTAGAGGTAAGGCCACCTCTTTTCTCTGACTGTATTTCTACTTTGTGTTTTTGAGACAGGGTGTTATACTACAGCCAGATGGCCCCACGCTTGTGGTAATCTTCCTGTTTCAGCCATCCAAGTGCTGGGATTATAGGCATGTACCACCATGCCTGGCTTTCTTCTGTTTTCTTTTTTGTCCCCCCCCCACCACCACCAGAATACAACTGCTCCTTTCCCTCTGCATCAAGCCCCATTTCTGCACTCCAGTTCTGTCTTCAGGAAGCATTCTGATGGGCCCAGCGCAGTCAGGAACGCTTTGTTGAACCAGAGGAGGTCAGGTTACACAAACTGGGCTGGTGTGTCCTCACTCAGAGGGTCAGGGTCCTCCATCAATTTCACTGGCTCCCAGTCCAGGCCTTGTACTGTGAGGACTGAAATGAAAGGTGCCATCACCACAATGCTTTTGGCTGACATTTGCAACCCAGGAAGCCTCAGAGCCCAAATTGCTTTTGTGGAAGTAACATATACCAGAAAGTGTATAAAGAAATGGCGGAGCCTTTGCTTCCCCTGGGATTTGATCCTGTCGTTTTGTACAGAAGATGCAGTGTGTGGGAGGGAGGGAGGTTGGGGAGAAGTTTCAGTGATTAAAGGCGCTTGTTTATTAAGTCTGCCAGCCTGAGTTCGATTCCCCTGTACCCACGTAAAGTCAGACACAAAGAGGCAGATGCATTCTTAGCAACAAGAGTCCCTGGAGTGTTCATATTCTCTCTCTCTCTCTCTCTCTCACACACACACACACACACACACACACACACGAGTATGCGTATGTGCACGCATGTGCAAATAAAAAAATTTTTATATAAAGACAAGATGCAGTGGGGGAGAGAGAAAGAAGCAGACAGAGAGTGGGTATAGGTGTTCCAGGGCCTCCTGTCACTGTCAATGAACTCCAGATTCATGTGCCACTTTGTGCATCTGGCTTTATGTGGTGTGGTAGTTTGGGTGAGTTTCCCCCATAGATTCAGGAGTTTTACTCAAGCTCCTAACTTGGTGTCACTGTGGCTGGATCCTAGGGGACAGCCCTAAGGTGTGGGGGCAGATCTGAATTCCAGTCTAAAGCTATGCAGAGTGCCTGAGCTCGGCCTGGGTTCCTGCAGTATGCTTGCGTATGCTGGCAGTGGTTGCTTTTCTCTCTGCATGGACCTGTGAAAGGGGGCCAACTTCTTCGGCCATTATGGAACCTCCCCTGCATCTACAAGCTTTAAATAAAAGCCATTCTTCCCATAAACTGTGCCTGGTTTAGAAGTTCATCCCAGTGATGTGAAGCTGACTGTGACATGTGGGTACTGGGGAATTACACCCAGGCCATGAGGATTTGCAAGCAAGTGCCTTTAACTGCTGAGCCATCTCTCCAGCCCTGGAGTCACTCTCTTTGAGCTAAAGACAAACAAGGAGGAACCACTGGTTCCTGAACTAAAGATTTCTAATTTCTCTGAACCCCCCTACACCTCCTACCAGATAATAGCGACAGAAAGTGAACTAGAAGGTCCTGGGACTGGGGAGATGGCTCAGGAGCAAGCGTGCTTGCTGCAAGCATGAAGGCCTGAGATTGCCCAAGTGTGATTCCTCAGCACCCATGTAAAGTGCTGGGTGTGGCCATGCATACCTGTAACCTCACTCCTGGGGACGGCAGAGACGAGAGAATCTCTGGGGCTCGCAAAAACTGCGTCACTGCAGTCAGAAAGAGACTTCCGTCTAGGGAACTACCTGCATGAGCCATGGAGGAGGGCCATCCGACGCTCTCCTCTGGCCCATCTCCCCACGAATGTGCACATGCACACACCACACTTCACATACTACACATGCCAGAAACAGAAAGGAAGACACAATCAAGGCTGAGAAGATAGCTTAGTGGGTAAAACGCTTGCTGTGGAGGCGTGAGGACCTGACTTTGACCCCCGCACCCACGTCAAATAGCAGGTGTGGTGGTGTGCACCTGTAATCGCAGTGCTGGGGAGATGGGGAGAGGAGGATCCCTGGGAATTGAGGCTGAATAAGTTACTGTCTTGTTGCTGAGACAAAATACCGAACCAGACGCAGCTTATGAAAGAAAAGGTTTTTTTTTTTTAAAAGGTGCATACCACCCCACCCAGCTTCATCTTACTTTATTTCTTCCCCCTGCCCCAAGGTAGTATTTCACTCTAGCCCAGGCTGACCTGAAATTCACTATGCAATATCAGAGTGGCCCCAAACTCATGGTGATCCTCCTACCTCTGCCTCCTGCATTCTGGGATTAAAGGTGTGCACCACCACCCCTGGCTTTTCTTTTTCTTCTTCCTTTCTTCCTTTCTTCCTTTCTTCCTTTCTTCCTTTCTTCCTCCCTCCCCTCCCTCCCTTCCTTCCTTCCTTCCTTCCTTCCTTCCTTCCTTCCTTCCTTCCTTCCTTCCTTCCTTCCTTCCTTCCTTCTCCTCCCTTCCTCCCTTTCTCCCTTTCTTCCTTCCTTTCTTGTTTTTCTGAAGTAGGGTCTCACTCCAGCTCAGGCTGACCTGGAATTCACTATGTAGTCTCAGGGTGGCCTCAAACACAGTAATCCTCCTACTTCTGCCTCCTGAGTGCTGGGATTAAAGGCGTGTGTCACCACGCCCTGCTGCTGCTGCTGCACTACTACTATTTCTCCTCCTCCTCCTCCTCCTCCTCCTCCTCCTCCTCCTCCACTTTCTCCTCCTCCTCCTCCTCCTCCTCCTCCTTCTTCTTCTTTTGGTTTTTCAAGGCAGGGTCTCACTTAGCTCAGGCTGACCTGGATCTCATTCTGTAGTCTCAGGATGGCCTTAAATTCAAGGTGATCCTCCTACCTCTGCCTTCCGAGTGCTGGAATTAAAGGTGTGTGCCACCATGCCCGACTTCTTTTTTTTAATTATTTTATTTATTTATTTGAGAGAAAGTGGGAGAAAGAGAAAGGACGGGGGGGTGGTGGTGGTGAGAATGGGTGTGCCAGGACCTCCAGCTGCTGGAAACAAACCAACGCATTGCCATTTCATACATCTGGTTTACATGAGTCCTGGGTCGTTTGGCTTTTCAGGTAAGTGCCTTAACTGCTAAGCCATCAGTCCTGTTTTAGGATTTTTTAGTTGAGCTCCTTCAATTTGAACTTGAAAGGGTTCTAAAGGCAATACAGACTGCTTTATTTCTAACTTGCTATGCAAGCCAGAGTGAATTATTTAACTGTCTGTGCTATTTTGGGAGAGGCGGTAACGTGAATCTGTCTCTGGAGGGTTGCTGGGACACTGAGGAGTAAACCCACGTTATCTGACGTGACTCACGGTGTGGTCTACTTCTCTCTGCCTCGAAAGTGGTGCTCGTGGAATGTTAATTCCTAATGCACGTGCCACGATCAATTAACCTAGAACTGTCCCAGATAAAGGGGCGGGGAGAGAAGTGTAGATAATTGTAGCGTTCTTGGTGTCAGCAACATTAAATGTAAATATGTGCACACCTAAGCACTGGGTACACGTAGTGTAGTGGTTAATATTAACGGGAGCTAGACTCACCCAGGAGACAAGCCTCTGGCACGTCTGTGAGAGAGTTTTCAGATCAGGTTAACTAAGGTGGGAAAGGCCATCTTCTCTATGGACAGCATCATTCCATGGGGTGGGGTCCTGGACTACTGAAAAGCAAGCTTGGCACCAGTATTTACTGCTGTCTGCTTCCTGACTGGGGATTGAATGTGAGCAGCTGCTTCACACTCCTGCCACCACGCTTTCCCAGTGTTGGCGTGGACCCTCAAACTCTGAGCAGAATCAACCCTTCCTTCTTTAAGTTGCTTTCGTCAGGTGTTTGTCACGACAAAGAGAAGGAACTGACACAAGCTGTGACACCATGCTGCAGGACGGTGAGGAATTTCATAGTGCTGAATGCTGACAATGCAGATATTTCTTACCTGAGGTGCAGCCTGACTTTTGTGATCTACTGATAGAGTCTTGGAAAAATTGGTATGTCAGCCAGTGCTGGGGTAAATCTTTCTATAAAAACAATTATTATTATTTGCTGTTGTTATTATCATCATCATTATTTTACAGTATAAGATGAGGTCATATGCTGTAGCTCAGGCTGGCCTAGAACTTACTATGTGTCTTCAAACTCATGACAATACTCTTGTCTTGGCCTCTTAAGTGCTGGAATTACCAGTCTGACTTACCATGCCTTGCTTGAAAGTAAATTTTTTCAATATTTTTTTATTTATTTATTTATTTATTTATTTATTTATTTAAGATAGAGAGAGAGAGAGAGAGAGGGAGGGAGAGAGTGGGCACACTAGGGCCTCTAGCCACTGCAAACGAACTCCAGATGCATGTGCCACTTTTTTTTTTTAACGTATGGTTTCACTCTAGCTCAGGCTAACCTGGAATTCACTATGTAGTCTAAGGGTGGCCTTGAACTCATGGTGATCCTCCTCTGCCTCTCAAGTGCTGGGATTAAAGGCATGTGCCACCACCCCCAGCTCACTCTAGCCCAGGCTAACTGGAATTCACAATATAGTCTCAGGGTGACCTTGAATTCATGGTGGTCCTCCTTTCTTCGCCCCTCTCAAGTGCTGGGATTAAAGGTGTGCGCCACCATGCCAGGGGAGAATGGGCCCTCCAGGGCCTTGAAAAGTATATACATATACATATATATTTATTTGGAAGGCAGCTATGCTAACCACAATACCACCAACACCTCTCTCTCTCCCTCTCCATATATATATATATTTGAGAGGGAGAATGAGGCAGTTAAAGAGAGAATGAACACACCAAGGCCTCTAGCCACTGCAGACGAACTCCAGATGCATACACTTCCTTGTGCATCTGGCTTATGTGGGAGCTGGGGAATCGAACCTGAGTCCTTAGGCTTTGCAGGCAAGTGCCTTAACTGCTAAGCCATCTCTCCAGCCCGAAAATAAAATTTTAAAAGTGGGATAAAACACTCTTAGCAACAACTAACACACAGAGACTCTAAAGTCAGAACGAAAATTAAAGTTTAATGAATTCTAGTCTTAAAATTCTTTTTTAAAAAGATTTATTTTTATTTATTTATTTATTAGAGACAGAGAGAGGGATGGGGAAAAAGAGACAGAGTGAGAATGGGCACGCCAGGGCCTCTAGCCACTGCAGACGAACTCCAGACACATGCGCCACCGTGTGCATCTGGCTTACGTGGGACCTGGAGAATCAAACCTGGGTCCTTGGGTTTTGCAGGCATGCACCTTAACCACTAAGCCATCTCTCCAGCCTTTTTGTTGTTGTTGTTTGTTTTTGAGGTAGGGTCTCACTCTAGCTCAGGCTGACCTGGAATTCACTATGTAGTCTCAGGGTGGCCTCAAACTCACAGCAATCCTCCTACCTCTGCCTCCCAAGTGCTGGGATTAAAGGCGAGCGCCACCACACCCGGCTAGCCTTAAAATTCTTTAGCATGGAAAATTGATATTGAAAGAAATAAAGCAACTTCCTGTACACATATGGTTCAGAAAACAGTTGTGGCAGACAAGATTTTTTTAGAGGACGCCAGTGACAGTTGTTAGAGATTACGTGTGAGAAGCGCCCAAGCTGGGCGGAAGATTGGCTCACACGCAGCAGTGGCAGGAAGCCAGGCCTCCAAGTGGGCAGAGCTTAGGTTGTACTCGAGCACACACAGCTGAGCCAAATGGAGTGCTGGGGACTAAGTTCATGGGGGAGATGCCTGACTGTGGAATTTCAGGAATGTCTTCCTTGTGGAAACGTTCACTACAGCTTTATGTGTTTACTTTTTTTAAATTGCATGCTCCCATATATGGTATGCGTGCATGTGTGTGTTCACATGTGTGCACACGCGTGTGGAGGGCAGAGGTAGATGTCAGGTTTCTTCCTTGATTACTCCCCACTTTCATTCTCTGAGACAGGGTGTCTTGCACCTGTTAGCTTGGTAGACTAACTGGCCAGTGAGGTCCAGGAATTCCCTGTTCTACTTCCCCACTGCTTACAGGGATCACAGTTAGGTGGCACGACACCCAGCATTGCACGTGGCTCCTGAGGATCTGAACTCAGGTCCTCCTGTTTGCATGGCAAGTACTTTACCCATTGAGCCATCTCCCCAGCCATGTTTGTTTGCTTTTTTAAAAGGTTTTATTTGAAGGGGGAGGCAGAGAATAAGAAAAAATGGGTGCATTAGAACCTAGTGCCACTGCAGATGAACTCCAGACACATGAGCCACCTTGTGCATCTGGCTTTACATGGGTACTAGGGAATCAAATCCAGGTCATCAGGTTTTGCAAGCACGTGCCTTTAACTGCTGAGCCCTCTCTCCAGCCCTTGTTTGCTTTTTGAAGCAGGTGTTCATTGAGTAGCTCAGGCTGACCTTGCAAATGCAGATTACAGGTGTGTGATACCACACTCAGCTGGAAGTGGCTAATGATAAGTCGTGCTGTGCAGAGACACACACCTCTCCATAAGGTCACCTGTCCAAACCCAAGCAGACTGTGTCAGTCTGAAAACGACCACGTGAGATGCGGGTCAGTGCATGAGGACTGCTGTAGGCATCCTACTTGCTTACAACAGAACCAGGAGAGGTCAGAACTCCCCAGTGTCGTCACCAGAGGGCAGGGCTGAGCTAAGGCAAATATTGACCTGCTGGGATGAGGGGCACCGCCCCTTGAAGGCCACTAGGTTGCCCATTCTGCATCCCTCTGGCTGTGTTGGTTCTGTGGTGACTTTCCCCAGGGCTCACCGAAGTATTGCAGGCAGGACCAGCTCACTGTGGTTTCACCTACAGAAGGTCAGATTCGAACAGGGTTGACACCATCCCCCACCTGGGGACCCTGCTGCCTGGTGAGCAGCAACAGGGGCAGACCTCCTAGGCCCCGGGATGTCTAACTGACGCCAGGTGGAGGCCTGCTTTTCAGCTTGGTGCCAGAGGGCAGCAAGCTGCTCCTTTCCTCTAAATTGAAAATATGCAGAAAGTAGGACCCAGCACCTGTGTTTGCAGTGATCACATTTGGGTCTCACCCATAAGTATCATTATTAATATTCACTTGACAGATCCTTTTCCCAGACAAGGAAAGCAGAAGCAAGCTACTGGGGCCATGTTTGCTCCTCTGTAGTCCGGGCTGAGGATCTGCTGCCTCCTCCCGTGGCCTCCTCAGCCTTCCTTCCACTTGCTCTCTAAGCAGTGGCTGGGGCTCAGGCCAGTGCCTAGCCCGAGCCCAGCCACAGTCTGTGGTCTTTGTTTGGAGGGAGCAGGGAGGCTCAACGGACACCTAGTAATTTTTTTGTTGTTGTTGTTATTGACATTTGTTAGTTTTGTTTTGTTATAGAGATCCGGTTTCACTCTAGCCCAGGCTGACCTGGAACTCCCTCTGTAGTCCCAAGCTGTTCTCAACTCATGGCGATCCTCTGTCTTCTGAGTGCTGGGATTAAAGATGCGTGCGCCACCACACCCAGCTTGTTGTTAGTTTTGCGACAGGGTGTTACTCTGTAGCCCAGGCTGGCCTCGAACTTGTGACAATTTTCTGCCTCAGCCTCCTGAGCATGAGCCACAGCATGCAAGGTTTCGCTATCTTTTTTTTTTTAAACCGCCGATTTCTGCATTCCTGCCTGCGTGGCAGCGTGACCAGAAGGAGAGGCAGGTTTGGGGCACGCCCTCCCCTCACCATCCCTCCATGCCCGTCCCCAGTACGCCCTGCCCCCACCCGGCTTCCCCGCGCTCCTCCGGGCGGCGGCGGGGAGACCAGGCCGCGCGCGCAGACAGTCTGGCGGGAGGCTGGGGCACCGGGCCGGTCTGGCGCGCGGGCCGCGGCGGTGCCCGGAGCTTCCATTCACACCGCGGACGCCTCGCTCGCCGCTTCCAGCCTCGCCCCGCGCCCGGGGCATCAGCAGCCGGGGAGAGTCCTCGCCCTGGGCGCAGTGTGCGACCACCCGCCCTCGGATGAACCCAAGACACAAAATGGCTTGTGGGGCTCGGTTTTTGAATCCAAACCTCGCCCTCTGGCGCCAGGCCGTCCGACATTTTGTGGCTCGCATCCACCCACCCACCATCCATCCATCCACCCATCCATCCTTTTGCACCGAAACAGATTCAGGAAGCCGACGGTCGCTTGGAGCCGCTGGGGGCGGGGGGCCCTTGCTAGGCGGCCGGTCTGGCGGGGCCCGGTGTTTATTTACGCTTTCAGGGTGGACGGGAGGAGCGAGCCCGGGACGCGGCGGCAGGGTGGGGCGGGGCGTCGTGCTAATTCACCGTGCAGTCGGTCTTCCATTCAAATCACGAGCTGTTCCCAACAATGATGCTCCCCGCGAACCCCTCCGACTGGCCCCCCGGCTGCGGGCCGCGAGAGGCGGGCGCTCATTGGCGGAGCCTGCGCCCCGCTCCCCGCCCCCTGCCCGGTGACTCTGGCTCTGGAAATTACAACTCCTGGGCGCGCGGCGCGGCGCGGCGCGGCGGGCACGGCGGGCGCGGGAGGCAGGCGGCGGGGTCGGCAAGGGGTTCCCCGGCCGGCGGGCGCTCGGCCCTCGCCCACCCATCCCCACCCTCCCGCCGCCACCGCCGCCGCGGCCAAGGTCAGGGGCATCATCGCAGGAGCCGCGGCGGCGAGCCCCGGGGGTCGCGAGTCGAGGCGAGCGTCCCGAGCGGGCAGCTTCCGGGCCCAGTGGTGGTGGGGGGTTGCTAAGGTGGCCGGGGTGCCGCACC
Organism: Orientallactaga sibirica; assembly: GCA_036365145.1. NCBI lineage: Eukaryota > Metazoa > Chordata > Mammalia > Rodentia > Dipodidae > Orientallactaga > Orientallactaga sibirica. Next base: position 1,395,235 of record JAEOAD010000555.1, read on the forward strand.
GTGACCGGGCCGTGCGCGCAGGGGAGCGAGCGTAGGCCCGCAGGGGTCAGGTGGGCGCGCGCGCGCTGTCCACTCCCGGGTGGTGCTGAACTCTCCCTGGCCCGAGCGGCCTGGGGCCCCCTTGCCCGGGAGCTGGACGAGGGGGCGGAGCGCCGGCAGAAGGAAGAGTCCGGGCCGCAGAAGCGCATCTGGCCAACAGCAGCAGCAGCCGCCGGCGGCCGCTGGTCCAGCGCGGGGCGCCCAGAGTCGGCGCTGCGTTTGCTGATTCATCACCCCGAGCGCCTCGGAGGCCACGGCGAGGGCATCCAGCCGCCTCTAGACAGCGGCCTCCGGTGCGGGAGCCCGGCAGGCAGGAAGTGAGGACCCCTCCTTTCTCTGGCCCCCCGAACGCCTTAGGGCGGTGGCCGCAGGACAGAGAGAGGCGCGCCCCCCGCAGATGAAGGCAGCATGCCCGCGTGATGCCCCCGCCTCCCGTCTCAGTGGCGTGGATCTCGCCGGTGCCTCTGCGCCCGTCCCCAGAGCTTTGGGCATCCTCCCCACCACGTCCCGAGCGGCTCGGGCCTCGGTCGCCGCGATGGAGGAGGAGCTGAAGTGCCCGGTGTGCGGCTCCCTGTTCCGCGAGCCCATTATCCTGCCCTGCTCGCACAATGTCTGCCTGCCGTGCGCCCGCACCATCGCCGTGCAGACCCCGGACGGCGAGCAACACCTGCCCCCGCCGCTCCTGCTTTCTCGGGGCGCCGCCGCCGCCACCGCCGCGCCCCCTCCGGATCAGGACGCGGTGGCCGGCGGGGCCTGCGGCGGCGCGGGCGCGGGCAACCCAGCAGCGGGCCTGGGCGGCGGAGGGGACCACGCGGACAAACTGAGCTTGTACAGCGAGACGGACAGCGGCTATGGCTCCTACACCCCCAGCCTCAAGTCTCCCAACGGGGTCCGCGTGCTGCCCATGGTGCCCGCGCCCCCGGGCTCCTCGGCCGCAGCGGCCCGGGGCGCCGCCTGCTCCACGCTCTGCTCCTCCTCCAGCTCCATCACCTGCCCGCAGTGCCACCGCAGCGCCTCCCTGGACCACCGCGGCCTGCGCGGCTTTCAGCGCAACCGGTTGCTGGAAGGCATCGTCCAGAGATACCAGCAGGGCCGCGGGGCTGTGCCTGGGGCTTCTGCGGCCCCGGCCGTGGCCATCTGCCAGTTATGCGACCGCACCCCGCCAGAGCCGGCAGCCACGCTCTGCGAGCAGTGCGACGTGCTCTACTGCGCCGCCTGCCAGCTCAAGTGCCACCCGTCCCGGGGCCCCTTCGCGAAGCATCGCCTAGTGCAGCCTCCGCCGCCTCCCGCGCCTCCCGAAGCGGCTCCAGCTGCGGCCAGCGCAGCTGCCAATGTCCCCAGCGCAAGCGGCTGTAAGAGCCCCGGGGGCGCCGGGGCCGGTGGGGCGCGAAAGTTCCCCACGTGTCCGGAGCACGAGATGGAGAACTACAGCATGTATTGCGTGAGCTGCAGGAGCCCAGTGTGTTACCTGTGCCTGGAAGAAGGCCGGCATGGCAAACATGAGGTGAAGCCACTGGGGGCCACGTGGAAGCAACATAAGGTGAGCGCTGGGAGGCGTGCGCTTGGTGGCGCGCCCGAGGGGTTCTGGACCTCTTCTTGGGAAGTTGGCCCGAGTGCCAAGTAAAATCTCTTCACCCACCCATGCATTAATGCATCCGTCCACGCATGCGTTCGTCCATCCATCCATCCACCCATCCATCCATCCATCCGTCCACCCATCCCTGTATCGGTCCCAGTAGCAGTGATGTGAACGACACTCAGTGGATCAAGTACTCTGCCCTGGGTGTTGGATGAGTACCATATGGAAATGGCTCCCTCCCAAAGTTCCCTTCCGGAGTCTCCCGTGCCCAGATCGCTCTCGTTCCCGAAGTTTAATAAGGCACCCTGGTGGCCGCTCTTAATTAAGACCCGCCATGCACCTTCCTCCCACCGGGGAAGGGGGCGGAGCACACATTTCTTTTTGAGTGCTTGCGTTAGGGTCTGGCTGCAGAAGCCAGTCTGAAGTCTTCCTTGAATCTGCCCCCAGGACAGGGATGTAGCTCTTTAGCCCTCAGTGAAGGGGTGCACCGCTTTTTATCCAACGCTTCCCCAGACAGCTTCCAGACAGTGGTCTCTAGCTCGTTCTGTTCCCAGGATACCTGTCAGCTTGGAGGGAAGAGGGAAATGTTTCTTGAGTTGTTTAGGGCCTTCGGGGTATTAGTTCTTCTGTGAAGGGACTGTGGTTTGTTTTTTGTTTTTTTTTTTCCCCCAGAACTTTTCTCGCCCTGGGCTCTACCAGTGGGTCTGTGGTAGAGGGGTGGCATGGCAGAGCCATCTCTTAACAAGAGGACCAAGCACATCTGCCCACAACCTCCCTCCCCCGGGACTTGCCTGGGAATGTACCACTCTAAGCAACTTACTGCTGGCAGCCAACATGACTCCTGTCTGACAGGAGAAGAAAGAAAAGTCAGGGCAGTCTGGGCTTCCACCAGCATCCAGTGAGGAGAGGCTCAGGGTCTGCCCTGCACCAGGAAGTGCACAGGAAAAGAGCCCAGGCGTCCAGCCCCAGGTGTGCGCAGCGCCTGGCGCCTGGCAGGAGGCAGTCCTGCCCTTCCGGAACCTACAGAGAGGGCTTATTATGAGCATCTCGCCGGGAGCAGGAGACTCCTGGGCCCACATCTCAGCCTTGCACTTTACCAGCTGCATGAGTTTAAGCTATTTTAACTTTAAACCTATTGGAAATAATATCCAAATGTCAAGTCCCCGTGACGAGGATTAAGTAACCCTCTAACGTAGTTTTGACCCAGTAAGTGCTGTTTACTGTGTGTGTGACCTTCATATTAAAGGCAGTGAACTTACAGAAGGCTACCAAGCAGTAGCACCATGCTCTTTTGGCTTCATTGACCTGGTTCCTTGGAGAAAGGAGGGACTGCAAGCCAGGCTTGGTGGCTCATGCCTTCAATCCCAGCACTGGGGAGGCAGAGGTTGGAGGATCGCTGTGAGTTTGAGGCTACATTGTGAATTCCAGGTCAGCTTGGACTAGAGTGAGACCCTACTTTGAAAAACCAAATTTTAAAAAAGAAAAAAGAAAAGAAAGAAAGGAGTAGCTGGTGTCCCTGGGCATTGTTTAAAGCTCTGAGCTGAATGGGACTGCCTGCTTGGAACTGCTATCACTCATGAGACATTGTCTTGCACAGGGTGTTTCAGTCACTGTAGCTGCCTCTCTTGGTTCGTCCTTTAAGAGAATAGACAGCATTTCACAGATGAAGAAATCCTGTGTAAAAAGGCCATGATCAACCAGACAAGGAGTTCAAAACTTCCCATTCAGATTTACATAGAGTAGATGGCCAAGGCTCATTTTGAGTCCTGCCACTCAAATGCTCAGAACGGTGACGAGTGGAAACAGTAAGTTTGCAGCATAAGAAAGATAAATCATCCAGCATAGGAAATGAGTTCAGCCGGGCGTGGTGGCGCACACCTTTAATGCCAGCACTTGGGAGGCTGAGATAGGAGGATCGCTATGAATTTGAGGCCACCCTGAGAATACACAGTGAATTCCAGGTCAGCCTGGGCTAAAGGGAAACTCTACCTTGAACCCTCCTGTCCACTCCTCCCCCCAAAAGAAAAGTGAGTTCAATTATGAGTCAAGATTTCAAGATCCAAGGTCATGCAGGGAAAATCCCTGGCGAGGTTTCACCAGCAGTTTAATAAAGTTGCTGTCCTCTGCTGACCAGGTACAGTGACAAGACAGTATGAGAAACATGAATATCTGTCCAGAAGAGCAGACAGCATCACCTGTGAGATATGAGATGGAAATCTTGTGTTTGGAATTTATGCGTGGAGCTTGGCCTTCAGGGACCTATGGTAGGGATGGGGTGAGGTGGCTCTGGGACGCCCGTTTCCCAGAATGAAAGCAGGCTCTGCACAGAGGGCTTATTGTGAGCACCTCGCTGGGGGCTGGAGAGGAAGAGGGGAGATGAAGACCCCCCCCCCCGCGGAGTACTTGGTCTAGCTTTGGTGGTGGCCACAGGGACCGCCAGGGAGCTGTGATGGTGACAGGTTTCAGAAGCTAAGCCAGAGACCTTGACTTCACACGTCCCGCCTGCCGTGACAGCACGAGTGAGTTCTTCAGTAAACCTTGGTCTTAGCATGTTTGTTGATGCCATTATTGTCCATGGCACTAAGTTTCTGAGACTGAAGAGGCCTTGGCATAGCCATACTATGTCTTCCTGGTGTGACTGGAGCATGGCATCTGATCAGTGGGTCTTTATTATTATTATTAGTGTGGGTGTTCATGTGTGTGAGCGCAGGCATGGAGAAGTCAGAGGACAACTTTTGGAGGTTCATTCACACCTTCCACCTTGTTTGAGTCAGGGTGTCTTGTTCCTTTGTTCACCGCTGCATTTTCCAGGCTAAGTGCTCCATGAGCTTCTGGGAAAGTCTATCCTCACCTCTCATCTTGCTGTCAGCGTGCTGGGATTGCAGAATGACCCAGGCTTGTGAGGCAAGCATTTTATCCATTGTGCCATAGCCCCACTCCACCTTTTAAAATATCTCTGTGTGTGTGTCTTCACATGTGAGTGCAAGTGTACACATGCCATGACACATGTGTGAAGATCAGGGGACAGCCGTGGGTGTCAGTCCTTGCCTTCCACCTTGTTTGAGGCCTGGTCCCTTTTTGCTTATCACTGCATTTGCTGGGCTAGCTGTCCCTCGAGTTTCCAGAGATTCTCCTGCCTCCACCTAACCCCCCCTCTTTTTTTGTTTTTTTTGAGGTAGGGTCTTGCTGTATAGTCCAGGCTGACCTAGAATTCACCATGTAGTCTCAGGGTGGCCTTGAATTCAGGGTGATCCTCCTCCCTCTGCCTCCCGAGTGCTGGGATTAAAGGCGTGCGCCGCCACGCCCGGCCCGTTTTGCTGTAGGCGTGCTGCTGTTGTAGATGCAGCGTCCAGCTTCATGTGGGTCCGAGGCTCTAAACTCAGGCGTCACGTTTGCCTAGCGAGTGCCTTTACTCGCGGAGCCATCTCCCCAGCCCCTGATTAGTGGTTCTTAGGTAAGGAGACATATAGGTGACACTGAGGTCTGTTGATTGTCACCTTTTAAAGACAGTGTGAAAACCTTTAGGTCTTGGCTAAGCACTTTTTTTCTTCTATAATTCTCCTGGAAGAGGCTGACCCCTTTGAAAGAACTTCTGGTGTGAACAAGTTCTGAAGTGAGTGGTGCTTTTTGTCTGCTGATCACAGACAGAGCTTTGCCTGGAAAAAGTCACTGTGGCCAACAGTTCTTGAGAGTGACACAGAATGTCAGCCACGACTGAGACACCCTGGCCTGCAGGATGCAGGCAGTTGTCCTTTCATAAAAATGGGGACATGGGGCTGGAGGGATGGCTTAGTGGTTAAGGCATTTGCCTGAAAAGCCAAACGACCCTGGTTCAATTCCCTAGGACCCACGTTAGCCAGGCCACAGGAGGGTGCATGCACACTGTAGCTGCCTCTCTTGGTTCGTCCTTTAAGAGAATAGACAGCATTTCACAGATGAAGAAATCCTGTGTAAAAAGGCCATGATCAACCAGACAAGGAGTTCAAAACTTCCCATTCAGATTTACATAGAGCAGATGGCCAAGGCTCATTTTGAGTCCTGCCACTCAAATGCTCAGAACGGTGACGAGTGGAAACAGTAAGTTTGCAGCATAAGAAAGATAAATCATCCAGCATAGGAAATGAGTTCAGCCGGGCGTGGTGGCGCACACCTTTAATGCCAGCACTTGGGAGGCTGAGATAGGAGGATCGCTATGAATTTGAGGCCACCCTGAGAATACACAGTGAATTCCAGGTCAGCCTGGGCTAAAGGGAAACTCTACCTTGAACCCTCCTGTCCACTCCTCCCCCCAAAAGAAAAGTGAGTTCAATTATGAGTCAAGATTTCAAGATCCAAGGTCATGCAGGGAAAATCCCTGGTGAGGTTTCACCAGCAGTTTAATAAAGTTGCTGTCCTCTGCTGACCAGGTACAGTGACAAGACAGTATGAGAAACATGAATATCTGTCCAGAAGAGCAGACAGCATCACCTGTGAGATATGAGATGGAAATCTTGTGTTTGGAATTTATGCGTGGAGCTTGGCCTTCAGGGACCTATGGTAGGGATGGGGTGAGGTGGCTCTGGGACGCCCGTTTCCCAGAATGAAAGCAGGCTCTGCACAGAGGGCTTATTGTGAGCACCTCGCTGGGGGCTGGAGAGGAAGAGGGGAGATGAAGACCCCCCCCCCCGCGGAGTACTTGGTCTAGCTTTGGTGGTGGCCACAGGGACCGCCAGGGAGCTGTGATGGTGACAGGTTTCGGAAGCTAAGCCAGAGACCTCGACTTCACATGTCCCGCCTGCCGTGACAGCACGAGTGAGTTCTTCAGTAAACCTTGGTCTTAGCATGTTTGTTGATGCCATTATTGTCCATGGCACTAAGTTTCTGAGACTGAAGAGGCCTTGGCATAGCCATACTATGTCTTCCTGGTGTGACTGGAGCATGGCATCTGATCAGTGGGTCTTTATTATTATTATTAGTGTGGGTGTTCATGTGTGTGAGCGCAGGCATGGAGAAGTCAGAGGACAACTTTTGGAGGTTCAGTCACACCTTCCACCTTGTTTGAGTCAGAGTGTCTTGTTCCTTTGTTCACCGCTGCATTTTCCAGGCTAAGTGCTCCATGAGCTTCTGGGAAAGTCTATCCTCACCTCTCATCTTGCTGTCAGCGTGCTGGGATTGCAGAATGACCCAGGCTTGTGAGGCAAGCATTTTATCCATTGTGCCATAGCCCCACTCCACCTTTTAAAATATCTCTGTGTGTGTGTCTTCACATGTGAGTGCAAGTGTACACATGCCATGACACATGTGTGAAGATCAGGGGACAGCCGTGGGTGTCAGTCCTTGCCTTCCACCTTGTTTGAGGCCTGGTCCCTTTTTGCTTATCACTGCATTTGCTGGGCTAGCTGTCCCTCGAGTTTCCAGAGATTCTCCTGCCTCCACCTAACCCCCCCTCTTTTTTTGTTTTTTTTGAGGTAGGGTCTTGCTGTATAGTCCAGGCTGACCTAGAATTCACCATGTAGTCTCAGGGTGGCCTTGAATTCAGGGTGATCCTCCTCCCTCTGCCTCCCGAGTGCTGGGATTAAAGGCGTGCGCCGCCAGGCCCGGCCCGTTTTGCTGTAGGCGTGCTGGTGTTGTAGATGCAGCGTCCAGCTTCATGTGGGTCCGAGGCTCTAAAGTCAGGCGTCACGTTTGCCTAGCGAGTGCCTTTACTCGCGGAGCCATTTCCCCAGCCCCTGATTAGTGGTTCTTAGGTAAGGAGACATACAGGTGACACTGAGGTCTGTTGATTGTCACCTTTTAAAAACAGTGTGAAAACCTTTAGGTCTTGGCTAAGCACTTTTTTTCTTCTATAATTCTCCTGGAAGAGGCTGAACCCTTTGAAAGAACTTCTGGTGTGAACAAGTTCTGAAGTGAGTGGTGCTTTCTGTCTGCTGATCACAGACAGAGCTTTGCCTGGAAAAAGTCACTGTGGCCAACAGTTCTTGAGAGTGACACAGAATGTCAGCCATGACTGAGACGCCCTGGCCTGCAGGATGCAGGCAGTTGTCCTTTCATAAAAATGGGGACATGGGGCTGGAGGGATGGCTTAGCGGTTAAGGCATTTGCCTGAAAAGCCAAACGACCCTGGTTCAATTCCCTAGGACCCACGTTAGCCAGACGCACAGGAGGGTGCATGCAGTGGCTGGAGACCCTGGCATGCCCATTCTCTCTCTCTCTCCATCAAATAAATAATAAATAGAGCCGGGCGCGGTGGCGCACGCCTTTAATCCCAGCACTAGGGAGGCAGAGGTAGGAGGATCGCCGAGAGTTCGAGGCCACCCTGAGACTACGTAGTTAATTCCAGGTCAGCCTGGACCAGAGTGAGACCCTACCTCACAAAACCAAAAAAAAAAAAATTAATAAATAAATAATAAATAAATAAAAATATTTTTTTTAAATGGGGACATGTAGACTTAGCCGTGGCATGCGGTGGCATGCGCTTGTGATCTCAGCACTGAGGAGGCTAAGGTAGACGATTTCAGATTCCAGGCCACTGCACAAGCAAGAGCTCAAAGTTGAGGGCTGAGGACATGTCTCAGTTTGTAGAGTGTTGGCTTGGTATGCTTGAAGCCCCAGGTTCCACCCCCAGCACCACATAAACAGGTGTAGTGGCACACTCCTCATATCCCAGCAATTGGGAGGTGGGGGCAGGAGGATCAGAAGTTCAAGTTTGGGTGGGGAAATGGCTCAGGGCAAAGGACTTGCTATGCAAGTGTGAGGACCTGAGTTCAGATCCTAGCACACACAGAAAATGCTGGCAGAGAAACCCTGGGGTTTGCTGGCCAGCTGAGTCAATAAACTGTAGGTTCAGGGAGGGACCCCGTCTCAAAGAATAAGGCAAAGCCAAGTGTGGTGACCCACACCTTTAACCCCAGCACTCAGGTGGCTGAGGTAGGAGGATTGCCAAGATTTATTGCTGTGAGTTAAAGGTATTTGCTTGCAAAGCCTGCTGATCTGCCTTCAACTCCCCAGCCACTCACTAAAGCCAGATGGGAAACAGCAAAGACCCTAGTGCATCCATAAGTGTATACACACACATACACACACAAAAGAAAGCTGGCTGTGGTGGTGCACGCCTTAATCCCAGCACTCTGGGGGCAGAGGCAGGTGGATTGCTGTGAATTTGAGGCCACCCTGAGACTACGGTAGTGAATTACAGGTCAGCCTGAGCTTGAGTGAGATCCTACCTCAAAAAACCAAAAAAAAAAAAAAAGCAAAAGAACAAAGTTGAAGGTTGTTCTTGGCTCCCAAGCAAGTTCAAGGCCAGCCTTGGGTAGAAGCTGATTCCAGAGCTGAGGTTTGAGGCAGAATGCTGGTTAGCCGGGGTCAGGCCGTGTCCTGGCAGTCACAGAGGAGCTGCTGTAGAGTACATGTCACTGGTGCTCAGAATCATGGTGTGGCCTGGAAACCTCAGAGAAGACAGGACTCTACCCTCTGCGGGCCTTGGGCTCTGCTAAGGGCACCTGGCTCCTCAGCAGCTGGTCTGGCCTATTTTGTAAGAGTATTTTAGGCTTTTAAGCCTCAGAGGACCTGAAAGGATGGCATGGGAATGACAATGGCAGAGCACGGAGTCAGCAACATGTGGCCTCAGGGTCCTGCATGTCCTTGCCTTAGGACACTTACAGGTGGGGAAATGTAGATTTAGCTGCCATCCCCTGGTTCCAGTTTACAGAGAAGTTTCTAGGGCCTGGGAGATGGCTCAGTGCTAAAGTGCATGCCACACAAGTAAGAGGATCAGAGGCTCAATCCCTAGCACTCCAGTAGATACTGGACAAGGGAGTGTGTGTTTATAACCCCAGCACTGGGGAGGTGGAGGCAGCTGTCACATTCAATTCATAGTCAGGATCCTCCTACCTCTGCCTCTGGAGTGCTGGGATTAAAGGTGTGTGCTGTCATGTCTGGCTTCCAACCCTGTTTTTTTAAAATATATATTTTATTATTTATTTATTTATTTTACAGAGAAAGAGGGGGAAAGAGAGAGAATGGGCACACCAGGGCCTCCAGCCTCTGCAAACAAACTCCAGACGCATGCATCTGGCTAATGTGGGTCCTGGGGAATCAAACCTGGGTCCTTTGGCTTTGTAGGCAAATGTCTTAACTGCTAAGCCATCCTTCCAGCCCCTCAACCCTGTTTTTTTAAAGAGGATCATAACTATCTAAACTTTCATATTTTTTGTATTCTTAGGAGCCAGGCATGGTGGCACACACCTTAATCTCAGCACTCAGGAGGCAGAGGTAGGAGGAGTACCTTAAATTCAAGGCCACCCTAAGACTACATAGTGAATTCCAGGTCAGCCTGGGCTAAAGTGAAACCCTACCTCGAAAAACCAAAATAAAATAAAAAATAAAAAAATTTAAAAGTATTCTTGCATTTTCTAATTGCTTAAAAAATTTTTTTTTGGAGAGAGATAGAGAGAGAGGGAGAAGAAGACAGACAGAGAATGGGAGCGCCAGCAGCCTCTCAGCTGCTGCGAACAAAATCCAGATGTGTGAGCCCCCTTGTGGTCAAGTGCGGCATTGCGCCCTTGCATCACTTTGCATCTGGCTAAACGTGGGACCTGGAGATTGGAACCGCTGGACATTGGAACCAGTGTTCTTAGGCTTAGGAGGCAGGCGCCTTAACCGCTAAGCCATCTCTCCAGCCCACTTTTTAAAAAAATATTTTATTTTTATTTATTTGAGAGAGAGAGATACAGAAGTAGGCAAGTAGAGAGAGAGAATGGGTGAGCCAGGGCCACCAGCCACTGCAAATGAACCCCAGATGCATGCACCCCCTTGTGCATCTGGGCTTACATGGGTCCTGAGGAGTCGAACCTGGGTCCTTTGGCTTTGCAGGCAAACTTCTTAACCACTAAGCCATCTCTCCAGCCCTCCAGCCCACTTTTTAAAAAATATTTTGATGGGCTGGAGAGATGGCTCAGCAGTTAAGGTGCTTTCCTGCAAAGCCTAATGACCCAGGTTTGATTCTCCAGTACCCACATAAAGACAGATACAGAAAGTGGTGCATGCATCTGCAGTGCATTTGCAGTGGATAGAGGCCCTGGTGCACCCATTCTGTCTATCTGTCTCTCTTCTCTCTATCTCTCTCTGCTTACAAATAAATAAATAAATAAAATGTTTTAAAAATTATTTTGTTTTATTTATTAGCAAGAAAGAGATTTTCAGGCAGAGAGAGAGGGAGAGAGAATTGGCATGCCAGGGCCTCTAGCCACTGTGAATGAACTCCAGATGCATGTGCCACTTTGTGCATCTGGCTTTATGTGGGTACTGAGAAATTGAACCTGGGTCGTTAGGCTTTGCAGGCAAGCACCTTAACCTATGAGCCATCTCTTCAACCTTCCAATTATTTTTAAAAGATTTTTAAAAAATCTTTTTTGGTTTTCTGAGGTAGAGTCTCACTCTAGCTCAGGCTGACCTGGAATTCACTATGTAGTCTCAGGGTAGCCTTGAACTCACGGCAATCCTCCTACCTCTGCTTCCCAAATACTGGGATTAAAGGCATGCGCCACCACGCCCAGCCAAGGTTTTTTATCTTTATTTGAATTTTTGTTTGTTTGTGTGTGTGTGTGTGTGTGTGTGTAATGTGGTATGTGTGATAAATGCACATATGTGTCCTTGTGGTAGTGTGTGGTGGGGCGAGCTCCCCTGTGGAAGCCTGACTGAAACATCAGGGACCTCATTCCATGCTCTGCTGCCTGCTCTTGTGTTGAGCCAGAGTCTGCTTTCACTGATTCTGGACTCGCAGGCGCCTCCGATGCTTGGATCGCTGTCCCCGCCAGCACTGGGGCACAGGCGCATGTGGTTCCACATGAATCCGGAGATTTGAATTCCAGCAGTCTTAGGCCCCCTCAGTCCCTCATACTTGCACAGAAGTGTGTGTGTATGTGCATGTGCATGACTACCAGGAACTCTTGTTCCTGTAAAGGAATGCCAGGGGCTTGCATCACTTTTTGTGTCTAGCTTATGTGGGTGCTGAGGAATATAAACCAGGCTGGAAGGTCCTTTGCAAACAAGCACTTTTTTCTTTCTTTTCTTTTTTTCTTTCTTTCTTTTTTTTTTTTTTTGTTTGTTTTTTTGAGGTAGGGTTTCACTTTAGCTCAGGCTGACCTGACCTGGAATTCAATATGTAGTCTCAGGGTGGCCTTGAACTCACAGCAATCCTCCTACCTCTGCCTTCCTAGTTCTGGGATTAAAGGCGTGTGCCACCACGCCCGGCTGTAAACAAACACTTTTAACCACTGAACCATCTCCCCAGAACTAAACTTTCATATTCTTAATTGCCAGTGTGGGGCCTTCCGTCCCTTGAGAGCCTCTCTTTCGGGGAGTTTGTTGGAGATGAATGATTCAGAGTACCACAGAAGTTCTGCCCACTCAGGATGAGTATTTGAGAAACCCTGGTGAGCCTCCATTTGGGGCTCCAAGATGTGGGGTCCATGGCTGCCTCTGCAGTTCATCCAAAAGTGGGTGTGTCCCTCACAAATGGGCTCCAGGGCCTCTGGGAGCTTTGCCCCCTCCCCAGTCTTCAGGTTCTGGGTTCCAGGGAGGCAATAGGAAATACAGGATCTCCTGGCCAGAGGAGGGGGGCAGCTGGAAGATTGGAGGGGGGCGCGTTTTGTCAGCACACAGAGGCTAGGAGAAAGGAATTCTGGACCAAGGTGTTTGCTGCTTTCCTGGAAATGAAATGAACCTGGTTTGCAATTTCAGAATTTCTGGAAAGCATCAGAGGAAATGTCCTGTCCACAGTGAGGGGCTTGCCTGGGTGGAAGTGGAAGTCACAAGGGTCATAACCTGTGGCCAGAGGGTCAGAGAATCCAGATAGACTCATCCTTCCCTGCTTGGAATTTCTACCTGTAACATTCAGGCTGTGGAAGGAGCTTGTAGTCTATTTTATTTTATTGAGAGAGTGAGAGAGAGACAGATATAGAGAGGGATTGGACACACCAGGGCCTCCAGCCACTGTAAATAACCTCCAGACACATGTACCACTTTGTGCATCTGGCTTACGTGGATACTGGGGAATCAAACCCGAGTCCCTAGGCTTCACAGACAAGCACCTTATTCACTAAGCCATCTCTCCAGCTCGAGCTTGTAGTTTTGTTTTCAAGGGTTAGTTGTTTTCTAGGAGGGATGATAACCTACAGACTCTTCACTTTGCAGATGAGGAAACAGCACAGCCTCTGGGAAGAAAGAGGGGTGATTTGAAGGAAAGCGGGGCCAGGTATGGTCTTAACCTTCAGGGTGAGGTGAGAGGACCTACGATGGATCTATTAGACCAGAGCTTACTCCAGAAGGAAGGGCCCCGGTGGCCACAGTCATGTGCAGTCTAAATAACTGTCCAGATGGCACATGGAGGTCAAGGCTGTGTTAGAAAATTTGAGCAAATGCTTGTACTTAGCCTGATATCCCCAATCCTTGATTGTAGTTTGATGTTAGGTAATAGCTATAAAACTAGAGTAAGTGAATATCAGCGAGGACAGACTTTCTTTCTCTCTCTCTTTTTTTGTTTTTTTCCAAGGTAGGGTCTCACTGTAGCTCAGGCTGACCTGGAATTCACTATGTAGTCTCAGGATGGCCTCAAACTCACGCTGATCCTCCTACCTCTGATCCTCCTACCTCTGCCTCCCGAGTGCTGGGATTAAAGGAGTGTGCCACCACGCCCAGCCTGAGGACAGACTGTCTATCGTCCAGAAGAGTGGCCAGCCATCACTCACCATCTGGTTGGTGGTACCTATGCACCGACCTAGGTGTCACCAAGCCCCCTGTAGCAGCTCCTATAATGAACAAAGCTGCCTCTCGGAAAGGTTTGTTCTCCAGTCTTCCCCCGAGTGAACCATGGAGGCTGAGGTCCTGGTGACTGTAGCAGGGCTGTAGCAGGAATTGTTATTTCCACCAAAGGGCAAAAATCCCATCCCAAGAGAAAGAAAAGCAGACAATCAAATGGGTAAATAAGTTGGGCACTTTTGGATAGTGATGCATACTAAAATAAAATTTAAAAATATGATAAAAATACTTCAGGGCTGGAGAGATGGCTCAGCATTTAAGGCACTTGCCTGAAAAACCTAAAGACCAGAGTTGGATTCCCCAGAACCCACGTGAAGCCAGATGCACATGGTGACACATGCATCTGGAGTTCATTTGCAGTGGCTAGAGGCCCTGGTGCTCCCATTCTCTATCTGCCTCTTTCTCTCTCACATATGAATAAATAAAATCTTTCAAAAATACTTCAGGGCCAACAGAGTTGGCCCAGCAGTTAAAGTTGCTTCCTTGCAAAGCCTTTTAGCCCAGGTTCAATTCCAGAGCATGCTGGACAAAAACTGACACATGGTCTGTGATCCGAACGCCCTGTGACAATGGGAGGCAGAGCCAGGAGAATTGGAAGCTTGTGGGCCAGGCTTGTTTGCAGCAACAAGAGACCCTGCCTCAAAGAAGGTGGAGCACAGACAGATCCTCTGACCACACACATGCTGTGGCACGCATGCACCCATGTACACACACACACTGTGGCACGCATGCACCCATGTACACACACACGCTGTGGCACGCATGCACCCATGTACACACATTTGCAAATAAGTAAAAATTAAAAAAACAATACTCTAGCAGGCTTTTGGTGGGGAATGTGGAAAAACACCCGAGAAGGGGCCACATTTCAGCTAGGAATTAGAAAACAAGGAGAGAGGACCAGTTCTGCCAGCTTGAAGTCAGCACGCCTCACTGGAAGCAAGAACCTTCCCAGAAGTGGGACAAACGCCCGTGTGTATGTAGGTCAGGCGTGGGCAAGGGTGCGTGAAGAGACTGAGGGAGCGGAGAGACAGGCAGCTTGAGAAAGCAGGTGAGAGGACAGATGACAGCACCTGCGTAAAGCCAGGCGCATGAAGTGCACATGGAGTCGTTTGCAAGGGCAGAAGGCCCTGGTGTGCGTATACTCATTCTCTCTATCTGCCTCTTTCTCTCTCTCTCAAATAAATAAGAGAGAGAAATACAGAAATAGGCAGGTAGAAAGAGAGATGGGCACGCCAGGGCCTCCAGCCACTGCAAACGAACCCCAGATGCATGCGCCACCTTGTGCATCTGGTTTATGTGGGTCCTGGGGAATCGAGCCTCGAACCAGGGTCCTTAGGATTCACAAGCAAGCGTTTAACTGCTAAGCCATCTCTCCAGCTCCTAAAGATTTATTTTTAATTTATTTATTAGAGACAGAGAGGGATGGAGGGAGAGAGAGAGAGAGAATGGGCGCACCAGGGCCTCTAGCCACTGCAAACGAACTCCAGATGCATGAACCACTATGTGCATCTGGCTTACGTGAGACCTGGAGAATAAAACCAGGATCCTTAGGCTTTGCAGGCAAGCGCCTTAACCGCTAAACCATTTCTCCAGCCCAGATAAAACATTTAAATTAAATTTTATTTATTATTTATTTGTGTGTGTGAGAGAGAGAGAGAGAGACAGAGAGACAGAGACACAGAGAGGCAGAGACACAGAGAGACATGCCAAGGGCTTCTGGAGCTACAAATGAACTCCAGATGCTACTTTGTGCATTTGGGTTTATGTGGGTACTGGGGAACCAAATTCAGTCCAACAGACATTGAAGCAAGCAGTTTCAACTGCGGATCCATCTCCCCAGACCCCTGTTCTCATCCCCCCATATCCCTTTTGAGGTTCTAATGACATGAATGTTAAGCTATTGACCCCTGGTTCCTGGGTGTTCCATTCCTTTCTCTTTGGTCATCTTTGTCTGTGTCACAGTCTGGATCTCTTCTGTTACTCAGTCTTGGAGATAGAGCACCGATCCTTTCCCAGGCAGTGTTACGCCTTCTATTAGCCTCTGCAGCTCTTTGGAGATTTCTTAGCTGTTCCATCCTCTTCCTCACAGTGAGGTGCCTCTCCTGGTGTGCTCCCAGGACAGTTTATACTTCTGTTTCCCAGGATGAAAAGGAATTGTCTTCTCTCTCCTTCAGTACAAGGGTCTTCACTCTGCTCAGGGCAGAGGACATCTTTCTTGTAGGTTGTGCTGTCTTGAATTGCACAGACTCTTACGAGTGGCCTCCAAACGACCTTGAAATGAAGTAAACAAACTTGAATGAAATTCAAGAGCAGTGGAGACCTCTGAAAGCCAGCACTAAGGGTCCCCTACTTTTTTTGTTTGTTTGTTTTTCAAGGTAGGGTCTCACTCTGGCCCAGGCTGACCTGGAATTAGCTATGTAGTCTCAGGGTGGCCTCAAACTCATGGCAATCCTCCTACCTCTGCCTCCCGAGTGTTGGGATTAAAGGCAGTGTGCCACCACGCCCGGTGGGTCCCCTACTTTTGACCAGCGTCCCAGGGACTGTCAGAAAACTCAGATGCTGCTGGAAATGTCTGGAACACAGCTTCTAAACATGGTATACGGGACATGGTACTGTTCTCAGAAGACCATACAACAGACTCCAGAATAACAACCGTGCCTGGTACAGTCACTGTCTCATGTTACATCTGTTGTGTGACATCACCATATCCCACCAGGACATTTAGAAGGTGGGATTTTCTTTTTCTTTCTTTTTCTTTTCTTTTTTTTTTTTTTTTTTTTTTTAGTTTTCAAGGTAGGGCCTCATTATATCCCAGGCTGACCTGGAATTCACTATGTAGTCTCGGGGCAGACTCAAACTCATGGTGATCCTCCATACCTCTGCCTCCGGAGTGCTGGAATTAAAGGGAGTAAGTATGGGTGCGCCACTGCAAGTGAGCTCCAGATGTACATGTGCCACTTTGTAAATCAGCTCTACATGGGTGCTGGGGAATCGAACCCCAGGCCATTAGGCTTTCAGGCTTTACAAACAAGCTCCTTCAACCACTAAGCCATCCCTCCAGTCCCCTCTTCACGTTTTGAACCAAGTTTACAAATCACACGTGTAACTGTTGTAGTTGCCATCTCATTTCTCATCTCTCACAAAGCACTTGACCAAAAGCAGCTGATGGGAGGAAAGGATTTATTTTGGCTTACAGTCTTGAGGCTAAGCTTCATAGTAGCAGAGGAAACATGTCATGAACAGAGGCTGGACGTCACCTCTGCCACAGCATGTGGACAGCAGCAAGAGAGTGAACCAAATTGTAGCAAGGGGAGCTGGCCAGAGCCTGCCCACAACACACCTCCTCCAACAAGGCTCCACCTGTCAAGTTGCCACCAGCTGGGGATCAAGCATTCAAAACACATGAGTTGGGCTGGAGAGATGGCTCAGCAGTGAAGATGCTTGCTTGAAAACCCAATGACCCTGGTTCGATACCCCAGTGTTGATGTAAAGCCAGATGCACAAAGTGGTGCATGCATCTGGAGTTTGTGTGCAGCAGTTTGGCATGCCCATACTCGCTCTCGCTGTTTCTCTCTGCTTTCAGATAAGTAAAAATATTTTTAAAGCTGGGCATGGTGGTGCATGCCTTTAATCCCAGCACTTGGGAGGCAGAGGTAGAGGATTGCCTGGGCTGGATTGAGACCCTACCTCAAAAAAACTAAAAACAAGCCGGGCGTGGTGGCACATGCCTTTAATCCCAGCACTCAGGAGGCAGAGGTAGGAGGCCACCTACTTCTCAGAAGACCATACAACAGACTCCAGAATAACATACCATGTTTGGAAGCTGTGTTCCAGACATTTCCATACTACATACTATGTAGTATGAAACTACATAGTGAATTTCAGGTCAGCCTGGGCCAGAGTGAGACCCTAACTTGAAAAACCGAAAAAAAAAAAAAAAAAACTTTTACAAAACACATGACTTTATGGGGGACATCTAATTCAAATCATCACAATAGCTAAAATAAGGGGTATTTTTTCATTCTCTTATTTTAATTATATTTTTAATATATATTTTTTTTTTTTTTTTTTTTTTTTTTTGGTTTTGCAAGGTAGACTCTGGTCCAGGCTGACCTAGTCTCAGGGTGGCCTCGAACTCTACATACCTCTGCCTCCCAGTGCAAAATATACCCTTATTTTAATTATATTTTTTAAACTTTTTATTCCTAACCTCCATACATACACAAAATATACCCTAATTATAACCCCCTCCCATCACCTTCCTTTGTTTCCTTTCCTGTACCCTCCCCTCCACGGAACTCCCTCTTTCTTTTATTTTGATGTCATCATATTTTGTCCTCATACAATGCAGGGCTTGAATAGATAGTATCAATGCTACTGCCAATTTGGGTCTGGAAGGCAGTGGTATTCCAGAGGACCCCTCCCCACCCTTTGGCTTTTTACATTATCTCCAGCACCTCCTTTGCAATGATTCCTGAGCCTTGGAAGGTGTGACAGAGATCTCTCACCCAGTGCTAAATACTCCACTGTCACCTCTCAGCACTTTGGTGACTTTTAAGTCACCCCAGTGGTCACCTCCAGCTGAAAAGAGAAGCTTCTCTAACCAAACATGAGAGTAGCATTAATATATGGGCATAAACATACATATTTAGAGGGTATTTTGGTGGGCATAATCTATCCATTTAGCCAAACAACACTAGGGCTTATGGCTTCCCAGTCATAGGCTTTTGACTAGGTTTTCAGTACCAGGCAGGAATTTCCTCCCATGGAGCAGGCCTCAAATTCTTACTGTATTTTAAAAATTTTTATTTATTTGAGAAAGAGAAAGAGGCAGAGAGAGAGAGAGAGAATGGGCGTGCCAGGGCCTCCAGCTGCTGCAAATGAACTCCAGATTCATGCACCCCCTCGTGCATCAGGCTTACGTGGGTCCTGGAGAATCGAACCGGGATCCTTTGGCTTTGCAGGCAAACACCTTAAGTGCTAAACCATCTCTCCAGCCCACTCTTACCGTATTTTTGCATTCCCAGTGCCGCAGGGCAGCCAGCCCCCAGGAGGCCAGAACAGCATCTGTTGAATAAATGACTAGGACACGACCCTGGAGCGTCTAATGTCAATACCCTAGATTCTTATTTCAGCGCGGACACTTAACTCCTCGTTGACTTAAGGAGTGAAGTGACTCACAGAAGGACGGGTCATCCCAGGGAAGTGTGGAGAAATCATGCATGTATCCAGGCTCATGTTGAGCAGAGCCATCGCCCTTAATCAGTGGCATTCTGTACTAATGTGACACATCCCAAAGATGACAGGAGCTAGCTGGGAAATGCTGCTGTGACTTTTCCCAGCCATGGCAGGCTTCCCTTGCTCAGAGACTCACTGGGTGTCAGTTTTCTGAACGGCCCACTGCCATCCCCAGCACCGCAGAGGCAGAGGAGGGTGACCACAGAAACAATGACCTGAAGCTCCAGCACCTGCCATGGGATGACCGCACAGTAAGAGGAACGACGTACTTTGGGGGACTTGGATGTGGCGCGCTCCACAGACTAAGCGCTCTGTGAGGGCAATCTGCTGTCGCCTCCGTTAGCAGTGCAGTGCCAGGGCTCAGCATCCTCCTGCCTCCACCTCACAAGTGTGAGCCACCATACCTGGCCTGTTTAAATGAAAATGCAGTCTAAATGAAAGAGTCCTCCACTAAGCCATTTGTTAAACCTTTTTCCTTTTTTAAATTTTTATTTATTTATTTGAGAGTGATAGAGAGAGAAAGAGGCAGAGAGAGAGAGAGAGGGAATGGGCATACCAGGGCTTCCAGCCACTGCAAACAAACTCCAGATGCATGCGCCACCTTGTGCATCTGGCTTACGTGGGTCCTGGGGAATTGAGCCTCGAACCGGGGTCCTTAGGCTTCACAGGCAAGCGCTTAACCACTAAGCCATCTCTCCAGCCCATCTTTTTTTCTTTTTAAAAAATATTTAATTTGTTAAATTAATTTATTTTATTTGATGGAGAGAAAGGGGGAAGAGAGAGAGAGTGGGCGTGCCAGGGCCTCCAGCGACTGCAAACAAATGCCAGACACATGTGTCCCCTTGTGCATTTGGCTTACATGGGTCCTGGGGAATCAAACCTAGGTCCTTTGGCTTTGCAGGCAAATGCCTTAACCGCTAAGCCATCTCTCCAGCCCCTATTTTATTTTATTTTATTTTATTTTATTTTATTTTTTAATTTGAGAGAGACACAGAGAGAGAGAGCATGGGCACCAGCAGCCTCTCAGCCCCTGTGAATGAACTCCAGATGTGTGCGCCCCCTGTGAGCAAGTGCAGCACCGCATGCTCTCGTTACTTTGCGTCTGGCTAAATGTGGCAACTCGAGAATCGAACGGGTTTCTTAGGCTTTGCAGGCAGGAGTCTTAACCGCTAAGCCATCTCTCCAGCCCTTATTTTATTTATTTATTTTGCAAGGTAGTGTCTCTCTCTAACCCCCAGGCTTCCCTTGAACTCGCAGTGATCTTCCTACTTCAATTTCCTGAGTGCTGAGATTAGAGTATGCCACCATACATAGCTCATTATTTATATTTAATTAATTAATTAATTTATTTATTTCTTGTGCATGTGTGTCTGCATGCTCATGTCTGTGTGCATGTGGAGGGACCGCTGTGGGTGTCCCCCTCAGGAAAGCTGCCGTCTCTGACCTCTCATTGGCCTTAAGCTCACCAATTAGGCTAGACTAGGCTGGCACTTTAGCTCCAGGAATTCTCCTGTCTCCACCTTCCCAGTGCTGGGATTGCAGGTTCATACACCACACTAGGCTTTTTTTTTTGTTGTTGTTGTTTTTTTTTTTGTTTTGTTTTTTGTTTTTCAAGGTAGGGTTTCACTCTAGCCCAGGCTGACCTGGAATTCATTCTGTATTCTCAAGGTGGCCTTGAACTCACGACAATCCTCCTACCTCCGTCTCCCTGGTACTGGGATTAAAGGCGTGCGCCACCACACCCAGCTCACACCTGGCATTTCGATGTAGGGTCTGGAACTAGAACTCAGGTCCTCATGCTTGCAAGGCAAGCACTTTACCCATGAGGCTCTCCCTAGCCCTGATTTAAAAAACAAACAAACAAAAAATGACTTTTCTTTTTTGGTCTTTTCCCCTTGATCCCCTGAACCGCAGAGGCAGACATTCCCTGCTTTGCATGAACCTAAAATAGTGTGTACTGTCTGGAGAGGTAAATACTGGTTCCACAACAGCTTGAGTCTCCTTTGAAAGTCTTTTCTGTATTTTAGACTTTTCTGGGAATAGTTTGATTTTGCTTGAAATCCATTTCTTGTGCTGTAGTACAAGATGATAAGGGTAAAAGTGATGGTTTGAGATCTTTTGTGCACATCACATATGTGCTCACATCAAAATGCTTTTATGGGCTGGGGAGATGGCTCAGTGGTTAAGCCGCTTGCCTGCAAAACCCAATGAACCAGGTTCAGTTTCCCAGTACCCACGGAAAGCTGGATGCACATGGTGGCACATGCATCTGGAGTTTGTTTCTAGTTGCACTCTGCCTTGGTGAGCTCATGCTCTTTCTCTCTGACTGTCTGTTGTTCTCTGTTTGCAAATAAATAAATTCTTGTTTTTTTTTTTTTTTTTTTTTTTTTTGAGGTAGGGTTTTACTCTAGTCCAGGCTTACCTAGAATTCACTACGTAGTCTTAGGGTGGCTTCAAACTCATAGTGATCTTCCTACCTCCGCCTCCCGAGTGCTGGGATTAAAGGCGTGCACCACCACGCCCAGCTCAGCAAATAAATAAATATTTTAAAAAATGTTTTTATGAGGGCTGGAAAGATGGCTTAGTGATTATGGCACTTGCTGGCAAAGCCAAAGGGTCCAGGTTTGATTCCCCAGTACCCTCCTAAAGCCAGATGCACAAGGTGGTACATGCATCTGGAGTTCATTTGCAGTGGCTAGAGGCCCTGGTATGCCCATTCTCTCTCTATCTGTCTCTTTCTCTCCCTCTCTCAAATAAATAAATAAATAAATAAATAAATAAATAAATAAATAAAACGTAAAAATGTTTTTATGAGACTAGTGGCAAACAAAGGTCCTTTTTAAAAAAACTTTTTATTATTTATTTTTTATCATTTTTTTGGAGAGAGACAGACAGACAGACAGACAGACAGACAGACAGACAGACAGACAGAGAGAGAAGACAGAGATAGGCGCGCCAGCAGTGTCTCAGCTGCTGCGAACGAAATCCAGATGCGTGCGCCCCCATTGTTCCCTTGAGTCACTTTGCATCTGGCTAAACGTGGGACCTGGAGATTGGAACCACTGGAGATTGGAACCAGTGTTCTTAGGCTTAGGAGGCAGGCGCCTTAACCCCTAAGCCATCTCTCCAGCACCAAAGGTCCTTTTATAGTAAGTTCCCCCAAAGTGTCAGTGGAATCCCAGGACCATTTTAATATTATATTGCATGTCAGGTGAAAAGTCAAAATTAAACTCGTTTTTATTATTTATTTTGAGAGAAAGAGGCAGAGAGAGAGAGAGAGACAGAATGGGCAGTCCAGGGCCTTTAGCTGCTGCGAATGAACTCCAGATGTGGTGTCTCCTTGTGCACATGTGTGACATTACATACTTGCATCACTGTGTCTGGCCACGTGGGACCTGGAGACTCGAACGTAAGTTCTTAGGCTTCGGAGGCAAGTGCTGTAACCACTAAACCATCTCTCCAGCCCGAAACTGAACTCTGAACTGAACTGTCTTTGCTGCTGATCCTCGGTTCATTTTAGAAACTTCCCTGACATGTTGTCCTAGTTGGAAAACAAGCCCTTTGTTCCACAAATATTTAGTGAACAACACAAAGATGAGGCAAGCAAGGTCTCCATCTCCCACGACCAAACACTAGTGAGAGGAAGTGTTAACAGAGAGCGATAATAGGATGGAAAATGGCAAGGACTACCTGGAAAGGGCTCCCTTGACCAGATAGGGGGTGGAAACCTGAGGAGTCTCGGGTGACCTCCAGCCCTTGTAACTTAAGAGGAGAGAAAGGGTGCATTAGAGAGAAGAGTATGCAAAGTCAGTTTCTCTTTGTTGTCTGCTTGTCCGTTTGTTTCAAAGAGGACCTCATTCTGTAGCAAGGATGGCCTGAAACTCATTGTGTGGCCCAGACTGTCCTCAAACTCTTGGTAATCCCTCTGCCTCACTCACCGGAATGTTAGGATTACAGGAGTGACCCACCAGGCCCACTCTTTCTAGACTCTTCATGTCTCCTCTACTTCTTGGCTGGTTTCAAAATCCACCCCCCACGAGCAGGGCCCGCAGCTGCCTCACCACTGAGCCATCCGATAGTCCAGTGGGTAACTGGTTTTAACCATTGGATGTAAGATGGCTTCTTGTGGGGACCATGGCATGGGGAAGGCCAAGGGGGACAGTTTCCAGGCTGCATGCAGCTGGTCTCGGTCATGTGGCTGAAGGACCATTCACTGCCTACATGCTCGGCTTACCAGAGCTGATTCTGTTTGGAATCCAGGTCAGTTTTTCATGGATCTATCTTGACATGTAGACCAGACTACCCTCCAGCTTGTGATCCTCCTGTCTCAGCCTTCTGAGCACTGGGATGACAGGCATGAGCTGCCCCGCCAGTCTGGTTTGTGTCTTGAAGGTGCTGCCCATGACCTTGTTGATGATAGAGGTCCGTCTGGGGTCAGAGAATGGCCGCAAGATCAGAAGTCTATTAGCAAGGTCATGTTGACTTTTGCAGAAGGGCACACAGCTCTCTAAAGAGTCCAGGCAAGCTAGCACACCCTCAGCAGCTCTGCTGCTATTTATATCTCCTAAAGCGAGGGTCCTGTGTCTGCCCCACCTCACACTCTTCCATGGTTGGCTGACATATAAAAATGACCCAGTGGGCTGGAGAGATGTCTTAGGGGTTAAGGTGCCTGCCTGCTAAGCCTAAGAATGCCCGTTCCATTCTCCAGGTCCCACCACCTGTAGCCAGAAGCAAAGTGACTCAAGGGCGCAATGCCGCATTTGCCCACAAGGGGGCGCATGCCTCTGGAGTTCGTTCACAGCATCTGAGAGGCTTCTGGTGCACCCATTCTCTATCTGTCCTCCCCTTCCCCCCGACTCTCAAAAAAAAAAATGACCCAGTTTCTAGGGGAAACCTAAAGGAAGGGAAGGCTTAGGGACCTTTACCAAGTGCAGAAATAGAAGCTTTGGTCTCTCAAGGACGGTTAACTAACTCAGAAGGAGGTCTTCCTACAGAATGGCATCCTTCCAGAATTAAGTTTTTCTATCTTTTAACCCTTTTGCAGAAGGGATCGCATCCCTCACCACCCTCCTGTCTCTTCTATTCCCCACTTTGCTGGCTTCAACAAACACTGACAAGCCCACGTCCCAGGAGGCAGCATGGGACATGAGCTTCCCAGCTACTCTGCTGCTGAGCTCTTCAAGGTCCTTGGGCACGAGCTGACCCCTGTTGGAATGGGGAGCAGCCATCTGCCCACAGTCTGTCTTAGATGGGAAGCTAACTCCTGCCAAATCACTACTTAGCCCTTCCTCTTCCCCCTCAGTATTGCGTTCAAGCCAAGAAAGTTTGGTTGGTGGCATGACATATTGAAACTGGCAGCTTGGATATTGTGGCAGACAAGCTAAGCTGCTCCTTTCTGCCGCCCAGGACCAAAGGTCATCAGACGTCCTACACAGTCAGCGTTCAAGTGTCAGAATCCCCAAATCATGTAGTGGTAGAGAAAAAGAAGGGTCTCTAGCAGTTGCCATCCCTATAGGTCTGAGTGAACCCAGGCTCAGCACACATCACTGTGTAATGTAGCTGGTTGTGTTTGCTTGATCTGACCACACAGCACCTACAGGTCTTTGTAGCAGGCAAAAGAAATCAACTTGGCTATTTGGGAAATAAAAAAGAATTTACCAGCAAAATCATTGTTGGCCAGGCCTGGTGGTCCACACCTATAATCATAGCTATCAAAGAAGCTGAAGCAGGAGAATTACAAGTTTAAGCTCTGACTGAACTACATAATGAAGCCGGGCGTGGTGGTGCACGCCTTTAATACCAGCACTCGGGAGACAGAGGTAGGAGGATCGCCAAGAGTTCGAGGCCACCCTGAGACTACATAGTGAATTCCAGGTCAGCCTGAGCTAGAGTGAGACCCTACCTCAAAAAAACCAAAATAAATAAATAAATAATGAGTTCAAGGCTAACCCAGGTAACTTAACATGACCATATCTCAAAATAAAAAGTAAAAAAGGAATGGGCCAGAGAGATGGCTTAGCAGTTAAGGCACTTGCCTGCGAAGCCTAAGGACCCATGTTCAATTCCTCAGATTCCACGTAAGCCAGATGCACAAAATGACACACGTGCAAGGTTGTGTATACGCACAAGGTAACACACACATCTGGAGTTCAATTGCAGTGGCTGGAGGCCCTGGCATGCCAGTTCTCTCTCTCACACACTTGCTCTCTCATAAAAAAGTTAAAACATCCTATCTCAGAATAAAAGCTGAGGTTATAATGATGTGATAGGTGCTTGCCCAGCACCTGGGTTCACCTCCCAGTTCCAAAAAGGGAGAGAGGCCAGCGTGGTGGCACACGCCTTTAATCCCAGCACTTGGGAGGCAGAGGTAGGAGGATCACCATGAGTTCGAGGCCACCCTGAGACTGCATAGTTAATTCCAGGTCAGCCTAGGCTAAAGTGAGACCCTACCTCGAAAAAAAAAAAAAAAAAAAAAAAAAAAAAAAAAAAAAAAAAAAAAAAGGATAGAAAGGCATTTTTTTCACAAGTACCCACAGACGCCAGGGGAACTTTGAGAGACAGCTTGGAAATAGCAACACCAGGACGCAGGTAGACAGCAGCCAGGGTGCGCCTGGCCTGTCCTCAGCGCTCTGCAGATTCTCACTCACGTCACCCTTACAATGGCTCTGTATGGAACCTGCTGCTGTGACTTCTCAGGGCTGAGGGAAGTGATGGCAGGGCAAGTGTGGTAGTGACTTTTCTCATCCCGGTGACAAAATGCCTGACCTACAGGAAGAAAGATGGATTTGGTCCACAGTCGGGAAAGGAAGGCATGGTGGAATTTATGGAGCAGGAATGTGTGGTGGGGACGCCTCACATCTTGGTGGGTCAGGAAGCAGAGATCACAGATCTCAGAGGCTGGCATAACCTTCAACCTCTGTCCCGATAACTCTACTTTCTCCAGCTAGGCCCCTTGTCCCAAAGGTTCCACATCTCCCAAAACAGTACCAACAGCCAGGGACAAATGTTCAAACACAGAGCCTGTGGGAGACACTTCAGATACAAACTATAGCAGGGCAGGACTTAGAATATTGATTTTTAAAATTATTTATTTATTTGCAAGCAGAGAGAGATAAAGAGAAGAGAGACAGAGAGAATGGGTGTGCCAGAGCCTCCAGCCATTGCAAATGAACTCCAAATGCATGCGCCACCATGTGTCTGGCATTATGTGGGTCCTGAGGAATCAAACCTAAGTCCTTAGACTTTGCAGGCAAGTGCCTTAACTGCTGAGCCATCTCTCCAGCCCAGAATATCAATATTTTAAAATATTTTCTTTTATTTATTTGAGAGAGTATGTGTGAGAGAGAAAGAGGCAGACAGAAAGAATGGGCACTCCAGGGCCTTCAGCCACTGCAAACAAACTCCAGACACATGCGCCACCTTGTGCATCTGGCTTACATGAGTCCTGGGGAAGCGAACCTGGGTCCTTCAGCTTTGCAGGCAAGTGCCTTAACCGCTGAGCCATCTCTTCAGCCCAGAATATTGACTTTTTGTTTAGTCATTCATTCACTTGTTTCTTTGAGTGTGTGTGCTCATGTTTATGTACAGATGTGTACATGCCAGACAACCTTGAGGTACCTGTGCTCCTCTTCCTCCTTCTTTGAGGCAGGGCCTCTTGCCACTGTAGGTGAATGCCAGACTCGCTGGCCTATGGACTTTGGTTGCTCCTGGCTTCCTTTCCCATTGTCTTAGGTGAACTGGGACCATAGATGCACATGCATTTTGCATTAGGTTTTATGGGGGTGCTGGGGAGCACTGAACTAGTGTTAGCAGACTATTTAAGAGCACCTTTAACCGCTAACCATCTCCCCAGCCCCCATAATTAGTTTTTTGGTGCGTGCATGCGTGTGTGTGTAGTATGTGTGGTGTATGTGCATGTGTGTGCAGATTCACGTGCCCCAGGTGCATACATACAGAAGCCAGGGGACATCAGATGCTCTCCTCTACCACTCTTCCACTTTATTTCCTTATTTCTCACTGAACCTTCAGCTCCCTTTTTTTTTTTTTTTTTTTTTTTTTTTTTTTTATTATCTGTCCAGGGAGCCCCAGCAATTCTCCTGTTTCTGTCCTCCTTCGCTCTGAGGTTCAGATGTGCACGGCCATGCCAAGCTTTTTACGTGGGTACTAAGGAGTGAATTGGGGTACTCATGCATGTATACCAAGTGCTCTTACTCACTAAGACACACCCAGCCTCAACTGTCATTCTTTAAAAAAAATTTTTTTTTTTTGGTTTTTCGAGGTAGGGTCTCACTCTAGCCAGGCTGACCTGGAATTCATTCTGTAGTCTCAGGGTGGCCTTGAACTCATGGTGATCCTCCTACCTCTGCCTCCCATGTGCTGGGATTAAAGGCGTGCGCCACCACACCCAGCTTAAAATTTTTTTTAATGTTTTATTTTTATTTATTTGAGAGAGAGAGAGAGAGAGAGAGAGAGAGAGATGGGTGCACCAGGGCTTCCAGCCAATGAAAACGAACTCCAGATGCATGTGCCCCCTTGTGCATCTGGCTTATGTGGGTCCTAGGGAATTGAAGCAAGGTCCTTTGGCTTTGCAGGCAAGCGCCTTAACCACTGAGCCATCTCTCCAGCCCAACTTTCCTTCTTTATATCTTGTTTGGGGGACAGTGAGCCGGCCCATCTGGAGTCAACTGCTGTCACTATCTTTACATCCTGTCTCAGGGTCTTGAGTTGACCCTGCTGGAGAAACTGCCCCCATCCATTGATTTTTTATGTCCAGTTTTGGAAGCCTATTGGTCAATCTCTTCTGGAGCTAACCTCCTGCCTCAGGAGGCCAGTCCCACTCATCTCAGTTTCTTATGAAGCGGTGTGATACACTCCTTCTACAGCTAACCTCCTCCATCGCCATGTGCTATCTTTTTCAGGCCCAGCTCTCTCAGGCCCTAAACGGAGTCTCAGACAAGGCCAAAGAGGCAAAGGAGTTCCTGGTTCAGCTCAAGAACATTCTGCAGCAGATCCAGGTGAGTGTGTATTGATGTGTGTGCATGGAGATGAACAAAACATGCAAAGAAAGAAGGAAGGGGAGGGCTGGCGTGAACGTTTAAAATTTTTGTATTTATCATTTATTTGCAAGCAGAGAGAGAGAAAGAGAGGGGGGAGAGGGAGAGAATGGGTGTGCTAGGTCCTCTTGCCACTGCAGACAAACTTCAGAAGCATGTGCCACTTTCTGCATCTGGTTTTTCATGGGTACAGGGGAATTGAACCCAGGCAAACAAGTACCTTTAACCACGGAGCCATTTCTCCAGTTCCTTCACCCTTTATTTCTGCTTTTTCTGTTTTTATTTATTTGAAAGGAGAGAGATAGTGAGGGGGTGGGTTCACCAAGGCCTCCTGCCACTGCAAACAACTCCAGATGCATTTGCCACTTTGTGCATCTGGCTTTACGTGGGTACTGGGGAATCGAACCTGGGCCACCTGGCTTCACAAGCAAAAGCTTTTAACCACTGAACAATCTCTCCAGCTCCCAGCTCTTTTTGTTGTTGTTGTTTTTCCAAGATAGGGTCTTGCTGTAGCTGACCTGGAATATCCTATGGAGTCTCAGGGTGGCCTCGAACTCACAGTGATCCTCCTACCTCTGCCTCCCGAGTGCTGGGATTAAAGGCGTGCGCCACCACGTCTGGCTTTCCAGCTCACTTTTTAAAGCAATAAACATTGCAGGACTGATGTGTCTTGCTGTGGGTGCTGAAGGTTCCACTCTCAGTCCATTGACATGCATATTGTTGTACCCAAACATGTCCATGTAGTCAATGCATCAAAATATAGACACCTCAGCTGGGCGTGGTGGCTCACACCTTTAATCCCAGCACTTGGGAGGCAGAGGTAGGAGGATCGCTGTGAGTTCGAGGTCAGCCTGAGACTATAGAGTGAGTTCCAGGTCATCCTGGGCTAGAGTAAAGCCCTACCTAGAAAAACAAAACAAATATATATATTTGAGAGAGAGAGAGAGACCTCATTTCCTAACCGGGTATGCTGCGTGTGGTACTGGCCTCGATCAGTATCTAGGATCAGTGAATGGGGTTTTGGTGAGCTGTGTGTGTAGGGACAGAGTGCTCACAGATGTGCAGAGTGGAGTTCCTAAAGCATCTGTGTGCCTGGCTGGAGAAAGAAGCCGAGGACCCTGAAACTTTGTCTTTCATTTCTTTTCATTTACTTGTGTTTTTTGACACATTCTCACTGTGTAGCCCAGGTGGGCGTCAAACTCACGGTTCTTCCTCAGCCCCTGAGTACTGGGATTTCAGAGGCACACCACCACATAAAATTCAAAACCTCTGAATTATTTCCGATTGTTTTTAAAAAAAGGTTATTTATTTATTTATTTATTTATTTACTTATTATTTGAGACAGAGAGAGTGAGAATGGGCACACCAGGGCCTCTAGTCACTGCAAACGAACTCTAGATGCATGCGCCACCACGTGCATCTGGCTTACGTGGGACCTGGATAATTGAACCAGGGTCCTTAGGCTTGGCAGGCATATGCCTTAACTGCTAAGCCATCTCTCCAGCACCCCAAATTCTTTTTCTAAAATGTGTGTGTGTGTGTGTGTGTATGTACAATGTATGTGCATTGTATGGACAGCGCAGTGTAGGTCAGAAGACAGCTACAGGGTGCTGGGTCTCCTTGTACCTCATTTAGGGCACGCTGTCTCTTGTTTGCTGCTGGTTCAGGAGCCCTGGGATTCTCCTGACTCGGCCTCCCCTTGAGGTAGGCACGTTTGGATTACAGACATATGTGCCACTTTGTATCTGGTTTTACATGGGTGCCGGGATCTGACAGGTTTGCAGAGAAAGTGTCTTTGGCCACCGAGTCATCTTCCCAGGGTCTCTGAACTCTTTTTTAAAAATATTTTTATTTAACAACAACAACAACAAAAAGCTGGGCATGGTGGTGCATGCCTTTAATCCCAGCACTTGGGAGGCAGAGGTAGGAAGATTGCAGTGAGTTTAGGCCACCTTGAGACTACAGAGTGAGTTCCAGGTCAGCCTGGGCTAGAGTGAAACCTTACTTTGAAAAACCAAAAAAAAAAAAATTATTTACTTGCAAGGAGAGAGAGAGAAAGAATGTGCATGCCAGGGCTTCCAGCCACTGCAAACGAACTCCAGACACATGCACGTGAGTCCTGGGAAATTGAATCTGGGTCCTTCAGCTTTGCTGGCAAGCACTTTAAGCACTACACCATCTCTGCAGCCCTGCCTTGAATTATTAATCAGCCTATGAGAACTGCGTTAGTCAGCTTTCCATGACTGTGACAGTGTCTGATAGCTTATGAAGAGAAAAGGTTTCATTTTGCTCACCATTACAGCAGTGTCAGCCACATGATTCTGTTGATCCCTTTGGGCCTGTGGGAACACAAGGCTTCATGGTGGGTGTGTGTGTGACACAGAAGCAAAGAGAGAGAAAAGAGCCTGTGGGGTCCAACACTCCCATTAGGGGCATGCCACTGATGTTCTAAACTCCTTCCAGTAAGTCCCTCTCTCAAAGATTCCACTGCCCCCCATAATGCCACAGGCTGGTGACCAAGCCTTTTGGAGGACATTCCAGATCTAAACTACAGGAAAAAACACAATACCCTTAATAAGCTAAAACTCAGACTTCTCTCTCTCAGTTTTTTTTTTATTTTTTCATTTTTATTTATTTGAGAGCAACAGACAGAGAAAGAGAGAGTAGAGAGAGAGAGAGAGAGAGAGAGAGAGAGAGAGAATGGGTGCATCAGGGCCTCCAGCCACTGAAAACAAACTCCAGATACATGTGCCACCTTGTGCATCTGGCTTATGTGGGTTCTGGGGAATTGAGCCTCGAACCGTGGTCCCTAGGCTTCACAGGCAAGGGCTTAACCGCTAAGCCATCTCTCCAGCCCCTCTCTCTCAGTTTTTTTTAATCATTATTTTTTATTGACAACTTCTATACTTACAAACAAAAAAAAAAACCCCACCTGATATTTTTGAGGTAGGGTCTCGCTGTAGCCCAGGCTGACTTGGAATTTACTACACAGTCTCTCAGGGTGGTCTCAAACTCATGGCAATCCTCCTACCTCTGCATCCCGAGTGCTGGGATTAAAGGCATGCTCTACTACACTCAGCTACAGAGAGAATGGGTGTGCCAGGTCCTCCAGCTGTTGCAACTCCACTCCAGATGCATGTGCCACTCTATGTGTCTGGCTTTACACAGGTGCTGGGGAATTAAACTCAGGTCACCAGGCTTTGCAGGCAAGTGCCTTAACCACTGAGCAATCTCTCCAGCCCCTGTTTTTTTTCTTTGAATAAATAAACAAATAAATATATATTAAATTTTAATTTATTTATTTGCAAGCAGAGAGAAAGAGATAAAGAGGAGACAGACAGATAATGGGCACACCAGAGCCTCTAGCCACTGCAAACAAACTCCAGAGTCATGTGTCCCCTTGTGCATCTGGCTTATGTGGGTACCGGGGAATCGAACCTGTGTTCTTTGGCTTCACAGGCAAGTGCCTTAACCATTAAGCCATCTCTCCAGCACCATTTTAAAAAATATTTTAATTTTATTTATTTATTTGAGAGAGAAATAAATAGGCAGGTAGAGAAAGAGAGAGAATGGGTTCTCCAGGGCCTCCAGCTGCTGCAAACAAACACCAACACGTGCACCCCTTTGTGTAGCTGGCTTACATGGGTTCTGGGGAATCCAACCTGGGTCCTTTGGCTTTGCAGGCAACAGCCTTAACCGCTAAGCCATCCCTCCAGCCCTGTTTGTTTGTTTTTGAGACTGAGTGCTGGTATGTAGCCCAGGCTGACTTTAAACTCACAATCCTCCTGCTTCGGCCTTTCAAGTGAAGGATGGCGGGCAGGCCTGGCCTGCTGCATTCTAAGTCACTTGGGCTTCAGTTTCACAGACACAAGCAGGTTGGTTTGCTCTGATTGCAAAATCTCAGAGACAGGGCAGCTGCCATGGCAGGAATTTGTTCTCAGGTTTGAAGGCGGAAGTCCAAGGTCAGCGCCTGGGGGTGCCTCCCGGGCCGCTCTTCTTGGCTTGCAGATGGTGTCCTCATCTCCGTGTCCTCACATGCAGTCTCTCCATGTGCCTCTGTGTCCTAATTTCCTCCTAGTATTAGGACATCAGTCAGATTGGACAGGGGCCAGCCTGATGGCCCCATTTTAACTTAATGACCTCTTTAAAAACTGATTCCAAACAGCAACTCTGTCAGGTCCTAGGACTAAAGGACACAGTTCAGCACATAGCATGAGGTCAGAACACACACCAGTCTGTACATGCATGAGGTCAGAACACATACAGGTCTGTACATGCATGAGGTCAGAACACACACAGTTCTGTACATGCAAGACGTCAGAACACACACAGGTCTGTACATGCATGAGGTCAGAACACACACCGGTCTGTAGATACATGAGGTCAGAACACACACAGGTCTGTACATAGCATGAGGTCAGAACACACACAGTTCTGTACATGCATGAGGTCAGAACACACACTGGTCTGTACATCCATGAGGTCAGAACATACACAGTTCTGTACATGCATGAGGTCAGAACACACACAGTTCTGTACATGCATGAGGTCAGAACACACACCGGTCTGTACATGCATGAGTCAGAACACACAAAGGTCTGTACATAGCATAAGGTCAGAGCACACACAGGTCTGTACATAGCATGAGGTCAGAACACACACAGTTCTGTACATGCATGAGGTCAGAACACACACAGTTCTGTACATACATGAGGTCAGAACACACACAGGTCTGTACATGCATGAGGACAGAACACACATAGATCTGTACATGCATGAGGTCAGAACACACACCGGTCTGTACATACATGAGGTCAGAACACACACAGGTCTGTACATGCAAGAGGTCAGAACACACACAGGTCTGTACATGCATGAGATCAGAACACACAGAGTTCTATACATACATGAGGTCAGAGCACACACAGGTCTGTACATACATGAGGTCAGAACACACACAGGTCTGTACATACATGAGGTCAGAACACACACATGTCTGTACATGCATGAGGTCAGAACACACACTGGTCTGTACATGCATGAGGTCATAACACACACAGGTCTGTACATAGCATGAGGTCAGAGCACACACAGGTCTGTACATAGCATGATGTCAGAACACACACAGTTCTGTACATGCATGAGGTCAGAACACACACAGGTCTGTACATAGCATGAGGTCAGAACACACACAGGTCTGTACATAGCATGATGTCAGAACACACACAGTTCTGTACATGCATGAGGTCAGAACACACACAGGTCTGTACATGCATGAGGTCATAACACACACAGGTCTGTACATACATGAGGTCAGAACACACACAGTTCTGTACATACATGAGGTCAGAACACACACAGGTCTGTACATGCATGAGGTCTGTCTGTACATGCATGAGGTCATAACACACACAGGTCTGTACATACATGAGGTCAGAACACACACAGTTCTGTACATGCATGAGGTCAGAACACACACAGGTCTGTACATGCATGAGGTCAGAACACACACAGGTCTGTACATGCATGAGGTCAGAACACACACAGGTCTGTACATGCATGAGGTCAAAACACACACAGGTCTGTACATACATGAGGTCAGAACACACACAGGTCTGTACATGCATGAGGTCATAACACACACAGGTCTGTACATACATGAGGTCAGAACACACACAGTTCTGTACATACATGAGGTCAGAACACACACAGGTCTGTACATGCATGAGGTCATAACACACACAGGTCTGTACATATCATGATGTCAGAACACACACAGTTCTGTACATGCATGAGGTCAGAACACACACAGGTCTGTACATGCATGAGGTCATAACACACACAGGTCTGTACATACATGAGGTCAGAACACACACTGGTCTGTACATACATGAGGTCAGAACACACACAGTTCTGTACATGCATGAGGTCAGTCAGTTCTGTACATACAACACACACTGGTCTGTACATACATGCATGAGGTCAGAACACACACAGGTCTGTACATACATGAGGTCAGAACACACACAGGTCTGTACATGCATGAGGTCAGAACACACACAGGTCTGTACATGCATGAGGTCAAACACACACAGGTCTGTACATGCATGAGGTCAGAACACACACAGGTCTGTACATAGCATGAGGTCAGAACACACACAGGTCTACATACATCTGTAGCATGAGGTCAGAACACACACAGGTCATGAACACACACAGTTCAGTACATACATGAGGTCAGAACACACACAGGTCTGTACATGCATGAGGTCAGAACACACACAGTTCTGTACATACATGAGGTCAGAACACACACAGGTCTGTACATGCATGAGGTCAGAACACACACAGGTCTGTACATGCATGAGGTCAGAACACACACAGGTCTGTACATGCATGAGGTCAGAACACACACAGTTCTGTACATACATGAGGTCAGAACACACACAGGTCTGTACATGCATGAGGTCAAGCACACACATGAGGTCAGAACACACACTGGTCTGTACATACATGAGGTCAGAACACACACAGTTCTGTACATGCATGAGGTCAGAACACACACAGGTCTGTACATGCATGAGGTCAGAGCACACACAGGTCTGTACATACATGAGGTCAGAACACACACAGGTCTGTACATGCATGAGGTCAGAACACACACAGGTCTGTACATGCATGAGGTCAGAACACACACAGGTTTGTACATAGCATGAGGTCAGAGCACACACAGGTCTGTACATAGCATGAGGTCAGAACACACACAGTTCAGTACATACATGAGGTCAGAACACACACAGGTCTGTACATGCATGAGGTCAGAACACACACAGTTCTGTACATACATGTACATGCATGAGGTCAGAACACAGGTCTGTACATGCATGAGGTCAGAACACACACAGGTCATGCATGATGAGGTCAGAACACACACAGGTCTGTACATGCATGAGGTCAGAACACACACAGGTCTATACATGCATGAGGTCAGAACACACACACTTCTGTACATACATGAGGTCAGAACACACACAGGTCTGTACATGCATGAGGTCAGAACACACACAGGTCTGTACATGCATGAGGTCAGAACACACACAGGTCTGTACATGCATGAGGTCAGAACACACACAGGTCTGTACATAGCATGAGGTCAGAACACACACAGGTCACATCTGTACATACATGCATGAGGTCAGAACACACACAGGTCTGTACATGCATGAGGTCAGAACACACACAGGTCTGTACATACATGCACACAGGTCAGTCAGAACACACACCGGTCTGTACATGCATGAGGTCAGAACACACACAGGTCTGTACATAGCATGAGGTCAGAGCACACACAGGTCTGTACATATCATGAGGTCAGAACACACACAGTTCTGTACATGCATGAGGTCAAACACACACAGATCTGTACATAGCATGAGGTCAGAGCACACACAGGTCTGTACATACATGAGGTCAGAACACACACAGGTCTGTACATGCATGAGGTCAGAGCACACACATGAGGTCAGACACACACACACACAGGACTGTACATACATGAGGTCAGAACACACACAGGTCTGTACATGCATGAGGTCAGAACACACACCGGACTGTACATACATGAGGTCAGAACACACACTGGTCTGTACATGCATGAGGTCAGAACACACACAGGTCTGTACATAGCATAAGGTCAGAGCACACACAGGTCTGTACATAGCATGAGGTCAGAACACACACAGGTCTGTACATGCATGAGGTCAGAACACACACAGTTCTGTACATACATGAGGTCAGAACACACACAGGTCTGTACATGCATGAGGTCAGAACACACACAGGTCTGTACATGCATGAGGTCAGAACACACACCGGTCTATACATGCATGAGGTCAGAACACACACAGGTCTGTACATAGCATGAGGTCAGAGCACACACAGGTCTGTACATATCATGAGGTCAGAACACACACAGTTCTGTACATGCATGAGGTTAGAGCACACACCGGTCTGTACATACATGAGGTCAGAACACACACAGATCTGTACATAGCATGAGGTCAGAACACACACAGGTCTGTACATACATGAGGTCAGAACACACACAGGTCTGTACATGCATGAAGTCAGAACACACACAGTTCTGTACATACATGAGGTCAGAACACACACAGGTCTGTACGTAGCATGAGGTCAGAACACACACAGGTCTGTACATGCATGAGATCAGAACACACACAGTTCTGTACATGCATGAGGTCAGGACACACACAGGTTTGTACATACATGAGGTCAAAACACACACAGCTCTGTACATACATGAGGTCAGAATACACAGTTCTGTACGTGGTATGAGATCAGAACACACAGCTCTGTACACAGCATCAGGTCAGAATCCACTCAGGTCCTAGAAAGCCACAGACTCACAGACAGCATCTGTTTGCTTAGCTTCACCTCTTTCTGATGATAAAAATCAAAAAGTGTAAAAAACAGAATTTTAGGGCTGGAGAGATGGCTTAGCGGTTTAGGGACCTGCCTCCTAAGCCTAAGAACGCTGGTTCCAATCTCCAACGGTTCCAATCTCCAGGTCCCACGTTTAGCCAGATGCAAAGTGCCGCACTTGACCACAAGGGGGCGCACGCATCTGGATTTCATTCGCAGCTGCTGAGAGACTGCTGGCACGCCCATCTCTGTCTTCCTCTCCCTCTCTCTCTGTCTCTGTGTCTCTCTCCAAAAAAAAAACAAAACAAACAAAAAACCCCAGAATTTTAGAAAGTAGGGAAAAATAGAAATAAGGAAAATCTAACCAATATCCCTCCTCCTGAGGTGACCATTCTCACCAAGTTGAGATGTGGAGCCGCTTCACATGGAACACACATGAGTACACACATGAGCACACACACATGAGACACACATGAGTACACACACGAGCACACACATATGAATACACACACATAAGCACACACATGAGTACACACACACTAGTACACACACATGAGTATACACCATAGGTACAAACATAAGTACACACACACGAGTACAAACATAAGTACACACATGAGTACACACATGAGTACACACACATGAGTACAAACATAAGCACACACACATGAGTACACACACATGAGCACACACATGAGCACACACGAGTACACACACAAACACACACATGATTACACACACGAGTAAACACACATGAGTACACACATGGACATGAACACACACATGAGCACACACATGAGTACACACACTGACACACAAGTACATACATGAACACACATGAGTACATGCATGAGTACATACATGAACATACACACATGAGTACACACACACTTATGAGACCATTCTGTATGTTACTTGTATCCTGCCTTCTTTCTTCCTCCTCCTCCTTTTCCTTCTTCTTTTCCTCCCACTGCTCTTCCTTTGCCTCGTCCTCCTCTCATTCCTCTTCTCCTTTTTCTCCTTTCCCTACTCCTCCTCTTCTTTTCCTGCTCTTCCTTCTTTTTTGTTTCGAGGTAGGGTCTCACTCTAGCCCAGGCTGATCTGGAGTTCACTATGTAGTCTCAGGGTGGCCTCAAGCTCATGGAGATCCTCCTACCTCTGCCTCCCATGTGCTGGGATTAAAGGCGTGCGCCACTACGCCCGGCTTCTTTTTTGTTTTTGTTTTTTCCAAGATAGGGTCTCACTCTAGGTGAAGCTGACCTGGAATTCACTATGTAGTCTCAGGGTGGCCTCCAACTTTGGTGATCCTCCTACCTCTGCCTCTCGAGTGCTGGGATTAAAGGCGTGCACCACTACACCCGGCTTTTTTCATTTTTTAAATAATTTTTAAAATTTATTTATTTATGTGCAAGGGGAGATAATGGACATCACTGCAAATGAATTCCAGACACCTGCACCACTTTGTGCATCTGGCTTTTGTGTGGGTTCTGGAGAATCGAACCCAGGCTATTAGCCACTGAGCCGTCTCTCCAATCCTCTTCTCATTTGTAAAATTTAACTTAATTTTTATTTTATTTTATTTATTTATTTGCAAGAAGCGAGAGAGAGATAGAGAAGAGATAGACAGAGAGAGAACAGGCAGGCCCTGATAGAGAAGAGATAGACAGAGAGAGAATGGGCACGCCAGGGCCTCCAGGCACTGCAAATGAACTCCAGATGCATGTGCCCCCTTGTGCATCTGGCTTACGTGGCTACCAGGGATCGTACTTGGATCCTTTGGCTTTGCAGGTAAGCACCTTAACCCCTAAGCCATCTCTCTAGCCCTCTTTTGTTTTATTTTTTTAAATTTGTTATCACAAAGAGAGAGAGAGAATAGGTGAGCCAGGACCTCTAGCCACTGTAAACAAACTGCAGACACGTGCCATCTTATACATCTGCCTTATGTGGGTACTGGGGAATGGAACCTGGGTCCTTAGGCTTTGCAGGCAAGTGCCTTAACTGCTAAGCATCTCTCTAACCCCTTTTCCTTCCTTTTTCTAAAAAATATTTTATTTATTTGAGAGAGAGAAAGAGAGAGAGAGAGAGAAATAGGCAGATAGAGAGAAAGACAGAGAGAGAATGGGCACACAAAGGCCCCTAGCCACTGGAAACAAACTTCAGATGCATGTGCCACCTTGTGCATCTGGCTTACAGTGGGTACTGAGGAATCAAACCTAGGTCCTTCGTCTTTACAGGAAAGCACCTTAACCGCTAAGCCATCTCTCTAGCCCCTTTTCCTTCTTTTTTAAAAATATTTTTGCAGGCTGGAGAGATGGCTTAGCGGTTAAGGCACTTGCCTGCAAAGCCAAAGGACCCAGCTTCAACTCCTCAGGACCTATGTAAGCCAGATGCACAAGAGGGCACATGCATCTGGAACTCGTTTGCAGTGGCTAGAGACCCTGGTGGGCCCATTCTCATTCTCTCTCTCTCTCTCTCTACTTGCCTATTTCTTTTTTCTTTGTTTTTTTCAGTTTTCAGTTTTTCAAGGTAGGGTCTCACGCTAGCCCAGGCTGACCTGGAATTCACTCTGTGTTCTCGGGGTGGCCTCGAACTCATGGCAATCCTCCTACCTTTGCCTCCGCCCAGCCCAAGAAAAACTGCTTTCTGAGTGGTGTTCAGAGGATGCTGGCCACTCCTCACTCTAGCACTGCGCTT
This sequence comes from Orientallactaga sibirica, assembly GCA_036365145.1. NCBI lineage: Eukaryota > Metazoa > Chordata > Mammalia > Rodentia > Dipodidae > Orientallactaga > Orientallactaga sibirica. The sequence goes on from JAEOAD010000555.1 coordinate 1,434,079, forward strand.
GTCTGTTCCCCAGGAAAATGGCCTGGACTACGAAGCCTGCCTCGTGGCACAGTGCGACGCCCTGGTTGATGCGCTGACGCGGCAGAAGGCCAAACTGCTCACCAAAGTGACCAAAGAGAGGGAGCACAAACTGAAGGTGAGTGATGCCGCCTCCATGCCCATTCTGTCCTCGGCACTTAGGGCAGGTGGCACTGCCTTAGGCACTGGCTGTCTTAGTGGAGTGGCTGAGTGACTGAATGAGTCAGGAGGGGCTGAGCCAGTGTGTCCAGGGACCACTCTCCAAAGCCCAGGCAGGCTGTGGCACTCTGCTGTCATCAAATCTGAAGCCCACCCTCGCCCAGCTTCTTGGGGCTCCCTGGGTCTGTCAGAGGAACCCCTCTCATCTCATCTTGCCCGTAGAGGAAGCAGGGTGGGCTAACTCTCCTCAGGTCTCCAGCTCTACCCCTTTCTTCAAGCTCTCTCTGGCATCTCATGCACCAAATAATCAGCAATAATACGTATGGCCAGTGACGCTCGCCCCTCACTGGGCACTGCGTTCCTGACCATGCCTGTGAACGCTCGGAGCTGGTGAAGGACTGTCATTGTCCAAGTGGCTCTGTACTAGAGGCATCTTCTAAGGGAATCAGAAAGAAAATCAGTGGGTCTGGGATTTTTTTTTCTGTTTTTTTGAGGCAAGCCCAACAGACTGACCTTTTTTTTTCTTTGAGAGATAGAGATAGAGAAAGAGAGAGAGAATTGGCACACCAAGGCTTCCAGCCACTGCAATTGAACTGCAGACACATGCTCCCCCTTGTGTGCATGTGTGACCTTGCATGCTAGCGTCACTATGCCTAGCTTACATGGGACCTGGAGAGCCGAACATGAGTCCTTAGGCTTCACAGGCAAGCACCTTAACTACTAAGCAATCTCTCCAGCCCTTTTTCTGAGTCAGGGTCTCATGTAACCCAGGCTGGCCTCAAACTTGCTATGTAACCAAAGATGGCCTTAAACTTCAGTTCCTCCAACCACCACCTCTCAAGGGCTAAGATCACAGGCATGCACCACTATACCAGGTTTTATTCAGTGCTGCACATTGAATCCAGGCTTCATGCATGCTGCACAAATGCTCTACCAGATGAGTGACCCCCACAGCCCAGAAAGCTGTAATTTCATTTGCTTGTTTATTTAATTTTGAGACAAGGACTGGCTATTCTCAAACTCACTGTCTAGTCCAGGCTGGTCTCATACCCACAGCAATCTGCTGCCCAAGCCTCACAAGTTCTGGGATCACCAGCATGTGCTCAGAAAGTCCTACTTAAAGGAGAGAAGGCTAAGTGTTGGGAGGACACGATGTGTGCAGGGGGCAACAGCCAACTCCATCCAGTCACCCCTGACCAGCCACAGCTCAGAGCAAGGCGAGAAGTTGGTCAACACAGGGACGTCGTAGATCACCTCCTTTGTCCACCCTGCGGTCTGGTGCTCAGAAAGCTTGCAGTGTGCAAAGTGGGCCCATGTGTTCTCTAGTGAGGAAAACACAGAGCTCGGGTGAGGCAGAGAAGTCATGAAGTGGTGCTTGGACCCTCTAGGGGTTGGCCGTTCTCCCTTTTTGTTTTTGTTTTTGTTTTTTGTTTTTGTTTTTGTTTTTGTTTTTCAAGGTAGGGTCTCACTCTAGCCCAGGCTGACCTGGGATTCACTATGTAGTCTCAGGGTGGCCTCGAACTCATGTGATCCTCCTACCTCTTCCTCCCGAGTGCTGGGATTAAAGGTGTGCACCACCATGCCTGGCTTGTTTGTGTTTTTTTTTTTAAGACTATGCTTAATCTTTTTTTTTATTTATTTATTTATTTATTTATTTATTTATTTATTTAAGAGAAAGAGGCAGAGAGAGAGAAAAAGAGGGAGAGAATGAGTGTGCCAAAGCCTCTGGCCACCGCAAACAAACTCCAGTTGCTTGCACCCCCTATTGCATCTGGCTTATGTGGGTCCTGAAGAATTGAACTGGGATCCTTTGGCTTTGCAGGCAAACTCCTTAACCACTAAGCCACCGCTCCATTCCCTGTTCTCCCTCAGAAGCCTCTCTCTGTTGCAGATGGTTTGGGACCAGATCAATCACTGCACCCTGAAGCTGCGCCAGTCCACGGGACTGATGGAGTACTGCCTGGAGGTGATCAAAGAAGACGACCCCTCCGGGTTCCTACAGGTGAGCCTGCCCCTGGAGGACAGCAAGGGGCTTCCCCCAGCTCCAGCTCCAACAAGGCTCTCTCCAAACCAGCCCCATTCTAGGCTCAGTTCTTCTTTGGCTGGACTTGCTTAGCTTCTGCTTTACTTAATGAAGCCAGAGGACCTGAGCTGTCACCTCACTCACCAGGACCCTAATTCGACAACATCCATTAAATGAAGAGGTGAAATGACTTAATCTCTTTTCACAACAAATAGGAACAAGCTGAACAGATCACAAGGGGAAAAGCACGTGATAGAATCCACCTGACCCACGGCCATGCTACATGGAGTCCTGCAGGCCTGGGTTGTGACTGGCTGCCCACAAAGACGGTGCCTTTTGGAGATCATTGCTCAGCATTCCTGCTGACTTGGTCTTGAGTTCTTGGGAACGTGGCCGTGATTCAGTCCATCTGTGGGGACGTGAACTCCATTGCTTATTCCCCAAGAGGCTGTGCACAAGATCAAGGCTCTTCAGGGCACATGCTGATGTCTGAGGCAGGACCTCCCGGCAAGAAAGCGCAGGCAGTCAGGGTTTGCTGCTGCTCAGACACAGTGAGCGGAAGTGGGATGTGGCATACACTCTCTTCCCACCCTGCGACAAATAACTAGTATGGGTCACTTTGCAAAGTACTAGGTCTGGCCAAACATGTCATGAAGGACGTTTGAAGAAAGCATCATGTATTTCACCAAGGTCCAGTTTCATTAACTCCACTATGCTTTTTTACAGTAACATGACCACATAAATAAAATAAAAATACATTAATTAAGCCGGGTGTGGTGGCACACACCTTTAATTCCAGCACTCAGGAGCAGAGGTAGGAGGATCTCTGTAAGTTCGAGGCCAGTCTGAGACTGCATCGTAAATTCCAGGTCAGCATGGGCTAGAGTGAGACCCTGCCTCAAAAACAAAAATAAATATATATATATATATATATACACATTCCCGTGACCAAGAGGTTTAACTATGGCTGAGACAATATATTGTGTCTTCCCTCAGCCAGTGCTAAATGAACAGGGGTCATTTAACCTCGGTCATGGCTCAGCCCAGTCCCTTCCTGTCCCTGAGCTCAGAGACAAAAGGTTAGCCCTTCCTTGTGGCAGCTGCCCAGCTCCTCCACAAACCCAAACCCTCTCCCTGTGCTCCCTTCAAGATCTCTGACGCCCTGATCAAGCGTGTGCAGGTGTCTCAGGAGCAGTGGGTCAAGGGTGCCCTGGAGCCAAAAGTGTCTGCGGAGTTTGACCTGACCCTGGACAGCGAGCCGCTGCTGCAGGCTATCCACCAGCTGGATTTCGTCCAGATGAAATGTAGGGGTGAGCCGTGGTCGGTCTTGTTCAGTGGTGCTTTCTCCTCAAGAGGCACCCAGGCCAAGGGCAGCTTGGTGGTAGTGGGGGCTGTCGATGTTGGCTGGCAGAGTGAAGGGAAGGGGGGGACAGGTCCTGATCAGACTGGATGAGCTGTGTCCAAGCCTGAGCTTCCAGTTACACGACGAGGATCGGACGAAGAGCAGAATAAACAGGCAGAAAATCTGGCTAGCCAAGCCCTCGGGGTGCAGCATGGACGATGCTGTGGCCTTCCTCCTGGTCTGAGCTTTCAGACAGAGAAGGAAGAGGCAGTGTGTGAGCAGCTTAGCAGAGCCCACAGGTGCTGTGGGAAAGGTTGCATAGGGGCCTGGCAAAGGTTGTTAGTGCACCTCGAGGTAAAGATGTGAAAGCGAGGAGGAGGGAGGGCAAGAGAAAGAAGGGGAGAAGGAAAGAAAGAGAAGAAGAAGAAAGGGGAAGGGAAGAAAGCAGGAGAAAGCGGCAGAGGAAGAAGAGGAGGGAGGGAAAGAGGAAGAGGAGGAAGAGGGAAAGGAGGAAGAATAGAAGGGAGGAGGGAGGGAAGGAAGAGTAAGAAAAGGAGGAGGAAGAAGGAGAGGAGGGCGGGAAAGAGAAGCAACCTTGAGGAAGGGCACTGCAGGGAGCAGAGAGATGTCAATGCCAAGGCCCCGAGGCAAGAAAGCGTTTTTTCTGCCACAAGAAGAAGAAGAAGAGAAGGCAGGCCCAAGGTGACAGGAGGACGGGAGCAGCTGGGTCCAGGGAGCCGATGGAAACTCATAGCCAGGGTTCTCGAAGTGTGCACAACTTGGCCAGTTGCAGAGTTAGCAAGGGATGGCCAGAACTGGACTCCCGTCTGCTCACCACCACCCTCGACATGTTCAGGGCCTGCTCAGGAGGGAAGACAGCCACAACTGTGACCTCAGCCCATCCTGAGCTGCACAACATGTAGCCATTTTTAAACAAACAGAAAAACAAATTCCTTGCACACTTCCTCAAGCTCACTCCCACTAAGCTTAAGTGTGGGTGAGGTTTGGAAATGCCGCCCACCCCAGGTGTGAGGAGTGGGAGGAAGCTGGCAGGGTGGGAGAGATGCAATGGAGGGAGGCTTAGACCCACTAAGTGGGGTCCCCCCAGGGAAGATGCGTGGGGGATGTGGGTACTGATTCTAACCCAAAGGACTGGCAGGGGTTGAGAGAGGAGAGGAGAGAACTACAGAAGGTCTCTTACAGCCAAGCACAGAGGGAGGGGCAGGCGGTGCCCAGCTCTCTGTGACCAACACAAATTTCACCGCACTGGGTCATCAGCCAACACCGGGAGGCAGCGACCTCATTCTCAGAGCCAAGTTGAAAGACGCAGCCTTTCCGGAACCAATCTTGTCATTCTAGCTTTAAAAACAAGCCATGCTAGACTCTATCACCTTCTAGAAGCTCTTGAGCCCCTCACTCCTGGAGCTGTCGGAGATCACTTTCCATGTGGGGGTCCAGTCCGTGACCTTGCAAAGCTTCCCTCAGAAGTCGCCGCATGTCTATGCTTTCACCAGCTGTCTGTGTCAGTCAGCCGCAATAATCCACTTGTGTGAGGAAGGGCACAGTTTGCAGGTCCCAGTCTGTGATTAGCCATTGCTTCGGGCCTGTGATGAGGCAGCAAGCTATGGCGGGAGGGCAAACCACCACTCCATGACCAGGAAGCAACAGAAGGAGAAAGAGGAAAGAGCTGAGGTTCCACTGTCCCCGTCCAGGGCACACCCCCAGTGAAACCTTCTGAAAGCTCCACCACTTCCCAATAGCACCACCCTGGGAATCAAGCCTTTAACACATGGGCCTTTGGGGTATATTAAGATATGCACCACAGGGCTGGAGAGATGGCTTAGCGGTTGAGCGCTTGCCTGTGAAGCCTAAGGACCCTGGTTCGAGGCTCCATTCCCCAGAACCCACACAAGGTGGTGCGTGCATCTGGAGTTTGTTTGCAGTAGCTGGAGGCCTTGATGTGCCCATTCTCTCTCTCCCTCCCTCCCTCTTTCTCTGTCTGTCTGTCGCTCTCAAATAAACAAATAAAAATAAACAAAAAATTTAAAAACAAAAAGATGTGCACCACAGTCCCCCTCTATCCCCCTCCCCCACTCCTCGCCCAGGCTCTTGCTTGGTCTCTTGTCCTCCCCATAAGCCCCCCGCAGTGGCTCCAAAGCATGTGCTGGTATGGACTCTGTTGAGATCAGTCGTGGGAGCCCATACCAGGGAGCTTGGCTGGCAGTTAGGCAAGCCGACATCCTCCCTCAGGCCAGTGCCACAGCGCCAACATGTCACATGACACCTGTAGGACTTCGATGAGGCTGGTCATGGCTGCAGGCGGGAGAGGGGACTCAGCCTTGCTATGTGCTGGGGCCAGGGTATCTGGGATGGGGGTGGGGATCGAACTGGGCCTCCAGGAGGTCACAGTGTGCTGACCCAAGTGCTCCCTGTCACAGTGCCACCCGTGCCCCTGTTGCAACTGGAGAAGTGTTGCACCCGAAACAACAGTGTCACCCTGGCATGGAGGACGCCACCCTTCACCCACAGCCCTGCCGATGGCTACATCCTGGAGCTGGATGACGGCGATGGGGGGCAGTTCCGGGTGAGTTAGCATGATGGGGGAAGTTCTGGGTGAGTTAGTCTGATGGGGGCACTTCTGGGTTTGTAGTCTGATGGGGGCAGTTCCTGGTGAGTTAACCTGATGGGGGAAGTTCCTGGTGAGTTAGCCTGATGGGGGCAGTTCCTGGTGAGTTAGTCTGATGGGGGCAGTTCCTGGTGAGTTAGCCTGATGGGGGCAGTTCCTGGTGAGTTAGTCTGATGGGGCAGTTCCTGGTGAGTTAGTCTGATGGGGGAAGTTCCTGGTGAGTTAGTCTGATGGGGGCAGTTCCTGGTGAGTTAGCCTGATGGTGGCAGTTCCTGGTGAGTTAGTCTGATGGGGGAAGTTCCTGGTGAGTTAGTCTGATGGGGGCAGTTCCTGGTGAGTTAGTCTGATGGGGCAGTTCCTGGTGAGTTAGTCTGATGGGGGAAGTTCCTGGTGAGTTAGTCTGATGGGGGAAGTTCCTGGTGAGTTAGTCTGATGGGGGCAGTTCCTGGTGAGTTAGTCTGATGGGGCAGTTCCTGGTGAGTTAGTCTGATGGGGGAAGTTCCTGGTGAGTTAGTCTGATGGGGGCAGTTCCTGGTGAGTTAGCCTGATGGGGGCAGTTCCTGGTGATTTAGCCAGATGGGGGAAGTTCCAGGTGAGTTAGCCTGATGGGGACACTTCTGGGTGAGTAGCCTGATGGGGGCAGTTCCTGGTGAGTTAGCCAGATGGGGGAAGTTCCGGGTGAGTTAGCCTGATGGGGGCAGTTCCTGGTGAGTTAGTCTGATGGGGGAAGTTCCTGGTGAGTTAGTCTGATGGGGGCAGTTCCTGGTGAGTTAGCCTGATGGGGGCAGTTCCTGGTGAGTTAGTCTGATGGGGGCAGTTCCTGGTGAGTTAGTCTGATGGGGGAAGTTCCTGGTGAGTTAGTCTGATGGGGGCAGTTCCTGGTGAGTTAGCCTGATGGGGGCAGTTCCTGGTGAGTTAGTCTGATGGGGGCAGTTCCTGGTGAGTTAGCCTGATGGGGGCAGTTCCTGGTGAGTTAGTCTGATGGGGGCAGTTTCTGGTGAGTTAGCCTGATGGGAGCATTTCCTGATGAGTTAGCCTGATGGGGGAAGTTTCTAGTGAGTTAGCCTGATGGGGGCAGTTCCTGGTGAGTTAGTCTGATGGAGGAAGTTCCTGTTGAGTTAGTCTGATGGGGGCAGTTCCTGGTGAGTTAGCCTGATGGGGGCAGTTCCTGGTGAGTTAGTCTGATGGGGGAAGTTCCTGGTGAGTTAGCCTGATGGGGGCAGTTCCTGGTGAGTTAGTCTGATGGGGGCAGTTTCTGGTGAGTTAGCCTGATGGGAGCAGTTCCTGATGAGTTAGTCTGATGGGGAAGTTTCTGGTGAGTTAGTCTGATGGGGGCAGTTCCTGGTGAGTTAGTCTGATGGAGGAAGTTTCTGGTGAGTTAGCCTGATGGGGGAAGTTTCTGGTGAGTTAGCCTGATGGGGGCAGTTCCTGGTGAGTTAGCCTGATGGGAGCAGTTCCTGATGAGTTAGCCTGATGGGGGCAGCTCCTGGTGAGTTAGCCTAATGGCGGAGTTCCTGGTGAGTTAGCCTGATGGGAGCAGTTCCTGATGAGTTAGCCTGATGGGGGAAGTTTCTGGTGAGTTAGCCTGATGGGAGCAGTTCCTGGTGAGTTAGCCTGATGGGGGCAGTTCCTGGTGAGTTAGCCTGATGGGGGCAGTTCCTGGTGAGTTAGCCTGTTGGGGGCAGTTCCTGGTAAGAGCTCCTGGTGAGTTAGCCTGATGGGGGCAGCTCCTGGTGAGTTAGCCTGATGGGAGCAGTTCCTGATGAGTTAGCCTGATGGGGGAAGTTTCTGGTGAGTTAGCCTGATGGGGGCAGTTCCTGGTGAGTTAGCCTGATGGGGGCAGTTCCTGGTGAGTTAGCCTGATGGGGGCATTTCCTGATGAGTTAGCCTGATGGGGGCAGCTCCTGGTGAGTTAGCCTAATGGCGGAGTTCCTGGTGAGTTAGCCTGATGGGAGCAGTTCCTGATGAGTTAGCCTGATGGGGGAAGTTTCTGGTGAGTTAGCCTGATGGGAGCAGTTCCTGGTGAGTTAGCCTGTTGGGGGCAGTTCCTGGTGAGTTATCCTGATGGGGGAAGTTTCTGGTGAGTTAGCCTGATGGGGGCAGTTCCTGGTGAGTTAGCCTGTTGGGGGCAGTTCCTGGTGAGTTAGCCTGATGGGGGCAGTTCCTGGTGAGTTAGTCTGATGGGGGAAGTTTCTGGTGAGTTAGCCTGTTGGGGGCAGTTCCTGGTGAGTTATCCTGATGGGGGAAGTTTCTGGTGAGTTAGCCTGATGGGGGCAGTTCCTGGTGAGTTAGCCTGTTGGGGGCAGTTCCTGGTGAGTTAGCCTGTTGGGGCAGCTCCTGGTGAGGCCTGCTGATGGCTGGGAGCAGTTGTGAGTGAGGACTGCTGGTCTGGGGGTGTGAGTGGCGTGCTGCTTGTTTCAGAGCCTTGATACACAGACCTGGAGTGAAGCAGCCTGTGGGACTGCTCTCAGGCCCAGTACTACAAGAAGAAGAAGAGAAGAGTCTTGGCCACCAGGACAAAGATAGCCAGATGTCTAGGGCCTCCTACAGCAGGAGGTCTGGCCTCAGCCTGCAGCCAGAGATGATTCCTGTCATTACAAAACAAGTGATGGGGCGACAGAGGTCAGAGAAGGTGCCACATAGTGTACCTGCTTCCCTGCTTAACCCCAGCCCAGTGCACACCTCCCTTGATGGCTTTTTGTGATCTTTATTTATGAGAGAGAGAGAGGGAGAGAGAAAGGGAAAGAGAGTGAGCACACCAGAGTCTCTTGCCACTACAAAGGAACTCCAAAAACAGGTGCCACTTTATATATCTGGCTTTATATTGATACTGAGCATGGAACCTGGGCTGACGCACATTGTAAACAACCGTTAACCATTGAGTCATTTCCCCAGCCCCTCTTGATGGATTTTAAAATTTTTATTTTTTTATTATTTTATTTTATTCTTTTATTTGAGAGAGACAGAGAGAGAGAGAGAGAGAGGGGAAGAGAGGAAGAGGCAGAGCGAGAATGGGCGCATCAGGGACTCTCAGCCACTGTGAATGAACTCCAGACATGTGCGCCCCCTTGTGCACATGTGCAACATTGCATGCTTGCGTCACTTTTGCGTCTGGCTAAACACAGGACCTGGAAATTTGAGCAAGCATTCTTAGGCTTGGCAGCAGGCGCCTTAACCGCTAAGCCACCTCTCCAGCCCTTCATGGGTTTTTAATCAGACTTCCTCGTGTCTGACTCCTTTACTTTGCCACTGGGGTGGTCCTGACTACAAATGGCAGGTTTCTGGAGTGGAATGGGCACTTGTGGGGCCTTTCAGAACCTAGCAAAGCACTGGGCACAGAGAACACACATGAAAGATGAGCTGGGTGTTGTAGCACATGACTTGTCATCCCAGCATTCAGGAGGTTGAGATGGAAAGATTGCCATGGGTTCGAGGACAGCCTGGGCTAGAGCAAGATTCTGCCTCAAGCAAACAAAAAGGTTCCACATTAGGATGATATTGTGCACACATACATCACCATTGGTGGACTGTCATGGCGACATGAGGCTCTTAGCAAGGCTGAGTGCATATTCACCTCTCCCCTCCTGCTAGGAACCCTGGACCAGCCCACCAACCATTAGAGACACCACATTAGGAAGGGCCCGAGCGCCTGTAGCCAGAAAGCGCACCTCTGGGCCTCCTCCAGGGAGCGCCTCCTTTCCGGGCCCCGAGGACATGCAAACCCTGCAGGGCGGAAGTGCTTGAATTCCTTCCTTCCAGCAGCTGTGCCCACTGAGCAAACCTTGCAGAAAGTTTGGATCCCCTCAAAGGGATTTGCATACACTTTTAATTTGTTTTTTGTTTGAAATGTGCAAGCACATAAGAGTTGGGGAAATAAAGCCAGGCGTGGTGGTGCACACCTTTAATCCCAGCACCTGGGAGGTAGAGGTAGGAGGATCGCCATGAGTTTGAGACCATCCTGAGACTACAGAGCGAATTCCAGGTCAGCCTGGGCTACACTGAAACCCTACCTCAAAAAACCAAAAATCACCATGATTGGGGACCTTGTTCTGTGTGGACACGGCCATCAAGGAAGTGAGGTAAAGCAGTTTAAGTCAGGGCTACAGACCATGGGCTGGGGCAGAGGTTTGTACATCTGGGGTGTCAGGGATTAAGGAGCTCCTCCACCAGATACCAGAAGTGACAATTAGGAAAGACTGAAGGTGCTGAGGTTCTTGGAGCTGGAAGATAGCTGTTCCTCCTTGACTCGTGACCACTGGCAAAGCTGGAGCCATGGGCCAGGGCTGGAGAGGGACAAGACAGTAAAGGCATCAGACAGAGAGGACTGGTGGCCCTGGTTGGCTTAACTACACTCCTCCACCAGCACCCCAATATCTCCACTTCTCGTGTGCAAAATGGGAAGCACGGTAACAATGTTATGGAGCTGTGTGTAAATGAAGAAGCTTTCCACAGCTTTACAACTACTGCTATAAGTAACTAGAGAAGAGCGAGCCCCCAAAGGCAGGTGGGAAAGAGGGTCTCATATAGACTACACACCATGGAGCCCAGGAGAGGAGACAAGAAGGAGACATGAAGGAGGCGTCAGCCAGCTTTCTGACAGTGACAAAATACCTGAGAAAAATCAACTCAAAGGAAGAAAGATTTAGTATGGCTCATGGCTTCAGAGGTTTCACTCCATGCTCCCTTGTCTCCATTGTATCTGTGTCTCTGGGAAGCAGCTGATCATGGTGGGAAACATGGTAGAGCAAAGCTGCTCACCAAACCCAGCAAGCCATGGCCCATCCATCAACAGATTCAGTCAGCCATGAGGTCAGGGCCACATGGGTCAATCACTTCCCCAAGGCTCCACCTCTGAGCATTACTCTACTTCAAAACATGAGCTTTTGGGGCTGGAGAGATGGCTTAGCAGTTAAGCACTTGCCTGTGAAGCCTAAGAACTTCGGTTCAAGCTCGACTCCCCACGTAAGCAAGATGAACAAGGTGCATGCATCTGGAGTTAGTTTGTAGTAGCAGGAGGCCCTGGTGTGCCCATTCTCTCTCTCTGCCTCTTTCTCTCTCTGTCTGTTGCTAATGAATAAATAAAAATGAACAAAATATAATGTAATATGTAATATATATAATATAATATATATATAATATAAGGAAGGAAGGAAGGAGGGAGGGAGGGAGGGAGGGAAGGAAGGAAGGAAGGAAGGAAGGAAGGAAGGAAGGAAGGAAGGAAGGAAGGAAGGCTACTTTAAAAGAAAACATGAGCTTTTGGGAGACTTTTAAGATACAACCAATAATGGAGTTAATAGGATAAGAGAAGCTTGGGAGCAAATGGGGAACAAAGAAAAACTCTAGGCAATGAAAACTGGGGTGCAGTGCAGGAATGTCTCACCCTCCGTGGACAATCAGGAACCAGCAGTGATCAAGGAGCAGATGGCAGCCTCAAGGGTGAGAAGGGACATAGGCATAAATGTCCCCCCGGCTCTGGAATTTCTGGCTTTGCTGACCACAGAGACAGGTCATTCTCAGCTAACGTCCTTAGCTGGCTTCAGACCAGCAGGGCCCGTCTCCCAGGACCCTACACCCCAACAGCTTCCCAGGCAAAGGACCAAGCAGTGAGATGAAAGGGTTCCTGCCTAATTTGGGCAAAGTCTAGGCCCCGCAAAGGTGAGCACAACAGATGTTATTCAGCTGTTATTCAGCACTTCTGTTAGCTGTACTTCCAGTGTTGCTGAGAGGGAGATCTAAGGAAGTTCAAAGGCCTCACCAGCAGTCTTGACTCTTGCAGGAGGTGTATGTTGGCAAGGAGACCCTGTGTACCATCGATGGGCTTCACTTCAATAGCACCTACAATGCCAGGGTCAAAGCCTTCAACTCCTCTGGTGTCGGGCCGTACAGCAAGACCGTCGTCCTGCAGACGTCAGATGGTGAGCACTAGGTCTCCAGGGAGGCACATTCCTTCCTTGTCGTCTGTGCTGTGATCATAGTGGCAGAGCCAGGCTTCACTGCCCACCTCCTGGTGGTGCTGGTGAGAGGTGCTGAGTGCAAGGCAGTGCCACCACCCGGTGGGCCAAAAACAGACTTAAGCTTTGTGGCTCTGGCCACATCACATCACATCACCTCTTTGTCTCAATCTCCCACCCATGAGATGGACCCACAAACAAGATAGCCACTTGGTCGCTCAGTCCTAATAGTGTCTGAAGCCAGGATTGCTGGAAACGTGCCTGCCTGAGTATGTGTGCTCCTTGGCCAGGCTGGACTTCGGCACGGAAACTTGAAGAACACAGAGCAGGGAGCATGTGCACGTGTGTGGGCATACGTGCACATCCCACTGGATGCTGAGTACCACTGTTCTTACAGGAGCAAGGGCATCTGTCCCTAAGCACCCTAGACATTGACAGAGAGCCAGGAATGGTGTTCCATGCCTATCAGCCCAAACATGTAGAGGCAGGATGACAGAATTCACGACCATCCTGGTGGGGGTGGAGAGAGAGACAGAGACATTGAGAGATTCTTGACTCCTTCCTTCCTTTCCAGTGGCCTGGTTCACATTTGATCCCAACTCTGGGCACCGAGACATCATCTTATCCAACGACAACCAGACAGCCACCTGCAGCAGCTATGACGACAGGGTGGTGCTGGGCACTGCTGCCTTCTCCAAGGGCGTGCACTACTGGGAGCTGCACGTGGACCGCTACGACAACCACCCAGACCCTGCCTTCGGGGTGGCCAGGGCCAGCGTGGTCAAAGACATGATGCTAGGCAAGGACGATAAGGCCTGGGCCATGTACGTGGACAACAATCGCAGCTGGTTCATGCACTGCAACTCCCACACTAACAGGTGCGCAGCCCGGCTTTGCCCTTCTGGACATGGGATTGGGGAATGAGGGCCCCTTTTGCTGTCCCCAAGGCCAGGTTTCAGGAAAAGGCACCCTGGTCCCTAGAAGGCCTTGACAATGACCTGGGAGGAGTGACTATTTGTCCGTGGCTCAAATGAGAGCCTGTGATGGCTGTTGTAACAACATTATCCCAGGAGCCCGATCATCCAGCCAGGGACACTGTATTTTTTTATTTTTTATTTTTTGGTTTTTTGAGGTAGGGTCTCACTCTGGCCCAGGCTGACCTGGAATCCACTATGTAGTCTCAGGGTGGCCTCGAACTCTCGGCGATCCTTCTACCTCTGCCTCCCTAGTGCTGGGATTAAAGGCGTGCACCACCACACCCAGCTGCTCCACTTTTTTTTCAGACATTAAGCCAAGCGTGAGCCACTGCCCATCACTAATGAGAATATGTCCCCACGGAGGGAGCAGACGTCATTGCCATGGCCAGCAGGTTGCCTGGGATGACGGCTGCTGCCATTGCCGTGAATGAGGGTGAGGCGCCTCAAGGAGCTGACTTCAGTGGGTCCCAAGTTCTAACTGGGCTGCTTGGTCCCTTGAGGCTCTTGTGTGTCTTGTGCTCTTGCAAACAGCCGTGAGAACCCCCCTCACAGTGAGGGGAGCTAGTTTCTTTCCCAGGGCAGCTAGGACTAGTCTGGCCAGGAACTCACCTGAGGGTGTCAGCTCTCCTCCTCCTCACTGCCTTTTCACTGGTCACGCCCTTCTTTACAATGGCCTGGGGAAGGGGCAGCAGCGCCCCCTAACTGGGCCATGGAGCTCACCACATAACACACTGGCCAGGGGATGCAGGCTGACCGAGAGATGTGGGCTGATCGCTCCTCCGCTTCCAACCAACAAAGAGCCAAGTCTCCCCTAATCCCACAGCTCCGCATTCGCTTGCTTAAGGCAAGCCAGCTCCCAGGTCCTCCGTGTGGGGGAAGAAATTACCATGAGAGCGTACTGCACGTGGCACGGTAGGAAGCAAGGCACCTCGCCAAGCCCAGTGCTCACAAAAGCACGCTTACCGTGGTCATTTTTGCAGATTATGAGACAAGCTCAAGCAGGCCCAGGCACAGAGAGGGTGAGTGTTCCTCTCAGGATTTAGCCCAGGATCTCATGCCAGCCTAAGTGGTGGGAACTCCTCACTCCCTAAGGCACAGGCTACCACACCCTCTGAGTTTTCGTGGAGTCCTTAGACCACCGCTGAGCTTGCCAGGCTCTTGGTGTCCCAGTGGGGCTTCGAGAGAGCCGAGGGAGGAGTAACGCCTGTTTGTCCTCCCTCCAATGTCTCAGGTGTGGGTCAAGAGCAGGTGAGTGTCCTCCCAGAGGAAGCCAGCTGCGGGAACCCTCCCCCACACCCCAGCACTTTGGTCTCAGGCTGAGTTGGGTGGAAATCACAATGCTATACTCCAGGCTGGTCACTACCATCACCTGGTGGATTGTACAGCAGTAACAACCCAGTATTGTTTCAGTTTGCACCTGCTGGACACTGCTCCACCAGGCCCTGACGCACCTCTGAACACCTTTCCTATCACCGACCCCCTCCTGGTCACACCAAGTCCTTCTAGAGACTTCTGTCACTGATGCTTGGCTCAGACCTGACCAGGAACACATGGTTTCCCCCCCCAGAGCAGAGCAAGGTTGATGCTAGCTGAGCCCTTGGCAAACAGAAGGGACCGTCTGCTGATGGGGCACAGGGGACCCACTGGGAGGGCTTGCTTCAAAGTCCCTCCCACCCCAGGGTTACAGATTCTCACTGTCCTAGGAATGTCATATTCCAAACGTTTGTCAAATGCTCCAGTGTAGGCTTGGTCCTTCATTCCCAACTCAACACCTCTTCTCCTGCTATATGTTGCCTGCTATACGAATGCCTTAGGATGGTTTTGGAATGCTGAAAAGAAGGAATTGGGTCCTTTCAAAATGCCTGAAACCCAGCCCTGGGCTTGGCTTCAGGAACCAGCCTGGAGAGGAGGGGAGCTCAGAGCTAGGTGTCCGGGGCTGGGGGAGGACAGCACAGACGCCTCCTTTCCTCCTTTCCACTAAGCATCCTCACAGGGCTGAAATTTGAAAATAACCTCGGCAGGCAAAGATAGTCCATGTGTCCCGGTTCAGGAGGGACCCACCCCCCCAAACACCACTTCCTGGTGTGTAGATCAGATATTATGTGTAGCAGTCATAGCAGTCACCTTCTTTTTTTTTAATATTTATTTATTTATTTGAGAGAGAGAGATACAGAAATAGGCAGGGAGAGAGAGAGAGAGAGAGAATGGGTGTGCCAGGGCCTCCAGCCACTGTAAACGAACTCCAGATGCAGGCACCTCTTGTGCATCTGGCTTACGTGGGTCCTGGAGAATCAAGCCTTGAACCAGGGTCCTTAGGCTTCATAGGCAAGTGTTTAACCGCTAAGCCATCTCTCCAGCCCCTCACCTTCTTTTTAAAAAAACGTATTTATTATTTATTTGAGACAGAGAGAGACATCGAGAAAGAGGCAGAGAGAGAGAGAAAGAGAGAGAGAGAAAAGAGAGAGAGTAGGGCACACTAGGTCTCCTGCCATTGCAAACAAACCCCAGACACATGCACCACTTTGTACATCTGGCTTTACACGGGTACTGGGGAGTCAAACCCAGGCCATCAGGCTTTGCAAACAAGTGCCTTAACCGTTGAGCCGTCTCTCCAGCCCAAAGTCACCTTCTTGTTGCTGGGACAAAACACCTGATCAGCTTACAGTTGCAAGAAGTCTCATCACAGGGAGGAAAGCATGGTACGGACAGATAGATGGGTGTCAATGTTGTCACATCAGTGGAAGGAACTAGCAGGAGTGAGCTAGCTGGCCCCCGCAGGGGGCCTAGATTATAACATCCCAAGGCCCAGCCCCAGGGACCCAGCTCTTCTAGCAGGGCTCTACTCCCCAAAGGCTCCACTAGATGGGGACTAAGCAGGAGGCCATGGGGTTCATTTTACATTCAAACCACCACGCTACGGATAAGGAGAGGCTGTGCAGCCTGGGTGCCTCAGGGCGGCGTCTTCTTACGTGGCCTGTTCACTGGCGACATGACAAGAGAAGACTCCCATGCCCTTAGGAGTCGGTTTTGGGTGAGAGTGTTCCCAGCGTCTTTAGAATGATCCTGAATTATCACAGGCTGGGCTGGGCGTGATGTCGGGTTTTTCCTGGGCTTCTCTTCCCAGGACGGAAGGTGGCGTGTGCAAGGGGGCCACTGTCGGAGTGCTACTGGACCTCAACAAGCACACCCTGACCTTCTTCATCAATGGGCAGCAGCAGGGGCCCACAGCCTTCAGCCACGTTGATGGCGTCTTCATGCCCGCCCTCAGCCTCAACCGCAACGTGCAGGTACCTCACCGCCTCTCAGAACCACAGCTGGCCAGGTCCCTCCCTACTACTTGCCTGACTCTTCAGAAAAGTGGACTCTATTGAAGCTGGCCAAGGTGTCCACCCAGACAAGGAGCCTGCCAGCTGGCCACCCTAAGCATCCCGGAAGGTAGTCCTTCCAACCACACTTAGGTCTATTTCGTTACTTGGAACAAATGGGTTCCACGGGGCAACTTAGGAATGGGTGTCCTGGGGGGTGTGATGCAGAGGAGCCCCAAAACAGACCAAATGAAAGGCTGGAGTGTGCACAGCAGGGCATCTTTTGCTTCGAGCAATTTCCTTCTCCCTGGAATAAGTAAGGGACCCACCTGTGGGGCCCACGGTCTCACACACGGATGCGTCTGAAGCAGTCCCTTCCCGATCATTCATAAAAGGGGCTTGGGGCGGGGGCTGCAGTGTGGGGCATCCACAAGATAGGAAAAGGGCTGGGGTGGATACAAACACATCTGTGCTACAGGGAATCCACGGCTCCTACAAAATGGAACGGGTCCCATTATGAGGAAAGAAACATGGCTGACATAGGCCTTAGTGATGCAGAGCGGCCTGATGAACAACAGATTCCAGGGTGTAGTGTGAGGCGCCTGTGCTGTCTCAGTGCTGGGTGCCGGTGGATGGCTTCTCCCACTTTCTACTTTCCTTCTATCTCTTCCTCTTCTCCCCTCCTCTTCCTCTTTCCACCTTTTCCTGCTTCCTCTTTCAGTTCTTCCTCTTCCTCCCTCTCTTCTTTCCTCCTTCTCTTCCTCCTCCTCCTCTTATGCTGAGGGCGGGACCCAGGACCTTCTGCACACTAATCAAGTAGTCTACCCCAGCCTGCCCCATCTTCTTTTCTAGGTCACACTGCATACGGGACTGGAGGTGCCAACACATCTGGGGCGTCCAAAGCTGTCAGGCAACTAGCCTGGCAGCTCCTGCTGCCCAGCTGGCCGTGACTGAGTCACAAGCAGGGCCGGGCTGCCCTCACTGATCACAAGGGCAAGACAGCGAGTCCTGGGCTCATCCCAACAGCTGATGAGTATCTGAAGATGGTTTCTTTGGGGGATGGGGAATGCGTCCACATGCCACACACGTTGTGGCTACCGTGGTCAGTGGTGGCCACGGGTGTCACTTTTATTCCACCCACATTTCACAAACTCACCCCCCAGGATGTACCCAAGGGGGATCTTGGGAAGGCTTTGGTTTTGTGCATGTTTTTTGGCCATCTGTTCGGAAAGCTTGTTTTTTTTGTTTTTTTTTTTTTAAAGAATTTTTTGGAGGGAGAGAGAAAGGCAGACTTGGAGCCTGGCGTTCTAAGAAGAGAGAGTCAGGCAGCTGCCAAGTCAAGCCATGCCCACGTGTCACCTCTGCTGGACACCAGTCTCAAGCAGCAGTTTATCATCTTTGCTGGGAGTTGCCCTTGGGTACTTGACCCCAGAATCTTCAATATGTGGTTGACACACCACTTGCATACTAAGTCAGGACTAAGGGAAAAGAGCATTAACCACTAACGCTTGATTCTTGTCTCTCAGTGAACTGCAGACCTTTGAAAAGGGTGGCCTGGGGCCTTTGATAATCAGCCAGTTATACACTGTCATTTTCTTTCTCTCTCTCACACACGCACACTTGCATACACACACTCACAGGTGTGTGCAACCATCTTGCTACATTTTGCTCATCCAGTTCTTAGACATGATGGAAACCCTGGAATTTAAGACAGTGACATGTTTGCGTGGCAGTGACTTTTTCTGCAACTAGCTTCTTCAGAGGTCAACAGAAATGGGTCGACACTACTTTTCTGGGCTACGCCTCACTTGTGAGCACAATCGTGCACACCCTGGGAAAGCCTCTCATCATGTCAGTCCCTCTGCTTCAAGACCCAACAACTACCGCTACGGAAGCATCAGAGGCTTTGAGAAGTGGCCTGATGGCAGGCAGGAGTGGCTCTGCCTTGACAGTGAGGCGGGACCCTGGAAGAAGGCTGGCACCAGAGTCACACCTTGTCTCTTCCCGTGTGAGTCAGGGTCTCCTGGCGTGCTGGGGGAGCTCGCCTCCTTCCTGGAAACCCTGACCTTGCCCTTGAGGTCCACATGTAGTCACCCTGTCTCCAGGATCCCACGTCCAGTATACTGCCCCTTCTCCTTCCTATCTCCTGCTGCCTGCAGCTGCACCTGATGGTCACCGGCTCTCTCCTTCGGAAAGCCTCTGTATTATCAGGCGTTGCCTTCAACGGGGAGGAACAACTTGTCCATTTGCTGGGCTGGATTTTGTCTGACTCACCTGCACACCGGTGCCAACTGTGCTTCCTCTGCTGCCTTTGTGCCCAAGCCTTGCACCCGCTGCCCAAGCGCCCACCGCTGGGCTATGCAGACCCACCCGTCCTACCTCAGAGCTCTTGCTTGTGGTCCGCATCTGCACAGATGTGGCTGCAAGGCCATCTGCCCAGTGTCACCAAGAGCCACTTGGTGCTATGCCTAGCCTCTGTGCTGGGCCCTGGAGCCATCTGCTTTGTGGAGGTTCAGCTCTGGCCTCTTCTCCTCCTGTTCCCGCCCCATGGTCCCATCCGGAACCCCTCCTCCCCGGAGTGACACACGGACTTGGGTCAACATGTTCTTGGCTGCCTGGCTGCTCCTTTCCTGAAGCTTTGGCTCTAGCCACAGCTCCGGCTCCAGGAGACCCAGGCTAGGAGCAAGGAGCAGATGCTCAGGTGGGGACACGAAGGATCCACTGCCCTCCTGGGCCCGGGGAGCTGAGTGCTTGGCTGTCTTCTGGAAGAATCTGGCAGCCTTAGAATGAGAGCAGGACGGAAAAGTCTAGCCAGAGGGAGCCCTGCAGTCCCCACAGCCTGGATCACCCCGGCAGTCCTCAGTCCGTGGCTGCCAATCGCTTACTGGAGAGCAGGAGCCACTGGAGGATAACTGGGCCTCGGGGAGATGTGGAAATGCCCAGTTTCAGGTGGTTCTTGTTGGTTTTGTTTTGATCAAGGTAGGGTCCCACTCTAGCACAAGCCGTCTTGGAGTTCACTGGGCTGGCCTGGAACTCATGGCAATTCTCCTATCTCAGCCTCCTGAGTGCTGGGACTAAAGGCATGCACTACACCCAGCAGTTCTTCTGTTTTGTAATTTTTATTTATTTATTTTTATTTTTTATTATTTTTTGCAGTGCTAGGGAATCCAACCCACGTCCTTGGCCTTGCATATGATAGGCAAGTGTTCTACCACTGACCTGCCCCGCAGCTCACCAGGTGGCCTCGGTTTTTGGTTGTTGTTTTTGTTTTTGTTTGAGACAAGGGCTCATATAGCCCAGGCTGGCCTGGAACTTACTATGTAGCTCAGGCTGGCCTTGAACTCACAGCTATACTCTGCCTCAGCCTCCCAAGTGCAGGGGTGAACCACTGCACCCAGCTGAGGGAGGCTCTGGAAGGTTTCCTGATGCTGGGAGAGGAACAGCCAGCTCCACCCCCAGTGGCATGGAAGAGGCTCAGCATCCCTTTTCTGCCTCTCGCTGGAGCTCAGAAGCAATACACTGATGCCAGGGACAGCACAGGCCGCCCTGCACAGCCATCTTCCCTGCCTTCCACACAGAGCACATGCCAGGGGTGAGAACGCGCTGAAGAGAGGAGGGCAAGGCTGTGCCACACACTTGGGATTTTTGAAGGAAGGAAAGCGAAGGAACTCCTCTCAGCGGGAAAGCCCTGGACAGTGCAGGTCATGAAGTCCCTGCCCCTTGACACTGGGGTGACTTTCGGGCATAGATGAAGCCAACATGAGGCTGTGGTTGGGCCGTCTGAGGAGGTGCTCTGTGTAAGTCTGTCAAGCATCTGTGAGAAAGGAATTCAGTATTTTTCATGATGTCCATTTCCCTTGTGTTTGGAGTACACTCTGCAACAGAACTGCAGTCTGTCCTGTCTGACTAGCTGAGCTGGCCACCGTATGCTGCTTTTAAATTAAGTAATCTCCTATACAAGTACCCATTAGCACCCACCACAAAGCTCGCACCCCAGCTCCCCCTCAATGCGGGGGGACAGCACTCATAGCAAGGGCATCTCTTCCTCCCGTGTCCTCTCTGGGAACACAGCCCAGTTTTAGAGGATGGGTACTTAGCCCAGACACGGTGACGTTGTACATGGTTCAGTGTACATCTTTAGTCCCACGTGTGCTCTGGGGTCCCCAAATGCCCTGAGCTACTCCAAGGCCAAGACTCCAGAGCCCAGGGTTCCTCAGCCTGGGAACACGGGGGCAGGGAGTTCCTATCAGAGATGGAGGCTGGCCCCCTATTTCTCAGCCCTTTATCCTGTCCACGGTGTCCTGCCCCATCCAGAGCCCTCTCAGGTCAGGACCAGAGTGTGGTTTCCATGTGTACGTCCTCCAGGGACATTAGCATCTCTGCCTTAATTCTAACTGCGAGTCAAAGGCGTGGTCCGCATGTGGAGGTGCCATACAGTGCCAGTGGCAGGGGCTCACCTGTTACAAGGCTGCTGCCAGCTGTCTGCAGCTAAGAGGTCAGGAAGGCGGATTAAAGTCTTTGGAGCCTCCATGTGGGACTGTGCAGAGCACTCTCACAGAACTGGAGGGCGATGTCAGTCAAAACTTCTCACCTCTCCTGTGGTTTGGGAAGGTGCCTGTTCACTAGAGGGCATGTAGCAGTATCCTGGCCTGCCACTAGATGCCAATAGCACCCCCAGTTAGTGTAACAACCCCAAACAAATATTTAGCAATATTCAGATGTCAGCCAGGGGCTGCCTGGCTAAGGACCTCTAGGTCCTGCTATTGGATTTTATAGTGATAGTGACACCCACTCCTGCATCACCCAGAAAGCCTGTCACAAAGCCACTGGTCTTGTTAATCCAAGACAAGGATTATCTACAGGTCTTCAGCAGGGCAGAGAGGGAAAAGGGGCCTCGCATTCCTGCTCGCTGATGATGCTTGACCAACCCCTGCCTCCATTCCTGGAAAGCAAAGCCCCTTTACCTTCATTTACTATGTCCATAGTTCACAGAAAGCAGTAGGGATCTCTTGATGGATTTGTGGCCTTCAGATGATTAAAGAAACTTCAAATGTTGTTAGAAGATAACCAAAGTCCGTGCTGATCCTGGAAACACTCAGGACTTCTACAAGTGAGCTGGTAGCTGTTTTCACAGATAGCCTGGCATGGGCCCCTGGTTGCAGGTGGTCCTGGCAGCTTAGGTACAAGTGCTGTAAGAGTGGTACTAGGGAGATAGGTTAGTTGACTAAGTATTTGCCACGCAAGCATGAGACCCGAGTCCAATCTCCAAACCTCATTTAAAAATGCTAGGTGTGATGCTACATCCTTTTAATCCCAGCACTGGGGAGGTGGAGGAGGCAGATCCCCAGGGCTCTCTGGCTAGCCAGCTTAGCAACCTGCTGGGTGAGCTCCAGGCCAATGAGAGACCCTGTTTCAACAAAGTTGGATGGCACTTAATGAATGACACCCAAGCTTGTCCTGTACATGGACATGTGCGTGTACATACATACACACACACACACACACACATGCAAATACAAAGTAGAATGGGCTTGGGGCAGGATGCAAGGGACAGACAACACATCCAGCCCTCAGGACTTTTCTTTCTCAACTTCACTTTGACACTGGCCCTTGGCATGCATGGACACATCTAATTCTTCTGTGCCTCAATATTACCACCGGCAAACAGGTCAGATGAACCCACCTCCTCAAGTCTATGGTGAATTGAGGGTTGTGGAATAGTCACATTCAGTGGATGAAACCCAGGGGATTTTCCTGTATCCTCTGACCACTGTGTCTTCCATCCAAATCTGAATTGTGACCAGGCAAGTACTTATCACATAGCTGCTGGCCTTGTGACAGGTCTCACATAATTACAACCACTGTGTCCTATTATTGGACGGCCCAGGTGACTGGCACTATTTCCAGGGACCTGGACAGGTCGCCGGCTGGCAGCCCCCGCCCCTCCAGTCCCCGAGTGCTAAGAGCAAAGGACATTCACTTGGCCCCTTGCCTCCTGCTACCTCCATTCTGGTCTCCAGAGGCCCTTCTCCCCATGGTCTTTCCCCTGCTCCCCCAGACAGTTGGAGTGGCTTTGGAATGAGTGTGATGAAAGGCCACTGAGCTGGGACCCAAAAACTGGTCAGACTAAGAGGGGAAAGGGTCGCCTTCAGACACTGGCCACTGCTGCGACTTCTTGACACAGGTTATGAAGGGGGAGGTGCAGGGTGGTCTTGCCTTTATCCGTGAGTGATGTTGACTTCAGCAGGAGGAGCTGGGCATTGACTCCTGATGATGTGACTCCCTTAAGAGGGTGCAGCTTACTTGAGGAGGGCCAAGCTGTCAGCCGGGTCCTGGAAAAGGCCTCTGACTTTTGAGGCAAGCAGGGTGGCACTAGGCCTTTGGACAAGGCTTTGAGCAGAGGCTTAAAAAGCAGGCCTTGGGGTGAAGGGTGACCAGGAGACAAGGACATGGCTACTTGTGCTTTGTGACAGAGGCCACAGCAGCCTTTCCAAGCCCTTGCCCCTGGAGACTGGACTTCCCAAGCCACCCCCACACACACACACTCCCTTTCTCATTACTGGGAGGGAGGTGGGGCCCAGGCCAAACAGACAATGTGAATGCATGATGTAGACGTCTGCTTTCGCACTATACTGTGTATCAAGCATGAAAGGTGTTTGTGTACGTTGGCAAAGGAATTTAACAAGAAGCAAAAAGCCGTGTGCCCTTGTTTTTAGCCCCTTCCCCGTCTTTCTTTGTCCTCTCTCCCCACCCTCCCTTCCGCATCCACCCTGTCCTTAGTGGTTGGTGTTTGGTGGCAGCTCTTGGTCCTGTGGCTATTATGTTTCACTGAAAACATGGAGGGGTGGGTAGTGGGAAGGAAAGTAATTTTTTTCTAATTTTTGTATCGGTAATCACAAGCGTTTGTATTTTTTGAATTGCAAACACTGTGTTTTTTGGTCTTTGGGGGTTGGTTGAACTTTCTGTATTATTACCTTTTGAAAAACTTGAGTTTTACCACATTCTTAAGCTGACTTGAAATAAATTCTTTTGACACTGCCAGTAACTGGAAGACAGGTCTGGTCTGTGGTCACTGGTCAGGGACCCTTCTGCATTTCCATGGACTGGCCCTGGCTGTCACTGATCAGTGTGGCTCTACTCTGTGGGCCGTGGAAATCTTGAAGTGATGACTTGTAGCCTTAAAGTATAAGGCGCCATCTCCCAAAGGCATGGGTTCATGTTCTAAAGAGCCTACAAAATTGGAGATACCTAACAGTCCACAGACGGCTACAATAAGTCAAGGCTGGGTGCAGTGGTTCATTCTTGTAATCTTAGCATTTGGGAGGCTGAGGCAAAAGGACAAGTTGGCCAGCCTGGTTTACACCATGAGAGCCTATCTTTTATTCTCTATTTTTATTTTTTAAATATTTATCTATTTGAAAGAGAGAGGCAGAGAGAGAGAGAAAGAATGGATGCACCAGGGCCTCTAGCCACTGCAAACGAACCCCAGACTCATGTGCCACCTTATGCATGCGGCTTTATGTGGGTACTGGGGAACTGAATATGGGTCCTTTAGCTTTGCTGGAAAGCTTAACTGTTATGCCATCTCTCCAGCCCCTATCTTTGTTTGTTTTTGTTCTTTTTGAGGTAGGGTCTCACTCTAGCTCAGGCTGACCTGGAATTCACTATGTAGTTTCAGGGAGGCCTCGAACTCATGGCGATCCTCCTACCTCTGCCTCCCAAATGCTGGGACTAAAGGCATGTGCCACCACGCCCGGCTAAATATTTTATTTTTGTTTATTTGGGAGAAAGCCAGAGATACAGAAATAGACAGGTAGAGAGAGAAAGAGAATGGGCATGCCAGGGCCTCCAGCCCCTGCAAACAAACTACAGATGTATGCACCCCTTGTGCATCTGGCTTACATGGGTCCTAGGTCCTTTGGCTTTGAAACAAACTGTCTTAACTGCTAAGCCGTCTCTCATCAGCCCTTTATCTTTTATTTTAATATATTTTTAGAGAGAGAGAAAGAGAGAAAGAGAGAGAGAATTGGCACACCAGGGCTTAGCCACTACAATCAAACTCCAGATGCTTGCACCACCTAGCGTGCATGTATGACCTTGTGCTTGTATAGCCTTTGTGTGTCTGGCTTACATGGGATCTAGAGAGAGATCAAATATGGGTCCTTAGGCATCACAGGCAAGCACCTTAACCAGTAAGCCATCTCTCCAGCCGTATTTTAATATTTATTTTATTTTAGTTTAGTTTTTGGTTTTGCAAGGTAGGGTCTCACTCTGGTCCAGGCTGACCTGGAATTAACCATGTAGTCTCAGGGTGGCCTCGAACTCTCGGCGATCCTCCTACCTCTGCCTCCTGAGTGCTGGGATTAAAGGCGTGCGCCACCACGCCTGGCAATATTTTATTTATTTTCAAGGGAGGGAGGGAGGGAGGGAGAGAGAGAGAGAGAGAGAGAGAGAGAGAGAGAGAGAATAGGCTGCTGCAAAAGAACTCTAGAGGCATGCACCACTTTATGCATCTGGCTTTATGTGGGTACTGGGGAATCAAATTTGGGTGGTTAGGTTTTGCAGGCAAGCATCTTAAGTGCTGAGCCATCTCCTCATCCTGTAAGAGCCTACCTTAATTACAAGATCAATCCATGGAAAACTGACCTGGGTTCTAAACAGAAACAGCTCTGGCTCTCACGTCCAACAGTCCCCAAGACCAGTTACCTACTGGACTATTGGATGGCTCAGGGGGCAGGTCTAGCTCTGAGAGAGGCAGTCTGAGGTTTGGATACAAGTGTTTCTGGGGGCATCTTGGGATTGGCACCATGGCAGCCAATGGGAGATGGTGGGACTGACAGAGGAGACATTAAGACATTAAGACCCAATAAAGAGCTGGGCATGGTGGCTCATTTCTGTAATTCCAGCACTTGGGAAGCTGGGGAAGGAGGCTTCAGTGAGTTTGAAGCTAGCACAGGACAGAGTGAGACTTTCCAACAGAGTCCTTTCCTCTCTGGCCAGCTGCTTGCTCCCTGCTGGCCTGTCCTTCCCCATGCTGCCTCCTGCTGCCCTGGGTCAACACGGCCAGCTATATGCTGGCTCCCCAGTGTCTTAGCTGCTGCCTGCTTCTACTGTCGTCCTCCTGTTCCCTGCAGGACTGCAGTGTCCAGCACTAGACTCAAATGTGCAAGTCACCCTCCTCCTGGAAGCCTGCCAGCTCAACCTTCCAGGACTGCTGGGCCCCTTTTGTGTTTGTTCACATGGTCACAAACAACGGCTATGGGTTGAATGCTGGGACATTGCTTTGGTCCCATCTCCATGACCTCTGACTAGTAACAGGTGGTGAAGTGGGGTAATGTATATGGGAGGGGTACAGTGGGGAATAAAAGGGGTATGATGGTGGATACAGGACTTGTACAGTGGATATATGGGAGGGGTATGGTGAAGAATACAAAGGGAGAGATGACTTAGTGGTTAAGGCGTTTGCCTGCAAAGCCTAAGGACCCATGTTCAACTCTCCAGATCCCACATTAGCCAGATGCACAAAGGTGAGGCAAGTGCAAGGTTCCACATGCCCACTAGGTGGCACAAGCATCTGAAGTCCAATTTCAATGGCTGAGGCCCTGGCACTCCAATTCTCTCTCTCTAAAAAGAAATTTAAAAAGAATACAAAGCTGGGTGTGGTGACGCATGCCTTTAATCTGAGCACTCGGGAGGCAGAGGTAGGAGGATGGCCCTGAGTTCAGGCTACTCTGAGATGACATAGTCAATTCCAGGTCAGCCTGGGCCAGAGTGACACCCTACCTCAAAAATCCAAAATAAATAAATAAATGAATGAATACAGAGGGGGTAATGTGGGGTAGGTGGGAGGGGTATGATGGGAGACACTGGAGGGGTACAATGAGGGATATTGCAGGGGTACAATGAGGGATATGGGCATACACAAATGGCATGGTGAGGGATATGGCAAGAGTACGGTAGAGTATACAGGAGGGTTAGGGTGGATATAGGGAGAGTCTGGTGTAGGTACGGTGGGAAGCTACAGTGTGGAACATGGGAGGGATACAGTACAGTATTCAGGAGGCATGCTTCCGTGCCTCATGGGTCCAAAGAGGCAATGGCGAAGAGCTTGCTATCCCAACAGTGTCTCTTGTCACCGCAGGAGTTGGCTCTGCAATCCTTTCATGCTAAGTTCAGCTTTTCCTAATGCCAAGGTTCTGGGGCTTCCTAACTCCCTAGACCTGCCATGTTCTGTATCTTGCAGAGCTATGGGGCCTGAACTACACAGAGGTGCATAGGCCAGAGAGTCCACACCTTCCCAGGACAGTGACATGTAGACACCCCGAGGACACTGCAGCCAGTTCCCTGACTTGCTGGCTACAGTGAGAGCTAGGGCAGGACCATTTTTGTTAGGTGACCCTGCTGGAGGAAAACCTCAACAGAAAGTAAAGAGCACCTGACCAAAGCTCGACCCCTGGTCCTCAGAGCTGTTTTCTGCAGTCTTAGTATTTCTGCCCAAAACCTCTTAAGTGATTCTAGAATACCAGGAGGTCAGAATATTGTTCTTTAAGTATTTACACAGAATCTTTGCCTTTTGTCAAGTGTCAATATTTACATAGTAAATGACAAAGTGGAAGCTGAAGCTGAAATTTACACATGTGATATGCACGCTTCTCCAAACAAACCACCCTGGGACTCTAACCCAGAGCCCTCAGTTGTCTGCAAAGCTAGTAACATACAGGTAATCTGCATACTTTCCCAAAATAGAACAGTCTGGGGCTCTAACGGGGGGGGGGTGGGGTGAGGCAGGGCTAGTTAAAACAGGGCCCCTCCTCCCCCAGATTTTCTGATGGAAAGACAGGGTTCAATTGATACAAGCCATTTCCAATACGCATTTTTGTTTCCTAAGATTTTTCCTAGCACTGCCATGTTTAAGATCTACAACTAGACAGACAGACAGACACACACACACACACATATTTCCTAATGAACACTACTTTCAAAATAGGCCTGGAGGGCTCAGTGGTTAAGGCACTTGCCTGCAAAACCTAATGACCATTCTCTAGTACCAACCCACGTAAAGCCAGAGGCCCAAAGTGGCACATGCATCTGGAGTCTGTTTGCTATGGCTGGAGGCCCTGGTGTGACCATTCTCTCTCTCTCTTATCTTTTTCTGCAAACAAAAAAAAAAAAAAAAAAAGGAGGGGGCTAGAGAGATGGCTTAGTGATTAAGGCATTTGCCTGAGAAGCCTAAGGACCTAGGTTTGATTCCCCAGAACTCATGTAAGACAGATGCACATGGTAGTGCATGTGTACAGTTTGCAGTGGCTGAGGCCCTGGTGCACCCAGTCTCTCCCTAATAAATAAATAATAATAAAACTAGGCTTGGAATCCAAGCCTTTGTTCCAAATTTGCTGGGAACTGGATGACTGAGTTGGTTTGCTGCCTTCAGAGTCCACAGACAGCCACAGAACAGCTGACCATGTACTCTCCTGGGCTTTTCACACTAAAATCCTATTATTTTCCTGGGCTGGGATCTGAATTTCTTTTCTTACAGGGGGTGGAGGTGGGAGAAGAAAGAAAGGTATTACCATCACTGGAGATTTTTCTTTAGTGTGCTACAAGCTCTGAGAAGTTGCTAACACCTTGAGCAGTGACAATATCACCACAAATATATACAAAGCCTCGCAAGCTAACTGTTCCAGAGAGATGATGTGCACTTAAGTGTAGGTACCAGAAATTAGTTAAAACCAGCCATTGTCAGGCTGGAGAGATGGCTTAGTGGTTAAGGCACTTGCCTATGAAGCCTAAGGAACCAGGCTTGATCTCTCTCCAAATCCCACTTTAGCCAGACGAACAAAGGTGAGGTAAGCACAAGATCGCACATGACCACTAGGGGGCGCAAGCATCTGGAGTTCAATTGCAGTGTCAGAGGCCCTGGCATGCCAATTCTTTTTCTCTGTTCTTCTCTCTAAAATAAATAAATAAACCAACCAACCATTGTGTTATTTAGCAGCTAGTCACATACATTACCAAAGTTGGATTTTATTTCTAGAACTTTTCTAGAAATTTACCATGTAAATTTTTTTGTTTTTATTTTTCAAGGTAGGGTCTCACTCTGGCCCAGGCTGACCTGGAATTCACTCTGTAGTCTCAGGGTGGCCTCCAACTCATGGCAATCCTCCTACCTCTGCCTCCCGAGTGCTGGGATTAAAGGCATGCAACACCACACCCATCTTACCATGTAAATTTTACACACATAGAAGGCTGAAAATTTAGCTGCTTTCCCACAAAAACCATTGACAAATTACTGTTCTTAGCTCTTTCATGAGACAGTAACATTGCCATTAAAATTACTGAAAGGAGCCGGCATGGTAGCACACAGCTTTAATCTCAGCACTCTGGAGAAAAAGGTAGGAAGATCACTGTGAGTTTACGGCCAGACTAGGATTACAGAATAAGTTCTAGGTCAGTCTGGCCTAGAGTGAGACCTTCCCAAAAAAAAAAAAAAAAAAAAAAAAAAGAGCTGGGAATGGTGGCACATGCCTTTAATCCCAGCACTCAGGAGGCAGAGGTAGGAGGATCACCATGAGTTCAGGGCCACCCTGAGACTCCATAGTGAATTCCAGGTCAGCTTGGGCTAAAGTGAGACCTTACCTTGAATAAACAAACAAACAAACAAACAAACAAAAATGGGGCCAGACAATTTAATGTCAATCACTACCATTTATGAAAGTGTATTACAAACAAATGTGGCCAACACCAATGACCAGACAAGAGGAGTGAAGCCTCAGCAGTGGCCCATGTTCAGCACCAGAACCCACACATGAGCAGTAAGGAGGGCTGTCTGTATCACTCTCCTCAAATGAAAACAGTGTGTGGAGTACGAAGGAACAGTCTGTAAGTCAGCAGGGCCCAGTGTCACATGCCACTGTAAATGTTCCTCCTTGCAGTTGACACAGCACTTCACTTAGCCACTCTGGAAGAATTGATTTTCTTGATATCACCTGGGCTCAGAATCAGTGTCCCATTCTTGAATTTCCCAACCTGTCCAATCCGTCCACTTGACAAAATACTGGGAGCCGACTTCTTGGACTTCCTGTGTTCAAGATGGGAAAGAGGTATGCAGTCAGACGAAGGAAGTGGCCCTACAGCCTACCTTCAGACTCTTCCTCCCCTGCACAGGCCCTGCCGCTCCACAGCTTTTGTTTTGTGGACTGCTTTCACCAGGGTGTACTCCTCCAGTGACCTCCCAGCCAGCTGCACCTCAGCCCCCTCACAGGACTTGGCAGTACCAGCCAACACAGCATATCCAGTGCTTCCTGACACCATGCCCGTCCTGGAGGACAGAGCCCTCGGGCCAATCACGCAGGCTACCAACACCCACAGCACCTATGTGCTCAGCACAGTGGACAGTCTACAAGCAAAATACTATGGCTAGGATGAAGAGTCAAGTGTGGACAGCCTGGGAGATGGGCGTCCTCAGAGGAAAGTGGAGAGACAAGCACCGGGCAACATGGCTGGCACCTCACCATTCAGCATCGGGATGCTCCACCTATGTGCTGTCAAAGACAAGCAACTAGGCTGGGCTGTGCCAGCAAGGTGGAAATGCTGCCAACCTCAGTTTCTTCACTTCAAACACAGACGTCTGATGTTTGACAATAGGAGACTACACAAGGTTCCAGATTCAGTTCTGAGCAGTTTCCTAACCCTGCCTTCTCCACACCAGCGTGAGCAGGGTAACGGGATGCCACACACACCCATGATACCAAGTTGGAACCAAACGAGACTCAGTGTCAGCCCACCACTCACCTGTCTTCCTGCCCTTTCCTCTTCTTTCTCTTGAAAGTCTCTGTGTCCTGAGCCTGCTTTCAGCAAAGATAAGGTATGTGTCACTAATGAGATTCAGAAAAGGGCAACACGTGTGTGATAAAAAGCCAGGGACATCATTTATTCTTTAAAATGTTTCAAGTGGACCTAAGTCTCACAATTTTACCCTGAAGTTCTTCCAAGAATGTTAAAGGCTACTCAGGCTGATGGTGCACACCTGTGACCCAGCACCAGAGACAGGAGGAGCCTGGATTCCACCAGCCTGGACGACACAGTAAGACCCTGGCTCACACACAAGGCAGCAGGGCTGGGGCTGTAGCTCAAAGTAGATCGAGCACTTGGCCAGCCAATGTGAAAGGTTATTCCGGGTGAGATGACGGTATGAAACAGCAAGTTAGAAGTCAAGCCTTCCACTTGACATGAAAAGGAGTGTCACACCTATCCCATGTTTTTCATGGGCTTTACACAGGAAATGCATGGAAGATGTGAAGTACGGAAAGGATCTAAGCTGGTGGCATTCCCTGAGCAAAAGCTCACTGCCCCAAGGCCACTCTTCCTGTGACTAGGCCTGAGGCCTTGGCTGCCATGATGGAGAGTGGTTGATACTACGAGGCAATTTGGGTGTCCAAACTGCTTGGCAAGCAGGAGCCTTCTGCAGGACAGCAGAGAGCACCCATCTTTAGTTCCAGTTAAGAGTAAAGCGTAGACAGTACCGCACCACACCTACCGCTCTCCTTTCTTCCTCCTCTGCTGCCTTTTTTGCTTTGATTTGCTCCTGCAAAACCTTGTAATTCACATAACTCTTTTTGGGAGGCTGAAATGAAACAACAAGGACGTGTCATTAGTGTACATCCCCTGATGCCCCCCCCCATTTTTCTCTGCATGGCAACGGCAGGCGGCCCCTCACCTTAGCCCCCAGCATGATGGCCCGCTCCTGTTCCAGGACTCTTTCCTTCCCTTTGCCATAGCCTGTGATCCCAAAGCGGTGCACTTCCAAACGAGCCTGCGGACACACAACATTGAGCCGCAGGCGTCCCGACAGTACCACAGCACAGGCAGAAGCACACTCCCAGGGGCCTCACAGCAGTCCTACACTTGCGTAGCACTGTGTGGCTGCAGGAATGCCAGAAGGGCCCTGCCACATCACCAATATCCCTCCAGGACCCTCTCCCTTCTCTAATCTCACAGGTGAAGCAAAGACTACCTCTGCATGAGCCATGGGGTTCACAGACAGCTCTGCAGCATGAGAATTGGCCCTTCCAGATGAAAAGCCCCTCCACTCAGACATGCTGCATGTGCAGGCACCACAGCTGCTGGTTCAAACACAAACACACTGTTTCAGAAGAGGTCTGGCCACCAGTCCCACTCACAGTGGCTGACTGACTTCCTCTTACCCTTTCTTAGGCATTTAGAAATCACAGCAACAGAAGAATGCACACATTCTTATCTTTTATTCACCACCATGTCACTGGCATTACAGCTGTAAAACCCTCAAGTAGAAAATGAGTAATGGGGGCTGCAGAGATGGTTTAGTGGTTAAGGCATTTGCCTGCAAAGCCAAAGGAGCCCGGTCTGATTATCCAGGACCCACATAAGCCAGTTGCATAAGGGGGCACATGCATCTGGAGTTCGTTTGCAGCAGCTGGAGGCCTTGGCACACCCATTCTCTTTCTCTCAAATAAATAAATAAATAAATAAATAAATAAATAAATAAATATATTTTTTAAAAAAGGAAAACAAGTCATAACAATTAAATGAACACCGTGAGACTTTCTTAGCCATTTCCCTGGTCATTGCACACATAAAACATGCATTTTAGTACTATGAATAAAGCTGATGTATTTAAAACTTTGATTTGTAATAAACTTAATATAAAAGTAAACTTACAAGATGAACTATAAATAACCTCCAAGTACATACCTTTTCTAGGTTAAATTCTTGAATATCTACATATTTCTCTAGGACACTGGTTTTATTCTGCAAAGGAAAAAAAAAACTCATTAAGGGTTCAAATTCCCAATACTCATGTAAAGCCAGATGCACAAAGTGGCACATGGACTTGGAATTCATTTGCAGTAGCAGGAGGCCCTGGCACACCCATTCCTTCTCTCTTTCTGTTTGCAAATGGATAAAAATATTTTTTAAAAAAATTAACCACGGGGTATGGTAGTGCACACCTTAATCCCAGCACTTTGGAGACAGAGGTAGAAGAATTGCCTTGAGTTTGAGACCACCCTGACACTACATAGTGAATTCCAGGTCATCCTGAGCTAGAGTGAGACCCTACCTCAAAAAACCAAAATAAATAAATAAAATAAATTAGCCATGGGCTGGTGGGATGGCTTGGTGGTTAAGGCACTTGCCTGCAAAGGAGCCAGGTTTGATTCCCCAGGATCCACGTAAGCATAAGGTAGTGCATGTGTCTGGAGTTTGTTTGCAGTAGCTGAAGGCCCTGGTATGCCCATTCTCTTTCTCTATCTGCTTCATCCCCCCCCCCAAATAAATGAAAATAAATAAAAGCCTATTTTTTAAAAATTAGCTGGAACATATGTAAGTAGAAGAACAGATTACAGGGAGGGGAAAGGCCTAAGCGAGGCCATGGGAAGAGAATGTGTAAAAGAAGGGCAGGGGGAGGGTCAATCTAAATTCAAGATATTGTGAATAAGACTTATGTAAACCTACTTTATTGAATAATGGCACATCTAGAAGCTGTAGACTGTTACCAGAAAATTTTCAGTGCCTGGGATGGGATACCTTCCAGTGAGTTGTTGGCCAAGGAGGTCCCGGAAGCCTCCAATACATTAAAGGCTTTTGCCAAAGCCCTTGGTTTCCCTTAAGAAACAGATAGTAAGACCCTATTGCTGAAGACATCTCTTGCCTGAGAAGCAAGGTCACTGAGAAAGCAAGCTGGTGCGGAGCAGAAAACCATCTCCCTGTAGACCAGCCAACAGAAAGCTGGAAAAAGCTGCACTGCATGCAGCTGTATGGGAGACAAAAGTCATCAGCAGTGAAAACAGTGGACACTGAATATTCAAGTTTGGCCATACAGGCTCAATGACTGAATGAGTGCAATAGTGGCATGTCTACTCTTGGAGTAACCAACTGCTCCATAATTGGACTGAAGGCCCTCTCTACGGGAGGGAATACATGCCTGGTACTGAAAAACCTAAGCAAAAGTCTATGGCAGGTGAGGTCATGAGCCTTTGGGGTATAAAGCCTGCTCTTCTCTGACTAAATGTATATATTATTCCCACCAAGCTGCCCTGGGGGCACTACACTTAATGTTCACATATTAACGCTACTCTCACTTCTGGTTAGAGAAGCTTCTCTTTTCAGATGGCGATGACCACTGGGACCTCCAAAAGGCAACATAGCGCTGAGAAGAAGGGATAGAGTGCCCAGCTCAGAAACACCTCTGTCACACCCTCCAAGGCTCAGGGACCATTGCGGAAGAGGGGGTGGATAGAATGGAAGAGCCAAAGGAAGGGTATGACTTCTTACAATGCAACTGCCCAGACAGAAATTGGCCTCGATATCCATGACCTTGCAGTGCCTAGCAATACCTTCACAAGACCCTCATAATAGAAAAAGATGATGACATAAAATTAAAAGAAAGACTAATGGAGAGAGGGAGGGGATATGATGGAGACTGGAGTTCTAAAGTGGAATGGGGGAGGGGAGGGGAGGGAAATATATGTTTTTTTGTATGTAAATATAGAAGGTGTCAATAAAAAAATTAATTTAAAAAATTAGCTGGAGATTATTAACCACAGCAGAGAAGCAGAAAAGACCAAGATCTTCTAGAAAGGAAGAAACTGGCCAGAATCCCTCTGAGGCGCTTGTAGCCTGATCCACGCACTGGCCCACTGGGCCAGCAGTGCAGAGCTGCAGGAGCAGAAACCAGGTTGAAGGGATTTTCGACTCACATCAGCCTCCTCGCAAAGGCAAGAAACCTGAAGAACAGCAGAGAACAGCTGAGCAGCTGCTGAAGAATACAAATGGGTCCAGCTGAGCAGCTCCTGTACTACTCCAGGCACCCTGCAAAGTCTCCCATACCCCAATTGTCAGGATTGTGAACTCTGGACAACTCATTCTCCCCTGACCACCCAACACCAAGAGGGATCAAGGTGGGCATTCAGCATTGGTGAGATTGGAAGCCACCCCCAAAAGGTTACAGGGCCTAGTTACACAAAGCCAGATACGCAGCCCTGCACTGGAAGCGCTAATCTCTTTCCATGTCAGGAAAGAGTTAGTTATGTATCACAGTTGAGTGATGCATTC
Organism: Orientallactaga sibirica; assembly: GCA_036365145.1. Lineage (NCBI taxonomy): Eukaryota > Metazoa > Chordata > Mammalia > Rodentia > Dipodidae > Orientallactaga > Orientallactaga sibirica. The sequence goes on from JAEOAD010000555.1 coordinate 1,468,570, forward strand.
TTGGTTGGCTTTACCATTCTCAAATACGCTGTATTTTGGTGTTGACTATTGTTGCCTTTGATGTTTCCTGATTTTTTGTTTGTTTTTTTGTTTTTTTGAGGTAGGGTCTCACTCTAACTCAGGCTGACCTGGAATTCACTATGTAGTCTCAGGGTGGCCTCGAACTCATGGTGATCCTCCTACCTCTGCCTCCCGAGTGCTGGGATTAAAGGCCTGCGCCACCACACCCGGCGATGTTTCCTGATTTTTACGGCCTTTGTCTTTTTTTCCCCCGTCATTATTTGGGGCAGGGTCTGACTGGCCCCAGGCTGACTTGGAACCCATTTCAGACCAGAGATCTCAACCTCCTAGTTGACCATCATAATAGGAGGAAAAGATGATGACATCCAAATAAGAGAGGCTGAGTGAGAGGGGAAGAGGCATGATGGAGAGAGGAGGTGCAAAGGGGAAGGGGGGGGGAATTACCATTGTTTATTTTCTATAATTATGGAAGTTGCCAATAATAAAAATAAAATAAAATAAAATAAAATAAATTAGCCAGAAAAAGAAATTAGACAGGCATGGTGGTGCACACCTTTAATCCCAGCACCAGGGAGGCAGAGGTAGAAGGATCACTGTGAGTTTGAGGTCAGACTGGGACTACAGAGTGAGTTCCAGGTCAGCCTGGGCTAGAGTGATCCCTACCTCAAAAAAATCCAAAACAAGCAAACAAATATTACCTGTTAGCCATGTATAGTGTCACATGCTAGTAATTCCAGCATTTAGGAGGCAGAGGGAGGAGGATTATCATATTTGAGGCCAGTCTGGGCTTACATAGTGAGACTGTCTCAAAAACCAAACAAGCACATATATGTGTGTGTGCTTTATTATTTATATACATAAATAATAAAATCTATGGACTTCCTCAACAACATCAAACACAGAATTATGGTCATACAGAGTAAATCCATCCCTAGCACGGACCTGCAGAGGCATGCGCACTCCAATGTTCACAGCACCATTATTTACAATAGCTGGTTGTGGTGGCACATGCTGGGAGGAAATTGCTGAAGAGGCAGAGGATCAGGAGTTTAGGCCAGTCACTATTCACAAGAGCCAAAACATGCAGGTACGCATATGTCTACTGACAATGAATAAATGAAAACATAGTGTATTCATATAACGGACTATTATTCATTACTTTAAACGAAATTCTGGGGGCTGGAGAGATGGCTTAGCAGTTAAGGCGTGTGTCTGCAAAGCCAAAGGACCCAGGTTCAACTACCTAGGACCCACGTAAGCCAGATGCAAAAGGTAGTGCATATATCTAGTTTGTTTGCAGTGACTGGAGGCCCTGGTGTGCCCATTCTTTCTCTGCCTCATTTTCTCTTTCTTTCAAATAAGTAAGTAAATAATTAAAAATTTAAAAAAATATATTAAAGCCGGGCGTGGTGGCGCACGCCTTTAATCCCAGCACTCAGGAGGCAGAGGCAGGAGGATCACCATGAGTTCAAGGCCAGCCTGAGACTATATAGTGAAGTCCAGGTCTGCCTGGACTACAGTAAAACCCTACCTCAAAAAACAAATTCAGGGGCTGGAGGGATGGCTTAGCGGTTAAGGCATTTGCCTGCAAAGCCAAAGGACCCAAGTTTGATTCCCCAGGACCCACATTAGCCAGATACAAAGGGTAGTGCATGCGTCTGGAGTTTGTTTGCAGTGGCTGGAGGCCCTGGTGTGCCCATTCTTTCTCCCTCTCTCCCTCCCTCCCTCTTTCTGTCAAATAAATAAATAAATAAATAAATAAATAAATAAATAATATTAAAAAAAAACAAATTTAAAAAAATTAAAAGAAATTCTGGAGCTAGGCGTGGTGGCACATGCCATTAATCCTAGAGGTAAGAGGACTGCCACGGGCCTGAAGCCACCCTGAGAGTATACAGTGACTTCCAAGTCAGCCTGGGCTATAGCGAGACCTTGAGAAACTAGAATTAGATAAATAAATGAAATTCTGGGCAGGACTGTAGCTTAGAGGTAGCACAATAATGTAGCAAATATGAGTGTGGTAGTTTGAATATATGTCCCCCAATATATTCAATGTTTTATTACTTTATAGTTTGCATCTGCAATCACCTTGCTAGAGGCAAGGTCACTGGGGGCTGGTCTTAAGGTGTGGTGATGGTTTGAGATTCCATTGTAAAGATATGCAAATGTGCCTAGCAGGAGTTCCTGAAGTGTGCTGTGTGACCTTTTGGCTGTAGTTTTGCTCTGTGTGCTGTGGTGGCTGGTTGGCTTTGCTCTCTCTGCTTGGCCCTGTGGAGAGCAGGACGTTTCTCTTGCCATTATGGAACTTCCCCTGGATCTGTAAGCTTCAATAAATAATATCCCTTCCTCCATAACTGTGCCCAGTCTGGAAGTTCACCTCAGCGAACCTGAAGCTGTCTGCAACAGTAAAGTGGTACCAAGGAGTGTGGGGTGAGATGAACCTGACCGTGTGGATATTCGTCTTTTGGAACTTTTGTTTTGGAGGAATGGGCATGGACTTGGTGCTTGCAACTGAAGATGCCTTCTGGAGTGGTAAGCCAAGTTTTATGGACTATTCTGATGAGAGTTTGAGAATGCTAAGTGCAGATAGTATTGAACTTCGAGGCTTGGCTTATGAGCTTTCTAAGGGGAAGAAAAGACTGCAGAGGACTTTGTTGGAACTGGGCTACTGGCATAAGGGATGGCTACGTTCCGCTATCCAGGCCTAGAAAGTTTGATCAAGGTTAAATTTGTAATGGACTGATGTGCTTGGCTAAAGGTATCGGACTGAGATTTTAAGATTTTAAGTTGGAAAATCTGAAGCAAGATAAAATTAGAGGCATTGAGGCTGGTTTAGGTGCTATTGTCAACACATTAGCAATCTTAAGGAAGGTGGAAGGAAGGTGGCCCGACTGCATTTACATTAAAACAATGGAGAGGATGCCTGAGGAAAGACTGTTAAAAATGCAAATTCTTGGAAAGAGCTGACTGGAGAAGGAACCTGCTGTTCAAGGCTGTGGTTTATTTCATCCCTGGATTAAGAATATGGCTGTGTCCTGCACACCTGGTATTAGTTTTGGAAGCATGAAAAATGCATGGAGTGGTCATGAGTTGCACACGGTTCCAGGAGCCGCTGCTGAGATGCAGCATGAAGGCAGGGCATGAAGTTCCTGAGTAATAGGGTGGAAGAGCCTTTTGGAAGATGGACCGTGGTTTGCATGGAGACCTGAAGATGTTTTGGATATACCAGGACTGTGCAAAAGGGCTACCATGGAGTGCAGTGTTGGCATGGGATGAAAGTTTTCCCTGGCGACTCTGCCCAGCTGGAGGGGAGGAATTGGAAAACCTGAAGACTGTTAGTCTCTGGTTATATTGAACTTGAACTGCAGAAGTTTGATGACTGCTGATGGTGGTTGAGTTTGCATTGTTTTAGTTTCTCCTTGCTATGCCTTATACCAGTTAAAAATGTTTACTCTGTGCCTTTACATGTTGAAAGTATTTAACTTGTTTGATTTTACAGGACTCACTATCTTAAGTTGATTAAGACTGTGAGAACCTTTGAAATTGGACTGAGTACAATTTACAATGTGTGATAGTTATAAATATATTGGGGGCCAGGAGCTAAATATATTGGGGGCCAGGGGCGGAATGTGGTAGTTTGAATATATGTCCCCCAATATATTCAATGTTTTATTACTTTATAGTTTGCATCTGCAATCACCTTGCTAGAGGCAAGGTCACTGGGGGCTGGTCTTAAGGTGTGGTGATGGTTTGAGATTCCATTGTAAAGATATGCAAATGTGCCTAGCAGGAGTTCCTGAAGTGTGCTGTGTGACCTTTTGGCTGTAGTTTTGCTCTGTGTGCTGTGGTGGCTGGTTGGCTTTGCTCTCTCTGCTTGGCCCTGTGGAGAGCAGGACGTTTCTCTTGCCATTATGGAACTTCCCCTGGATCTGTAAGCTTCAATAAATAATATCCCTTCCTCCATAACTGTGCCCAGTCTGGAAGTTCACCTCAGCGAACCTGAAGCTGTCTGCAACAATGAGGAAAGCCACAAAAAAATAAAGGGTCATGGTAAGTGAAATTGTCACTAATAATGACAGTCAATATGTGAAATAAGCCAGTCACAAAGGGAAAATACGGTATGACTCCATTACATGCAGGACAAGGAGGAGTCAAATTAAGAGTGCAGAACAGAGCTGTGAGGCTGCGGTGGGAAAGCGAGCCTGGGCGGACAGGTGCAGTTGTGGAGGATGAAGTTGTGGAGCCGGATGGTAGTGACGGGTACATACCAGCGATGGAGGTAACACCCCTGGGCTGAACGCTCAGTGCAGACAAGTTGGTCGGTTTTATGCTACGCATGTTATCACAATAGAAACGGGGAAGACGCCCTGACTGGCCCACATCTCTAAACAGCAAACCGCCACGTGAGTCCAGTGCTCAGGAAAAGCTGAGAGGAGGGACATGCAGAAGATGTGTTTTAAAGTTTCAAGGTAAAGGAAGGAATGATGAAGCATGAAAGAACAAAGGTGGCGAGAGGAAGAGAGCAGCATCTGCCTCGGAGGAGAAAATTCTACGTGGTGAGGGCTTCAGAGAAATGCTAATGTCTGGGCAAGGGGCTGAAGTATGGAAACGTGTCTGTGAGTCCCTCCCTCCTCATCTCTTGGAGTAACAGCCATCAAAACTTTCCAAACACTAGCTTCCCTGCAATGGTGAGGATCGGGTTTATAATGACCGATAGTGGAAAGTGCTGCTGCAAAAGCCTTCAACTACCTGACTTAGCCACTCCCCATGGCTGGGGCTTCAAGCCCACACACCTCTCTAGAGATCTTAAGGAAACTTCTGTTAACAACAGTAGACATTTGGCCAGCAAGAACTGTCACCAGTCCATCCCTGACACCAAGGCTGTCACACTAGCAGGAAAAGTGCTGGCCCCTGGAGGACAAGGGTGTCAGCTCACCTAGGACATGGTCCTCACTCAGAGCACCCAGGACATCCCATCACAATGCAGATCCCATGTCACTTGCTCACTCGCTTCTCTAAACAGGAACTGTGCTCCAGGATAGGGAACATGTCTGTTCCATGGCTGACCTGCTAGTCCCAAACATTTTCTTCTACACGGCTAGAGTCCTTTTTAAAAAATTATTTTATTCATTTTTGGAGAGAGACACAGAGAGAGACAGACAGAGAGGGAGAAGGAGACAGAGAATGGGCGCACCAGCAGTCTCTTAGCTGTTGCGAACAAAATCCAGATGCGTGCACCCCCTTGTGGTCAAGTGCGGCATTGCGCCCTTGCATCACTTTGCATTTGGCTAAACGTGGGACCTGGAGATTGGAACTGGGTTCTTAGGCTTAGCAGGCAGGCGCCTTAACCGCTAAGCCATCTCTCTACCCCGTCCTTTTTCTTTAAAAAAAGTTTTACTTCTTTTATATTTTATTTTGGGGGTTTGGGGAAAGAAGAGGGTAGAGAGATAAAGAGAAAATATGAGCACTCTAGGGCCTCTTGTTACTGCAAACGAATTCCAGATGCATGCATCACTTTGTGCATCTGGCTTTACATGGGTACTGGGGAATCAGACTCTGGCAGCCAGGCTTTGCAGGCAAGTGCCTTTAACTGTGCAGCCATCTCCTCAGCCCTGTGATGTCCAACCTATCTTCAACTAAGAGTATATGGATAGATAGACATGTGGATATATAGACAGATTCTCTCTGTAAAAAAGAAGGCAGTTGGGCTGGAGATGGCTTAGCAGTTAAGTGTGCTTCTTGCATAAGCATGAAGGCCTGAGGGTGACATGAAAACCCATGTAAACACCAGATGTGGCCATGCACGTCTGAGAACCGGTGCTGTGTGCAGTGGACACTGGAGAACCACCATGCTCTGAAAAAGCCAGCTCCAACTCAGTAAGAGACTCAACTGCAAGGAGAAAACAGGCAGGTGAGTGAAGGACGGAGGGAGGCACCCAATACCTTCCTCTGGCCACTGCAGGTGAACCCACAGTGTGCTCCATCAGTACGTACACATGTACACTCTACACACACTTCACACCACACATAGTACACACACACCCACCCTTCCCCTCAAAAAATCATGAAGACAGTGTTAGAGATGTTAAGAAGGTGTGTCGACCAGCTTACTTTGTTACTCAACCTACCTGACCTTGGCGGGAGCAGGTGAACTGGATGAGCACCTGGGGTGTCAGAGTGCTTGGGAAATGACCTGGGGAAACAGCTTCTGGTCTGGTTGGGATTCTTGCTCTTGCCACTTGCCTCATCAAAGGACAAAGAGCCCCAGCTATCCGGTATTCTATCTCCTGTGCAATAGCTAAGTAAGCCTGGAAGCCAGAGAGCCTGGGGTCAGACTCCAACGCCAGCAGGTGCTTGCTTCAGACCCACAATTCTGTAACCTGATGCCTTAGGGTCAGGCTCCACCTTTATACTGAATACCTGTGACACACCATGACCTTCAAGAAGGTACAGGAAGCAACCTATAGCACACACACCGTTTCGGCAGTGGCCTGGAGGTGTGGCTCAGCAGGAGAGCTTGCCTAGCCTGTGCCATGTCCCCAGTTGCATTCCCAGCACTTCTGCAGCAATGGCTATAAATTCCACCACACAGAGTAACAGAAGCCTCATAAGATTTGTCTGCCAATAAAGCTGTACCAATTTAAAAACAAAACCAAACCACCAGTCAAGCTGCGCTTTCCAGAGCCCTGGAGCTTGGAATGGCACATGCACTATGTGTGGTAAATGTTTCACTGCAGGCCAACTGCTCCTCTGTCAAATGAGGGGAACCCTGAGGATTCCGAGAGACAATGGGGCTGACGGATGGGTGACATCAGTGCACTCAGCAGCACCCACTTAGCACTCAGAGAGCAGTGGTGGCACTTCCAGGGTTGGGTGCAGGTCACACTAGCACACCTTCCCTTTGCCTCCTCTGCCTTCTGCCCCCTCTATCTAGGTCCAAAAGAAGAACGAGACTCCTGAGGCAGAGGCAGTGGACATGGGGCAGCTGAGGGTGGAGGACTGGCATTGACACAGCAGGAGCTGAGCATCAGCTGTGCTGCTGCAGCCTACAGCTGACATGCACAACTTCTAAGCCTAAGCATGTCCGTCCTCCCTGGCCGCTGGCTCGTAGAAAAGCATAGGTTCTTCACACCTAGAACACTGCACTACAGCCTCCTCTAGCACGAGCATTCGTAAGCATACATCAGATCACTTCCTGCACCCACACGGAACTGCTCGGTGGCTCCACATGCACTTTCTTCTGTGTTTTTACACAAGAGAACAGTATGTAGTCCACGCTAGCTTTGAACTCTTGTTTCTAGCCCTTGTGGCCTGGCATTCATTATATAGCCCAGGCTGGCCTTGAATTCCTGGTGATCCTCCTGTCCAGACCTGAGTGCTAAGGGTACAGGTGCAAGCACCAGGCCTGACTGTTCCCAAGTACTCTGAGGTCAGAAAGTCGCACAAGGCCTGACTGGGGCTGGCTTCCTTGGCTCTCCTGTGTCAGCTATGTCCACAGTCCTCTGTCCTACTCCTGATCTCCCAGTTCCTTGAACTAACTGGTTAGCCATCCCATAGCCAAGGAGGCTGGCAAGGCTGTGGGCCTTGTTCCCTGCCAGCATTGCTGTCCTCTGCCCTCCTGAGCACGTCACAGAGCATTAGCTACGCAGTACCCCTTTCCTGAGCACTGCCTGCAGTAGGCTTTGCCTGGTCCTTGTTTCCATTTAGTGTTTGCAACTCATGACTTCTCTGGGGTTGTCCCCACAGGAGATAGTAAAGTAACTCCACAAATACAAAGGTCCACACGTGTCACTGCTGCATCTCAAGGGAAAAACAGCAGACACCAAAGATCCCTGGGATAAATGGACATGAATGGTGACCACTCACCTAGCATGTCCTATGAAACTACTTCTACAGTCACTCTGTTAAAAGTACAACAGCTGGGCATGGTGGCGCACGCCTTTAATCCCAGCACTCGGGAGGCAGAGGTAGGAGGATTGCCATGAGTTCGAGGCCACCCTGAGACTACATAGTGAATTCCAGGTCAGCCTGAGCTACAGTGAGACCCTACCTCAAAAAACCAAAAAAAATAAATAAATAAAAATAAAAATAATAATAATAATAATACAGTAACACCAAGAAGTTGTTCATTTGTAGGGCAGACATTTGAATATGTAAGATGCTTTGTAAATGGTGATCACATTTCCAGATAAGCCCATGAAAAGCCATTACAAGGCACAGCACAAGTTTCATCACAGAATCTATGACTCAAGTGTAGGTTCTTACTCCAGGGAAAGAGTCCTTTTCTGGGTCTAGCAGAGCTGGACAAGACAGCTGGACCAGTGTCCAGGATCCCCCACTACCTCTTCCTTTCTCAAGTTCTGTACACAGGCCAGCTGCTGCCCCGACTGCTCAGCGGCGCTCACCGCTAGTCACACGTCCTCACCACCACGCCTGTCCTATGATAGCTCATGTGGCAGCTCTTAGTGCGGCACTGCACGTCCTCAGCCCGCCCACAGCCCCGCCTCACATGCTGCCAGGCAGGTGCTCAGTCAGATGCCCACCTGTCTCCTTACCCGTACATAAGCATTTTCGAAGGACAATTCTCTTACAAAGAAGGGGCAAAGCCTCAAGGACAAGTGAAACACTTCGTTAAGGTCAGGGAGTTCAAAACGTAGAAACGTGTTTCTGGGAAAATCCAGCTCAATGAAAAGAGCTCTTGAAGCATGAAGAGACAGCTGGACAGCTTGCTGTTGCTCAGGGGTGGGGAAACCTGATGCACTCGATGCCAACCTTTTTGCCCTGCTATTCATAAGAACACATTCCACTCTAGAAACTGGAGCCTGAGACGCTCATGGCAATGAGGGAAGGTGCTAAGGTTACTTACATCAGTTTTGCTCTTCAAATCCAAAAGCAACCTTGTCCCATCTTCTCTATAGCATGGCATACCCAGAAAAGACATCTGTAGGGTCCTCCTCTGGGGTTAAAGAAATGGCCAGCTTAGGGCTCTGGCTGCCCTAAAACCTTCCTTGGCCATCTGTAACACGTCTCAATGCCAGCACTGTATTTTAATATCTTTGAGGAAGCGATGTTAGCGAGATGGCATGAAATGGCACCTAAATTCTAAAACACTGGTAAGTTTTGTGGTTTGCTGTGCTGGGTAATGGAACCCAGGGTCTCCTACATGTTAGGCAAGGGCTCTATCACTGAACTACACACTCTGCTCAAAACAACGAGTATTCATGTATTCACACATCCATAAAGAACAATGCACACTGACTATCTTTCTAGCGGACAGGAAATTCCAGAAAGATACAACCATGGCCTAATCTCAGAAGACTGTGTCAACTTACCTGTGAAAGGCAACTTAAGAGTGCCAAGTAAGGATCTTTAGAGGTGACAATCACCCTGGACTTAAAGGAGCCTTAAACTCAATGCCAAGTGTCCTTTTAAGAGACAGCAGAGGAGAATATGAGGTTCAGATCCACGAAGATGAAAGACATGAAAGTGCAGCAGACAGCACAGCAACACAGACATTATGGCATGCTTGGAGCCAGCCTGGCCAAAGAGGCCGGGAGGGCTTCACCTTAGAGTCCTCAGGGGAGCGTGAGTGGACCTGCCCATACCTTTGGATTTGAATATGTGGCCTCTAGCACGGCAAGACAGTGAATTTCTATTGCGTTAAGACACCAAATTTGCCAGGAATGGTGGCACAAGCCTTTAATCCCAGCACTAGGGAGGAATAGGTAGGAGGATCACTGTGAGTTCAAGGCCACCATGAGATTACATAGTGAGTTCCAGGTCGGCCTGGGCTAGAGCAAGACCCTTCCTTGAAAAAAAAACCAAACCAAAAACAAAGACACCAAATCCCTGGTGGTTTGGTGTAGCTGTCTTAGAAATAAACACAATAATCGCTTCACAACAGACAACAGTTTATGGGTCATGAAGAATGCTAAAGAAATATCGTATCTGGAAGGCAGAGGTAGGAGAACTGCCATGAGTTCAAGGCCAGCCTGGGACTACAGAGTGAATGCCAGGTCAGCCTAAACTATAGTGAGACCCTACCTCAGGGGAAAAAAAAAGGCTTTCTGGATTTTAGCAATGAACTTGAAAAAGCCATTAGGATATTTTTGTAAAAAGCGGGGGAAACAGTTTGTAGAAGTAGCTACACCTCCTTAAAGGACTGAATTTTGGGTCAGATTTAGAGTTGTCTGAAAGAGAATGCTGCAAGGAAAATCAACTTGCTTTTCCACTAGAACGCAGGTTCCTTGAGCAGGGTGGCTGTGCACTTGTTCAGTAAGATCCCAGAACAGTGGCTGGCACAGAGCAGGAGTGGCAGTGTTGTTGAGCAACTGGGTTTTTCTCTGAGCATTAAGACACACAAAGCTTGAGAGTGGGAAAAGGTGAGCTGAGGCGGCTTGGACTTATCAAACCTGAAACTCCCATACAGTCCTGGCTCCGATTTGCAGCTGGCTGGCTACTGAGCCCTGTGCCACCAGAATGTTTCTGCACACTGAAGGCACTGAGGCACTGCTGTCCCAAGTGTGCCCGGAGGTTCCTCCATGGTGACCTATATGGTCACTGCTGACTTTGTTCTAGAGGGCTGGCTTGGTAATATGGCCAGTCAGTCCACCTGTATCATGGGTAAGAATTATGAGCTGATGCCTTTGGCAAATCCTTTGGCCTGAAGGTAGCCTTGGGGACTCCTGATTCATCACCTAATGCTACACTCACCACACACACAGAACCCAGCTGCCTCATTACCTTCATGCTCTCCTCTGCATCTGGCTTCCGTTTTCTTTTTTTATTTCTGCTGTGAAACTCTACCACTTCCACTCGTTTGCTGTTGGTCTTTAAGGGAGTGGCTGATACCACAGCAGCAACAGGGACTTCTGGTTCTGGAGGAAGAGCTGGGGGAGCACCGGTGGGAGCACAGCACAGTTCTTCTTTGAGCTCCTTGAAGAAGCTGGACGCACTCTTCCTCTGGCCCCTCATGAGAGACCCAGGTGGAGGGGGTGGCTCTGCAGCCATGGCTGTGGCAGCCTCTACATCACCCTTGCTGTTTCCTCTCTTCTTTCTGGTTCTCTTCTGCTCATCTTCTGTCTCTCCTGCTTGTTCCAACACAAAAAAGAAAAGTATTTTGGTTGTAGCTAATGTACTTGTGCATATGCCCCAGCTACAGGCATTCAAAAGTACAAAAACAGAATCTCTGTGTGTGTGTGTTTGATTTTTTGAGGTAGGGTCTCACTCTAGCCCATGCTGACCTGGAATTCACTATGTAATCTCAGGCTGGCCTTGAACTCATGTCCATCCTCCTACCTCTGCCTTCTGAGTATTGGGATGAAAGGTGTGTGCCACCACACCTGGCTCTATTTGTTTTTTTTATTTCAAGCAAGGTGTGTCTGCACAATTTATAGAATCCAAAATGCTGCCTTTCTGGATGGCCTTTATCAATGCAATTTCTCTACCCGTTTTTTCCTTTTCTTAACAGTGTTTCACATACCTCAAACTGTCTTCAAGCTTGCTATGTAGCTGAGATAACCTTTAACTCCCAATTTCTCCTGCCTTCACCTCCTGAGTGCCAATTACTGGGTCATCACCCTTGTTTCTCATTCTGTGACATCAAGGCAACAGTTCCTAGAACTTTAAACCTCAATTGGTTCCTCCCTGCATTCTTTTTTTTTCTTTTTTGAGGTAGAGTCTCACTCTAGCTCAGGGTGACCTGGAATTCGCTATGTCATCTCAGGGTGGCCTCGAACTCACAGCGATCCTCCTACCTCTGCCACCCAAGTGCTGGACCAGCATTTCTTTTTAACATGCTCTAGGGTTATAGATATATATGTGTCAAGGTCTTTCTATCTGTTATGAATTAAAGAGAACCAGGGATGAAGGCTTAATTTGAATGCCTTCTTTTCTTTTTTCTTCTTAATGAGAGAGAGCAAGGGAGAAAATTGGCATGCCAGGGCCTCCAGCCACTGCAATCAAACTCCAGGTGCATGTGCTGCCTTGCGCGGATGCATCACCTTATGTGTTTGGCTTATGTGGAATCTGGGTAGTTGAACAGGGGTCCTAAGGCTTTGCAGGCAAGCGCCTTAACTGCTAAGCCATATCTCCAGCCCTATGTTCTTTAAAAATGCTTATTTATTGATTTGAGCGAGGAGAGGGGGAGAAAGAGAGAGAGGGAGAGAATGGACATGTCAGGACTCCTGCTGCTGCAAATAAACTCCAGATATAGGCACCACTTTGTGCATCTGGCTTTATATGGGTACTAGGGAATCAAACCCTGGCCATCAAGCTTTACAAGCAAGCACCTTCAACCAGAGCCATCTCTACAGCCCCCAAGTGCCTTTATTTTTCTCCTTACCTACTAGTTGTTTCATCTGCTCAAACTCTGAGCAGTGACTTGGAAGTCTGAGCCAAACTTCCAGGTCTCATTACTCACCTACAGCATGAGTACACGAGCTTTCTAACTGCCAAGTAATGCAACAGACATGTATTAAGAACCAACTAAATTTTGGTGTGAGGGATATAAAAATGAGTAGGCACACTCCAGGCCAACCCTTGCATAATGATTTCCATCCTGTATAGGCATAAACTGTATTCAGGGTTTTGCAAAACAGACTTAAAACGTCTGAAGGTCAGAGACTACATCTGTCTGTCCTCCATTATGTTCAAGGGCGGGGAGAGCCTGCACAAAATATTAACACAGTGCAGAATCTCAACAAATCTGATACTAGGCCTCATGCCCTGGAACTCAGCTCTGCAGGCTAATCTGAGTAAGCTTCCTTAACCTCTAGTGCTTATTTCCCCATCTGTAACAATGGGATTAGCAACAGTTATCTATGTTGTGAAAGTTCAACAGGGGTGAGGGAGTCAGGGGAGGAGAAGGGCTTACACAAAAAGCATTCAGACCTGGAAAGTTCTCTAAAACAAGAATTAAGCCATTGCTTTTAGTGTGTAGGTGACCTTACAATTCTTAGCAACCGGTCCAAAACAGAAACAAAATTATGTTTACAATGTCACTGAACGTGTTTGGTCTCCCATGTGAGAGTGCTCACGTGCCCGGTGGTTGCTGATCTTCAATGATAAGGTTTTTGTTTTCCTTTCCCCAGTAAGAAAAAGAAGGAGAAGCTGGGCGTGGTGGCACACGTCTTTAATCCCAGCACTTGGGAGGCAGAGGTAGGAGGATTGCCGTGAGTTTGAGGCCACCATGAGGCTACAGGGTGAATTCCAAGTCAGCCTGGGCTAGAATGAGACCCTACTTCGAAAAATAAAAAAAGAAAAGGAAAAATAAAGAAAGAAAAGAAAGAAAAAGAAAAGGAAGGAGAGCAAAATGCCATCCACCTTGGGGAGGAGGGGTGTGCCCTTTGCCCTGGAGTCTACTAGAAGTCTCTTATCAAGTATGAAGCAAGAATTGCAGTACAACTGACATGTGCTTAAGACCTTTCTTCCTTCCCAGCCAAAACCTACAATTCTAAGACTCTCACCAGAAAAATCCCCCCTTTGCAGTAAAAGACATGCCCTAGACCCCTTGCACAACCCTAGTGGCTCTAGGTCTTACTTTATCAGATTATAACCTCATCTAAGACACCTCTGGAGCCACCCTATAATCTCACTTACCAAAGAGAGAAAATGGGAAAAAAAGGGGGGAGAGGGGAGTGTTTCTTAGCAACCTTTTGAGATATAACTTGAGAATCACCAAAATGGAATACATGGCCATTTGGTAGTGACTCTCCCCAAGAAGCCCACACTCACACTTGGTGGGCCTTTCTTTCAGAGGGCCTCTCTTTCTTTTAACGTACACTGGCACCGAGAAATCTACAGAAGCCCCTAAACTCTGCTTCATAGAGGCTAGTCTTTCTGCTTCAAGGCCACAAATTCTGGGTTTCTCTTAGTCCAGGCCCCTAAGATATATGTGTGTGTGTGTGTATAACATATGTTATATATATGTTGTATATATACATATATGTTAAATTGGAAAACAGTTATGAGATTTATTCAGTGTGGTTACTGGAAAAAGGGATGGAGGTCCAGTGACCCTCCACCCCCTCAAGTCCATCTTGGGGACACTGACATGAGGTTTAGGTTTAAATAGAGGGCAACAGCTGGAGAGATGGCTTAGCAGTTAAGGCTCTTGCCTGCAAAGCCTAAGGACCCAGGTTTGATTCCCCAGAAATCATGTAAGCCAGATGCACAAGGTGGTGCATGGGTCTGGAATTTGTTTGCAGTGTCTGGAAGTCCTGGTACACCCATTCTCTGTCTGTGTGCCCCCTCCATCTGTCAAATAAATAAATGAGTAAGTAAATATTTAAAAAATGAAATAGAGGGCAAGAAGTTGGCATAAGTAGTCCTGGACAAGGTTTGGTCCCAACCATCACTGATCCATCAGTATCTTGGCTCCAGTCTCTCCTGTAAGTTGTCAGAACTGTGTAATAGCTTTTCTTGGGAGATAAGTTCCTCTCTGGCTGGTACCAGGCTTCAGCTTTTTTTTTTTTCTTCCCAATCATGTCATTCTTAAGGAAATTTCAATGGGGCCCATTGTTTCAATAGCCTGATAGTCAAAGGAGGGACCCAAACATTTTTTTTCTTAGAATATCTTCAGTCAGAGCTGGAGAGATGGCTTAGCAGTTAAGGCGTTTGCCTGCAAAGCCAAAGGATCCTGGTTCAATTCTCCAGAACCCACATAAGCCCACGGATGCACAAGGGGGAGCATGCATCTGAGTTCGTTCTCAGTGGCTGGAGGCCCTGGCGTGCCCATTCTCTCCCCCCCCCCATCAAATAAATAAAAATAAAATAAATAAATATATTTTTTAAAAGAAGAATATCTTCACTAAAGAGCATGGGTGACTTAAAGGCAACTGCATCACCTCAAAATCCCAACCCATCCTCAACGACCATCTTATGGGGTTACACCTAGGTCCCTAAAATATTTTTTGATTTTTCAAGGCAAGGTCTCCGTGTAGCCTGGGCTGACCTGGAATGCACTAAATGTCTCGGGGGTCTAGAACTCACAGTGATCCTTACTCCTGCCTCCTCAGAGCTAGGATTAAAGGGGTTTACCAGCATGCCCGGCTTTAAAACATTTTTTCTAGGGCTGGAGAAATGGCTTAGCAATTAAGGTGCTTTCCTCATAGCCAAAGGACCTCAGTTCGATTCTCCAGGACCCACATAAGCCAGATGCACAAGATGGCACATGTGTCTGGAATTCGTTTGCAGTGGCTGAAGGCCCTGGCACACCCATTCTCTCTCTCTCTCTCAAATAAATAAAGAAAAAGAAAAGAAAAAAAGGTGTGTGCCACCACATCTGGCTTTAAAAAAAGTATTTCTCTCTCTCTCTTAGAGAGAGCAAGAGAGAGAGAGAGAGAATTGGCGTGCCAGGGCCTCAGCCACTGTAATCGAACTCCAGACGCTTGCGCCACCTAGTGGTCATGTGCGACTGTGCGCTTGCCTCACCTTTATGTGTTTGGTTAACGTGGGATCTGGAGAGTTGGACCTGGGTCCTTAGGCTTCACAGGTAAGCGCCTTAACCCCTAAGCCGTGTCTCCAGCCCCTAAAGTATTTATTTATTTGGGGGAGAGAAAAAGAGAGTCTCTGTATTCCTGTAGACAACTCCAGATGCACGCACCACTTTATGCATCTAGCTTTACGTGGGTCCTGGGGACTCGAACCCTGGCCGTCAGGCTTCCCAGGCAAGCGCCTTGTACCGCCGAGCCACGTCCCCGGGTCCTGCTCGCGGCGGGGGCGGCCGTGCGCCTGTCCCTCGGTCCCTCCCTCCGGCACTCGCAGCCCGGCCCGCGCTCACCCAGGTCGTAGAGGCTCCGCAGCACGGTGTCCAGCAGCGTCTCGGACGCGTCGCACTCCGCACGCCCCGGCTCCCGCTCCCCCGCCATGGAATCCGAACCCACCAGCTTGTCGGCCACCGGTCCCGCCCACCGCTCGCACTTCCGCTTCCGGCCGCGGGCCGCCCGGCGTCCGTGCTGGCCAAGATGGCGGGGCGTGGGGTCCCGTGTGGCGGGCGCGGAGCATGCGACCGCCCTGGGCGAATCGGGGCCTGCCCGCGCCACAGGTCCGCCCCCAGCGGCTGCCGCCGGGCCGCGTAGCAGACGAGCGCACGCCCCGCCCGGGACGGCCGCGCCATGGACTCTGCGAGCTCGTCCGGCTCCCGCGGCCCCGGCCTCGGCCCCGGCGCGCTCTACGCGGTAGGCAGCGGGATGCCGAGGCCCGGGGCAGGGCCGGGAGGGACCGCCGTTTGCGAGGCCCGTCGCCCGCGTGAGGTGCGGGGCTCGGTTTCCACGGCAACGCCGGCTCCTTCCGCGCATGCCCGCCGAGCGCGCCTGCCCGGACCGGCCGGGTTCTGGCGGGGGACGGCGGAGCCTCGCTGCTCCGCTGACCCCGGCTCCAGCCTACCGGTCCGTCCGTCCGTCCGTCCGTCCGTCCGTCCTCGGGCCGCTGTCCTGCCGGGCTTGACCGTGAGGTGCAGGTTTGAACCCTCGGAGCTAGGAAGACTTAGCGTTCAGGACCGGGCCCCGGCCGGGGACGGCCTTTCCCCATCCAGACGTCGTACTCGATCCATCCGCGGATCGCTTGGCAGCTAGCTGTCATTGCCGCCCAGCCGGGCCCCAACTCGCCTACCTTTTTTTTTTTTAACACCCCAACACCGAAGGCTTCCTCTTCTGGTTTTAACTGGTAGGGGGGGGGTTGGCTTGTTTTGTTTGTTTGTTTGTTTTAATCTTATTTTTTCAATAGCATATTTGGTTTACAGTTTTCATTAAAAAAATTGTCGGGCTGGAGAGATGGCTGAGCGGTTAAGGTGCTTGCCTGCAAAGCCAAAGGACCTCGGTTCAATTCCCCAGAACCCACATAAGCCAGATGCACAAGGGGCACGTGCATCTGGAGTTCATTTACAGTGGCTGCAGGCCCTGGCACACCCATTCTCTCTCTTTCTGCCTCTTTCTCTCTCTCAAATAAATAAAAATAAAACTATTTAAAAAAGAAAAAGAAAACCTAATGTTCAGGATCTTCTCTTTGAGCCAGGCGTGGTGGCACACGCTTTAAAAAAAAAATTGTCAAGGTGGAAGGGCTGTAACTCATGCTGTTTTTGTTTGTTGTTCTATCTACTTTAGGAAGAAACAGTCAGTCTTGGAATTAGCTGTGAAGCCCAGACTGGCCTAGACCTTGTGATACTCATGTATTGCCCTCCAGAGAGCTAGGATCCTAGGTTTGCATTGGCATGCCTGCCTTTAAAAGGGTATTTATCATGCCCTGGCAGTTAGCATCAGTTTCTGATTTATGACCAGTATAATGCTAATTAATTGGTGCAGGAAGATCAAAAGAGAGAAAGTCTTAAAAAGAGCAAAAGAAACAAAACCCCTAGTTTCTAAGGGAACATTGCTACTTTCAGATTGGGACAATCTTTGGGACATGGGGAAGTGTCCTTTCCTGTTCACAAGAACTTTGGGTTCATGAGTACCTCAGCTGCTTGCTTCTCTAAAGCTTGTTGCTGGAGCTCAGTTACTTTGTGTGTGACTTGAGGCAGGAAGTCATTGGCCCTTGGAACCAGTTGGATGTTGTAAGAGTCAAGAAAAAGGAGGCAGTCTGAAGTAGGCTGTTGAGTTTCTGTGATTTGGCAACTGAGCAGTTGCTGATCTTTTAGTGATAGGAAATACAGGGAGAGGAGCAGGTTTAGTTAGGCAGCAATGTGTTCAGTTTATTTTGTTTTGTTTTGTTTTGTTTTTTTCAAGGTAGGGTTTCACTCTAGCCCAGGCTGACCTGGAATTCACTATGTAGTCTCAGGGTGGCCTTGAACTCAAGATGATCCTCCTACCTTTGCCTCCTGAGTGCTGGTATTAAAGGCGTGCACCACCACACCCAGCTGAGATGTGAGATTTTAAGTTGTGTGTTATTATAATATGGACCAGATACATCCTAAGTGTTTGGAAGACATCCAAGTTTAAAGTTAGGATCGTGGTACCACGAAGGTGTGCCCTGAAGATGTTGATTTAGCACTCTGCAGCAGATAGGATGTTTCTGAAGTTGAAAGTGCACTTGAAACCTCCCAGTTAGATCCTGGGTTGAGAGGGAAGAGAAACTCTGGACAGGTAACCAGAGTCCCAGTGGAAACACCTTGGGGTGCCCTACTAGATGGTAATTGCTACTACTCTAGCCTTCCTAAAAAAGTATGGGTCCTGGAGAGAGATCTCAGTGGTTAAGGCATTTGCTTGCAAAGCCTGCTGGCCTGGATTCCATTTCCCAGTACCCACATAAAGCCAGATGCACGAAGTGGTGCATGTATTTGGAGTTCATTTGCAGAGGTAAGAGGCCCTGGTACATTCATATTCTTTCCGTTTGCAGATAGACAAACAAACAAATAATCTGCTGATGAAGGGCTCAGCTGACTCAGGAGAAGATGGCCAGTTTTGTGCAGGTAGAGGCAGAGCTGGTGAGCAGTGTAGAGAGAACACAAGCTGTGGGTGAGGGCAGAGTGCTTTCCAGGTGAGCAGTGGGGAAAGGCATTTATGAATGCCTCTCAGCTGGCACTACCATGTGCTGTGTCCCCACACAGGGGACTGTGCCTGTCTTTATCACCACTGTGTCACAGTACTGAACTGTTTGGGAACAAGTGTTGTTCTACAGAGCCAGCAGCTTGCACAGAGCACTGGGCGGCCTGAGCCAGCACAGCTTATTTAGGAAATGAGCCTCTGCATAGCAAGACTGTTGGAAGAGGGACAGGAGGTGGGGATCACCATTTCCTGGGCTCATAAGCTAAGAGATGCGGCTTTGGCCTTGAAGGGATCAGAGAACCACAGAGGATGGTCATTGATCTTGAGCAAACTTACGCAAAATGCACATGTCAGACTGGAGAGATGGCTCATTGGTTAAGACACTTGCCTGCAAAGCCTAATGACTAGAGTTTGATTCCCTAGTACCCATGTAAAGCCAGGTGTACAAAGAGGCACGTGCATCTGTAGTTTTATTTGCAGAGGCTAGAGGCCCTGTCACACCTATTTTCTCTCTCCTTGCACATTAATAAATAAAAATGTAAAATATTTTTTAAAAATGCACGTGTCTGCCCCTCTCCCTCTCTCTTGAGTGTTCTTGTTTGTGTGGACAAGCTCCAAGACATTCCTGACTGCTTCTGCTTCTGTCCTTCCGTGCCCAGGAGCACTAACTGGGGAGTCTCTGTGATCTCGTTTAACTCTTACATTGTGTAGTGGTGAGTCTCAGCTGATACAATTGTGTTATTAAAAAGACTAATGTCCTAGAAGGGTCTCCAGCCTTATAAGCAGGAGTGGGTGATATGTTAGCATGGCTATAATTAGCAACATGGCCAGATGTAAGGGAGAAGTCCTGCTTGCAGAATGGTTGTTATCAGGGAGACAGACATGCAGGCAGGTGTGGCATGTGAGCTCACTGCAGTCTCCGTGACCAGCAGGCCGAGAGGTCGTAGTGAGTAGAGTGGGGGTGATTGTGTGAAGAGCTCAGGAGAGCTTCTCAGGAGTGATGCTGAAACAGGTGACGGGTGGGGACATCCACACAGATAGATGCCTGCAGGTCCCCCAGTGGGTGTGGGGTCGACAGCAAGGAGACAGGCATGCTGCGGCAGCCTAGTCCTCTCACTGGGGAGTGGATGATTTGTGGGCTTGGACTGTGTCTGAGTGGGAAGGAGGGACCAGCTATGACTTGGGCCTTATTCTGGGAGAGGTAGGACTTATTTAAGTATTTTTTAGGGGCTGGAGAAATGACTTAGCAGTTAAGGTGCTTGCCAGCAAAGCCAAAGGACCCAGGTTCAGTTCCCCAGTACCTACATAAAGTCAGATGCACAAGGTGGTGCATGCGTTGGAGTTTGTTTGCAGTGGCTAGGAAGCCCTGGCCAGCCCATTCTCTCTCTCATCTGCCTCTGCCCCCTCCCCCTCAAATAAATAAGTAAATAAAACATTTAAAAATATTTTTAGGACCGGAGAGATGGCTTAACAGTAAAGGTGCCTGCCTGCGAAGCCTAAGAACACCCGTTCAAATCTCCAGGTCCCCCATTTAGCCAGACACAAAAGTGACATAAGCACATAATGTTGCACATGCACACAAGGGGGTACACCATTCTAGGGTTTGTTCACAGAGGCAGAGAAGCCCTGGTGCACCCATTCTCTCTCTGCCTCTTCCTCCCTCTCTCTGTCTCAAAATTTTTAAGAAAATGTATTTTTAAAAAGTTTTATTTACTTGCAAGCAGAGCAAGACAGATATAGATAGATAGATAGATAGATAGATAGATAGATAGATAGATAGATAGATAGATAGATATGTATGTGTATATATATATATATATATATATATATATATATGTGTATGTATATATATGTGTGTGTGTGTGTGTGTGTGTGTGTGTGTATGTATAGACAGAATGAATGCACCAGGGCATGCAGCTACTGCAAATGAACTCTATGCATGTGCCACTTTGTGTATCTGGCTTCACGTGGGTACTGGGGAATTGAACTCTGGTTGTTAGGTTTTGCAGCAAATGCCTTAACTGCTGAGCCATCTCTCCAGCCCTCATTTAAGTATTAAAATAAGCAGAAAAAAGCTTGTGAGGTTTTTTTTTAGATTTTTAAAAAATGTATTTATTTATTAGTAAGAGAGGGAAAGATAGAATGGGCACGCCAGGGCCTTTAGCCACTGCAAACGAACTCCAGACATGTGTGTCCCCTTGTGCATCTGGCTTACGTGGGACCTGGAGAATTGAACCGGGGTCCTTAGGCTTCGCAGGCATATGCTTTAACTGCTAAGCCATCTCTCCAGCCCAGTAGCAGCCAGGAGGATTGACTCAGAAGGCAAACCCACAAGGCCAGGAGTCTCTGACAGTGAGCACAGGCTGCCCAGAAGCAGCCAGCTGTGGCAGGGCCTGTCTGAATGGAGAGTGCACATGTGGTGTCAATGGCCATGGTAACAGGTGAGGGAAGAGGCATCTAGAATGATGCCTGAGGGTGTAGGTGGAAGTGGTGGAGATCTCAAGAATGTAAGGGCTGTGGGACTAAGCAGAGAAATGGTCGGGTTTTGGAAAGGCAGAGTGGAAGAGAAATGGTGGCAATTAAGGGTTTATGGTGGGGAAGAGGACAGGTTGGGCCTGGAGAGATGGCTTAGTGGTTAAGGTGCTTGTCTGCAAAGCCAAAGGACCCAGGTTCAATTCCCCAGGACCCATATAAGCCAAATGGACAAGGTGGCACATTTGTCTAGAGTTTGTTTAGAGTGGTTGGAGGCCAGGTTAGAAGACTTGGAAGAATGTGTAATTAGTGCAGAGACTGGGGGTGTGACTCAGAGGTGGAGCCCTTGCCTGGATTCCACCTCCAGCTCAGCAAATACAGAACAATAAACAAATCCCAACAACACAAATCAGTGGAGTGGATGGGTGTAGCCAGCACTGTGCAAGGGCAGAAAGGCAGGGCTAGAGGAGGTGCTCTTACTGAAAGTGGGGGAAAGAAGACATTTGTAGCCAGTTTCCCACTTGAGGACCACTAGAGATAGGAAACAGTGTCACACTGAAGAGGGACCTGGGACGGGGATGACTAGAAAGAGGCCAGTGACAAAGGGTTACCCTGAAAAAAATATGCATGTGGTTATTTTTTTTTAAGAACATAGCACTTGTGCATTTTTGTATGATAGCAAAGAGTAAAAAATTAAGTGTTCAACATTAAAATTAATAATAACATTAAAAATAGTGGAAGTAGGGCTGGAGAGATGGCTTAGTAGTGAAGGTGCTTGTCTGTGAAGACTAAGGACCCATGTTCTACTCTCCAGATCCTATGTGAGCCAGACACACAAAGATGAGGCAAGCACAAGGTTGCACATGCCCACTAAGTGGCAAAAGCATCTGAAGTTCAGTTTGTAGTGGTTGAGGCTCTGGTGTGCCAATTTTCTCACTTTCTCTAAAAATAATAAAAAACAGTGGATATCAGCTGGGTGTGGTGGCTCACACCTTTAATGCCATCACTCAGGAGACTGAGGTAGAAGGCTTCATTCCAGCCTGGAATAGAGTAAGTTCCAGGTCAGCCTGGGGCTACACTGAGACTTTGCCTAAAAAAAAAAAAAAAAAATAGCAACTGTATGTGTGTGTTTGTGTTTTGGAAAAAGAAAAAAATAATAGAGGTACTAGTGACATGACAAAACCAGGCTGCCCCGTGTGTGCTTGAGTTCACGTGCTTTGAGTAGAGCATGCCTTACAATGGTCTGTGAACCATGAATTACAGGTGACTTTTTTGTGCTTTTCTGCATTTTCTGAATTTTTATAATGAGCATGACTCAGTTTGATAATTCAAAAATAATTTAAGAAGCATGGTGATTATGTAGCAACTAAAATGTTTTAAAATAATATTTACTATAGGAAAATAGAGCTGAAAAGACAGATAAACTAAATTTAGCACAGCCTGTACATCTTGCATGTGTGTTGATGTGTGGGCATGTGTATGTGTGTATGTTGGAGGGTGCTTGTAGAGGTCAGAAGACAACCTCAGGGGTCATCCACAGGAATAGGGTTCCTCAGGAACCACCTTGTTTTGAGACACAGTCTCTCATTGACATGGAACTCACCTGGTTAGGCCAGACTGGATGGCCAGTGAACCCCAGGGGAACCACCTATCTTTGCCTCCCCAGTACAGGAATCTCAGATGTGTACCACCACACCCAACCCTTTTGATGTGGGTTCTGGGCGTTGAACTAAGGTCCTTATCCTTGCGAAGCAAACACTTTACCAACTAAGATATCTTTCCACCTATGGCCCATATTTTAAATAAGTGTGTATTTGTATAGCTGTGAATGAACACGCATGTTCTGTATGGAGTTGTTTTGGAGGTGCAGCATTGGAAGCAGCTAATTGCTGCACATGTTGCCATTTCCAGTTTTCCATATACAAGACAGGGAGCAGAATACAAAGCCCTGAATCTTTGCCATTTGGGAGCTGCAGGGCTGTGTCAGTTACTTTCTCATGGCAGGGACAAAACACCTGACTAGAAGCGGCTTAGAGAGGGAAAGGGCTTAATTTCCCTGACAGTTGCAGAGGACCGAGTCTAGCATGGTGGGGCAAGCTTGGCAGAAGCAGACTGCCAGCACCATGGCATCAGCAGGGAGGGGGTAAAATGACTAGCAGGGCTGGCTGCACCACCTCAAGCTCTGTGACATACTTTCTCCAGCAAGGTTCCACAACCTTCCAGGACAATGCCACCAACTAGAGGTTAAGTATTCAAACACATGAGTCTATTGGGGGGGCATTTTACATTCAAACCATCACAGGGGCCTTGTGGGAGGCAGGTGGTCTATGTAGCTTGGGTTTCCTCTTATAAATGGAACTAAGGGAGACAACTGTTGAGACGTTTGCAGTGCGTGTTGTTCTTCAGTGTGTAGATCACTTAGAGTAGTCCTGGCACTTTATGAGCACCTGGCATGTGCAATGTGATTCTCACCACCACTACTTAGACTAGTCCTAGCACCTTTTTTTGTTTTTTTTTTTTTTTGGGGAGGTTGAGGTAGGGTCTCGCTCTAGCCCAGGCTGATTTGGAATTCATTATGTAGTCTCACTTTAGCCTTGAACTCATATAAGTCCTCCTACCTCTGCCTCCCAAGTGCTGGGATTAAAGGTGTGTGCCACCACACCTGGCAAAACAGGCATTTTTTTTTTTTTAAGAAGACACTGGGGCCTCATGTCACATCTGAGTCTGAAGGCACTGCTAAAGCAGTTTGCCAGTGGTCCCAGTGTGCCAGCTGCTCTGTGGAAATTTTTTTTCCTGAGCTTGCACCTTGCTTTGTACCATGTATGCTTATCTTATCATGTGTGCGCTTATTACATCCACAAAATTTGTGATTTCTTTTGTTGTTTTTTTTTTTAATATATATTATTTTTTCAAAGTAGAGTCTCACTCTAGCAAAGGCTGACCAGGAATTCACTATGTTGTCTCAGGGTGGTTTTGAACTCAAGGTGATTCTCCTACCTCTGTTTCCCGAGTGCTGGGATTAAAGGCCTGCACCACCAAACCCAGCTAGTCTGTAGTTTTGAACATGTGTTTCCATTTAATTTTCCTTTTTTATTTATTTATTAGAGAGAGAGAGGTAGAATGGGCACTCCAGGGCCTCTAGCCACTGCAAACAATTTCCAGATGCATGTGCCACCATGTGTATCTGGCTTACATGGGCACTGGGGAATTGAACCTAGGTCCTTAGATTTTGCAGGTAAGCACCTTTACCACTAAGCCATCTCTCTAGCCCTCCATTTAATTTTCAAATGTAGCCGGGCGTGGTGGCGCACGCCTTTAATCCCAGCACTCGGGAGGCAGAGGTAGGAGAATCGCCAAGAGTTTGAGGCCACCCTGAGACTACATAGTTAATTCCAGGTCAGCCTGGACCAGAGTGAGACCCTACCTTGCAAAACCAAAAAAAATAAATAAGTAATTTTCAAATGTAAGCGGAGGTGGATAAAACAAGTTGCCTTGTGTGCCAAAAGAAACCTTTTACAATTTATTGGATTGCTTGAGGCTCCTTTTGTCTATATTTGTTGTTTCCCAAAGGAGTACTTTTTTTTAATTGACAGCTTCCATGATTGTAGACAATATCCCATGGTAATTCCCTCCTTCCCCCCACTTTTCCCTTTGAAACTCCACTGTCCATCATATCCCCTCCCCCTCTCAATCAGTCTCTTTTATTTTGATGTCATGATCTTTTCCTCCTATTATGATGGTCTTGTGTAGGTAGTGTCAGGCACTGTGAGGTCATGGATATCCAGGCCATTTTGTGTCTGGAGGAGCACATTGTAAGGAGTCCTACTCTTCCTTTGGCTCTTACATTCTTTCCGCCACCTCTTCCGCAATGGACCCTGAGCCTTGGAAGGTGGGTTAGAGATATTTCAGTGCTGAGTGCTCCTCTGTCCTTTCTTAGCACCATGGTGCTTTCTGAGTCATCTCAAGGTCACCACCATCTGAAAAGAGAAGCTTCTCTAACCAAAAGTGAGAGTAGCATTAATACATGGGTATGAACATTAAGAGAAGTGCCTACTGGGCAGTTTGGTGAGCATAGTATATACATTTAGCCAGACACCAGCAGACATTACACCCCTAGTGCTCATGACTACCCTTGTCATAGGTTTTCAGTGTCAGGGATATATTTCCTCCCATGGAGCGGGCCTCCGTCCAATTAGAGAGTGGTTGCTTTCCCCCATAACAGACATGCCACTATTGTACCCATTGGCTCATTTGGCCTGGCCGGCCAAATTTAAGGCTTGCAGTGTTCACTGTTGAGTATCTTCACTGGTGATTTCTCTCTTCCATTGAACTGCATGCAGCGTAGCTTCTTCCAGCTCCAAAGGAGTACTTTACATAGACAGATGCAAGATGTGTGAGGATGAAGTGGAGCTAGGGAGCATAGCTTAGTGAAGGAGTGCTTGTAGGTTGTTCAGTCCCTAGCACAACCTACCCAAACCATGCAGTCATGCCGATCATGATGGCACAGGCCTGAAACCCCAGCACTTGGGAGGTAGATACAGGAGGACTAGAAGTTTAAGGTTATCTTTGGCTACATAGTGAGTTTGAAGCCAGTTTAGGTTACAGGAGACCCTGTCTCAAGAAAACAACAACAAAAATATACCATCATCATCATCTAATTCAGTAATGATTTTTACATTTCTTCTTCCTTATATGTGAATCTGACATTGGAAGTCAGCTCTTGTTCAGTTTTCATCAAGTAAAAATTTTAGCAAAGGTGAATCCTCACCAGGGAGTCCCTCGCTGCCTGCATTAATTTTACAGCATGTGCTCATCACTTGTTTTATTTCTTGCCCATAGAAAGAGCTAAAAAAGTGGAATGAGTTTGAAGATATGTTGGAGGAAAGGAGGCATGCCAGTGACTTGAAATTTGCAATGAAATGCTACACACCGTCTGTGTATAAGGGAATCATTCCCTGTAGGCCAAGTGATATCAAGGACAGTGTTCTCCAGTCTGAGGAGCTTCATTATGTCATTAAACAGGTGAGTCTCCCTCAGCCACAGCCGGCTTCCCACTATAACCAGTCCCTCTGCTCTTGTTTCCCTGAATTCACTTTGTAATTTCCAATGTATCCTTTTGACATAATGTATGCTGTCATTTTTGCTAGACACTGGCTGGCCAGCCACGAGCACCAGAGTGGTAGCAAATGATGAGGGTCATAAACTATGAGATAGGACCTGCTCGTGAAGAGTCCAGTATGCAGGGCTGATTAGTTGTGGAAAGTCTAGTTTAGTATGAGGAGGGGGGGGACTAGTTTTGTCGTTAAACGAGTTCTGACAAATGATTCAGGGTTTTTTCTGGTCACGGGTTAAAGAGATTTCCTAGCTGAGCAGATCACTTCTTCCCATAACTTTAAACCTGTGTGTCAGGGGACTGGTCAGGTGTTTGTTTACAGCAGCAACAAGCCTTGGCACACCCATACATAAACAAATAAATATATATTTTTAAAAACTCCATGGAGCCGGGCATGGTGGCGCACGCCTTTAATCCTAGTACTTGGGAGGCAGAGGTAGGAGGATCATCATGAGTTCGAGGCCACCCTGAGACTACATAGTTAATTCCAGGTCAGCCTGGACCAAAGTGAAACCTTACCTCCAACCCCCCCCCCCAAAAAAAAAAAAAAACCCTCCATGGTAGTTGGGCATGTCAGCGCACACCTTTAATCCCAGCACTTGGGAGGTTGAGGTAGGATCGCCATGAGTTTGAGGCCGCCCTGAGACTATATAGTAAATTCCAGGTCAGCCTGGGCTAGAGTGAGATGCTTGCTACCTCGAAACCTCTCCACCCCACCCACCCCCCTGAAAAAGTCCATGTTAGAATTACACATAGAACTTTGGACAGTCTCTTGCCAGTTAAATAAACTGCAGTATGAAGGAGCTAACACCAGTAGCCTGTCAAGAAGCCCAGGGGATTCTAAACATTGGGAAGTGCAGCCTGCTGCCAGGACCTGCGCTCAGAAGGAATTCGCCCTTGCAGTGCTGAGAGAGGTTCAGGCTGAGAGCAGAGTACAGGAAGGAAGGGCAGTGACAAGCAGGGAGCCTGCAAAGGGAGCAGGGCCGGTGGCCAAGGGCTTGGTGAGCCACATGGAAGGACTGAATTTTCTCTTACACGGTGCCAACCCTTGAGGACACTCAGATGAAGGGTGGTATGGTCTGGTAGGATTCAGAAGCACTTTTGTGTCAAAACTGGGGCAGGTAGCAGACTGGGGATACTTTTAAAAGGAGATCCCACTTACATGCCTAGAATGCAGGCACTGACAAATGGGATAGACGGGGAAGCCCCATATTTAGTCCCCTGTCGGTAGTAGGAAGGGGAGGGGAGGGGAAGGAAGAGAAGGGAAGAAGAGGGAAGGGGAGATTTAGTGCTGACAGAGCCATTTCCTGAGCTAGGAACTTCAAGAGCAGGTATGGAGGAAGTTAAAGTCTGCTTGGCTGGGACTTGAAGACTTCAGGAAGGTATTCAGTAGGCAGGATCAGGGCTCCCGATGGCTAGCCCTCTGTTTCCCAGGACAAAGGTGCTCATGTGACCATAGGTTCCCCGGGTAATGGGCAGTTGTTGGCCTGGTACTCTGTGGGTCCGGGCTCTGGGTGCTCAGAGCTGTGGCAGGGGCATAAGGTGTCGGTCCTCACTTTCCTAGTTTTGTCCTCCTGCTCCACAGCACCATTGTTTTCTGTACTTGGTCTTGCTCAGGAGCCAGAGAAGCAGGTAGTGCTCGGAGTTGGGCATGTTCTGTGCTAAGCATGGACCTCAGGACCTTGCTTTGTTAGCCAAGCATTCTGCAACCAGGTTACATCCCCAGCCTGTTTTGTTCTGCTCAAAAGGGAACATGTTCTGTGACCTCACAAGCTTCTCTAGGAAATACAGTGCTTCCTGTCCTTGGGTGTCTGTCTGTTTGGTCACCTCACCTGCCATGTCTTAAGGGAAGGTGCATATACATCTAGTTGTGAGCATCTTCACAGCAGTGTTCTTGCTTGATATTTGACATCCTGCCTCAGACTTAGCCTAAGGCTCCCCCTTACCAGGGCAGAATGAACTGTACCTGCCCCGCCTGTCCCTGATGGAGATGTTCCAGGTGGGGCCTTTGCCTGTCTACCCTGCTCAGCCTGGCCTCTCTGAGGTAACTTGGGTGTCACTGGCTACGGCCCCTGCGAACTGGGACGTGCTTATGACGCAGCTTCCTCTTTAGCCCCTTGTGAGGCTCTGGGCAGGCACTTAGTTTTCAGGGCTTTGCCTTGACTCCATGCCCTGAGGCTTGTCTATGGAAACCTCACCATCTTACCTTTGAACTGGTGTGGCTTTTTAAAAAAAAAAAATTTATTTATTTGCAAGCAAGAGAGAAAGAGATAGAAGAGAGGCAGACAGAGAGAGAATGGGTGTGGCAGGGCCTCTAGCCACTGCAAACGAACTCCAGATGCATGTACCCCTCGTGCATCTGGCTTATGTGGGTCCTGGAGAATCGAACCAGGATCCTCTTGGCTTTGTAGGCAAACGCCTTAACTGCTAAGCCATTTCTCCAGCCCTGGTTTTTTTTGTTTGTTTGTTTGTTTGTTTTAATTTTTTTTTCCTGATTTTTTGAAGTGGGGTCTCACTCTAGCCCAGGCTGACCTGGAATTCACTCTGTATTCTCAGGGTGGCCTCAAACTCATGGAGATCCTCCTACCTCTGCCTCCCGAGTGCTGGGATTAAAGGCATGTGCCACCATGCCTGGCTTTTAAAATATATTTATTTATTTATTTGAGAGAGAGAGAGAATGGGTGCACCAGGGCCTCCAGCCGCTGTAAATGAACTCCAGACGCATGCGCCACCTTATACATTTGGTTTATGTAGGTCCTGGGAATCAAACTGAGGTCCTTTGGCTTTGCAGGCAAATGCCTTAACCGATAAGACATGTCCCCAGCCCCCTGAACTGGTGTTTTTAACATGCCTATGGCTCAGAACATTCTTTAACCTCTGCTTTCTGATTTCCCTTGAGACTTGACCTTTGACCTGTGCCCCCAGTACCTTTGCTTTCATTGGCCTGAAGTGTCCTGAAGAGCTGTTAGTTTTCTGTAGTCAGACCTGTTTGCTGCGTGAAGCCAGTTCTCCTCCGCCATGCTTGCAGACAGTGGTTCTGTAGCATTCACCTGGGGTACGTCAGGCTCTCTCTCCTGGGACTATTGAGGTGAGAGGTAGAAGATCAGACAGGGGATGTGGAGCAGAGCATTGTGAGACAGTGATTACCACGGAGTTGTTCGCTTGCCAATGTGACTTTGACCCCAGTGAAAGAGAAAGACACAAGACTGCTTTAGCACTCTGCCTCACTCCAGCTTCCCTTCCACTCATCTTCACGCTCATCCCAAAGCACTTAGGAAACAGACACTACTTACCACATGG
Source organism: Orientallactaga sibirica (assembly GCA_036365145.1). Lineage (NCBI taxonomy): Eukaryota > Metazoa > Chordata > Mammalia > Rodentia > Dipodidae > Orientallactaga > Orientallactaga sibirica. Next base: position 1,497,955 of record JAEOAD010000555.1, read on the forward strand.
ATGGTTTGCACCTAGAGGAAAGTGATGGGCATTGTCAGTCCTCTCTGGTGACAAAACAAAAACCGTGAATTGTTCATCTTTAAGCCCTTAACCAGCATCCAGAGACATTTGTGCCAAGTACTGAGATGTGGATGCTTTGGGAGTGAAGAAAGTCCTTGTGAGATCCGTGGTTTCTCTTATCAGCCTATGAGGCTTGGGGTAGCAGGAGCTCAAGGGTGGCCATCTAGACAGGTGGCTCTAAACTTCTAGGCAAGCCCTGCAGAAAGGTAATGGGTTCTTTTCTCTAAAATGCTATCCTAGGAAGCTGATTCTCTTTGAATTTCTAGTTTTTCCATTTGTTTAACTCAAATTTATCACTGAGAGTGGTAGTACACATCTGATAAGCCTATCACTCAGGAGGCTGAGGCAGGAGAATCTTGAGTTTAAGGCTAACCTGGGATACTTGGAGGAACACTGCCTAAAGCAGGAGAGAACAAGAGAAAGGACTTACATATTTTACTGTGTTAGAGAATGAGTTATGTCTGTCTCAATTACAAAAATCTACCACCTTAGGCATATTGCATTGGTCCATTTAGAACTGGTTACACTGGTTTGAATCTAAGGAGTTCTGGCTTCTTCAATAATTTGTCCCTGTCTCCCTTCCTTCAGCTTTCCAAAGAGTCCCCCAAGTCTGTTCATGACCTCAGGGGGGAAGCTAATGAGATCTTGGAAGAAATGAGTCATAATCTGCGTGTGGGAGCCGTTCGGTTTTGTGCCTTCATCTTGAGCAAAGTTTTCAAACAAATTTTCTCAAAGGTGTGTGTGAATGAAGAAGGCATTCAGAAGGTAAGTGTCGGTGTTACAGTCTTGGCTTCACACTGGGGTCATGGTCAGCTCCCTAACACCTCACTTGGAGTGAATGCTAAGGGTGGGCTACCTGGCATCAATGTGTGCTAAGGGGGAGTACCCTGAGCAGCTGTCCTTCCTGTTAGCTTCAGACCTTCATGTCTCAGGCTGAGTTCAAAAGACTTCTGTACTATTTGGGTACCATATGTTCACAGAAGTTACAAGAGTGACACAAGAAATGTTTGCATACCTTCATCCAGGTTCCATTACATTTCCCTTATCTCTTTCCTACCACTCTGGTGTGATTTCTGTCTCTTAAGTGAAGGACATTGTCTTAGGGTACAGTAGCCAAGGTAAATAAATTAACTGCATGCAGCAGTTCTAGTAATGCAAACCTCACTCCTTGTCCCCCACTTGTCCCACTTACAGCCAGTGGAGCTTTTATAGTTCCCCAGACGCCTGTAATCTGCAATAATTCCTTGGTCTCTGTGGCTCTGGGGGGAAGTTGGGGGGAGTAGTTATATAAACAGATAGATTTTTGTTGGTTGGTTTTTTTTTTTGTGAGACTAGGTCTCAACTCTGTTGCCCAGGATGACCTCAAGTTCACAGCAGTCCTCCTGCCTCGGCTTCCAAGTGCTGGGTTAACTAGGTGTGAGCCGTCGTGCTGCACCCTTCCAAGTGCTGGGTTAACTAGGTGTGAGCCGTCGTGCTGCACCCTTCCAAGTGCTGGGTTAACTAGGTGTGAGCCGTCGTGCTGCACCCTTCCAAGTGCTGGGTTAACTAGGTGTGAGCCGCCATGCCTCGGCTTCCAAGTGCTGGGTTAACTAGGTGTGAGCCGCCATGCCTCGGCTTCCAAGTGCTGGGTTAACTAGGTGTGAGCCGCCATGCCTCAGCTTCCAAGTGCTGGGTTAACTAGGTGTGAGCCGTCGTGCTGCACCCTTCCAAGTGCTGGGTTAATTAGGTGTGAGCCGCCATGCCTCGGCTTCCAAGTGCTGGGTTAACTAGGTGTGAGCCGCCATGCTGCACCCTTCCAAGTGCTGGGTTAACTAGGTGTGAGCCGCCATGCCCAGCCATAGATTCATTCTTCTGTTTTCTGATTAGAGTTGTGATTTCAGTGACTTTTTTCTTTCAAGCTACAACGAGCTATCCAAGAATACCCTGTAGTCCTGCTGCCCAGTCATCGGAGTTACATTGACTTCCTGATGCTGTCATTTCTTTTGTACAACTATGACTTGCCCGTACCTGTTATAGCAGCAGGAATGGGTATGTATTGTTCTACATGGGTTTTTTTTGTGTAGGGGGAGGGTGGTTGAGGTAGGGTCTAGCTGTAGCCTAGGCTGACCTGGAATTCACTATATAGTCTCAGGCAGGCCTTGAACTCATAATGATTCCGCCTCTGCCTTCTGAATGCTGAGATTAAAGGCATACACCACTACACCTGGCTCTACTTTTTTAAAACTATACAAAGTAAAATGTTCACTGGCTACTAGGTGTGGGGGCACATGTTTATAGCCCCATTTCTCAGGAAGTAGAGGCAGGTGGCACCAGAATGTAAGGCCATCCTCAGCTACATAGTGAGTTGAAGGGCAGTCTGGGATACATGAGTCACTTTCAGAAAAAGTTCACTAAGATGATGGCAACAACACTGCAGTATTTGAGGGCATTGAACACTGTTGCTCTTTTCTCTTGTAGTCCCATTGTGGGCCAGCCTGGCCTGAGCCCTGTATCGTTCTTATCTGTACCTGAGCATACAGAGACAGGTGTGTGTGCCATGTGCTCACTGGGTGTTTTGTGTTAGGTTTGAAACGTGAGGCTGTATATTTCCTACCTTTTTCTTTCCTTCTTTATGAGAGCGAGAGAGGGAATTGGCACACCAGGACCTCCAAACTGCAGACGCATGTGCACTCTTGTATGCTTGCATCACCTTGTGTCTGGCTTACATGGGATCTGAAGAGTTGAACATGAGTTCTTGAGTTCTTAGGCTTCTCAGGCAAGCACCTTAACTGCTAAGCCATCTCCAGCCCCCCCCCCTCTTTTTTTTTTGTTTGAGAGAGAGAAAGGGAGAGAGAATGGGCATGCCAGGGCCTTGAGCCATTACAAATGAACCCTAGATGTGTGTGCCCCCTTGTGCACATGTGCACCATTACATGCTTGCATCATGTGCATCTGGCATATGTAAGACCTGGAGATTCAAACTTGAGTTCTTAGGCTTCGCAGGCAAGTGCCTTAACTGCTAAGCCATCTCTCTAGCTCCCCCCCACACATCTTTCTTTTTTAATTTCTATTATTATGTGGTTATATTTTTGTATGTGTGTGTAAGTGTGTGTGTTTATAGGTGTAAATGTGGGTGTGTGTTTGTGTGTTCATGTAAGTATGGGTATGTATTTATGTGGGGGGGGTGCATGTTCCAAGGCATGAATACAGCAGTCAGAGCATAACTGTGGGTGTTGGTCTTCGCTTTCCACCTTGTTTGAGGCAGGGTCTCATTGTTGTTCACTGTGTTTCCAGGCTAGCTGGCCCATGAGCTTCTAGAGAAACTTTCCTGTCTCTGCTTCTGTCACTGTAGGTGTCCTGTGATTATAGATGTTTGCCACATTGGTTCTGGGTTCTAAGCTCAAATACTAATGCTAGCATGGTCACAAGCATTTTATTCACTGAGCCATCTCCCCATCCCCAATTTTTTTTTATTAGATAATGTTGTATTAGCTATTACTTTAGGTCAATAAATAAATCTGAATTTTAAAATTATATATATATATATATATATATATAAACTTTATTATATAGGGCTTCTCTCCACATTCAGCATATTCTTTTTTTAATTTTATTTATTCATTTATTTGAGAGAGAGACAGAGGGAAAGGTATTGGGTGTGCTGGGATCTCTTGCCACTGTAGACTCCAGGCACATGTATCCTTTTATCCATTTGGCTTTATGTGGGTACTGGGAAATTGAGCATAGGCCATCAGGCCTTGCAATCAAGCATCTTTAACTACTAAGACATCTCCCCAGCCCTCCTAAATTCTGTTTTTAGTTGCAGTACAAAACATAGAAGATTCTGCCGTCTTACCCATCTGAAGTGTGCCATGGTAGTAGCATTGAGTGCATTCACAGTGTTGTGCCTCGATCATCCTATCCACTCTTAAACTCTTCATTTAGAAAAATTGAAACAGAACCCATTATATCTTCCTCCTACTTTACAGAACCACCATTCTTCTCTCTGTCTCTGGGGTGACTATTACAGACACTTGGTATAAGTAGAATCACCAGTCAGTACTTTTGTGATTGGCTTGTTTCACATAGCCTGAGGTCCAGACTATAGCCTGTGGCAGGATTCTGTCCCCTTTCAAGGCTGACTCGTATTCCACTGTGTCATAGTGTGGATGTTCCACATCACTTGTGCCCTTATCTGTCACTGGAGACCTGGCTTGCTTCTGCCATGTGGTTGTTGCGGAGAGCACTACAGTGAACATGGGTGTGTATGCATCTGTTCCTTAAGAAGTGGAAGTCCTAGATCTTACAAGTTTATTTTACTTTTTTGAGGCCCCACCATACTGTTCCGTAACCTCTGCACAGTTCTGCATTCCCACCAACGGAGCACCAGAGTTCAGACGTATCCATATCCTTACTGACGCCTGCTACTTTATGTTCTTTTTTTATTGGCAGCTTCCATAATTATAGACAATAAACCATGGTAATTCCCTCCCCTACCACATTCTCCTTCCCAGCTCCACTCTCCATCATATCCCTTCCCCCACTCAGTCTCTCTTCTATTTATTTGTTTACTTATTTATTTTAAATTTGTACAGCTTTATTAGTATCAGGTAAAACTCTACCTACACTCTCTTTTATTTCTGACATCATTTTCCTCCTATTACATGTAGGTAGTGTCAGGCACTGCGACGTCATGGATATCCAGGCCATTTTAATGTCTGGAAAATTGCATTGTAAGGAATCCTACCATCTCATTCTTTCTGCCTCCTCTTCCATAATGGACCCTGAGCCTTGGAAGATGTGATAGAGATGTTTCAGCGCTGAGCACTCCTCTGTCACTCTTCTCAGCACTGTAGTGCCTTCTGAGTCATCCCAAGGTCACTGCCATCTGAAAAGAGGAACTTCTCTAATCAACTCTGCTGGAATGGGGGGGGGGGTTAATTAGTTCTCCAGTGGTTTGCTGAGCACTGGTGGTTGGGGAATGGAGACTGTGCAGGATGCCTGGGTTGTACTGTAGCTGCTAAGCTGGTCCCATTTGTGTTCTCTTCCGGTTTCTTGATTTTGTGAGAAGGCTGATGTGAGTGGAAAATCCCTTCATCTGGTTTCTGCTCCTGCAGCTGTACACTAGCTGGTCTGGTGGGTGGGCATGTGGACTGGGGCTGCTGTTGTCTCAGCAGGATTCTGGCCAGTTTCGTCCTTTCTGAAAGATCTTAGTCTCTCCTGCTTCTCTGCTGTGGTTGATAATTACTTATATACCTTTACTTTTTGGTAGAAGAGTGTATTTTGCTGTTTTTCTGCTAATTTCCCTCCCTAGCCTGGTTCGACATGGCTCCTATGCCGCTACCTTATCCAGAAGTCTATGTTTTTGTTTTTTAGTAATAACTGTCCTTGTGGGTGTGAAATAGTGTGTTGTGGTTTAGATTTGCATTTTCCTACTAATACTGGGCATATGCATATGCCTTTTGGTCGGTGTGGATTTTGTTTTGTGGGATCTATGTTGCTCAGTCTGGCCTTGAACTCCTGAGCTCAAGTGATCCTCTTGCCTCAGCCCCCCAGAAGCTGGAACTATTAGCACACCTGGTAATGCTGTCCTCTTTGGAGACATGTCTGTGCCAGTCCACTGCCTACTTTTTACTTGGCTTGTTTGGCTGTTATGCCATTGAACTGTAGGAGTTCTTTATTTCCCAAATACTGGCCCCCTCCCTCCCACAAGTGGATGGTTTGCCACTTTGGTCCCATCCACACTTACCTTGCCACTCTGGTAACTGTGTCCCATGAAGCACAGAAGTTGAACATTGAAGGATTCCAGTTTCTGTTCTTCCTGTTGTTCCCTGTGCTTTGGCTGTCTTATCCAAGATTCATGGAAATTTCCTTGAGGTTGCCTTATAGTTTGAGATCTTACATTTTGGTCTTTGAGCCACTGAGTTAATTTTTGTGCACGGTATGAGGTTATTATGAGTCCACCTTTATGTCTTAATTACTTTTGATACTGAGCAGTATTCAGTAGAATAGGTGTTGCAATATAATTGTATATCCATGATTTTATTTTTATAGGATTAATTAATTCTTAAAATTTGGAATACTATTAAGCTAGCAGTTCCCTTTCAAGGCCTCCAGAAAAGTTGTAATTCAGAGGTATACCTTTGTTAATAATGTAATAAGACAGGAAGGTGACAGCTGCCAGAGGCATAGCTGAAGAAATGGGAGGAAATGCTTTGAAAGCCAGAGAAGATGAAAAAAACTTTTAAACTGTTGCTCTCACTGTCTCTTTCTCTACTCCTTTCCTCCCTCCCTCCTTCTTTTTTCCAGACCTGCTTTATTTCATCCATCCTATTAAAAGCAGGCTGATACTTTTACTCTGTGGCAGAGAGATGAGAGCAGGTTGGCCAGGCTCTCCCAAGCATGAAGACACATGTCACTTACCAAGTGTAGAGCCAGCTGAAGTCATTAGCCTCGTGACAGTGTTGTGACATTGCCCTTCCATTTCCATTGCCTCTGTGTCTGGTGGTTTGCTTGTAAACACTGTGGTACATTGAGAAGCACAAGATAACTTCCTAGCAGGCATGTGGCCCAGAGTCACTTCTCTTACTAGGTGTTATTTTATGGAGGTAATGTCAGAAAATACAATTAATGATATCATAGGGTGCATGTCACACATATGAATCAGTAGAGTTTGCATTCCTATCTTTGTAGATAGTTTCCATATTAACCCCTTCTTTGTGTTCCAGACTTTCTGGGAATGAAAATGGTTGGTGAGCTGCTCAGGATGTCTGGAGCCTTTTTCATGCGGCGCACCTTTGGCAGCAATAAACTGTATTGGGCTGTGTTCTCTGAATACGTAAAAACGATGTTGCGGGTAAATACAGATAATTACCAAAGACTGTGAAGCTATAGATTTTCCCACTGCTGTTTCCCTATTTACATTCTTAACTTCTGAGCAGATCCCTTTCTCCCCCTCAAGGAACAGTTCACACTGCAGCCTGTCTGCTCTGGGAGACTCATGTTTAAGTCTCACTGCAAGCAGCTTTGGTTCAGAGGTGGGAGGACTCTTGGGAAGAGGAATCCAAAGAAGCATCTACAGGGCTGGGATGTGGTTCTGTGGTAGAGCACTTGCCTTGCACATGCAAGGCCCAGGTTCCATGACAGCACCACACATGCACACACATGTGCACACACACACACAAAAGCAGCATTATTTTGAGAGTAGACAATGGGTTTTGTGTCTTGTCTGTTTTGTTTTCTCTTAAAGAATGGTTATGCTCCTGTTGAATTTTTCCTCGAAGGGACAAGGAGCCGCTCTGCCAAGACTTTGACTCCTAAATTTGGTAGGTCACTTATGTGTTAGAAACATACAAACCCAGAGGCCTCGGATGTGCTGTCATCATGGCTGATGACATGTGATTACTTTTTTTTACTAGTTCCCTACGTGTAAGTGTATATACTTCTGGCCTTAGTATTTGATGTTCACTTTGGGCATTTTGTTTTCAGTGGGGAGTGGGGAGGGGCAGAAGCAGATGGCATGAATTCAAAGAACAAAGGTACAGACAGCCAGGGAAGACAGAGCCTTCTCATCCTGAAGACGTTTGTGGGATTATCCTAAGGACATGGACTCCTATTGTATCCCCAGTATATATATGTGTGTGTGTGTGTGTGTGTGTGTGTGTGTGTGTGTGTTCCATTTTATTTTATTTCTTACTCTGTAGCCCAGTCTGGCCTGGAACTCATGGTGCACTCCACTCCAGGCTGGCCTTAACTCCTGCCTCAGCCTCCTGAATGCTGGGATGGTAGGTAGACCCCACCACACCAGCTTAAGTCTACATTTTAAGTGAATCAGTGAGAGGTGAACGCATAGTTTGTGCAGACGTGTCTTGCAGAAAGCTGGCTGTACATGCTGCTAAGTTTTTGTTTTTGCCTTAAAATTGTGAACTAGTAACTAGACTGAGTGCTAGTTGAGCAGTGAAGAAGGCTTTTATTCTTGGGCTAGAAGTGGGAGATAGACTCACAGACATGAAGGGACGGCTTCTTATTTACCTGTCCGAGGCCATGCTCTTAGTATGAATGGTAACATATTTCTCCTGTCTTTGCAGGCCTCCTGAATATTGTGATGGAACCATTTTTTAAAAGAGAAGTTTTTGATACCTACCTTGTCCCGATTAGCATCAGTTACGACAAGATACTGGAAGAAACTCTTTATGCCTATGAGCTCCTAGGAGTTCCTAAGCCAAAAGAATCTACCACGGTAATCGAGGATAGTCAACTTGACTTTCTTTGAGCATAGAGAATAACCTGGCTCATATGCCAGCTAATTTACAAATGTATTCCTGTTCTCTTCCCCAGAGGTTGTTGAAAGCTAGAAAGATTCTCTCTGAAAACTTTGGAAGCATCCATGTGTACTTTGGAGACCCTGTGTCACTCCGATCTCTAGCAGCTGGGAGGATGAGGCAGAGCCCGTATAACTTGGTTCCAAGGTGCAAGGCCTCTGTTTTAATACCAGACACAGAAGTGTGAACCATGACTGTTGAGATGACCGCCACTAAGACCGAGCCTTGGCTTTCCTGAGATCTCCCAGCATATTACCAGGGAAGCCATGTTCATCAGCGGAGAGCTTCAGTTAAAGAACCACGTGTTTGAAGCCGGCATAGTGACACATGCCTGTAATCCCAGCACTCAGGAGGTGAAGGCAGGAGGATCAGGAATTCAAGGTCATCTTCATCTACATAGCGAGTTTGAGGCCAGCTTGGTCTACATGAGGCCTTGTTTCAAAAAAAATAATAATAATAACTACAAAAAAATATTAGCTGCAAGATGTGTATGTCAGGATACAGTTAGATGATCATTGGTCCTCCTCAGGGCTCTGACATGTCTGGGAATTGTGGGCCCTCCTGCAGGCCAGTTAAAGTGTGGCCAAAGCACTGCTTCAGCTCCAGAGAGCTGAGCAGCAATTGCACCTCTGTCTTCAAGAACATGCCCGAGGGTCTTTGAGGACATACGGTATAGAGTAGCGTTTGTTTTCTTCATTGTAGAGAAGTAAGGCACACAGGCCATCTGCCCAGCCAGGCCTCCATGACACAGCAGTGAGGCTCTGGCAGTTACCAGCAGACTCACTCATCACCTCAAAAACAGATGTTTGCTGTTCACTGCCACAGGGCCCTAGCCAGTTGATCCAAGCAGGGCAACCTTTTTGACGAGAGTTTTCACCTTAAAGCACCTTACATAACTGCTTGTGGGTCCCTTGCATGTCCCTGCTCAACCCGGCTCTATGGGCCTCAGCATACATTCAGTGCATGAAGAAGCTCTCAGATGAGGACAGTGGTCCAGGTGGCATAGTGGGCAGCTACTAGCCTCAGTGTAGCAGGTATAGTCTGTAGCAAAAACCAATATTCCACAAGAGAGGACTCAGAAAAGACAGTCCCACATTCTGCTATTTTTTAGCTGTAATACTTCTTATTTATAAAGTTAAAAGAAGGCTTTTTAGCTGGGTGTGGCTGTGCATGCTTTTTAATCGCAGCACTCAGGAGGCAGAGGTAGGAGGATTGCTGTAAGTTCAAGGCTACCCTGAGACTACAGAGTGAATTGCAGGTCAGCCTGGGCTGGAGTGAGACCCTACCTTGAAAAACAAAAAAGAAGAAGGTTTTTGCCTGGAGCTGGGAATTGATGGTGTTTTGTATCACATCTTGATCATAGTGTGGAGACCTATGCCCAGATAGCACTAGAGTTAGAGTAATGCCAAGGAATGCTGCCCGCTCACAGTCTGAGAGAGTGGTTGGCCAAAGCATAACCTTACCCTGCACCCATGTGTGTAGGTGGCAGAACTGTAACCTGCTGTCCTGTGCCCTTGCTTTTAGATACATCCCTCAGAAACAGTCGGAGGACATGCATGCCTTTGTCAGTGAAGTTGCCTACAAGATGCAGCTGATACAAATTGAAAACCAGGTTCTGAGCCCGTGGGTCCTGACAGCTGCTGTTCTGCTGCAGAACCGGCCTTCCATGGACTTGAGTGCCCTGGCGGAGAAGACTGTCTGGCTGAAGGGCCTGACGCAGACATTTGGAGGGTCCCTCGTTTGGCCTGGTGTGTGCCGTGTGTCGTTCGTGTGCAGGCTTTGCCTTTTCACTTCTTTTTTTTTTTTTTTGGAGGTAGGGGGTCTTGCCCTAGCCTAGGCTGACAGTGGAATTCACTAAGTAGTCTCATAGTGATCTTCCTACCTTGACCTTGAGTGCTGTGATTAAAGGCGTGCATGCCCGGCAGAGAGAATGAATGAGAATGGGCTCACAAGGGCCTCTAGCCACTGCAAATGAACTCCAGATGCATGCACCACTTTGTACTTCTGGCTTTATGTAGGTACTGGGGAGTTGAACTCAGGTCACTAGGCTTTACAGGCAAACACCTTAACTGCTGAGCCATCTGTCTCTAGCACACCTTTTCACTTCTTTTTTTTTTGGTTTTTTGAGGTAGGGTCTCACTATAGCCCAGGCTGACCTGGAACTCACTGTGTACTCTCAGGGTGGCCTTGAACTCATGGCGATCCTCCTACCTCTTCTTCCCAAGTGCTGGGATTAAAGGCGTGCGTCACCACAGCCGGCCCTTTCCACTTCTTAATTTGAGAACATTGATCTTAGATGTGAGGAGCCCATGTAGGGCTTGGAGCAAAGAGTGTTCAGAGACACAGCACGCAGATGTCTTTTATTGGAGGACATGGACCCTGTGTCGGGCTGTTTGGGAATAGTGTGCATGCACGCATGTATATGTGTGTGTATGTGTGTGTGGGTTTCACTGTACCAAGGCTGGCTCGTAACTTACTCTAGCCCAGGCTGGCCTCAGGTCCCCGAGTGTTGGGGGTGTAGGCATGAGCTACTAGGCCCACTAGGTGTACTGTTTGCTTCGGGGATTTTTTGTTGTTGTTCGATCCTGGGGATTAAACCTAGGGCCTTGTTCATGCTAGTCAAGTTTTCTACCAGTGGGCTACATCCTCAGTTCTCTTTAAACCTAATGTGTTTGAAGCCTGTTAGCTTCCTGGTGTCAGGAGCGCATGACTTCTTGCAGCCCTCTGATAAGAATAGCCCTGTGAACTGGGCATGGTGGCTGTTGCAGTTAGCTTCACAAACACCTGACCAAAAGCAGCTCATGGGAGGAAAGGATTTATTTGGCTTACAGACTGGAGGACGCTCCACGATGGCAGGGAAAACATGGCATGACCAGAGGCTGGACATCACCTCCTGGCCAACATCAGGTGGACAACAGCAACAAGAAAGTGTCTATAACACCCATAAGCCTGCCCCCAACAATGCACCCTCAACAAGGTTCCCATTCTCAAATTGCCATTAGCTGGGAATCAAGCATTTAGAACATAGAAGTTTATGAGGGAGACGTGAATCAAATGACCACATTGACACATGCCTGGCATCTGAGCACTCAGGAGGTATAGGCTGGAGGATCAGGAGTTCAAGGTCAACCTGGGCTACACAAGACCCTGCATCCACATAATTAAAAAAAGAACAGCTCATTAAAAACTTCATTGGCGTTATGAATGCTATGCTGTGGATTTGGGGTATCTAAAGTTATTTTCAGCCTTTGGATTTGAAATTGTGTGGACTGCAGGTGGACATGTCACCCTTGTAAGACCAGGTAACGGTTTATAGTCAAGCACCTGCTGCTCACCCACTGAGCCCAGTCTGTGCTGGGTCCTTTCAGGATGCAGAGATGATAAAGTTGCCACCCCTGCCCCAGGGTGCTCATAGTTCCTAGAAGGCAGGGCAGGTTAGTGGTGTGGGAACTTGTGCTAGGGTCAGTGAACCAGCCCCAAGCACTTGTGGAAACACTGCAGGGTTCCTGAGCATACTTTTGGGGAGAGGAGTCATACGCCAGAAACTGATTTAAAAAAAAAAAAAATGAGCTGTTCAGGAAGAAGAGAACAGAACAGAGGCCGACTTGCACAGGGGTTAGTAAGTGTGAAGGCTGGCACAAGAACTGGCATTCAGTGACATGCAGGCATGTGGGTGTGTCAGAAAGTTGGCCTGGGACAGAAGAATGTAGGTTGCATCTAGAACGCATTGGCTGCGGCCTTAGAGTTGCACTAAGGTCTACAGTATGTGGAGATGGTGGAGTTTCCTTAGGCATTTGGGCAGACTGGTCTTTTTCAGCTCTTAAGAGGGAAGCTGGAGGCTGCTGGATCTCCTTTCAGTGTGCTGTGCTGTTCTTTTCTGCAGAGAATGAAACTCCTGAGCAAATTGTCCAGTCCGACATCCTCTTGCACTCCAACCTTGTCAGCCTTGTCAAAGACCGGGTGATTCTGAAACTGTACTCAGCGGACTCGGACATGGTTAACGGACTTGTTTTCCAGCACATCACTCTCCTCATGTGCTCGGCTTACAGGAACCAGTTGCTCAACGTTTTTGTCCGTCCGTCCTTAGTAGCTATAGCCTTGCAGATGACACCTGGGTTCAGGAAAGGTAACTTTCAAGAATGTGACCTTCATCTCAGAAGAAGCCTGGCCTTCTAGTTCCAAGACAGGCACACTGTTGGAAGCCTTTAAAATACAGCCACTTCTGTTTACGTCACACGCAGCATGTGCGTGCACAGAATGAGGCTCCCCACTTAGGGTTCTGGAGTTGAAGGGCGTAGCAGCATGCACCTAGAGCCTCAGCTACTCAGGAGCTTGGAGCAGGAGGATCCCCACTTTAGAGCCTGTCTGAGCAAGACCTAGTCTCAAAACAAAACTGAATTTCACAATTAGAATTATGTAGCAGCCCTCTAATCGGGGCCACTTCTTCTAGAGACAAGGACGGTTTGGCCAGAGCATTGCATAAGTCCTGAGAGGCTCCTATTGTGAGCACTGCCACCCAGTTCTTGGTCAGAGCAGTTTCTGCTCTGACAGCTCCTCCCAGTAAAGGCAAACAGGGCAGTACTGCCCTGTGGTTTGGAGAGGGATTGGAAATGAGTGGTGCAGTCTTGTTGACACGATCCTATAGTGAAGTCTCCCCTGGGACCACAGAGTGAGGTGCACCTTGGTGTTGTGTTTTGTTTTTTGACAGTGCTAAGAATTGAACCCAGGGCCTCACACATACTAGGCAAGCATTCTACTGGTCTTAGTTTTTTCAGAACTCTGCAGGTGACTTAAGGAAGAGTGCTAAAGATAGATTAAAGAGGGAGATAGAAGACTAGGGGAGTAGGAAGATCTCGGCCCTTCCTGCTTTGCTGGACTGGGTCAGGGAAGTCCCTCTTCTAAGGCCCAAGTTGTTTTACTCATTACCAAATAGATGGATTGGAGACTGTCTTGTAGTTGAGATTTAGTCATTAAAGCTTGGCTAGGCTTCAGCTTTCCCTGTGGGTAAAATCTGGGTGGATTCAGGGGACTTAGTTTTGTCCCTGTTGCTTGCATAAGCATATGCCTTTGAAGGACTACAAGTTAGGTGTCTGGGGTTTCCTGTGCTCCCTGAAAGCTGAAAAGCAATGCCTTGATTGTGTGTCATTTTTTCCAGAGGATGTCTACAGCTGCTTTTCCTTCCTACGCAACATGTTTTCAGATGAGTTCATCTTCCTTCCAGGAAATACACTCAGAGTAAGTCCTGGCCATTGAGAGTAGCATGCCATGATGCATGCTGCAGAAATGATGGGCGCAGGTCACAGTGTGTGCTACAAAGTGTTCTATCCCTTCAAAGCCCAGTGAGAAACTGGGACGCTCAGAATTCAGCAGACTCCAGGTTCACTTCCTGATGCAGGGATCATCTGGTGAGAGCAGGACCATTCTTTGAGTATCGGCACAGTCTCACTCACTCTCATGAGCATTGAAGTCAGCCCCTGCTTGTGTGCCTGTTGCAGCATGGCAGTGCAGCAGTACCTTTGCTATGGGAGTGTGCTGCTGCCTTGCCTGGTAGTGCAGACAGTTGCAGGCTGCTTTGTGGATGCTGGACAAGTGCTTCTTGGGTACAGCCTAGAGTTAGGTGCCAGGGCGGGGTGGAGGGGCAGAGCATGGCACTAGTGATGTCCTCAGTTGAGGGCACACAAATAAGCATGTGTCCTGGCTTTCCCTTCCTCCTTCCAGGACTTTGAGGAAGGCTGTTACCTGCTGTGTAAAAGTGAGGCCATACAGATGATGGGGAAGGACATCGTCATCACAGAGAAAGGGAGTACTGTGTTAGAATTTCTCGTGGGACTCTTTAAACCTTTTGTGGAATCCTACCAGGTATGTGAAGGTTGAATGATCTCTTTATGCCTCCATGTCATTCTCATAAACTTCCCAGCATGCACGTATTTCTGGCACGAAAGGCAAACATCTTATCTACCAGCTAGAACAGCGTGGCTCAGCCTCTCAAGGACAGGCAGGGAGCTTGGGCCTCTCCAAGGCTGCGGTAAAGTGTGGGGCCTTCGCTCAGCTTCAGTGAGCTCACCATCACACCCCATCCTGTGGTCATGCTGTCTGCCTGTATTGTTTGTGTGGCTTGGGATTGATGCCCAGTGGATGTTTAGTGAAATGACACATGTGTTCATGTAAATAAGCTCATGTTGCTTCCAAGAGACTGAGCAAGGGCAGGCATGGGAAGAGCTTGTCAGGTGGTTTAGGAGAAGTGAAGAAAGGTACATGTGCCAGTAGACTCAGGAAGGGGGCGTTTGAAATGTGAACCGTGTGAGGGCACTTTGCAGAGGAGGAGGCTCTGGCTCTCTGCTCCATGCCTTTGCAGTGGTTATATGTGCCAGGTCAATCACAGTGCTGCCTGTGATTGGTGCAGTGACACCATCTGCCTTCTCCATGAAGTCTAGCACTAGGTGAACAATTGGATAAATGTTAGTTGTGCCTTTAATCAGCTTTCCATAGTAGGAATCATCCAGTGTTTGAGGTTGGCACTTGTTAGGAACATTGAGAGAGAAAGTGAAAAACATAAGTTCCTCGCTTCCCAGGCAACAAAATATTTGGGCCTGGGAATGAGATTAACTTTCAACCAACTGAACTGAGAAGTTCAACTTTTAACAAATGTCAATATTCCAAACTTTGTTTTCTAATTGTAGAAAGTACTAGAAGCTAAAAAGAGATATCTCTGAAGTTCTCCACTTTTTCTCTTCTCAAACCTTAGAGGGTCTGCACTCTGCTCAGTGTAATGTGTTGTTCTGTAGAGGGCCATTAGGTACCTGTGTCGTTCTCTAGAGGACAGTGTGGTTACTGTTCTGTTCATTTCTCTTTGTGGACCTCCTAAAATCAGATAATTTCCAAATACCTCTTGCTTGAAGAAGACTGCTTCACTGATAAACAGTACATGGCTGCGGTGAGAGTGTTCACAAGTCGGCTTCTGGATGAAGGTCAGTCATACCTCTGTGGGTGGTGGCCTGTCACTGAGGACAATATGGCCCACCAGTCCACCCTCCCCCCTTCAGGTACCTCTCAGTGTTACGACGTGTTGTCTTCTGATGTTCAGAAAAATGCCTTAGCAGCGTTTGTGAGGCTCGGGTTGGTAGAGAAGAAGAAGGTGTAAGTACTGGGCACAAATGGGGTCAAGATGAGGAGGCAGAGAACGTGTTATTTGGGACCTGCAGCAAGTGTCATTTGGGATCCGCAGTGCTGTGCTTCGCTTGCCTGTCCACCACTCAGGAGTTAAATCAGTGCTGCGAATTACCCTGGCATCTTACACCTCGTGAAATTATAGGATATTGTAGCCGTTAATGTTTTGGCTTCACCTCATATTGAAGCTTGTAGATGAATTACAAGAACGGTTTTGGGGGAAGAGTGTGTATATGCATAGACAGACATTCTAAGTGAATGAGAGTAGCAGTGATAAAGCTGGTGTGTAAACACTCAGTCATGTCCAATGTGGTCAGCAGCAGCATGAAGCCCAGGAAGAGGAAAGTAGCAGAGAGGCCTTTCAGCTGCTGTGACTGGGGTGGTGCCTCTGTGGTAGAGTGCTTGCCTAGCATGTGTGAGAACTTGGATTCAGTCCCCAGCTCTGTAAGGTGCAATAGACTGGTCTTGAGAAGACTTTGAAAATTGTCCTGGGCTGGGGAGATGGGTGAAAGGCTTGCTGTACAAGCATGACAGCCCACATGAAAAAGCCAGATGCCATAGCAATCATCTGTAACCCCAGCCCGGGAGAATCCCAGCAGCTCATGGGCCAGCCAGTTTAGTCTTCACAGCAATGAGCAACATGAGACCCTGCCTCAAACAATGTGGAAGGAGAGGACACTGGAGGTTGACTTCTGACCTCCCTGCACTGACACACAGGAACACACAAATGCACTTTATTGACAGCTTCCATAAATACAGACAATATACCCTCCCACCACCTTTCCTTTTCCCTCCTGAATCCCCTCCACGGAATCTCATCTTCCTTCCAACTAGACTTTTCTATGCTGATGATATTTTTTTTTTCCCCTCCTATGATGCTGGTCTTGAGTAGGTAGGGTCAGCCACTGTGAGGTCATGAATATCAATGCTTCTTTGTTTCTGGAACACAGTATTGTAATCACTCCTCTCCTTTCTTTGGCTCCTACCATTCTTTCTGCCACCTCTTCCACAATGGATTTTTTTTTTTTTTTTTTTTTTAGTTTTTCTTTTTTGTATAATTTTTTTGTTTATTTGAGAGAGAAGGGGGCAGACAGACGGGAGTGGTGGGTGAAAGAGAGAATGGGCACACCAGGGCCTCCAGCCGCTGCAAAGCAACCCCAGATGCATGTACCACCTTGTGCATTGGCTTATGTGGGTCCTGGGGAATCGAACTTGGGTCCTTTGGCTTTGTAGGTAAGCACCTTAGTGGTTCACCAAGCCATCTCTCCGCGCCCCCCCCAAATTTTTTTTTAAGTAGTCCTAAGATCGTATAAACAACCAATAACAAAATATATTGGAAAGTTGTCTTTTCAACCTGGTGTATGCTGTGACAAAGCTTGTTGTTCTTTCTAGGGATGACGGCTACATGTTTAGTGTGAATGAACCCGCCATAGTCAAATTAGAGGAAATGCTTGGTAAGTAGTTCAGCAGGACATGGTGAGTTTTCTCCTGGTTGTTACCAGGTGTTAAAGTCAGGACGTATACTGTGGCATTAGGGGTTTCATCCAAGGAGTAGCAGCAAGGTTCCGTGTGAACACACTAGACCCTCCATGATTTTTCTCAGCTGAAGAGAAAGTACTAATCTCAGCACTTAAGAAGTTGAGGGGTGAGGACTAGGCTAGCCAGAGCCACCCAGAAAGACCCTGTCTTAAATAGTTGCCCACCCCCAAAAAAAAAAAAAAAAAGAAAAAGAGGAAAAGAAAGTACAAAGGAAATTATCAACAGTCATGAAGTAGGCAATCTCCTACAATGTCGAATCTATTTCTGGCCCGTATCCTGTTCGGCTCAGGTGAGGATGCCTCTGTTCTAGCCCTGACTTCGCCCTCTCTCTCTTTTCTCTCCTCTCCTCTCTCTCCTATGCTCTCCCCCCACTTCATTGAGACAGGCTCTCACACTCTAGCCCAGGCTGATCCCAAGCTCTCAGCAATCTTTTTGCCTTAGTCTCCCTCACACTGGGATCATAAGTGTGTGCTTCCATGCCAGCTACTGTCCTAATCCTTACCTTCCCTCTTTGATCTCGGATCCCTTCTTTTCCAAGTGGGATTGTGGCAGTCTTCTCCATATAGACTTTCTTAAATTGAACCAGGGCTGGTAACACTGGGGACTGACCTCACCCTGCTCTTCTCTGGGTCCTGTTGGCTCAGGAAGACGTAATACCATCTAGATTGGCAGCTACCGACTTTGTAAAGGCCCACAGAACCCACAGGTGGTGAACGGAGGTGGATTTAGAAGAGGAGAGTGTGTGTTTCTGATGGTCATACTGAATGTTGCCAAGTATAGGTATTTCTACAACTTTAGTGCCCATTTTAACTCGGGACATTTGGGAAGGCTGTGTGGAAGAACTCTGGGTGGGTGTGGTGAGGTGGAAAGGCAGAATTGGGTACTCTGAGGAAGGAGAGGCTGAAGCTGGAGAAGACAGGGCAGTCAGCCATCTTGTTGATGTAGGCAGACACCTGCGGAGCAAGTGTGCATTGTGGCTGACCGCTCAGACTGTAACATTGAAACTTCATCTCAGATTGGAAAGGAGGAGTGTGAGCTAAATAGTCCTAGTCCTCTGAGGGACAGAATTGACCACTAATGGTAGGAAATAGCTGTAATGACTGTGGGCTTACCAGAATATTCCAGAGTTCAGGGTCCACATGCTGCAGCAGTGGCGTTGGTTGTGGCATCTCCTCTCAGCTTTGGCCACTTGCCCTACAGAGTGGACAGGAGCCCTGCTGCAGAGCTCTGGGAAGGAGTGAGGGCTAAATCTCTATCCTCTCACAAGCCATCTCTATCTTAGGTTGTAGGATGCCAATAGGAAAACCAGCCATTGCGAAACTTTAACAGTCACCAAACAACTGTGGACAGCATGGTTCTCTGAAGACAGTCAAGAAGGACTCCTGCCACAAATAAGTGAGAGACGTGTCTTCTGGTGCTCAAGACCCTGTGATCCTGCCTCAGCTGAGAGGAAGAGATGACCAGTGTGAGCAATCAGCGTCATCTTCCCACCACCACAGCTCATAGTGCCTGTGACACCCTGTGTATTTTAAAATAAAATGGTCTCTTGAAAGCATGCTTAGAAAAGCAAAGTTCAGGCCCTGCTCACTGCCTCTTGCTGCTTATTGGCACTGACTACTCACCTGTGGAGGGGACCACTGAAGAGAGGACCCAGCCGAAGCGTTCCCAAACACATCCTGAAGCTGCGAGCTTGATGTGACACGAGTGGAGAATTCTGCTCCTGACCCCAGTGAGGGTCACAGTCAAAGCACGGGTGCCTAAAACTACCACATACAGTTAGTTGCCTGCAGGTGTGTGTCAAGAGTGTGTAAATTAAAGAATCTCATGTACACTTGGGTCCTGTCTCCAGGTTGTGTTAGGAATGAGCAGATATTCCAGAATCTGAAAAACAGCCAAGCCAGAAGTCCTCTGCTTACTGCCCACCCCCTGCTTTCTGCCAGGGTGCTCACTAAACCATTCTTTCCACAAAGAAAAACAGCCCATATCTGAAACCCATCTAGGCCCAAGCATTTTAGAACTCTCAACCTGTATCCTACATTCTTGCTGTAATTAAAGTTGCCTCAAAGTAAGTACAAATTTAACCAAAAATATAAGTTAACTAGCTCACTTTAAATTTCACCACTCACTGGTTTTAATTAACAAAACCACATTAGTCAATGTGCAACAGAGAGATGTTTACACGATGTGCCATGTTGGAGTTACCTTCTTGTTGGGACAAACATCCAACCAGAAGCAGCATATGAGAGGAAAGGGTTTATTTCAAGCAGAATCATGCTCTACCTCAGGAACAGAAAACTGGCTGGAACTGGTGGACAGAAGAAAGCCAGGCACATCCCTTACCTCAGGCTGCTGTACCAGAACCATGGCGGAAGAGCGGGCTCACTTCATATATCCACAGCAGAGACCACTGCATGCACAAGCTGACTGAATATGATAGGGCTGGACTCAAGATCTGCCCGAGGCCATTGGTGCATTTATGTTCATAATCACTCCATGCCACACAGGTGTGTGAGCAGTGGAGGGAGGAGATTGATACTAGGCTAGAGAGCCCTACCACCTTGGTAGTCAGTCGCTTGAGAAGTGACCTGTGAGCCCGGTGTTGGGGCAGGAGCCAGCTCTTACGGGATGCAGCTACATGATGGAGGAAGAGACTGGGTGCAATGTGCAAAAAGAACAGTGCTTGTAAGGTCCTGAGGTACAAAGAGTGAGCATGAGGGCCATTAAACTCTGGCTGGAAGTAGGGGACCGGAGAGCATGTGTGTCCCTCACTTCAGGCTGTTATATCAGAAGACTGTGCATGTGTGGCTTAAACACAGGCATTCATTTCTACATTCTGGACGCTAAAGTCCAAGATTAAGGTGCCTACAAAGTAGGTCCATCCTGTGCATTTTCCTGAGCTTGGGTATGGCTCATCTGTGCACTCAGGACCTATTTATATAATGGGAAGCAGGCAAGCAGCCATCTCTTACCATACATACCATCACTGGGGTTGGGATCCCAGCACTGAGGTTGTGGCAGGAGGAGTTCAAGGTTAAGGCCTCCCTGGGTTGGATAGTGCGACTTCTGGCTCAGCCCAGAATGACCATTAATCCCATCATAAGGGCCCACCTCATGACCACACCTAACCTCGTCACTTCCAGGGGCCCATCTCCAAATAAGGGCATGTTGGGAGTCAAGGGCATCAACAAACGAATGGGAAGGGAGGGCTTCACTCAGCAGCAGCGCAGCCACCTGGGAAATGGGTTGAATCTGGAGCCAAGGAGAGTTCTGGACAGCCCACAGGTGGTTCAGGACTGCTTTTATCCCCCAGAGGGGTGTCCTTAGGGGCTGGTCCTTTCTGCTGCACCCCCAGAGCTCCACAACCATTATACTGGGCATTTAGGGCACAGGGCCCTCTATAGTGGTTCCTGCTGCTTTGGGAAGCCAGAAGGAATCCCTGTGTATTGAGGTAAGCTTCCTTAACCATCAGTTGGCTGTGTGCAGGTTATGGGGGGACACCATGGACATGCTGCCCAGGCATGCTTTCTGAACTCCCTGAGCCCCAGTGGGTGTGCTAACTCTTGTCTTGGCACCTTTGTTATATGTGAGTATACTGAAGACCAGAACAAGCTCTGTTGACGTTTAGCCCTGTGTGAACATGTGAGGTTTGGACAAAGATGAATTTGGAGTGCAGGTGGCTACATCTGTCCTAATGCTGGCATTAGAGAACCAGGCCAGCAAGCAGATGGAGAGGGGTGATGGATACACTGATGACTGGGCAAAGCTTTGTGCTTCAGATGGCATGCAGGGCTCAGGAATCACCACAGCTGTTTCCTCAGCCACCCTCCTAAGACAAGGCCAACCAGAAATCGTCACAGCCAAGCTGCTTCCTAGGAATCCAGGAACTAGCTTCATGGCGGCATCTTGGCTCACACATACCCACAGCTGTAAACTACCCTGCCAGCCTCACTCCCTCCATTCCTGTCAGTTCTGCGGCTATCATTTTGAATTATGTGAAAAAGGCCCGAAGCACCTGCCCTTCAGATAGTACAGGGAGCACCAAGAGGCAGTACCTGGAGCCCAGCCACTTAACCTGTGTGGGTGCTCAACGGCGTAAGCCAGGAGCAAAGTCACTGCACCTAGCCAACTGATGCCAGCTCAACACACTGGCAGTGCCAGTGTGGAGGGTTTCCCTTTCCATTCACATTCCATTGGCAGCTCTGGCTGCCCAGTATCACAAGAGGATCGTACGACATGTTGCTAGGTGGGAAAAAGTCAAAGTACAGCACTATGATGAATGGGTTCCATCTGGACCAGCCTGTGTGGTCTTTGATTTACTGATGCTCTCGAACCCTCAGCTTCCTTACCCATAAATCAGGGTGATGTCTGTGTTGCATCTGGTGGTTGCTGGAGCAGTAATCATGAGTGCATCCTAGGTGACCTGTGAGCACGGGTGGGTTCAGTGTCTGCTCTGCCTTCTGCTTCCCAGGTGGTTCCTTGCTGCTGCCCAGCAGGCTTGGGCCTCAGATGGAAGGAGGACAGATAGGGTGATCGCTAGCCCTTCTGTAAGGCCTTGATCCCATGTCATGGTCTGTGGCTGGGATAAAACCTGACCCAAAGCAGCTGATGGGACCCAACGTGGGTTTTTTTATTTTTTTATTTTTTCATTTTGGCTTAGTCTCAAGGGGAAGCTCCATGATGGCAGAAGAAAGATGGCATGAGCAGAGGCTGGACAACAGCTCTGCCACAGCAGGTGGAAAACGCAGCAGAACAGTGAACCAAGTTCTGGCAGGCTAGGGGCTAATAAACCTCAGGGTCACCCCCAGCAACACGTGTCCAGCAGGGCTCCACCTTCCTAGTTGTCATCTGGGGAGCAAGCATTAAAACATGATCTGGAGTGGGGGCATCTGACTGAAACCACCACATGGTCTGGTCACGTGCTATGAGCCGCCTCAATTCCACCCGTTGGAGATTGAGGTCAGTGGGGGGGGGTGGAGTTGGACCAGAGTAGGTGCAGTGTTTGGAACAGTCCTTGGTAAGGAGCTTTAACACCTGTTAGAACTTGCTCCTCACTGGACCAAAGCCCGTCTGGCCACTGAGAGAAACTGAAGTTGGATGTCTTTGGAGTGCTGAGTACAGTCCTGGGCGCTGGCTTCCCTGACCTGCAGCCTCCAGAGCTTGCCCACCTCAGTAATGTCCCAGAATCTCACACTTGACACCCTCCAATTCAGTCAAGCCACAGTAGGAACCATAACTTTTCGCTCCTACCTCCACCCACCAAAGAGTAGGATCGTTCAGTGTTGGGTAGGAAGGAGATGTGTGTGTGTGTGTGTGTGTGTGTGTGTGTGTGTGTGTGTGTGTGTGTGGTGGGCATGTATGCAACGTGTGTGTGAGTGTGTATGCCCATGTGCATGAACATGTGGGTGTCAGATCTCGCTGGGATGGTGGCGCACGCCTTTAATCACAGCAAAGGTAGGAGGATCGCTGTGCATTTAAGGCCATCCTGAGTGAATTGCCAGGTCAGCCTGGGCTAGAGGGAGACCCTACCTAGGAAAAAGAAAAAGACAGGATCTCTCCCGAGTCTAGTACTCACCGATTCATCTAGGCAGCAAGCCTGTCCTCTGTCCCCAGCACTGAGATTACAGACTCACACCACACCCAGCATTTTATGTGGGTGCTGGGAATCCAGCTGAGGTCCTTGTCTTGAGCAGCAGGCACTTGACCCACTGATCCATCTCCTCAGCCCCAGGTAGAAAGTACACTTTGAGGGCACCATCATGTTGGCCCATACCTGTAATCCCAGTACTTGGGAAGTGGAAGTGGGAGGAACAGAAGTTCAAGGTCATCCTCAGCTACATAGCTGGTTCAAGGCCAGCCAGGGCTACATGAGACCTTAAGAAGACTACCTTCAACTTTGATCATTTTACTTCCTCCACACTGAAGAATGAATCTCCCAGAAGGTTCAAATACCTTTCCTGGAGTTCACTCAGGGCGGGTGGCTTAAGAATTGCTGCCTGGTGGAAAACAAATTTCTCTGCTGTAACCTCAATTTCATGTTTCTGTTAGATTCTTTTCTTTCTCAGAATTTTTCCCACTGCGTGGTTTGTTATTTCAGTGAAGCCCATCTTCCAAGTCTATAGAAGATTAATATTTACAACTTTCAATGTCTGAAAGTGTTTCTTTTAAAAAAAAAAACTTTATTTAAGAGAAAAAGAGAGAGCACTAGGGTCTCCAGCCACCGCAAATGAACTCCAGATGCATGTGCCACCTTGTGCATTTGTCCTATCGTGGGTACTGGAGAGTTGAACCTGGGTCCTTAAAGGCTTTGCAGGCAAGTGCTTTAGCCACTAAGCCATCTCTCCAGCCCTGAAGACCTCTTTCTGACTGATGATAGAGTGCAGGGCTGGAGAGAATGTTCCACAGAATTTTGAGAAGCATCTCCCCTTGGTTTCTGGTTCCTAAGGTGATTCTTTCAAAGTTAAAGCCATTTGATTCCTGAACACAGATAACTTGTATTTCTGCAAAGTTTTGTTTGTTTGTTTTTTAGGATCTCTTCGATAGTTTCTGAAACTTCAGGTAAGGTCTGAGTCCTCAAGAGATTTTTTTTTTTTTGGTTTTTCAAGGTAGGGTCTCACTCTGGCCCAGGCTGACCTGGAATTCACTATGTAGTCTCAGGGTGGCCTTGAACTCACGGCGATCCTCCTACCTCTGCCTCCCGAGTGCTGGGATTAAAGGCGTGCGCCACCACGCCTGGCGATTTTTTTTTTTTTTTTGACAGGGTCTCATGTAGCCCAGGCTGGTCTGGTACTCACTGCGTAGCTGAGGGTGACCATATGCTTCTGACTCTCCTGCCTCCACCTCCTGAGTGAGGATTAAAGGTGTGTGCTGCCATTCCCAGTTTAGTGGTGTTGGGAATCAAACCCAGGGCCTTGTGCTTATTAGGCAAGCATTCTGCTGAGATACATTTCCAGCCCTCTTGTCTTTTGAGACAGAGCCTCACTCTGTAGCTTAGTTTGGCTTTGAACTCACAACATCCCAGCAATGAGATTTACAGGTATGAGCTACCACACCCAGCTTCAGAGTCTGAAGCGTGTGCTCTTCAGTCCAAGGAACATATTTGTACAATCGGTCTCCTGTTTTCTGTGGTCTTTGTTTACTTTTCATGTTTTGAGTCCTGTCTGATACTTATATTCTGTTTTTATTTGATAGATGTAATCTCCTATTTCTCTAATAAAATTTATGATTTGATGGAGGCTTTCTTCATCTAGTGCAATTTTTTTCATGTTTTGAGTTGTGTGTCCCACCCCCCCACCCCCCCATCTAGCTCCTTTGGCCACCTTTACATATAGGACTGAGATACCCGACAGCTGACTGGCAATGCTCCCTGCGGGCAGGGCCTCCCACAAGATGGGCTGCGCAAATGTACACCTAGGGCAGGACTTGACAGTCTTGCCAGGAGGCCTGAAACTTGTTTTTGTGTTCCTTTTCTTGTTGCTGTGACAAAATATCCAACAGAAAGAAATTTGAGGAAGCATGTATTTGAGCTGTTTTAGGGATTTTAGTCCGTCATGGTATGGAAGCCTGAAATCTCAGTACTAGGGATTCTGAAGCAGAATTGCTGTGACTTGAGGCCAACATGGGCTGTCTCAAGACAACAGCAAAAAAAAAGGGATGAAGTTGCTTAACCTCAGAAATTACAAATGGGCCAGGTGTAGTGACACATGCCTTTAATCTCACCACTCAGGAAGCAGAGGTAGGAGGATTGCTTTGAGTTTGAGGCAATACTGGAGCTACAGAGTAAGTTCCAGGTCAGCCTGGACTAAAGTGGAACCCTACCTCAAAAAAAAGAAAAGAAAGCCAGCCGGGAGTGGTGGCGCACACCTTTAATCCCAGCACTCGGGAGGCAGAGATGGTAGGATTGCCATGAGTTCAAGGCCACCCTGAGACTACAGAGTGAATTCCAGGTCAGCTTGGGCCAGGACCCTACCTTGAAAAACCAAAAAAAAAAAATAAAATAAAAAATTTAAAAAAATTACTAACTTTACAAAATAAACAAAGGTATATACATATGTATATGTATACTCATACACATATATGTGAAACTTCAAGAATATTTGTAATCACAAAACCTTGAAGCCAACAGTTATTGGAAAATAAACTGGTTTATCTATTAACTACTATTGTAACATGACAGAAAAACCATGTAAGGTACAATGGTAGTGAGATGTTTTGAAAATATTTAAATTTAGTGACTAAAAAGCAAGGCAAGGAACCACATGCACAGACTCAATTTTTTGGGAGTGACACTCAGCAAGGGTCTCCTCTGGAGGATTGGACTGCTGGGCTCCTGTGGGGGTGAGTGAGGACTTGCCTCTTTTATAATCTTCTGAATGAAGTTTTTTTGTTGTTTTTTTTTTCTGAGGCAGGGTTTCATTCTAGCCCAGGCTGACCTGGAATTCACTCTGTAGTCGCAGGGTGACCTCGAACTCACGGTGATCCTCCTACCTCAAAGCATGCTTTCTTATGATGCTTAAAACAACAGCTGTAAACTGGGCGTGGTGGCACACGCTTTTAATCCCAGCACTCAGGAGGCAGAGGTAGGAGGATCACCGTGAGTTCGTGGTCACCCTGAGACTACATAGTGAATTCCAGGTCAGTCTGGGCCAGAGTGAAACCCTACCTCAAAAGAAAAAAGAAAAACCAAAGCGTGCTCTAACTCGTCGTGAACCACACAGCAGTCAGTGTGAAGCAGAGTTCACTTTTCTATAGCATTTACCTACTACCTGGAAAGAGCAGGACCTGTCACTCAAGTGCCTCGGTCTGGAGACCCATGTGAAATTCACTCCACTCCTTTTGGGGATGTGCAGACTTGGTAACATCTGCTCAAACCAACTTGTATGCTGTACATCTGAATTTTCCTATTCAAGAGAATTCTAAAAAACTGGGGTGGGGGGATCTGGGGATAGGGAGGGTTAGTTGAGCACTTGCCCAGCATGTGCAAGACTGTGGATCCGAGCATCACAAAACCCTGAGGTGGGGGGATAGAGAGAGGATTTACTCATAATTCTGACAACAAGTAAAGCATTTATTTAAATCAGCTAAAACCCTTCCTCCACATATAAATAAATAAGTAACAAGAACATACTATTGACAGATGCTTGCCTAGAAAGCATGAGACCCTAGGTTTATCTTCAGCACCACGTAAGTGGTGAGCTTGAGGCCAGCCTGAGCTACATGAAACACTGTCTCCAAAAACAAAGATTAATAAAAGATAAACAGATATAATATTGATTTTATCCAGTGTGAAAGCATTTTAAAGTTTTATTGTAGAAGATAGTTCAGATTACCTCCTACCAGCGTATCAAAAGTAAAATGGATGATGCTGATTTTATATTCCCCATTTCAGCTAAGATACAAGGTGCAAGAATCTAGCTGGTACTGTAAACAATGGATGGAGCACTTTGGTGACGAGGCTGTCACCAGAGACTGAATTCCGCACAGTAATTCATTCAGTAATCCTGTGATTGGGACTGACATTGAAGGCAAGCACGAAAAGGTCATCAATGCTGACACAGTCTCTCAGATTGCAGTACATGTCTGGACACTGTAACGGCCTTCAAGCGTTAGAGCATGGGTCAGAGCCCAACAGCACAGGCGTGAAGAGCCGCCGGGCTCTGAGGGCTCTGAGGGCTCTGAGGGCGGTGCGCTGCAACTACACCGGCCTTGATCAGCTCCCCACAGGCTGCCAAGTCATGCTTCCTTCATGCAACTGACCCAGGAGCACACAGAGTTTTAGAAGAAAGTTCTGTACTTCCAGTTCCATAAAGATGAGTCCATTTACATATGTGAGAAAACACATTGAACTTTTTCTCCATGCCTTAAGATGACTTTGCATTTTAGAAGTTATTTCATGGGCCCAGCATCATATTTACATAGTACATTTCATATATTAGAAGCTATGAATGGCACAAAATAATCATAATCATAAATTTTATGAAATTCAAGTGTACAGGGATCATAAAAAACATAGCTATCACTGAGACATCCACTTAGGGTTATCCAGAAAATGCTAATGTTATGTGAAAAAAAAAACTATAGTCAAAATCTGTAACCTGTGGTTTTCAACTGTTTAAATATGCATGGCTAAAAAGAAAAATGGTGGTCTGACACCAAGGAGCCTTACAACTTTGAATCACTATGTAGAACCCATTAGGTTTTATGTAAATTTCAGTCTCCATAACCCCCCCCCCTTTTTTTTTTGAACTTTGCTTTATTTGAGAGAAAGAGGGAGAAAGGCAGAGATAGAGAATGGCCGTGCCAGGGCCTTCAGCCACTGAAAATGAACTCCAGACGCATGCGCCATGTTGTACATTTGGCTTATGTGATCCTGGGGAATCAAACCTGGGTCCTTTGGTTTTGCAGGCAAGTGCCTTAAACACTAAGCCATCTCTCCAGCCCCCATATCCCCCTTTTTTGAGTCAGGTAAGCAAAACAAAACTTTTGAATCCACAGGCATAGAAAAATGGCGTTATGGACTGGAATTGCAGCTAGAAGCTATGGAAGAAGTGGATCTCAGCAAATTTCTAATGAATTGTCAGTACAGAGCACAGCACTTCAGGAACTGTGGAAAGCTTCCAGTATTTCTTTGTTTTAACAATATGCAGTACGCACTATAATCTGAAATCCTTTTAAGAGGAAGAAAAATCCTGTAGTACAATTCATTCTAGGAGCCACAAAAAGGTCCCTTCCCAGTGAGGCACACTGGTCTCAACCATTGTTACTCACTTTGTTACAGTAAAAACCAGAACTGGAAACAAATCTCTTCAGCAGAGAGAACTGTACACGCTTTCTAAACTCACTTCCACCCAGATCCTGAAATAGTACAAATCCAATGAAAATATTTTTCATTTGCCTGACGTCTGAGCAGCTCCACACTTAGCCTGGTGGGGTGAGGGACCTGGGGGAGCCTGAAGTCACCAGCTGCTGCCAGGGTCCTGACTGCTTCCTACTATGACTCCTAATGAATATGCCCGTGATGGACACTCGGCTGCAGACTTGTTCAGTTCAGGAATACCGTCAACAATTTCACCATGGTCCTCACAACTTCCAAATACATGCTCCCAAATTAGATGTTATGTAGTCACTAATTAGCAACTGAGGACAGTGTTATTTTGAATTATGTTGGAAATGTCTTTGTGAAAGCATCCTTATCTGACATCCACACACTAGCTGATTTCAACAAAGAAGTCTTTTGACTGAAATGTACCCAAAACCAATTTCCCAATTCGTTTCTTTCTTTTAAGTTGTTTGAATAGTTTCCGGAGGAGAAGTACAGGAGCTGGTGTTTACAGAACACTAGCCCATCAAGAAGCTACCATCTTGGTGAATTAAAAAAGTTTTACAGCATACTTAAACTATGTACTTACAGACATTTCTGTGGGCTACGTAACTGTATAAGGCCCCTGGAAGTACTACTGAGAGAGGTGTGCTGTATTTTGACTCAAAGGGTAATCTGAAACGCCATAGAGTGGCAATACATTCATTAAAAAGTAGCATAATTTAAAAGGAAAATACAGTATATATTTTAATAATTTGAATGTTTGTTATTTGGCCTTCTCCTTCTGACCATTTCTAAGACGGCACTTTTTCTTCACTCCCTGCTCTAGGAGACTATGAGGAATGTGCTGATGAATGTCAGATTATACATATAAATAACGCCCAGGCAGTACATGCCAACACAGCACACCGCGGGGCCTCAGACCACAGAGGTCGTGCTCTCGGGGTTCACGCGGAGCAGTCTGGACGCGTTCCGCAGGTCCTGGAGCTGCTTGGCAGGCTTCCCCACACCTTCCTCAAACCTCCTCTCCACCACGGGGAGGACAGTTTCGTACAGAAAGGACGCGTTCTGCCGGATGAACGCCTTCTTCTCCGGGTCCTGCTCGCAGCGCAGGCTGTAATCCACGTGCTGCACGGCCACCAGGATGACCTCCACCAGGCTCTCCAGGAGCACCATGTGCAGCTCTGGGAAGTACAGCTTCAGCGCCTCCTCCAGGAAGCCCATGGTCTGCTTGGTGAAGGCCACCACCGTGTAGCTCAAGTTCACCCAGCAGTCGTCCCCCGTGTACTGCTCAAAGTTGCTCACCCCGCAACTCTTCATCTCCTCTTTGAGCTTGCCCAGGGCCTCGGGAGTCATCAGGTTCATTCTCCGCCACATCTCCTCAGAGTTGCGGTGTTTAGTGGCTTCGATGATGATCTCCTTGTAACTGTGCAAGGCCCCCTGGATGTCCTTCACCAGCAGGGCGTGGACGATGAAGGTGAGGTCCAGCCCAATCTCTCCCAGCTGCTGGCAGTGCTCCTTGGCCACCTTCACGCACTCTGCGGCGGTCGACAGGCTCTCCTTGCTGTCAAACACCTGCTTGCTGAAGGCGTCCACGAACATGCCCATGGCTGACCTCGCCCAGACCACGAAGGCCGAGTAGCAGCCGCTGTCGGTGCCTGCGAAGTCCGTCTCGAACTCTCGCGCCGTCTCCAGCAGGCTGGTGAAGAAGACGTGGCACAGCTTGTGAATGTAGAGCAGAGTGGCGCCCTCGATGCGGAGCTGGCGGATGGCGGTGTGCACGGCCGCTGCCCGGTTCCTCAGGAACAGCTCGCAAGCCTTGGTGCACTGGCCCAGGCGGATGAGCTGAGAGACGGCGCGGCGAGTGGCCTTGGGGCCCCCCCTGAGCGACCGGCCGGGGGACAGCTCGAACACCAGCACGTCGGTGAGCTGCCGCACGCGCTCCTCCACCTTGGCTCGCAGCTCCTTGACGGGCGGCGGGCTGGGCTTACCGTCCAGGTAGTGGTTCAGTTTGTCCAGCAGGTCCACGGCGCCCTCAAAGTCCCTCTGCGCGATACAGACGTCCAGGTCTTCGGGCAGCTCCTGGATCCACTCCATAGACAGGTCCACCTTCTCCTCCTCCGCCTCGGGGACGGCCAGCTCGCCGCCGCCCTCCTCGTCCTCGAAAGGGTTGGCGCCCTTGGCAGGGGCCGGCGGTGGGGCTCGCGGGGCCGCCGCCTCCTCCTGCTCCCTCCGCCGCTTGTCGCTGAGCGCTCTCTTGGTCTCCTCCAGCACCTCCAGCCACTCCCGCTTGATCTTGGCGTTTTCCGCCTGGAAGATGCGGCTCTCGGGGAACATGAGCAGCTTGAACATGTCCTTCATGGGCGGGTTGTCCTTCACGTTGACCACGGCCAGGCGGTCGAGCGGGTAGAGCGCGTTGTAGCGGTACATGCCCCGCCGCTGCGGCAGCCAGGTGGCCACGAGCAGACAGTCGTTCATGAGGAAGCCGTGCACGCGCTGCAGCTGCGCCATGTGGTCCGCCTCGTACTCCACCAGGTCGCCGTTGTACACCAGGTACTGGCCCGGCGTGTCCAGCAGGTCCCGGCAGCCCTCCACCTTCTCCAGCAGCGTGGTGAGCGTGCGCTGCTTGCCCTCCTCGCCCGCGCCGGGGCCCTCGCGCGGGCTGCCCGCGGGCCCCGGCAGGAAGCCGGCCCGGCCGGCCCCGCGCTCCCGAGGCCCCGCCGGGTCCTCCCCGGCGCCCGCGGCCCCGGCCCCGGCGGCGGCGGCGGGCAGCAGCGCCAGCGGGATGCTCTCCAGGCTGCTCTTCTGCTCGGTCAGCAGGTGGCTCAGCTGGTACATCTCGCTCTCCAGGTAGGAGATCTCGCGCGCCGTCTCGATGAACTGCCGGTAGTTCTGGTAGACGTTGCGCTTCAGGTTCTGCGCCGTCTCCTCGGCCAGAGCCTGCACGCGCTGCCGGTGCTCCTGCAGGTCGCGGTCGCCGTCCGACTGCTGCGACAGCTGCTTCACGTACAGCCGCGCCTCGAAGCCCCCCGACTCCAGCTGCCTCCGCAGGCGGCTCGCCCCGCTGTCCGCCATGGCCGTCGTCCCCTCCGTGCCGGCGGCCCGCAAGTCGCTGTCAGGCCGCCGCCGCCGCCGCCGTCCGGCCCCACCCGAGCCCGGCGGACACCCGCCGCCCAGGAAGCGAGGCGGGAGGGAGACCAGGACGCCTGCGCCGAGTCCAAGCGCCACATTGCGCCTGCGCCGGAGACGAGAGTGTCACGCTGCGCCTGCGCCGGGGCGGAACGCAGGACGTACGCCTGCGCAAAAAAAAAAAAAATTACAGCGACTTAAAGCGCGTGCGCGGGAGAGCCATTGCGGAAGTCGGAGCCGGCTCGGGGCGGGATGTGACAGGGTTTGTTGTGAGACGCGGAACTTCCAGTGCGGAGAGAAGGCGGTAACACTCTCCGCAGCCTTGCTGAGCCCGAGCCCCCGGGTTCCCAGGTCCGCCCTCGCGGGGCGGCGGCCAGCTCCCTTCGGTTGGGAACCTCCGTTCGGGGCGCGTCCTCGAGCGCTCCGCAGCCGGGCCCCGCCCCTGCCCCCGAGATCTCGCGAGAGCGGCGCGCGAGCTCTCCCGACCGGCGGTGGTGCGGAGGCTGCGGCTGGCGCTGCCGAGCCGCGGCGCGATGGACGAGGACCTGGCGGTGGCGCTGCGGTTGCAGGAGGAGTGGGACTTGCAGGCGGCGCTGCGCGAGGCGGCGCGGGAGCCGCTGTCGTTGGTGGACTCGTCCTGGGAGCTGGTGGACCCGACCCCGGACCTGCGGGCGCTGTTCGTGCAGTTTAACGACCGCTTCTTCTGGGGCCAGCTGGAGGCGGTGGAGGTGAAGTGGAGCGCGCGCATGACTCTGTGAGTGCGCCCGCGAAACGGCTCGGAACGCCCGCCCGAGCTGTCGTTGGTGCCGGGAGGGGGCGGGCCTGCCGGGGGAGGGGCACCGACCAGCGTGAGCGCGAGGTCCGGGACCCCTTAGTAGTGCACCCTAGTGCGGCCGGGAGCCCTTAGCTGCCTCCCCTGCCGGTGGATCCCTTTCCTAACCTTCTTTGAGAAACCCCAGTTTGAAATAGTGATGTCCCCGCGCACAAGAGAGAAGTTAGGGTTCAGACGCGCCTGTACGCCAGCACATACCAGACAGCCTGCCCAGACGGACATAGGTTGAGATAAGTACAGATCGGTCTGCACACTGGCTCGGTGACCCTTTCGGAGAAGTGCCACCGCGCATGCGATGGCTTGTTGGATGGAGCACTGCGCGGTGGCACAATGGAGATAAGGTTGGGCTAACTGGGGTGCAGTGCAAGTGTCCCTGTTCTAGGAAGCCACCTGCCTTTGGGGACCTCTTAT
The DNA here is from genome assembly GCA_036365145.1 of Orientallactaga sibirica. Classification (NCBI taxonomy): domain Eukaryota; kingdom Metazoa; phylum Chordata; class Mammalia; order Rodentia; family Dipodidae; genus Orientallactaga; species Orientallactaga sibirica. Next base: position 1,530,209 of record JAEOAD010000555.1, read on the forward strand.
TATGAACTGCCCATCTACGTGTGTGTTCGGTAAAGCTAATCCATTGTTGTGCTATTTTCCAGGTGTGCTGGGATCTGCACCTATGAAGGGAGAGGTGGTATGTGTTCTATCCGGCTTAGTGAACCCCTTTTAAAACTGAGACCAAGAAAGGACCTTGTAGAGGTATTCTTTGCATTAGCCTGATTCTTAATAACTGGCGAGGTTTTTGTTTTGTTTTGTTTTGCTTTGTTTTGTTTTCCAGGGTAGGGTCTCACTAGCCCAGGCTGACCAGGAATTCACTATGTAGTCTGAGGGTGGCCTCGAACTCAGCAATCCTCCCACCCAAGCCTCCCAAGTGCTGGGATTGGAGGTGTGCGCCACAATGTCCGGCATTTTTTTTTTTTTTTTTTTAGGGTCATCACATGTAGTGTAGGCTGGCCTCAAAATCAAGATCCCCCTGCCCTTACCCATCCCCCTGCCCCCACCCCCCACCCCCGCTGGTATTACAGTGTGTTCTGTGCCTGGCTTAATTCCAGAATTACTTGGATACAGGGTCTTTATGTTACCCAGGTTGGACCTGGTCTTTGCAAACATGTACATGATGTATTTTGTTTGTTTTTTCAGGGTAGGGTCTCACTGTAGCCCAGGATGACCTGGAATTCACGCTTTAGTCTCAGGGTGGCCTCTAATTTACGGTAATCCTCCTACTTCTGCCTCCCAAGTGTTGGGATTAAAGGCGTGCGCCACCATGCCTGGCTTCATAATGTATTTTGATCGCAATCCCTTCCCATTACCTCCTTTTGTCCCTCCTTCCTTCCTCTCTTCCACTGAATCCCTTCTTTTCAATTACTCCCGCTTCTATTTTGATGTGGCTTTTTGTTGTTACGTTTTCCCCTCCTCCATCATCCGAGACAAAATGCTGATGAGCCCAATAGGAAAGGTCTTGTGCGGGTAATGTTGTGAGGTCGTAAATGCAACAGCCACTTCATGTCCAGAAGACAGTGTATCAAAGCACTTCTGTGCCTCCTCTTCCTCTGAGCCTTGGAGGATGTGATAAAGATGTCTCGTTTATTTTTAGAGATGTCTTGTTTAGAGCTGAGCCTCGGCAGTTACTTATGCTCAGCACTTGGATGATTTTTTTATATATATATAGAGAGAACGAGCACGCCAGGGCCTCCAGCCACTGGAAACGAACTCTAGACACATGCGCCACTTTGTGTATCTAGCTTACATGGGTCCTGGCAAATTGAACCTGGGTCCTGTAGCTTTAAAGGCAAGTGCCTTAACTGTTAAGCCATCTCTCTAGCCCCCACTTTGATGATTTTTGAGTCTACCCAGTAGTCAACTGCCATCTGCAAAAAGAAGCGTCTCTAACCAAAGGTGAGAGCAGCACTAATTGAAGCAGAAATATGGTCCTAGTCTCAGATGTTCTCTCCCTCAGTCTCCTGGCAGCTGGGATTGTAGGTGCCTGTGACTGCACCCAAGGGGCTTTTTGTTTGTCTGATACAGGATGTCAGGTAGCTCAGGCTGCCTCAAACTCAGTAGTTGCCAAGGCTAGCCTTGAACACCTGATACTCCTACCTTTATCTCCCAAGTACTAGGATTATAGCTGTGTACCAACATTCCACCCAACTGTTTGCCTACTTTTTTTTTTTTTTTTTTTTGTGTTCGAGGTAGGGTCTCACTCTAGCCCAGGCTGACCTGGAATTCACTATGTAGTGTCAGGGTGGCGTCAAACTCACGGCGATCCTCCTACCTCTTCCTCCCGAGTGCTGGGATGAAAGGCGTGCGCCACCACGCCCAGCTCTGTTTGCCTACTTTTAAGTCAGGGCTGTTGTCCCTTTTCATGTTTCCACTGGGAGCTTTTTTTTTTTTTTAATATTTTATTTTTATTTATCTATAGAGTGAGAATGGGCGCGCCAGGGCCTCTAGCCACTGCAAACGAACTGCAGACGCAGATGCATGCGCCCCTTGTGCATCTAGCTTTATGTGGGACCTGGAGAATCAAACCGGGATCCTTAGGCTTCGCAGGCAAACGCCTTAACCGCTAAGCCATCTCTCCAGCCCCACTGGGAGCCTTATGTATTGAAAATTACGAGTCTCTGATTTGTGTTGCAGAGTTGTTGGGAATTGTCTTTTCACTTAGGGTGGGTTTTAATACTTTAAAGTTTTTTTGTTATGTTTTCACTATGTAGTCTCAGGGTAGCCTCAAATCATGGCAATCCTCCTACCTCTGTCTCCCAAGTGCTGAGATTAAAGGCGTGTGCCATCATGCCTGGCTTGAATGTTAAGGTTTCTTTTTATTTTTATTTGTTTTATTTATTTGTTTATTTTTTTGGTTTTTCAAGGTAGGGTCTCACTGTAGCTCAGGCTGACCTGGAATCCACTGTGTAATCTCAGGGTGGCCTCAAATTCACAGTGATCCGTCTACCTCTGTCTCCAAATGCTGGGATTAAAGGCGTGCACTACCATACCCAGCTGAATGTTAAGGTTTTTAGTATAGTTAAGTCAGTCTTGAACAAGGGACTTGAACAAGTTATTTACTGGGATCTGCATGACTTAGATCATTCCTGCAAGGGTTTGTGAGCATGTGTTTACAGGAGGCTAAGACCCCAGGGTGAGAAAAAGAAGTGCTTCCCCCAATTAATTAGATTTTGTTTTTCAGACTCTTTTGCATGAAATGATACATGCCTACTTATTTGTCACTAACAATGATAAGGACCGGGAAGGACATGGTCCAGAGTTCTGTAAGCATATGCATCGTATCAACCGCCTGACTGGAGCCAACATAACGGTACGGCAGGAGGAGAGGGTCAGGGTTTTGTTTTATAGCTCAAGCTGGCCTCAAACTCAGCTTCCCTCATGCAGGATTATAGACCTGAGCCACCACATCAAACAGCCATACACAATTACAACACTTAGTGGAATTTATTCAGTAACTCTTGAGATTTTATAGGAGAACTCGGTAGAAGAAACATGTTTTTACAGATTTTCAGTCACGAACAAGAAGCAAAATATCGTGTCTAGACGCACTGGCTCGGGCAGCAGCAGAGCTGGTAGGGCCCCTGAGGCCTCTGGCCTCCAGATTAGCATTTCAGGCACATTCCTGTGGGCCACAGCCTGCTCTTCTGGACTCTCAGTAGTAGTTCCTTCTTGAACACAGCGTCTTCCTCAGTCCATCCTGTGCTCTGCCACCACGCTGGGTGTCATTCCTTCATTAGAAAACTTTTGATATGTAACTGAGGAGGTGGCAGAGCCAGGGCAGAGGCATCCTAGCCTCCCCTGGTGACCATGCTTTTGCCACTGAACTCTTCTGGCCTCACCTTACTCCCATGCAAAGGGAGTTAATGACAGTACCTTCCTGTTGGGTCCTTGTGAGGAAGTAGAAGAGGAAGAACATCGGTCAAATGTCTTGACATAGCTTGAGCACTGGTTAGATATTAGTTGTGAAAATCATTGTTGAGTGTGTGTGTGTGTGTGTGTGTGTGTGTGTGGAAAGGATCTGGCTGTTGGGTTAAATCCTTTAGCAGGGTACATTGTTTGGGGAATATACACTTGTGAGGATCACTGCTGTCTTCTCAAAGATGACATATTTCTCCTGATCTGATTTCTGTTTTCTCTCCTTGTGTAGGTCTATTACAGTGTTTGTGAAATCTCTTAATCTTAGGTTTTGATCATGTGTTTGGTTCCTGAACCATACCACTTCACATATTTTTATGGCCCTAGTCTGTTGCAGACTCTTTGTCTTACATGCTTCTATCTTTACAAAGTTTAGGAAGTATTAAATTAACCACTCTTTTATTTAATGTATACTTTTGAATAGAAACTAAGTTTTTTTTTTTTTTTTTTTTTTTTTTTTTTTGATTTTCGAGGTAGGGTTTCACTCTGGTCCAGGCTGACCTGGAATTAACTATGTATTCTCAGAGTGGCCTCGAACTCATGGCAGTCCTCCTACCTCTGCCTCCCAAGTGCTGGGATTAAAGGCAATGCGCCGCCACGCCTGGCTTAGAAACTAAGTATATTTTGAACAGAAACTAAATATAGTAGCTGTCTTTCCCAAAATAGAACTTTGAGAAGCTTCTGGGAAATGGAATACTTCAGAAAGCACTGCTTGGATCAGGTATCCCTTGGGTTGCTAGCTGGGCACTGATAGCTCAAAACTGTCCCTTGACCCAGGTCTACCACACCTTTCATGACGAGGTGGATGAGTATCGGCGGCACTGGTGGCGCTGCAATGGGCCCTGCCAGCACAAGCATCCCTACTACGGGTACGTCAAGCGAGCCACCAACAGGGCACCTTCTCCCTACGACTACTGGTGGGCTGAACACCAAAAGACCTGTGGAGGCACTTACATAAAGATTAAAGAACCAGAGAACTACTCGAAGAAAGGCAAAGGAAAGACAAAACCAGGGAAGCAGTCATTGCTGGCAGTGGGAAATAAAGGTACATTCATGCTGCCGCCTCTCCCATCTTCCTGGCTCTGGCCAGCATGGGCAGTGCTGTCCTTCAAGTTTAGTACAGTGGTTGCTTCTAGAGGCAGTGCTTATAGGTGTACACTTAAGAAAAACAATTTTTCATCTACAAAATGATAGTTGGAAAACATACTTTTATCTCTGGAGCAATGAGGAAGGTTTCCACTGGTGGCACGTGAGCCTTCCCTGACTTACTAGGAAACAGGTAAACAGATTGTCAAGATAGAACAGTAATTGCAGTTGACAATGTTCCCATCAGCTGGATTCTGTCCAGGGGACTTGAGTTTTGTGTGTACTAAGAGAATGGTGGGAAAGGGTGTGACATGGGCTTACTCCTGTGTCCTCCTTCCGCTTTTCCTCTTTCTGGGAAGCTAGTCACTACCTCTGGGGCAGCGTCAGGCTGCTCAACGTGATGCTCTTTGCCTTGAGAGGTTGCAGTGTGTTGGAGCAGGCCCAGGAGCCGTGCTGTAGTTCCAAATCTGAAATGAGGAAGTCAGGGGCTGTGAAGATCCATGTGGAGGGACTGTCCCTCATTTTTGTGAGCAGAAGCTAGATAGTGGGTCAGCAGGTTTTCCCTTCTGGAAACAGGAGGCTAAGCACCCTTCCTGTGGTAAGTATCCATGGTTACCATTTGTTGGTGTGATGGGTTTTTTTTTTTTTTTTTGGTCATCCGTTTTACTCTATCAGTGCCAGAGCTCTGACCTGGAATTCATTGTGTAGTCTCAGGCTGGCCTTGAACTCACAGCCGTCCTCCTACCTCAGCCTCCAGAGTGCTGGGATTAAAGGTGTACACCACCACGCCTGGTGCATTCTCTTTAATGGGCGATTGCTGCGTGGATCTAAGTTAGATCAAAAGACTAGTTTGTCTTGAGAGAACCGCTTTCTCCTTGGTGCTTGTGACTGCATTAATGTTGTATTGAGGACATCTTTTCTGATTTCGTTGCAGACAAACCCAGCAGAGGGGAGGCCCAGCCACTTATCCCATTCAGTGGGAAAGGGCATGTTCTTGGAGACGCGAGCACTTCTCCTTCATCTGGGAAGTTGACTGCCACGCACACTGTTAGTGCACCCCACGGTCTTCTAAGTCAGGACCATTCAGCAAGTGTCCTAAGACCTGATTCTCAAGTCGCGGTGAAATGGGAACAGAATGGTTTCTCCAGCAAAAAACCTCACCTGGTCTCCCCTGTTTCCAGCGCCAGTCACCAAAGTGTCCTGAACAGCTACTTCCCCCGAGTGTCAGTGGCCAACCAAAAGGCTTTCAGAAGTGTTAATGGGTCTCCAACAAAGACCAAGACCATAGATGACGGCGCCAAGCCCTCGGCCTCATGCGGCTCTCAGAGAAGGGTTCCATCTTCCAGGGTGCCACTGAGAAACGTCTCCAAAGCCATGGCCTCGGCCTCGGCTTCATCTGCCACTGTGTCCCATGAGGGGAATGGCTCTGAAGACCAGCTCCCAAACAAGCGATCCAGGCTGGGGGACAAGACCACCTTTGACACTGTTTCTGTCCAGGAGCAAGCCCAGCCTGGTGGCAATGAGCCAAAGACTAATTTCCGCAGCTTGAACGGTCAGCGACAGCTGGTCACCTGTCCAGTCTGTCAGAGGGTAGTTTTGCAGTCACAGATTAACAGTCACTTGGACCACTGCTTGGAAAGTGACACCAAACTCCGAACCCGGAGAGTCTGAGGTGGAGTGGGTCTCATGCCACCCTCTAGTCAAGAGTACCTGAAGGTTAGTCTGGTTCACCAGCCAGCAGTGTTCAGTTTTACACAGGCATGGTGTGAGCTTGTGTCCCAGTTGTTAGAGAGGCTGAGGATTGTTTGAGCTCAACGACCCTGCTCAGTGCGCTGTGTCAGCCCGTGCCTTACCAGTACTATCACCCACTTTGTTCTGTATATGTGTATAATTTAGGCACCTTTGTTCTTTCTTGTTCTTAAAGGTTTAAAGTCTTTGTATGCTTTCCTCAAAATAGTCCTATCAGAAGTCATGGCCATTGACTATTAATATTAAAAACCCATTCCCTGATGGTAATCTTCATGTCAGATGTCCTACCAGTCTAGAGTGGAGTACAGTTGTTTTAGAGTACTCAGGGATTTTTTCAAAATCATAACAGCAGGTACATTTTCTGTATACACATGTGTGTGTATGCCTGTGTGGACATGTTATATGTATGAAATTTTTTAATTTAAAGAATCGCCTCTATTTTTACCAAAAGGTGGCAGCAAATTTTAAATCTGTATTTTTAAAGAGTATGCATTTTAAAGAATTTTCTAGTTGAGCATGGTGGCTCAAGCTTGTAATCCTAGCACTTGGGAGACTGAGACAGGAGGCTCCCCTGGGCTACAGTGGAACTGTGTGTCATGCAGAAGGAAAACTTCTCTTCTGTCTTTATTAAGAGGTAGCAGATCTTAGGTCAAGTAGAAAAGGAATGCACCACAATCAGGCAGCTTCTTTGGAACTAGTGTAAGTGACTAGATTCTGCAGGTTGTATCTGATCAGGAGCTCGGCTGTTTTCTCAGAATTTAGCAGAGTAGGTGGTGAAAACTGTATGCTGAAAAGTAACTGGTATCCGCCCATGTTGCCTAGTTCACCCAAGAGTAAGGAAATCTCTGAAAACAAAACATGATGCCTTTGTGCACCTGGAATTTCTTTTGCAAACACTTTGTGCATGTTCAAGCAGAAAGACACAAGTGGTTAGATCAGTTAATGTTTCCTCTCATGTCTGGACCTCCAGCATGCTGACAGCTTGGGACCTTAGTTCAGTTTTCTTCTTAACTTAGTTGTAAGATAATTAATACATGTACAAACCCTAAGTGAGCCTCTGGGTTTACCTGGCCTTTCCTGTGTAGCACCCTCCCTCTGTTGGCCTAGGAGGCTTCCTGTTTTCATTTGCCCTCTCCATTCCCAAAGGTTCATCTGTCCTGATTTTTTTCAACTTCATGAAGTAGTTATCTCTGTTGCTGTGTGTAGCAGAAGTTTATTTTAATCTTCTAGAATTTAAAAGATTCCAGTAATTTCTCAGCCATTACAGTGTTAATGAGCCATTGCAGTCATCCTCGGTTTGGGGGTATTTTGAGGAATGCTGCCACGTGTCCATCCTTATTTCTTTGCAGTGCGCCCTCGGGGATGGACACGCTGGGTCACAGGGCATCTCTGTGCTCAGCCTCAGTAAGCACTGCTCGCCTGTTCTTCCAGCAGCCTGCGGAGCTGTGAATGGTTCAGCATTCATAGCAGTGTTTTATCTATCTGGTTGTGTATTCACAAGTTTTGATATTTTTAAAGCATTAAATAATAGTAGTAAATATTTATAGGTAAATGGCTATTAAAGTTTGTTTTAAAAAATAGGTCATTGTACTTTGATCGGTTTAATAAGTTATGTGCAATAAAATATTTTTTGAGCAAAAGTGCACAAAGTTTGGGGATGTGAAATAAGGTAGTTTGTGTCTTTACGGAGCCATATATCCTCAGTGGAGAAAGACAAGCAGATGAGCTTGTGTGGTGTGGAAAGAGCTGACAGGGTTCGTGCCTGGTGCTGGGTGGACACTGTAGGAAAGACAGCATGGCCCAGAGGTAAGGGAGTGGAAGCTCTGTGGAAAGCCAGCATCCAAGGGAGCCTTGCAGTGAGTCTAGAGTGTGCTGTAGACTGGTGGGGGCCCCAAAGAGAGCAGGAGGCCTACATGCTGCTGAATGGAGAACAAGATGGTGCCAAATGGCAGGAGGAGGAAGGCTACAGACAAGCAGCGCCAGCCAAGGTGTGTCTGCTGTGCCCATGTCATCTGAGTGGTGCCAGGTGATGGCAGGAGGGAACAGTGGTCTGGTGTGGAAGGTGCTTATGCTAGGATCTGGATGTGATGGGAATGCTGTCTAGCTAGCAAAGAAATGGAGATTAACTTGAAATTGCATAAATATATACTTCACCTGTTAGAAACGTGTGAGAAAACTGGTCCCCCTAAGGATTCTGTTACCCCACAAATCTGTTATTTATATTGTATAAGTAAAATGAATTTCCATTTTGTTTGTATTTTCCCCTTTTAAAACAAACTTCCAACCTTTATAGCAGAGCTAGCTGGTCACTGGGACTCATTGTGGAGAGGCAGACAGGCATAGGTTGTTTATATAAAAATTCTGCTTCTGTCAGCTGTACCTGGTAGATGGGGAAACACTGTAATAAAAACTTCATACTGTCTTGTCCCAAAGCTCTGAGATTGTATTTTTTTTTTTTTGGTGCTTTTAGAATTTTAAAATAAATCATAATGTTTACATGTGAAATAGTTGTATTTTTCTGGGCTGTTTGGTCTTTGTGGTGTTTGGGAGGGAGCCCAGGGATTCACATGCCAGGCAAGTGCTTGAGCACCAAGCTGCACCCCAGCCCTGGTGTGTTTCTGTAAGACTAGTACCCAAGCGGGCCTTCCCTGCACCCTGCATGTGGCCGCAGCTCTTGTGTGTCAGCATTTACTGAGCAGCGGCATGTCTTTCTATTGCCCTTAGCATTTCTGTCCTTGGTCCAGTACTTCTTGGAAAAGTGGCCACCATGGGCTATCCTCCAGAAGTGAAATTTAAAATAAATCTCAAAGCCGGGCATGGTGACGCACGCCTTTAATCCCAGCACTCGGGAGGCAGAGGTAGGAGGATTGCCGAGAGTTCGAGGCCACCCTGAGACTACATAGTTAATTCCAGGTCAGCCTGGACCAGAGTGAGACCCTATCTCGAAAAACAAAAAAAATAAATAAAAAAATAAAATAAATCCCAGAGCCAGACGTGGTGGCTCACGCCTTTAATCCCAGCACTCGGGAGGCAGAGGTAGGAGGATCACTGTGAGTTCAAGGCCACCCTGAGACTACATAGTTAATTCCAGGTCAGCCTGGACCAGAGTGAAACCCTACCTTGAAAAAAAAAAAAAAAAAAATAAATAAAATTTATATATATGAAATAAATCTCAGGCCAGAGAGATGGCTTAGTGGTTAAGGCACTTGCCTGCAAAGCCTAAGGACTCAGGTTCAATTCCCCAGGACCACATAAGCCAGATGCACAAAGTAGCACATACGTCTGGAGTTTGCAGCAGCTGAAGGCCCTGACATACCCATTCTCTATCTGCCTCTTTCTCAAATAACTAACTAACTAAATAAATAAATACATTTTTAAAAAATCTAAGTCTCTTTTGGGTATGTGTGTGTGATGTGTTTGAGAGTGTGGTGTGCATGTGTCATGGCACACAGGCAGAAGTCAAAGGATAGCTGGGTTATCTGTCTTCCACCTTCTGCCAGGCTAGCTGACCTGCAATAGTCCAGGAAATTCTGTCCCGGCCTTCCTTCTCACTGTAGGTGCACTGGGATGACAGATGTCCACCAGTGTCCTGCCTCATCTGGGCCCTGGGCTCCGAACACGGGCTTGATCCACTGGGCCAGGCATTGCCCCAGCCAGCTCCCAAGTAAACTTAACGTAATTACTACTGGGGAGCTGGTCTTAGCAGGGAAGGAGGCAGTATGGGAATGAACTGATGAACTGACTTTTTTTTTTTTTTTTTTTTTTGGTTTTTCGAGGTAGCATCTTGTTCTAGCCCAGGCTGACCTGAAATTCACTGTATAGTCTCAGGGTGGCCTTGAACACATGGCGACCCTCCTACTTCTGCTTCACAAGTGCTGGGGTTAAAGGCGTGCGCCATCATGCCCAGTTGCCTTTTTCTTGTACTTTACCATTCATGTTAGGAGTCATGAGTCCACATGCCATCACCTGTCTTTTGAGGATGGTAAGCGGCTGGTAGGACCAAACCCAGCCACCATTCTGAGCTAGGGAACAAAGCTCTCCTGCCTCCCCCAAGGCCAGGTGGCACTCCCAGCAGGTTCCTTTTCTGGAAGCAAGGCAAAGCAAGTGGGATGAATTACCTACCAGCTCCTGGAAGGAGAGAACAGGCCGGGAGAGGCCTCAGCCTGTGGAGGGACACAGAGAACAGGAACCGCTGCTTGTTCACGGACTGTTCTGCAGGGGACTGTCAGCCCACCCTTGCTGTCCAACAGGCCACCTGTCACTCTGAACACAACCGCTGAGCTGACTGCAGGACCAGAGCAAGAACCGTTGCACTTAGTGGTCTTCCCTGCTTTTGTCCTCTTCTGAGGAAGCCTCGCTTACCTTGCTCTGGCTGGTCCAGACAGTCTGAAAGCTTTCTAGGATGGCAGGTACAGCCTTGCCATTCCTCAGAGGAATTATAACAACGTTCTTGGTATAAGGGAATGAAGTGGCAAAGACAGCCTCTTGTTTCAAAAAACAAAGGTTGAGAGAAGAAGAAACAGCAGTTGAAAAGTAAAAACCCTGCAGCAGCCAGCCAGCCACAGAAGGACAGGGACACAAACGTCTGTGAAGCCAAGTCACTAGAAAAGAGCGTGGCAGACTGAACCCCTGGATGCTGCCCCCATGGTGCACGTCAGCCAAGAATGCATAGAGAAGTGGTGAGAACATTCCAGAAAACACTCCCAAACAGCTGAACATGATTTCACCTCGTGGAGAAGAGGAGCATCCGAAACCCACTACAGAGCCCTGAGGAGACGACTTTTCCAGAGACTTTCAAAGACAGATCAGGAAACATGTCAAGAACCAGAAACAGTTTTCCCAGAATTCACCTTCTAGAGCAGTGTGACTGGTGCCTTCAAAACTGGAGGCAGCAGAGCTGGAGTGATGACTTAGCAGTTCAGGCACTTGCCGCAAGGGTCCCAGGTTCGATTCCCCAGAACCCACATAAGCCAGTTGCACATAGTGGCACATGCATCTGGAGTTCATCTGCAGTGGCTAGAGAACCTGGCGTACCATTTTCTCCGCCTCTCTCCTCTGTTTGCAAATAAATAATTTGTTTTGGTTTGTTTTTTCTTTTTTTTTTTTTTTTTTTTTTTGGCGGGGGTGTTGTTTCAAGATAGGGTCTCACTCTAGTCCAGACTGACCTGGAATTCATTATGTAGTCTCAGGGTGGCCTTGAACTCATGGTGATCCTCCTACCTCTGCCTCCCAAGTGCTGGGATTGAAGGCATGCACCACCACACCTGGCTGAATAATTTTTTTTTTAATTGGAGGCAATAATTTCCCATCTAGGATTCCTTTAGCCAAAGGGCAGTTTAGTGTGGTGAGGCAGAGACAGCCTGACAGCATGAGTCCCCTACATCTCAGCAGGAAGCACCCATGGCCTGCACCCTACATTAAGAACATACCAGAAGAGGGCGCTAGCTGCACAGTGTAGGGAGCAGGAGAACCACCACCAAATGGTGAGCTGCAGAGGCAGTCCAAGGAGCCGGCCAAGCACCAAAGGGGCGATGGCAGTTTGGCTGTGCTGTCACCTCACTGAACATCAGGTCCATTCAGCTCATCTGGCTGCCCAGGTGGATGTCCCCTTCCTCCCTCCAAGCTCCATGTGTGTCTCCCCCAAAGCTGCATGCTCGGCTGAAGGGGACCCTTCTTTGGTCAAGGGTATACAGGTGGCCGCACTCTCTTGCTAGAAGCGCCCAACAAGCCTTCACAGTGGAAGAACCCAGCTGGGGAGATGGCTCCATGGGGAAAGTGCTGCACAAGCCGAGGCACCAAAACAAAATGCCAGGCTTGGTGACGCACCTGTGACCCCAGAACAGGGAAGGAAGAGACAGCTCTCCTGGCAGATGAGGGAGCTCTAGGTTTACGAGATCCTGTCTAAGAAAAGAGGAAAAGTGATTCAAAGACACCCAATGCTGACCTCTGGCCTCCACATGCATGCACACACATGTGCTCACACACATACCTGTGTGTCCACTTACACACATGCAAAAATACAAATTTTTGGTTTTTTTTTTTTTTTTTGAGTCACCATTTGAGACTTGGAAATTACTCTGGAGCCCAGGCTGGCCTTGAATTCATGGCGATCCTTGTACCTCAGCCTCCTGAGTGCTGGGACTCAAAGTGTTAGCCACCATGCACGCGTGGCTGGCTTATAGATAGATTGTTTTAAAAAGTAGAAACTTGCTCTCTCAGAACAAGGGACTACTATCTTTCATAATCTTTGCAGAATAAGTTGATTTAGCTAAACAAAACTAAACAGGAAAAGCAAGCCCAGCTTCTAGTCCTCGCTCTCGTCCACCTGCCAACTATGAGCCGGCAAGTCACTTCCGGTTCTATTCTATATCTCTATATATTCTATATCTTCATGTATGACTACACATCAAGTGCCCATGTGCACAGAGCAGCACACTTATGGCCTTGGAGGTAATGAATCCTCCCTCCTGCAGGCAAATGGCGACCCCTCAACAGCTAACGGGTATCAATGTCACTTCTGAAGTCCCACTAAGAGAACAGTGTTCCGACGCTGAGAATCAAAACAGTTCACAGACCCCGTTATCCCCTGGAGACTGCACACCCTCCTCCTCCTCCATCACCATTTATAGAAGGAAATACTGTATGCTCGGGACTAAACCAGGGACAGCACAGAAAAGCACAGTACCTGTGCTCATGACGAAAGCCAACGCATGGTAATGGGTGGAAAACAAAAGACAGCTGGAGATGACTATTTTTTTCAGGAACATTTATACATCTTTTTAATTAGATTAGCTTTACAAGCAGCTTTGAGAGCTCTTTCATACGAAACACTGCTTTCGAGTCCCAGGACTTTAGTCTCTGTGTACGAATCCTGCAGTCCTCTGCCCGCCTGCCACAGGCCTGTGCTCTACAGCTAGTTCATGTGTTGAATGAAGACAGCATTTTATAAAGCTTTCTCGTTAACCACGACTAACACATAGGCCACAAATTCTTTCAAATTTTAAGTAAGTTCTGCTTGGTGACAAGTTAATGGTGCCACTAACATGAAATCAATAAATTTTAAATGGATATGAAGGAAATGGCTATCCTGATATTTTGATCTTGCAATGACTTCCAGCAAAGTACATAAACTTTTCCAAAAAAAAAAAAAAAAAAAAAACAATTTAAGACCTGTCTGGCAAGCACACCTCTCAGGCAGCAGAACCTGGCTGCTGCTGTATAGCATATTAAACAGACCTTCCACCAATACCAGATGATTTCCCCTAACTCTGAAAACGACAGTGCTTCTGGTCTTCGGCCTGCTGTGCCACACACTAGACAGCAAGACCCGGGGCTCCCCGGCTGGCTGCAGAGGCACTTGCTGGAGAGATGTCAGTGGTCACTGGAGGCCAAGGAGAGGACCTGGGACAGAACTGACCATGGGGAGGGGGATCAACTGAACTTGCTGTGAGCCCTTCAGGCAAGGTCACCCTACCCATCTGAGTAACCCCCCCATCCACAGTCACTTCACTTTTTTCATGTTTTACATGAACAATAGCAATCTTTTAATAAAAATTACTGAGCTTTCCACAGAAAAGGTTTTTAACTGGATACAAACTATACCAGGTGCTAAGACTGTTATATATGGAAATATACAGATATTTCTGTATACTCAATTTGGCAAAGGAGACCAGGACAGAGACAGACCACCTAAGGGGGTGAGGTCACACCTGTATTTTTGTGCGATGTATGGGTAACCATCCTTCGGTTGCCAAGGAGACAAGGAAAGTGAAGTCTAGGACATTTACTCTTTCAACAATCGAAGACTGGGGCGGGGGAGGAGGGGGTTTGCATGGTGGTGAATTGTCCCTTTTTTTCTAAAAGGTACAAAAGAAAATCTATAAAGTATAAAGGATCTAGTTTTGCACTTCTTTTGATTTTTCCAAGCTATGCACATCTTCCAGTACTGGTCAGAACACTGCTGCCAACTGAGAAAATACCTCAAGGCTGTCCAAGGGGCAGATGACCATGACCTCCAGGCTACAGCCACGCTCACCGCTCCATGTGCTTTGGGCTGCCAAGAGCTCTCCAGTGTAACAAGGCTCTGGTGTGGGATGGGATGGAGCTTGTGGCCAAGGAGAAGTCAAACAGTAGAATTGGAAGTACAGACCGTTTGAGGGGAGCCACAGGGAAAATGTTGGGAGTGGGACATGATGGCCTGCGGCTATCTGATATACCTGAAGCAGAAGAAAGCCCTTTGTTTTAGGAACTGGAGGCTGAAGACAACCTCAAGTTTGTTTAGTGCCAGTCACTTAGTTAAAAAAATTTTTTTAAAGGTAAACCCTCCTTCCTGTGGAGTTTTCTCTCACAAAAGATGGACTGAAGTCACTTGGTGGTCAGTAGCAGCTGTCTACTGCTAGTCTTCGTTATTAACAAGGTCAAAACACAACAGCAGCGATCTTTGAGTTCAAGTTGGTATGAAACAGGCCAAGCGAACAATCTGGGCTTCAGCTGGGAACTCCAGCAGTCAAGAGAAATGAATGGTCAGTCGCTGGCGACAATCATTGCAGGAGGCTGTTTAGGGCAAAATTTAATAGCACGAAGAGGCTTACAAAAATAGATTGATGTTATTTTGAGGAATAATACTGTAATTTTTTCTCAATTCAGTTTTGATAAATTGTACCTAAGCATACAAAAATTATCCCGAATTCAAACTTGATATAAAAAAGAGACAAAATGAACTCAGTTAGATGACAGATCTGGCAAAATAGAAGAATGAAGAAAAATTCTACATAGGGCCCTCATTTGATGTCCAGATGGAAAAGTCATCCCCCCCTTTCCCGCCCCCCCCACCCGACAGCATCTCCTCTTGGATCAGCAGTCAGAGATCTGGAGCCAAGCACACAGCACAAAGTCATAGCAATCAGAGCCTTCTGCTCGCCGCAACGAGGAGTCTCCTCTGCTCCCAGCTGGAAACAGCAACTGGGCTTCTCTGTTCATACCATCCATGTGGACTCAGTCAGCAGATGGTGTCCGAGCGGCTGCAGGTGAAGTGGGTGCTGTTGCATCTGAGGCCCTGCTAGGCATCCTTGCTGATGCAGTCAGAAGGCTTGTTGAGTTCAACCCTCACGCCCTTTTCACCTGCCACAAAGAGAAGCGACACTTGTAAAGCACCAGGGGGCTTCAGGGACTGTACTCGAATGAACCCATCCTGCCAGCACCCCCAACATTCTCCTGTGACCAATGCACTGCTCTGATGTAGACTTTCAAGGGCAGGCAGAAGCAGCTATCCAGAGATGTGGCACTGTCTCCTATTGTGAAAGCTATGTGACCACTTTTAGGCAGCAGAGTGTGACATGCCATGTGAAGCATAAAATAGAATGGCTTTAAAAAACCATAAAATGCACAAACATCTCATTTTATGGTTCTATGAAAGGACCAAGTTGAGTTACCAATGGCTCCTTCGACTACAGCTTACAGGAAACATGAACAGAGCAGACTTTTGGAGATAGACAGGAGGATTAAGAAAAGACAGGTAAGTGGTCCACTGTCCCTGGATAGGCAGACCCCAAGGAGGTGGGTGTCAGGTTCAGGACAAACGCATGTCTACACACACTGGGAACTATGTGCCCTTCTGAAGCTGCCCTGGGAAAGAGGTTTCCGTTCACCTTTCCGGTACTGACTTTGTTCGCGTCCACGTGTCCTGTACAGCAAGTGTGTTTAGAAAGGAAAGGATATTCACTTCTTTCTAAGGTAGGAGGACAGAAGAGCAGCTGGCGTGAAGAGCATGCAGTAGTTTATGACTTGAGGGTTACCACAGAGAACCTGGCTTGTATTTCAGTAACTCACTCAAGCTTCTTTGCTTCCAAATTTTCCTCATCTTTGGACAAGATAATCATGAAGAAGACTTAAGAGACAGCCTTTTTTACATAGGGAATCGCTCAGTATGAGAAGTCATGGGCTGGCTTTTGGAATGCACCATCTCAAGGACGTTCTCTGCCGACCCAGGCCCAGCATGTTTACCTGTCAGGTACTTTACTTTAGCTCTTGCTCTTGCTCGCTCATCTGCATCAAAATACCAAACAGTTATTGCGTACCTAAAAGGAAAGTTAGAAAAGGGTCAGAATGGCTGGGCAGAACGTGGCCAGCTGCTGCAACACTTTGTGACAAATTACGATGCTGAGGCACGAAGAGCCCTGGACCAAAGAAGTCCAGCACTTCATGGAGGAGACTAAGATGGGCTCAGAAGCTTCTAGGATCTTGACCAAACAGTCATGCTGTATTCATTCGGATGCTCAGTTTGGCTGAACCTCTAAGAAACCTCACCTCTCTGGACTGTTCTACCCCACAAACAGATGCTGTACCTGCCGGTCTGTTCAGAGGTACAAAGTTCGTGAAGGGAGACACCACAGGATGTGTGCATGCTGCAGGCTCCCAAGGAGAGTTGTGAGGACAAAAGCAACATGGCCCAATGAAGAGCCTGTGTTGTCAAACCCTAATCATGTCACCTCCAGCGACACTGCAGTTTAGATCCCTCCACAGGCCACCTGGCTGTGCCTGAGCTCCACTTCCTTTCCTACCTTCCCTCTTCCAGGGAATGGGGTTCAGTTGGTGAGTTTGGGGTCTCCCCTGCCCATGCCCAGATTGTCTGCTACTTGGAAGTCAGAGTTCTGATATCTGACTAACTCCTCCCAGAGCCAAGTCCTTACCGGAAAATTCTACACACCACCATCTGCCACATTCCCTTGCAGTCACTTCCCATAGTGGCTTCCAGAAAGAGCTTTCTTCCTTGCACTCATCTCTAAATTGGGATTTCACTGCCATCTGTCCAGGGCTGCATGAACCCAGCACAACACAGGACAATGTCCCCTATCCCAGTGACCTGACCTCCTGATCACACTGTACCCTCTCCCCACCACTTGGCATGTATTCACCACCTCCAAAAGCCTACTACTTCTTCACCTAAAAAGGACAGTCGGGGCTGGAGAGATGGCTTGGCAGTTAAGGCGCTTGCCTGCAAAGCCAAAGGATCCCAGTTAGATTCTCCAGGCCCCACATAAGTTAGATACACAAGGGGATGCATGCATCTGGAGTTCGTTTGCAGTGGCTAGAAGCCCTGGCTTGCCTATTCTCTCTCTCTCTCTCTCTCTCTCTCTCTCTCTCAAATAAATAAATGAAATATATATTTAAAAAAAAAAAAAGGGACAGTCATGCCACTCCAGACCCCAAAGAGAAGAAGGGCTGTGAGGTGGTTTCCGGATCAGAGAGTGAAAAACAGCAGGGCAGAGATGGGGTGCGGGCAGGTGCAGTGCAACAAGAGACGTGCCAGCACTCTCCTTTCCGCCAGGATGCCTGGGGTCTGTGGACATCACCATCTAGCACACTACCCCCACTTTGCAAATCAGCAATGGCAATGAAGCTCAGGAGAGAGAGAAGGGGACCCCTGGCTCCTACGAGACTACCAAAGGGGCCTCTGGGGAACAGGGGGCAGGCAGGGGGGACATAAGGTAACCAATGTGTAATATGTTCAAATATTAAAGTTCCCAATTTAAAAAAATAGAAGGCCACCAGTATAAAAGAGTCCATACTAAAAAAAAAAAAATTATTGAGGTTGGAGAGATGGCTCAGCAGTTAAGGCGCTTGTCTACAAAGCCTATGGATGCAAGTTCAATTCCCTAGTACTCATGTAATGCCAGATGTACAAGGTGGCAAATATGTTTGGAGTTTGTTTGCAGTGGCTAGAGATCCTAGCATGCTCATTCTCTCTCTACCTACCTATTTCTCTCCCTCTCTCAATAAATATATATATATATTTTTTTTTTTTTTGGTTTTTCGAGGTAGGGTCTCACTATGGTTCAGGCTGACCTGGAATTAGCTATGTAGTCTCAGGGTGGCCTTGAACTCATGGTGATCCTCCTACCTCTGCCTCCCAAGTGCTGGGATTAAAGGCGTGCGCCACCACGCCCAGCTCAATAAATAATTTTTTAATTATTAAAATTATGTAGGAAAAAAACAAGAAAAAAGGTCCCCAAGGCCTCATCCACAGCCAGCCTCCATGGCTTCCAGCACTGGGGGCTCCATCCCTGCTCACCAGCACTTAAACTGCATCTAAGCCAGGGATAAAACCCTTATGGCACCTTCCTTGATAGAAACAGGTATATTTTCTACAAATATATACTTTCTAACAGTGTCTGCATTAACTTGTGTTGGAACATATCACTGAGTCATAATAAATGATAAACATCTGCATGAATGTACTAAACACACTTTAGTATACTAAACCTTGAAACTTTAGTATACAAAATGGATGGGGGAGAGGCAGCAAACAGATGGGCTGGTGTGTCTGGGTTTTTGAGGTAGGGTCTCCCTCTAGCCCAGGCTGACCTGGAATTCACTATGTCATCTCAGGCTGGCCTCGAACTCACAGCGATCCTCCTACCTCTGCCTCCCGAACACTGGGATTAAAGGCGTGCACCACCACTCCCAGCTTGGTTTGTTTTTTGAGACAGAGCTTCACCATGCAGCTTAGCCTGACTAGAGCTATATAGGCCGGACTGTGAACTTGTGGCAATCCTCTTGCCTCCACTCCCCGCCCCCAGTGCACGACAGCAAGTACGTCCCAGCTCGTGGGCTATTTCCCTAGTGCGCACTCCCACAGAGCAAACCCCTGGTCTCTGTCGTTTTCTACGCTTTCCTTTCTACTTCCACTAAGCCTTCCAAAAGCTCATGTTCGATTCCACAGTACTCATATAAAGCCAGATGCAGAAAATGGCACAGGAATCTGGAGAGTTCATTTGCAGTGGCAAGAGACCCTGGCATGTCCATATCCTCAACGCTCTCTCTCCAATTAAAAAAAAAAAAAAAAAAAAGGAAAAAAGCTGTGCCTTCCCCCAACTTTTCTATCTCCAAAGAACACCACACAGAATCCAGGAGTGGGCAGTGGTAACAGGGGCACCACACTGGAGTCCACAGAAACTTCCGGGCTCGCCCTACAGTCCACCCTCTCCTGCCACACTCTCAGCCAAGTTTCCGTAAAAGGTGCACTACCTTGTAGCATATGCTGGTTGTACTTCATGAGGGTTGCGTCGGTCAGACCAGAAAAACAGCAGTCTATCAAATTTGGGTTCAATGTCAGCAAACTGGGCTTTGCCTTCTGGAAAAATTCGAAGTATACCTCCACTTACCTAAGAGAAGAGCAGAATATGTCAGTATGAACCTTCAAGAATGTACCAGACTAAATGAATCAAGATGCTTAACTGGATTATTCACAAATCTATGTCAACTAGCAAGGCATAAAAATGAGGTAGATAATCCCAGCCGGGAGGCAGAGGTAGGAGGGCTGAGAGTTCAAGGCCACCCTGAGACTAATAGTGAATTCCAGGTCAGCCTGGGCCAGAGTGAGACCCTAGAAAAACCAAAAAAAAAAAAAGTGAGGTTGATCACCTTTAATCCTAGCACTCGGGAGGCAGAGGTAGGAGGATCACCGTGAGTTCGAGGCCACCCTGAGACTGCATAGTGAATTCCAGGTCAGCCTGAGCTAGCGTGAGACCCTTCCTTGAAAAGCAAAAAAAAAAAAAGAGAGAGAAATTCTAAGCACATCATTGATGTGAGGAAAATTTCCTTTTTTGTAAACATTTGAAAAAGACAAATATTAAAATATCATAAAACTCAAAATTCCTGAAGCATTCTGATTTTCTATTTATGTAGATGATGACATTTCGAGTCACCTTGCCAAATGGCTTACTGGATAAAAAAGCTTCTATCAGATTAATAAGCATCACACTTAACGTTTAGCATACACTTAATAAGACAGGCAAATTTAATGCCTTTGGTTTAAGACTGCAACGTATGGGTAAAAGCTGCTACCACTCCTACCACGTTAGGACCCCAGCTGTCCCTGTCCAGCTGGGGCCCGATACTCTGAGCCCAGTTCCACCCATACTGGACTAGGCTCATTTACCCGGGCACGGCTATCTGTGAGGATTGCATGGATTCATCATGGACATCAGGTGCACTGGCAACTGTGGGGCCCGGCATGGAGACCGGGGACTAAGATACACCTGGTCTCCATGTTCCTCAGAACTAGGCCAAACTCACCCAAGAGAGTCATGTAGCCCCAGCTCGACCTCCCATCCTCTTGCTTCTGCTTCCCAGTGCTGAGATTACAAGTGTGCCACGGTGCCCGTCCACACCACGTCACCACCCACTGGTACATGCTGACTCTGTGTGTGTGTTCAACTACAGTAGTATTGGTTTCATTGTATAAATGTTCACTGCTAACATCTCAGACTGAAACAGACAGACCTGTCCCAAGTATGAGCCTGTCTCACCTATGAGAAGTAAGAGGATTGTGAGGAAAACCCATCCATGTTGAATTTAGTTGCATACCTTAGCGTCCCAGTCTTTATTTAGATAATATATACATGTCACACATCTTCCATCTCCATTTGGATTATCAACGTGACGGACATAGCCTGTTCCATTTCCTGGGTAACAAGCAACCATGGCCTGAAACAACAATGTGAACACAGGGTGAACAGCCTGGAAACAGAACTGTGTCTCAGCTGCTCACACTTAATTGTAGGTGCAACAAAATCAAATTTAGCAGTAAGACAAGGTGAGGTTACTCTATACCAACATTTATAAAGAACACAGGCTGGTGAAGAACCCAAGGCCTGGATGATCCAATTTTGCAGCAATGGAACCAGCAGACATGGAGGGTCAGGGGCGACTGACAGACCCTGGGCTGACACAAGCTGGTGGCCCTGCTTCAAGTAACACAATTTAGTGGAAAGCTCAGCTCTCCTGTTCTGATCACTGTCCACTCTGGGGGACGAGACAAGTGAGTTTCTGTCTGCTCTGTAGACTTCTCTCCTCCCCAGGCTCACCTTGGAACTGACAGGTAGATGTCTGGGGACAAACCACCCTAGCCAGATGCCAAGTGATGCTGAATGGTACCAGCTGTACATAACTTAGACATCTGTGGTGGCTGGAATTAGGTGTCTCTCGTAGACCCACGCGTTCTGAATGCTTGCTCCTCAGCTGGTGGCAGTTTGGGAGATTGAGCTTTGCTGGAGGAGGTGAGCTGTCAGGGGCAGGCTTAGAGGTGTTGTAGCCAGCTCCCCATTGCCAGCACTTGGCTCACTCTCCTGCTGCTGTTGTCCACCTGCAGTAGCAGAGGTGACGTCCAGCCTCTGCTCGTGCCATGCTTTCCCCTGCCATCATGAAGCTTGCCCTCAAGACTCACGCCAAAATAAAACATTTCTCCCAGCCGGGCATGGTGTCGCATGCCTTTAATCCAACACTTGGGAGGCAGAGGTAGGAGGATCACCATGAGTTTGAGGCCACCCTAGGACTACATAGTGAATTCCAGGTCAGCCTGGGTTACAGTGAGACCCTACCTCGAAAACCAAACCAAACCAAACCAAAACAAAACACTTTCCTCCCATCAGCTGCTTCTAGTCAGCAAGAAGATAACTATAATGATGCCAACTGCAAACACCCACTCCTGTAATGCTAGTGAATAAAAGAAAACACAAAAAGAAAACACCATGGTGCACAATTAACCCCACTTCAAGATTCAGAAAGGAAACCATATGTTGCTGAGTTTATCAAGACACAGCCCCAAAGCTGTGAGGTGTGTGTCACACAGAGGAAAGCAACGACTACATGAGCACCAAGCACCTCAGGTGTGTGGCGAGCATGAGTGCAACCAACTAAACTCAGATATGGCAATTCAGCAAGCACTCCCGCAGTCAGAAACTCAGGCAAAGCTGTTCAGGTTGCTGGTGGAAGCGCTTCGTGTTTCAAGTCGGTGGATTGGTTAGGAAGCTATCCGACGTCAACCAAATCACTCTACTATTAGACTTAAGAAAAATGAAGAACACTAATTTTTATTTTTATTTATATTTATTTATTTATTTTTGTTTTTTTGAGGTAGGGTCTCACTCTAGCTCAGGCTGACCTGGAATTCACTATGTAGTCTCAGGGTGGCCTTGAACTCATGGTGATCCTCCAACCTCTGCCTCTCGAGTGATGGAATTAAAGATGTGCACCACTACGCCCGGCTCAATTTTTTTGTTTGTTTGTTTTTTCGAGGTAGGGTCTTGCTCTAGCCCAGGCTGACATGGAATTCACTAAGTCATCTCAGGGTGGCCTTGAATTCATGGCGATCCTCCTACCTCTGCCTCCCAGTGCTCAATTTTTAAAAATGTTCAGTGTGTGCCTTTAATCCCCACACGGGAGGCAGAGGTTTCGGAGAGCTAGGCCAACCCTTTTTAAAAGTCATGTTCAACTGGCCAACAATAAATGTTCAACTGGCCAACAATAAAGAAACTCACTCAATGGTTCCATCTCCAATGGAGTAAGGAGCATTCCGAACCCTGTCGATCCATCCTTAGGGCTGGGAAGATGGCTCTTGAATATAAGTGCTTCTCACACAACCATGAGCCTGATTCAGGTCCCTGGTAAAAAGCTGAGTATGGGGTTGGAGGGATGGCTTAGCAGTTAAGGCGTTTGCCTGCAAAGCCAAAGGACCCAGGTTCGATTCCCCAGGACCCACATTAGCCAGGTGCACAAGGGGGCGCATGTGTCTGGAGTTCATTTGCAGTGGCTAGAGGCCTGGAGTGCCCATTTTCTCTCTCCCTCTTTCTCTGTCAAATCAATAAACAAATAAATAAATATTAAAAACTTTTTTTAAAAAAGCTGAGCATGGCTGCATATGTCTTTAACCTCAGTACTGAGGAGGAAGGGGGACAGAGACAGGATTGCTGGGGTCCCCTGGTCTGCCAGTCTAACCAAAACCCAGGGAGCTCTGAGCTCAGATAGAGGCTCTCAGGAAAATAAAAGTGGAAGAGGGATCATTCATTCAGGTTATTTTTATCTGAGGGGGAAAGAAGGGAGGGGAAACAGACACGCCAGGGCTCTTGCTACTGCAAACTCCAGACACATGTGTCACTTTGTGCATCTGGCTTTACATGGGTACTAGGGAAGTG
This sequence comes from Orientallactaga sibirica, assembly GCA_036365145.1. Taxonomy (NCBI): domain Eukaryota; kingdom Metazoa; phylum Chordata; class Mammalia; order Rodentia; family Dipodidae; genus Orientallactaga; species Orientallactaga sibirica. The sequence continues at coordinate 1,553,395 of JAEOAD010000555.1, forward strand.
AATCCAGGCCAGCAGGTTTTGCAAGCAAGCGCCTTTAACCACGGAGCCATCTCCCCAACCTTCGCTTGGGTTTTTCTGAGACAAGGTCTCAGCATGTAGCTCAGGTTAGCCTCGAACTCCTGGCTCCTCCTGCCTCAGCCTCCAGAGCGCTAGAGTTACAGCCACGCACCACCATGACCAGCTGCCCTTGTTTACGTTTACTATGATGCAGGCCACAGGTACAATGTGCACTGACAGGCAGTGGAACGTTAGCTTTTCAAAGACAGACAAAACCCAGGTTGAGGAAAGGAAAAAGCCGATGTTCAGCAGAGCAGAGCAGCAGGTCCTTAGGCTGGAAACAGCACCAGTGCTGTGTAGGTTTGAATGCATGTCCCCCACAGACTCGGATGTTTTATTAAAGCTTGTAACTTGGTCTCTGTCACCTGGCTGGAGGTGGTGTCATTGGGAGGGGCAGATCCTGGGGGTCCAACCCAAAGGTGTGTTTGGAGGCGGATCTGAATCCAGCCCAAAGGTATAGGGGAGCAGTGCAAGCTCTGGGGGTGGGAAGCTGAGAGCAGATCTGACTAATGTTTTCAGACGATCAGTTTAGTTCTTTCCAAATGAAAGTAACAAGCATACTAACTGGTTATCACTCAGCAACATACACAGGCCATTCACTGTTTGTCAAGCTCTGTGCAAAGCTCTTGGCAAACAGCTCCTCCAACACTCCACGTGAGGCACATGCATCATCGTTCTCATCATCACCTAAGGCCAAAAAAGGTTAATTAGGGGCTAGGAGATGGCTCAGCAGCTAAATGTACTCACTGCCCAAGCCTGACGACTTGAGTTTGGATCCCCAGAACCCACACAAAGCTGGACACTGGTAAGCGAGATGGAAGTGGAGGTGGGAGAATGCTAGAGGCATGTGGGCCCGCTGGCCTGGTGAATGCAACAGTGAGTGAGAGAGACTGCCTCAAGCAAGGTGGAAGGTAAGGGCTGACACCCAAAGTTATCCTCTGACCTCCATGCACACCGTGTATACCATGCATAAGCTTGAACTATCACTCTCTCTCTCTCTCACACACACCACACACGCATACACAAAGGCAAAAAAAAAAAAAAAAAAAAAAAAAAAAAAGAAATTTTGGCTGGAGAGATGGCTCAGCAGTTAAAGGCACTTGCTTGCAAAGACTAACAGCCTGGGTTTGATTCCCCAGGACCAGCATAAAGCCAGACACATCAAGTGGCACATGTGTTTGGAGTTCATTTGCAGTGGCAGGACGCCCTGGCACACCCATTCATTCTATCTCCCTCCCTCCCTCCCTCTCTCCTTGCAAAAAATAAAATATGTATGTATGTATGTATGTATGTATGTATGTATGTATGTAATTGTTTTTAAGAACACAGGCACAAAGAGCTAACAGTGGTGACTGCAGTTTCCAGGAGGGGAGGAGACATCAGGGCAGCTCCTGAAGACAAACCACTGCCACTCTCTGAGGGAGCTGGACAGGACTAGTGGGGTGACTTGGGGTTGGCCTGTGGGAATCTATTATATATACTGGCCAGTTTGCACAAGGAAGCTCCACGTGGAGAGCAGCGGTACCAGCACGAGCTGGGAACAAATTTCTCAGCAGTGTCCATGAGAAGCCACCTGCCCCAGGACACTTGGACTGGGGACCTCATCAGCCACTCTTTGCTGTCTGTCTTAGAGCCAGGGTCACATGGAAGTGCACAGGAGAGTAAAGGGGGGTGGGGCAGCAATGAAGCCAGCCAGACAGAATGGAGGCCACGTGAAGCACTACCTCAGCCTTCAACTAAGGACCACATGTAGCTAAAGTCCAAGTGCCACTCTGAAAAAAAAGTAAGAAAATGCAGTAAGCATTAAGTTTTGAGCTTTTAACAGTTAAAGGTGCTTGCTTGCAAAACCTAACGGCATGGGTTCAATTCCCCAGGACCCACGTGAAGTCAGATGCACAGTTAGTCTGCAGTGGCAGATGCTGACACCACCCATTCTCTGAAATAAATACTTTTTTAAAGTTTTGAGCTTTAAGAGTTTTTTTTTTTGTTGTTGTTGTTTTGTTTTTTTGGTTTTGCGACGTAGGGTCTCACTCTGGTCCATGCTGACCTAGAATTAACTATGTAGTCTCAGGTGGCCTCGAACTCTCGGCGATCCTCCTACCTCTGCCTCCCGAGTACTGGGATTAAAGGCGTGCGCCACCACGCCCAGCAAGCTTTAAGAGTTTTAAAGAAAGGTTTCAGTTGAATTAAATACAAATTCAATTCAATTATAATCATGTTTTCCAATCCCTGAGATCTCTGTTGCCTGCATCTACATGTGCTTCTAAGAGGGACACTGTCACATCCATCTTGGGACACTGACAATGGGAAAAGAAGAGCAAGTGACATAGGGCCTGCCCAGGCCAGCATGAGGAAGGGTAACTGAGGAGCTAAAATGAACTCCGAGCAAATTCAGTCAGCAAAAGCGCAATTCCAAAGGAAGCCAGGCAGCGTCATTCCAAAAGCAATTGCAATTCGTCATTCCAAAGGCAGCGCAATTCCAAAGCACGTCATTCCAAAGACAGCAATTCCAAAGGCAGCCCTTTCCAAAGGCAGCATTATTCCAAAGGCGCAGCATTATTCCAAAAGCGTCATTCCAAAGGGCGTCATTCCAAAGGCAGCGTCATTCCAAAGGCAGCATTATTCCAAAGGCAGCATTATTCCAAAGGCAGCATTATTCCAAAGGCAGCGTCATTCCAAAGGCAGCATTATTCCAAAGGCAGCGCAATTCCAAAGGCAGCGTCATTCCAAAGGCAGCGCAATTCCAAAGGCAGCGTCATTCCAAAGGCAGCATTATTCCAAAGGCAGCGCAATTCCAAAGGCAGCATTATTCCAAAGGCAGCGTCATTCCAAAGGCAGCATTATTCCAAAGGCAGCGTCATTCCAAAGGCAGCATTATTCCAAAGGCAGCGTCATTCCAAAGGCAGCGTCATTCCAAAGGCAGCGTCATTCCAAAGGCAGCATTATTCCAAAGGCAGCATTATTCCAAAGGCAGCATTATTCCAAAGGCAGCGTCATTCCAAAGGCAGCATTATTCCAAAGGCAGCGTCATTCCAAAGGCAGCGCCATTCCAAGCAGCCACCCCAGAGACCAACTCCAAATGTCTCCGCCTTCCAGGAGGAAAATCTACTCAAGAGGAAGCCAAACCACCAACTATGAATTTTCTTCCTTTCTGATAAGAAAACACACAGGATACACAGATATGCTCAAGATGGGAAGCCCCATGAATTTGGTTGTTGCTGGCTGGAGATTAAAAGGAAAAGGCTGGTGGCTCTTCTGGGGAGTCTGAGGGCATTCACGTTCGTAGCTGGTACTGGAAGGCGTCCATATGAAGCTGCTGTTCTTCCTTTCCCTTCCCTTGGCAGATGTGCGCACTCGCACGTGCCCTTCCTCGCCTCCCGTTTGGGGACAGCAGGCTCTCTGGTTCATGCTGCTTTCTGCTGCAGGCCAGCGAGCGTTCAGGGGACCACCTGTCTCAGCCTCACTTCTTCCCCCAGGTGCCCTGGGGTTACATACACTAGTGCTACAACGTCTGCTTTATGAAGGACGTGGGGATCTGAACTCAGGTACTCACACTCTTGCTTTATTCACAGAGCCACCTCCCAGTCCCCCCCCCTTTTTTTTGATTTTTCGAGGTAGGGTCTCGCTCTAGCCCAGGCTGACCTGGAATTCACTATGTAGTCTCAGGGTGGCCTCGAACTCAAGGTGATCCTCCTACCTCTGCCTCCCCAGTGCTGGGATTAAAGGCATGCACCACCACGCCCGGCTCTTTTTCCCCTTTTGAAGCAATTTGAAACCAGATTAAAAAAAAAAAAACAGAAACAGAAAACCCCTGAAATTTAATAGGCTATGAGAATTCTTTTCACTCTGAGTGAGCAGAAGTCGGTTAAAATGCCTTGTCTCAGGGTGTCCTCGACAGAGGCAATGCCAGCCAGCCTTTACCCAGCACGCCACCCAGGCCCACATTTGCGCATTAGTTCCTCACCACCAATCTACCAGGTGGAGAAAAGCTTGCCTGAGGTCTCAAAGACTGTGGCAGAGGTGGGACAGAAGCAGCAATGACTACACAAATGACTTCCTACAGACTGGACTCTCAGTGAGCACACATGAGGCTGGAACGGAGTCTGCCAGACAATCCAGCTGACAATTGCACTGCAGCTCCCAGGGCCAGACCCATACACAGGTGCAGTATTTGTACTGGCTTGCTTTCTTTTTCTTTCTTTATTTCTCTATCATCTATCAATCATCCATTTATTTTTGAGATGGGAACCCACTCTGTAGCCTCGCACTTGCTATGCAGCCCAGGCTGGTCTGAAACTCCAGGTCCTCTTGCCTCAGTGTCCCCAGTGCTGAGATTACAGGTAGGCACTATCATGCCCGCCCACAGAAGGCACCCAGGCCGGCTTTCATTCAGTACTCCACCGTCTCCGCTTGCACTAGCTTTACAGTTTTAAGAATGTTCAAACCCACCCAGTGAGTGGCTGAGAAAACAACAGGCCCTAAGAGTCTATCAAGTTCTCCAAAGCCACCTCATCAGTGTCCACATTCTAACCAAGAGGACAGCCTCATTCTGATAAGGAAATGCCTGAAATGGGACCAGGAGCTTTTTTACAAAAGTATTTATGGAAACACTGGATATGATTTTAAAACTTTAGTTACAAAGTTTATTAAACAAAGATCAACAACAGAACATTTTCCAGTCTCTAGAGATACCTAAGATGAGACAAGCCAACAGAACTTCACATATCCAAGATTACAGGAAGCTTTACAAAATAAAGAGCTGCAAGGCTAAATATAAAAAGTCACTTATGAGGGCTCGAGAGATGGCTTAGTGGTTGTGTGCTTCCTGCACCAGCATGAGGGTCTGAGACTGCCAGAGTTCAAATCTCCAGATCCCACACAAATAGCTGGGCATGGCCATACACACCCAGTTCCACTAGGGGAGAATCATTGGCACTCTGCCAGCTCCAGAAACAGTAGAGACTCTGGCTCACAACAAGGTCCAGGCAAAGGAGTGATACAGTGGGACCCCTGATGTTCCACTGGTGAGCAACCCCCCAAAGGTGCACATGTGGGGCACCACACCCTATCTCTCACCTCCCGCCTTCACTCCCTCTCTCACACAGACACACATATCACAATGAAACTAAAATATAAAGCACAAAACATTTTATTTTTATTTATCTATTTTTATTTTTTTGGTTTTCTGAGGTAGGGTTTCACTCTAGTCCAGGCTGATCTGGAATTCACTATGTAGTCTCAGGGTGGCCTTGAACTCACAGTGATCCTCCTACCTCTGCCTCCCGAGTGCTGGGATAGAAGGAATGTGCCACCACGCCCAGAAAGCAAAGCACAAAACATTTTAGAAGTTGGGCGTAATGGAATATGCCTGTAATCCCAGGACTTGAGAGGCTGAAGCAGGAAGACAGTCATGAGTTTGAGGCCAGACTGGGCTAAATAAGTGAGTTTAAGGCCAGCATGGGGTGAGACCCTGTTTCAAAAACCCAAAAAGAAAAAATATATATACAAGAAGAAAAATCAGTATTCAATAAAGAGTAAGTATTTTCTACTGTAACACTTAAGGCAAATGTTATTTATCCATATTAACAATTGTGAATTAACTATATATTAATGCTATTCCCTTTTGGTTAGAGAAGTTTCTCTTTTCAGATGGCAGTGACCACTGGGATGATGCAGAAGGCATCATGGTGCTGAGAAGTGACAGTGTCCAGCACTGAATCATCTCCATCACATCCTCCAAGGCTCAAGGTCCATGGTGGAAGAGGTGGTGGGAAGAACATAAGAGCCAAAGGAAGGGTAGGACTGCTTACAATGCACTCTTCCAGACACAAAATGGCCTGGATATCCATGACCTCACAGTGCCTGACACTACCTACACAAGACCCTCATAATAGGAGGAAAAGATGATGACATCAAAATAAAAGAGAGACTGAGAGGGGGAGGGGATATGACGGAGAGACGAGTTGCAAAGGGGAAAGTGAGGGAAGAGGGAATTATGGTTTATTGTCTATAATTATGGAAGTTGTCAGTAAAATTTTTTAAAATTATGAATTGAATAAACTAGGGAGGACAGTGGCCCATCCTCTCCGATTCCCCATGCTTCCAACCCTATACCAGCCTCGACACAGCAGATCAGTGTGACAGTCCATGGTCATGGGGAGGGAGAGAGTGCGGCTGGTTGCTGGCCAGGCTAGGGCAAACCCTGGCTCGACTCACATTAACCGTGTATACCTCAAACCAGAACTTCTCCCCCATCAACACCAACACCGCCTAAGACTGTCTTCCCTGCTTGTCTCGCCATCACCACCATGCAACCCAGCACGCTTCCGGCCCTGCACCAATCAATGGCAGCTTGGGTTTGGCAGGCATCCACCTATCATGATTGCATTTCCCAGGGGGGTCCAATGGTGGTCTCAGCTCCCGTTTGGGTAAAGGTCACTCTCTCCCCTCCAGGCTGACTTGAGGTTGATCTAGGTGGAGCTCACGGGTACTTGTCACTTCGCATAGCTCTAGGATATATGGCAGAGACCACTGAAGCCACTCCAGGCTCACAGCAGGAGAAAAAAGTGCTGAGAGGCCAAGTTCTTGGTTGTTCAAACCTCCTGCCAGATGGAAGCAGGGCTCCAGGTCATTAGTGTGTTTCCTTTTGCAGAAGCTCATCTGAGGCACTGGGTGTTGCGTTTTTGGCTGTCTCCATCTGAGCACACCTAGCACTCCTAGAACAGTGACTCGGTACACAGCAGCCCACAGCGCAGGGCCTGGATCCGGTTCCTAATCCCAGTTCTGCCAATTACCAGCTACGTGACTGTGGGCATGCACCAGGCGATTTCCTCATCTGTTACCTGACCTGACCCAGCCCCAGAGGTTGATGGGAAGGTGTTGCCATGAGCATCAGAGGCTCAGTCTTCTGCCCAATGGTGACTGACTCAAAGCCATCACCATGCCTGGCCTCTCAGGAGCCTACATTACATACTTCCTACCAAACTTCAAATCTGACATTTCCCAAGCTCATCTCACCGTGTCTCCAGAAACTGCTTGATGGGGGGCCATTCTCCTCTGCCTGGCCACCTGGATCCTGGAGTCTTCAGACCCAAACTTCATCCTTGTTTCCAGAGGACCCCAAAGTCCTAGTCAGTCCTTGCAGCCTGGCAGGGAGTTGGCTGGGGACACATCTCGGTTGGTAGAATGCTTGCCTGGTATTCATGATACCCAGAGTTTGATCCCCAGCACCATACAAACCAGGTGTGGAGGTGCACGCCTATAATCCCACCACTAAGCCTTGGCTGCACAGCAAGTTATAGGTCAGCCTGGGATACCTGAGACGCTGGCTCCCTGGCTCAAAAAATAAAAAATAAAAAGGAATTCTATCTCATCCTCCTTGGGGCTTCCTTTCTTTCCACACCCAGGACAGATGATCTGCTAAATTGCTTCTTCCTCAGCCTCACCCTGCAAACTAACTTTTGAGGAATTCACTCTTGCAACTTCTACAGTCAAGCTCCTTGGCACCACCTGAAGAGGTTGTGTGTGGACTGACAGAGCCAACAGCTCTGACTCACGCAGACTTTCAGATTCCATCACTCCTCAAAATCATTACTTTAAACCTCTTGTCACTCTCCTCTCCTGTCAAAATCGCACTCCAACTTTCCAATTCATTGGGAAGAGATGTGTCCTAGGTCCCTGAAGCACTTAAGGCAACTGGAAGGAAACTTCCTAGACTTCTTACCTAAGTCTGTGTCCCTCCACGGGAATGACTGACAGGATGGTGTGTGACACAGGAACACGTGGGGCTGCTGAGATTTTTAAACTACACGAACATCGCCTGGCACCTTGTTAAAGAATGTGTTCTTAACTGGGTGTGGTAGTGCACACTTTAATCCCCCAGCACTCGGGAGCAGAAAGATAGGAGGACTGTTGTGAGTTCAAGGCCAGCCTGGAACAACAGAGTAAGACCCATGTCAGGCTGGGCTAGAGTGAGAGCCTACCTTGAAAACAAAACAAAAAATGTGTTCTGGCCAGGTGTTGTAGCACCTGCCTTTAATCTCAGCACTCAGGAGGCAGAGGTAGGAGGACTGTTTTAAGTTCAACGTCAGCTTGGGACTACAGAGTGAGTTTCAGGTCAAGCTGGACTAGAGTGAGACCCTACCCGCCCCCCCATATATATGCCAGCTGGGTGTGGTGGTGCACACCTTAAATCCCTGCACTTGGGAGGCTAAGGTAGGAGGAAGGATCGCCATGAGTTCCAGGCCACCCTGAGACTACATAGTGAATTTCAGGTCTGTCTGAGCTAGAGTGAGACCTTACACAACAAAGTGTGGACTCAGGTCTGAACTAGGGCCAAGGCTCTGCATTTCTTCCAGCAACCCCTGCTGCTGGCTTGGGCGGCATGGGTGCAGAGAAGGAGGCAGTCACTGCACTCTTCTCACCTCCCCAGAGCCCAGGAACCCCAGCCCCACACCTGCCAGTCTGCCGCATCTGCTCCTCTATCAGCTGCTCCCTCCTCAGCACACAACACTTGTATCTCTTCTACCTTCCAATAAATCTTTCGTTGTCCTTGTTGCTACTAGCCAAGTTTCCACGAAGAGAGTCTAAAGCACGGCTTCCCAACCCTTCTCACCTCACGGAACCCTCGTTTCAGTCACGCTTGCCACACCGCTCCCAGGCCAAAGCAAGTATCCAACATCAACCCTTGTTAGTAAAAAGAGGTCAAAACACTGAGTTTTTGTTTGTTTTTTTCTTTCCCCAGACAGGGTCTTGCTCTAGCTCAGGCTGACCTGGAATTCACTATGTATTCTCAGGGTGGCCTCGGACACATGGTGATCCTCCTACCTCTGCCTCCCAAGTGCTGGGAATAAAGGCGTGCACCACCACACCTGGCTCTACACACTGAGTTTTAAACCTTAGCAGTTTTCTGCCTGCTGGGTGCTACACAATTTTTCAAGCAAGCACCTTTAACCAGTGAGCCATCTCCCTAGCCCATGTGCAACTTTAACCAGTAAGGCAATCCTCCCACCTCTGCCTCCTGAATCCTGGTGAAGAAGGAAGAATGGATGGATCATAGAGGTGTAATATAGTACCCAGTGCTATAGGAAATTGAGAAAAAGAGAGGGAATATGGATACTAATGGAGCAGACCAGCACTTTTTCAAAGCAAAGCACAGATACCAAAACTTTAAAGTGCTGACTTCAAAAAAACAAAGCTTGCCAGACTGATGTGGTGACACATGCCTTTAATGCCAGCACTTGGAGGCAGCGGTAGGAGGATCGTTGTGAGTTCGAGGCCGGCCTGAGTCTACATAGTGAATTCCAGGTCAACCTGGGCTGCTGATCAAGACCCTACCTCCAAAAACAAACAAACAAACAAAAAAAGTCAGCTCCAAGCCTGGCATGGTGGTGCATGCCTTTTTTTGTTTTAATTCCAGCACTCGGAAGGATGACTGAGTTTAAGACTAGCCTGGGCTAGCATGAGACCCTGCCTCAAAGAAAGAAAAAAGGTTAGCTTCACAAGATATGTCTCAGAAGAGCTTTTGAAGGCTAGTGTCGCAGGAAGTTAAGGAACAGGAAGTGAAGGCTGATGGCACTGCCTAAGTGAGACACTGTGGGGAAGGGAGAGAGCCCACACACAGAGTTAACAAGGTGCAGAACATGGAAACCAATTTGGGGAATTAAAAGGCCCTTTTTGCTTTTGCAAACTTACTGATTTTGAGAAGCGCTTAAGAGCTAATAAATGTGCTGGGCGTGGTGGCGCACGCCTTTAATCCCAGCACTTGGAAAGCAGAGGTAAGAGGATCACCATGAGTTTGAGGCCACCCTGAGACTACTATAGTGAATTCCAGGTCTGCTTGGGCTAGAGTGAGACTCTACCTCGGAAAACCAAAAAAGAGTTAATAAATGTGCTTTGGGTGTGTAGGATAGTGGCCAAACATCCAAACATGATCAACACCAGTCTTCTCAGACCTAAAGGGAATCAGGATCTGCCCTACCCTGGTCTGGGGCAGATGTAGGAGACTTGCAGGGATCTGAGCTTCAGTACTGACTGGCAAGGAACCACCACAGCTCTGAATATGCAGTTCAGTTCATTTGAAAATCAACCTGCTGAAATACTTACACTTTATATATAGCAAAATAACATTTCATTCTGGTGGGTTTTTTCTTTCTTTCTTTCTTTCTTTCTTTTTTTTTTTTTTTTTTTTTTTTTTTTTTTTTTTTTGTTTTTTGAGGTAGCGTCTCATTCTAGCCCAGGCTTTCCTGGAATTCACTATGTAGTCTCAGGGTGGCCTCAAACTCATGGTGATCCTCCCAAGGATTAAAGGTGTATGCCACCATGCCCAGCCTTTTTCTTTCTCTTTATTGAAACAAGAAAAAAAAAAAAAAGCATTTGCTTAGAAATCTTGTTTTGGGCTGGGCATGATAGAGCACGGCTTTAATCCCAGCACTCAGAGGCAGAGGTAGAAGGATCACCATGAGTTCGAGGCCACCCTGAGACTACATAGTGAATTCCAGGTCAGCCTGGACTAGAATAAAACCCTATCTTGAAAAAACCAAAAAAAGAAAAAAGAAAAGAAAAAGAAAGAAAGAAAGAGAAAGGTTTGTTTGATGACTCAACTTATCAAACTTGCCAAAAACACATTTTTTTTTTTGTTTTGTTTTTGAAACAAGTAACTTTGTTTGATGACTCAACTTATCAAACTTGCCAACTTACCACTTTTTTTTTTTGTTTTGTTTTTTGAAACAAGTAACTCTGTATGTAGCACAGGCAGGCCTATAACACACAATTCAGCTCAGACTGGCTTGAACGCACAACCACCTTCCTGCTTCAGCCTTCCAAGTGCTGGTATTCCAAGCCTGAGCAATCACACTCAGGTTCCAGTTAAGACATTTCTAGGGCCAGGGAGATGGTTCATCAGGTAAGAATGCTTGTTGCACAAGCATGAGGACTTGAGTTCAAACCCCAGAACCCACGGAAGAAGCCGGCCATGGTTGCACACACCAGTGCTGGGGCAGCAGGGCCACTAAGACTCCCTGGTCAACCAGTCTAAGAAACAGGGAGCTGCAGCTTCAGTGAGACTGTTTCAGAGACAGAGAGAGAACAATAAAGCATGCACGAGCCCACGTGCACGTGCGCGCACATACACGCACGAGAATTTTCCAGTGAGACTGTCTCAAGGAGAGAGCGAGAACAATAAAGCATGCGCGCGCGCGCACACACACACACACACACACACAAGAGAATTTTCCCTAATACGCCTTTAATCCCAGCCCTTGGGAGGCAGAGATAGGAGGATCGCCATGAGTTCAAGGCCATCCTGAGAATACATAGTGAGTTCCAGGTCAGCCTGGGCTAGAGTGAACCCACTTTGGAAAACCAAAAAATTTTTTAAAAAGAATTTTCCCTAATACACAAAGCATTATCAAGTAGTACACCTGAAAATAAATACAGCAGACCTGAAAAAACACACAAGTTGAAACATGCTTTCTGCCTAACATCAGCCTATCTTAGCTACGGGATTTGTAATGAGTTTTTAGTTTTCGTTTTTTTAAGTTATTCTGGGTCTGCTTCTTCAACTATAAAAATGAGAGAAATAACTGACTGTATGAGCCACAATACTCTCCTCATGTTCCAATGACTGAATGAGGTAAGCTGGGTAGGAAGTGCATGCAGCACTGCTTGGCACCATGTAATACACACTTGGTCTCTGTTAGTAATACAGGTATTTCAACAACAAAAAAAAAGTGAACAAAACTAGCAATTTACCTCTAGAAATGGTTTGTACCCAAAACAAACAAAGCAACTTTACAGTTGTTTGTCAGAGCCAACCGGGAGGAGTGAGTGACAGTGTTCAGGGCTTCCTTTCCTTAGACAGCATCACACCCTGCTGCTGCTGAGCGCCACCTCCTCCATGATGGAGTGCTGCACCCTGATTACCTACCCACTGGAGGATGGACACGGACTATCTATCATTTAGGGACCTAAGGAATAAAATGCTCACGTCTTTGTGGGGACAGTTTCCCAATTCTCCTGGAAGTAGTACTCAGAATTCCTGGGCCATGTTCTGAGTTTATATTTAACTTTGTTTTCTGAAGAGGCTGTACTGTTTTGAATTCCCTGAGTAATGAATGTTTGAGGCAGTGTGTGAGGCCACCAGTTGCTGCAAACCTTGCTAGGATATGGTGTGGCCAGCATGTCTGTCCAGGCAATCCCTCTGTGGTTTTCCACTCCTGGTGACCAAGGATGCAGAGGATCTCTGTACTTGGCCATTCGTGGATCTTTGCTGAAATGCTTTTTGAAGTGCTTTGCCTACTTTTCTGTTGTTTGTCTTATTTTTTTAAATTTATTTATTTGAGAGTGACAGACAGACAGACAGAAAGAGAAAGAGGCAGGTAAACAGAGAATGGACGTGCCAGGACCTCCAGCCACTGCAAATGAACTCCAGATGCATGCGTTGAATAGATCCTTGAACCGGGGTCCTTAGGCTTCACAGACAAGCGTTTAACTGCTAAGCCATCTCTCCAAGCCCTGTCTTATTTTTGTCTTATAAGAATACTTGTGTTTGTGCAGAATGTGTGGTTTGGTGTATGCATGTGTGTGTGTGTGTGTGTATGTGTGATTTGGTGTATGCATGTGTGTGGGCTGATACTGTGACCCGTGTGTGTGATGTGTATGTGTGGTTTGGTGTATGCATGTGTGTGGGCTGATACTGTGACCTGTGTGTGTGTGTGTGTGTGTGTGTGTGTGGTTTGGTGTATGCATGTGTGTGGGCTGATACTGTGACCTGTGTGTGTGTGATGTGTATGTGTGGTTTGGTGTATGCATGTGTGTGGGCTGATATTGTGACCTGTGTGTGTGTGTATGTGTGGTTTGGTGTATGCACGTGTGTGTATGTGTGGTTTGGTAGATGCATGTGTGTGGGCTGATACTGTGACCTGTGTGTGTGCCTGCAGAGAACATCAGGTGTTCCCCCTCCATCACTCACTCACCTGTTTTTCCTTGAGACAGAGTCTCTTTTTATTTTTATTTATTTTTGTTTTGTTTTTCATGCATGTGTGTGGGCTGATACTGTGACCTGTGTGTGTGTGTGGTTTGGTGTATGCACGTGTGTGGGCTGATACTGTGACCTGTGTGTGTGCCTGCAGAGAACATCAGGTGTTCCCCCTCCATCACTCACTCACCTGTTTTTCCTTGAGACAGAGTCTCTTTTTATTTTTATTTATTTTTGTTTTTCATTCATTATTCATCAGATAGAGACAGAGAGGAAAAAACAAAGAGGAGAGAAAGAGGCTGACAGAATGAATATGGACACACCTGGGCTTCCTGCCACTGCAAACGAACTCCAGGTGCATGTGCCACTTACTGCATCTGGCTTACGTGAACACTGGAGAATCAAACCTGGGTCGTTGGGCCTTGTTAAACTGCTAAGCCACCTTTCCAGCCCAAGACAGTGTCTCTTAATGATGTCAGAGCTTGCCAGTTTTCAAAAGTCCTAGTGATTCTCCAGTCCCTGCTCACCACAGGACTGGGGTTACAGACATGTATGGCCATGCCCCTCTGTTTATGTGGGTGCTAGGGAATCAAACGCATGCAATCTCAGGCCCCGGTGCTTATGTAGAAGGCACACTTAACTGCTGAGTCGACTCTGCAGAGCCCCCAAGAATTCTTCATAAAAATCCCAGGCAGGGGCTGGAGAGATGGCTTAGCTGATAAGGCGCCTGCCTCCTAAGCCTAAGAACCCGGTTCCGCCAGATGCAAAAGTGACGCAAGGGTGCAATGCTGCACTTGACCACAAGGGGAACACACATCTGGATTTCGTTCTCAGCAGCTGAGAGACTGCTGGCGCGCCCATCTCTGTCTTCCTCTCCCTCTCTCTCTGTCTCTGTCTCTCTCAAAAAAAAAAAAAAAAAAAAAAAAAAAAAACCCCAGGCAGGTTTCTTTTTATTTATTTATTTGAAAGAAAGAGAGACACAGAGTGAGTATGGGCATGCCAGGACCTCCTGCCTTTGCAAACAAATTCCTGATGCACGCACCATTTTGTGCATCTGCCTTTATGTGGGTACCATGTAATTGGACCTAGGCTGTCAGTCTTTGCAGGCAAGCACCTTTAACTACTAAGCCATCTCTCCAGCACCCAGACACAAGTCTTTTGGCAGATATTTTTTGTAAATATTTTCTCTCTAGAGGGTTTGCTTTTTTATATTCTTAATCATATTTTTAAATTAAATTATTTTAAATTTATGAAAAAAGGGAAAGAAAGAGGGAGAAAATGGATATGCACCCAGGCCTCTTGACATTGCAAACAAACTCAAGACATATGTACCACTTTGTGCATATGGCTTTCAGTGGGTACTAAGGAACTGAACCTGGTCCATTGGGCTTTGTAGGCAAGTGTCTTTAACAGCTGAACCATCTCCCCAGTCTTTAATGGTGTCTTTTGATAAGGAAAAGATTTTAATGCTGAGAAAACCCAAGCTCTCAATATATATTTTTTAGTGCTGTTGTCTGGGTCAGCTGCCTATTAATTCAGAGCAATATAATGTGGTTTTTTTTTTTTTTTTTTTTTTTTTTTTTTTTTTTTTTTTTTTTTGGTTTTTTGAAGTAGGATCTTACTCTAGGCTCAGGCTGACCTGGAATTCACTATATGGTCTCAAACTCACAGCAATCCTCCTACCTCGGCCTTCCAAGTGCTGATATAATGATTTTATATTTAGAAAAAACTTAAAGTCCAACCTTTCCCCCACGATGTGCAAGACTTCTATAGCTGAAATACACACTAGTAATTCTCAAACTTAAAAGACAGCAAATCTCCAAAGATGAAATAGTTCCTCTTTTGAATTTTTATTCATTTGCATGTGTGTATGTATGTATAAATATGCCAGAGTCTTGCTTCGGTGAACAAATGCCTTCTGGGCCATCTCCTCAGACCAAAGATGATGCAGTCTATATTTTTTTTTATAATTTTTTTTAAATCTTTTTAAATATTTTATTATTTATTTATTTATTTGAGAGAGAGATACAGAAATAGGCAGGTAGAGAGAGAGAGAAAATGGGTGCGCCAGGGCCTCCAGCCACTGCAAACGAACTCCAGATGCATGCACCCCCTTGTGCATCTGGCTTACGTGGGTCCTGGAGAATCAAGCCTCGAACCGGGGTCTTTAGGCTTCATAGGCAAGCATTTAACCGCTAAGCCATCTCTCCAGCCCCAGTCTATATATTTTTAAAATATTTTATTTATTTTTAAGCAGAGAGAAACAGAGAGAGAGATAGAGTGTATCAATGTACCAGGGCCCCCAGCCACTGCAAATGAACTCCAGGTGCATGGCTCATGGGGGTACTTGGAGAATCGAACCTGGGTCATTATCCTTTACAGATAAGCAACTTAACCACTTAGCCTTCTCTTCAGCCCTGAGACAGGCTATATTAATCAAGGTATTGTATAACTCAAAACAATTACTCTTCCATATATGCCTTGATGGTTTATACTTGCCAAGAAAAAATACATACATAAATACACACACACACATTTTGAGGTAGGGTCTTGCTCTAGCCCAGGCTGACCTGGAATTCACTACGTAGTCTCAGACTGGCCTTGAACTCACAGTGATTCTCCTACCTCTGCCTCTTGAGTGCTGGGCTTAAAGGCTTATGCCTGCCATGCCCAACTTGTATTTTTATATGCATGTAGTTTAGCTTCATTTCCCTCTTAATTCCTCATTTTCAAATAGCTTTTGTTATTGGTGGTGTTACATGGATCATTTTACTCACTGTCAATAGAAAAACTGTATCTCAGACTCCTTAGTAGAAGAGTTCACCACTAAAAATGTTAAGGACAAGCTGGGCGTGGTGGCACACACTTTTTTTATTTTATTATTTTTTTTATTTATTTTTGGAGAGAGAGACAGAGAGAGATAGACAGAGAGGGAGAGGGAGACAGAAATGGGCGCGCCAGCAGTCTCTCAGCTGCTGTGATCGAAATCCAGATGTGTGCGCCCCCTTGTGGGCAAGTGCGGCATTGCGCCCTTGCGTCACTTTGCATCTGGCTAAACGTGGGACCTGGAGATTGGAACCGCTGGACATTGGAACCAGCGTTCTTAGGCTTGGCAGGCAGGCGCCTTAGCCTCTAAGCCATCTCTCCAGCCCTGGCACACACTTTTAATCCCAGAACTTGGGAGGCTGAAGTAGGGGGAATGTTCTAAGTTCAAGATCAGCTGGGCTATACAGTTAGACTCTGCCTCAGATTTAAAAAAGAAAGAAAAGGAAGAGTTAAAGAACAATCAATTTAGAAAAATAAAGTCACGTCTCTAATCCTAGCATTGGGGAGGTAGAGGCAGGAGGATCAGAGTTCAAAGCCAGTTTTGGCTACACGATCAGTTTCAGGCAAGCCTAGGCTATATGAGACCCCATCCCATCTAAAAAAAGAAAATCCAAGACAGGGAGAGGGGGAAAAGCTGTGGACCCTACAATTTCTTTAAAGAAACACAGCCTTCTTAAATGCATTTTTAAAATTTTTACTCATTAGAGAGGAGGGGAGAAAGACTGCCAGGGCCTCTAGCACTACAAACAAGCCTAGGCGCATACACAGCCATGTGCAGGTTCTGGGAAATCGAACCTGGGTCCTTAGGCTTCACAGGCAAGCACTTTAACAGCTAAGCCATCTCTCCAGCCTTTGAAATACATTTTTTGTTTTGCTACGTGAGCACCCAAGAAGTCTACAGTCTGGTAACAGCCACCACAGACATCTTTAAGGGTCAAGAAGCAGGCAGCATGATTGGGACACCATGGGTCTCTAAGTGCCTCCATCGTTTTAGGGAAGAAGAAATAACCTTTAGGATTTTATTTCTAAAGTTTCCTATTGTGCTGGGGGTGTGGCTCAGTGGTAGAGAATTCACCTAACATACAGAGGTCCTGGGTTTGAAGCTCAGCCCTAAAAATAAAGGCTTCCTATTAAATTATAGGCTTCATGATTTTAAAAAAATCGCATTAAGTAACACTGACAAATTATAAACCAATCAAACCTATGCTTGTATCAGTTAGAACTAAAGCATACAACTTCACCTGTGTCAGATACGATCCACTCACTCTAGCTTCTTTGCATACATGTCTAGTTTTCAGAATTTGCATCCATGACTTCAATTTTTAATACAGCAGGCACTGTGTGACATCAAAGCACAGTCCCTGGAAACCAGCAGCAAGAACAAATATTTCCTACACATGTTGAAGACACTTTCCATCAAACCATTAGAGCTAACGAGGAGCCTTTAACGGAAGCAAGCCAATCAGATACATGGAGTCTAGTTTTGTTTCTGTTGGTGAAGGTACCTGCCCCTCACCCAGCCTCCACCACCAGCCCTGAAGCACTGACGCATCTACAGAAGCTTTTAGCTTGAAAAATTCAGGTGACTCCAACGGCAATGCCAGTTACAGGTAAAATCAAAACCAGAAGCAAAACATCCCTGCTGGCAAGGAAGGCCGAGCAGAGGGCAAGGGGCACGGGACAAAGGAGGAATAAGGAGGAATTCCCCTTCTGCTTGTGGCAGTGGGCCAGTCTTTTCCCTGGGACTCACATTTGGATTCTAAAGCAAGAGCTGGCCTAGCAACATGTGAAATGTGTGCCCCAGGGGCATATCCCCAGTCACACTTCTGCACTGGCACACAGGCTGCTTTGTTTCTTTCTATGAGGAAATCCTACGAGCCCGACAACTTCTAAAGACACCACTACACACGCTCATACACATCACTGGACTTCCCCCATGTGGGCCCGAGTAGCTCAGCTGCCTGCTCTCGTGGAGGGGAACCCCAAGGTACAGCTGTAAAGAGACCAAGTAAAGCAACTAAACAAGCCAGGCCTGGTGGTCCACACCTGTAATCCAGCTACACAGGAGGCTGAGACAGGAGGAACACATGGGCTACAATGAGTTCCAGGCAACTGTGACAAGGTCTCAGAGAGTGAAAAGAGGGCTGGGGATGAGCTTGCTTAGCACGCCAGAGGCCCTGGGTTTAATCCCTAATACAAAATCCAGAACATCTGGGTGTGGTGGGGCACACCTTTAATCATAGCACTTGGGAGGCAGAGATAGGAGGATCATCTTGAGTTGAAGGCCACCCTGAGACCGTAAATTACAGGTCAGCATGGGCTAGCGCAAAACCCTATCTCAAAAAAAAACAAGCCTGGTGTGGTGGCGCACACCTTTAGTCCCAGCACTAGGGAGGCAGAGGTAAGAGGATCACCATGAGTTAGAGGCCATCCTGAGACTATATAGTGAATTCCACGTCAGCCTGGGCCAGAGTGAGACCCTATCTTGAAAAACCAAACAAACAAAATCCAGAGCAAAAAGCTAAACACAACACAGCCCTCACTCCACAGCCAGACAGGTGATGCTCAAAACTGCTTTTGTTGGTTTTGGCTTTTTGGAGCTCACTTACAACAGGGACTTGTTTGCTTAGGGGATAGAAAGTAACAGTTTAATCAGACTTATAAGGAGTCCATATGAAAAACAAAATCAGGAATGCCAGCTTACAGAACTGCTTTACAGATGGGGCTGGGGAGATGGCTCAGCAGTTACAACTTATTTGCAAAGCCTGATGGTCAAAGGTTCACTTCCCCAACACCCATGTAAAGCCAGAGGCAAACCATGGTGCAAGCATCTGTGTTCATGTGCAGTGGCAACAGACCAGTGAGTCCATCACATAAGACCACCCTGCAGGAAGGGCATGGGACCGGTGCTTTTGTATCACCTCACCAAGTCTCTAGCCATAAGGTCTTTTGGGGAGGGGGGGGGGAGTTGTCCAGGTAGGGTCTCACTCTAGTGCAGGATGACCTGGAATTCACTAGATAATCTTAGAGTGGCCTTGAACTCACAGAGATCCTCCTACCTCTGCCTCCCAGAGTGCTGGGATTAAAGGTGGGTGCCACCAGGCCCGGCCAGCCATAAGGTCTTTAACTCAAGAAAGAAAAGGAGTGATTTTTAAAAAATTTAGACAGGTATGGTGGTACAAGCCTTTAATCCCAACACTCTGGGAGGTAGAGGTAGGAAGATCACTGTGAGTTCAAGGCCACCCTGAGACTACATAGTGAATTCCAGGTCAGCTGGGCTAGAGTGAGACCCTACCTCAAAACCCACCCCCCCAAAAAAAGAGAGGAAGAATTTTAAGTGAAAACAAAACAAAACAAAACAAAACAAAGCAGCCAGGTGTGGTGGCTCCCACCTTTAATCCCAGCACTCTGGGAGGCACAGGTAGGAGGATCACCCTGAGTTTGAGGCCAGCCTGGGAATACAGAGTGAATTCCAGGTCAGCCTGGGCCAGAATGAGAACCTACCTCGAAAAACCAAACAAAACCAAACAAAACACAGTTGGGCATGGTGGCACACGCCTTTAATCCCAGCACTGGGGAGGCAGAGGTAGGAGGATTGCCATGAGTTTGAGGCCACCCTGAGATTAAACAGTGAATTCCAGGTCAGCCTGGGCTAGAGACTCTACAAAAAACAACAACAAAGCAGTTTTAAGCCATATATATCTGTAATGCCAGCACTCAGGAGGGTGAGACAGGAGGATTGACACGAGTTCAAATTCCAGGCCAGCCTGAGATGTACAGTGAAGGCCTGCCTCTAGAAAACAAAACTAAACTAACAAGGAAAAAAATATTCGGGCTGGAGAGATGGCTTAGCAGTTAAGGTGCTTGCCTGCAAAGCCAAAGGACCAAGGTTTGATTCCCCAGGACCCACGTAACCCAGCTGCACAAGGTGGCTCATGCATCTAGAGTTCATTTGCAGTGGCTAGAGACCCTGGTATGCCCATTCTCTCCCTTCCTCCCTCTCTCTCTGCCTCTTTCTCTCTCAAATACATAAAAATAATTTTTAAATATTCAAAAACACTGTAGGACTGTAATCACCTCAAACTATAAACACTTCTTGTACAACAGCTCTTGGGTTATTATTTTTTTTAACCAACTCTGTACTCTGAGAATGAACACAGTTTAAGAGTCACAATTAAACAAAAGTAAGAGGTGACAGCTTTAAAGGTGGAAACACTGGAATGTTTCTCAAGGCCAAACCGAAGTGACTGCTCTACCCCACTCTGCTGTACCACCTCTCTCCGGCCCCTTAACACAGTCACATGGCTAGCCAGGTCAGCTGCTTTCCTACCCAGCCTGCTTTACTGAGCCAATTCAGTCTCTCAATCAACAACACATATGTGCTGGAGACCACAAGGCTTTTGGATCCTTTCTCACCTTGATGAGGCCATGCCCGCTTTTGTTAAATAAACTCTTAAACCCATCTTTGGGGTTGGAGAGATGCCTCAGTGGTTAAAGGCACTTGCTTGCAAAGCCTGATAGCCCAGGTTTGATTCCCCAGTACCCATGTAGAGCCAGATGCACAAAGGGACACATGTGTCTGGAGTCTGCTTGCAGAGGCAAGAAGCCCTGGTATGCCCATTCTCATTCTCTCTTTCTCTTTCTCTCTAGCAAATAAAATTTAAAAATCTTTGATGTAGTTAAAATTCAAAGGAAGTGACAGCTCTAGTGACATGAGGAGTTTACAGTTCTGCCATGAAGAGTCTGTGTATCAGGCACATGGGACAAGGCTCTGTGCTAGGTCACACGGAAGGAAGGTACCTGAGAGATCACTTTCAACATCACACCTGATGGCCAGCTTTGAGGAGGCAGCATTTCCAGAAGACCCTCGGGCACTAGTGCACTGAGGAGGCAGATGGGGAGGGAGTACAATATTGGGGCTGTGTCACAATCTATCACCCCACATGCTGGCTCCTGTCATAGGGAAAGGCACAAAACTACATTTCACCTTCAGAGCAGACCTTTCTCCCAGTACTTGAAGTTAAAAATACTTAAGCCAGGCCAGCCTGGGCTATTTTTATCTGGAAAATTAGGGGCCAGGAACAGCATGGTGAGCACAGAGAGGCAAGCTGACCACAACAGGAAAGAACGCTCGCTGACTGCAGGTCTCCTGTAGTTCTAGATGCGGGTGGGCAGGTGGTGAAGGGGGGTGAGGGACAGGCCCAAGGACAGCCAAGGACAAGTTACTGAGCACTAACACTAACTCACAGCAAGCACAGTTACCTGGAGCTCTGCCTCAGCAGGTGGCACCCCTGGTTTTCTCCCCTTGGTGCTTTGCAGAAAACACTTTCGTTTAAGACAGACTTTAAGACATTCCAGTGTAGCCCAGTCTGGCCCCCAATTCCCTATGTGGCGAGAATGACCTTAAACTCCTGATCCTCCTACCCTTCACCTACCAAGTGCTGGGATTACAGGCATGTGCCACTATCCTGGGCTTAGAAGAGAGCTTTTGAGAAAAAAAAAAGAGAGAAGTGGGGAACAAGTAGAGATCAGGAAGTGACCACGAGTATGCAGGCTGTCTGTCTTGGGCTAGCAAACAATCAAATCGCATCCTTTAGAAAAATCTCTACGATTTTTAAGAAAGATATTTTTAAAGAAAGATTTTGTGGTGTGTGTTTAATATGTGTGGGGTGTGTGTAGTATGTGTGGTGTGTGTAGTATATGTGGGGTGAGTATGTGTGGGGTGTATGCAGTATGTGTGTAGTATGTGTGGTATGTGTATGTGTGGCATGTGTAGTATGTGTGGCATGTGTGTAGTATGTATATGTGGGGTGAACATGTGTGGTGTGTTCACCTCATGCACTCAGATGCAGAGACCAGAGGACACCAGGTGTCCTCTCTGGCTCTTCTGCCTTGTTTCCTTGAGACAGTTTCTCACTGAAACTGGAGTTCCTCATCTTCAGTTAGACTGGCTCGTCACGGAGCCCCAGAGAGCCACCCCACCAGGTGCTGGGGCTGAGGTTCAAATCAGGTCCTCTTGCTTGTGCACAAAAGTGCTCTTACCTGTTAAGACATATTCCCAGCCCCTTACATAAGATTTTTAGTACATACATGACAGATGCATGCAAAAGAAAGCATTAAAGGAAAAACTGCTTTGCATAACAAAATGGATATAAAATGATTAAAAACTCCACTAGGGTGGTCCAGCAGAATTTCAGATATAACACCAAGTCCCAGAACTGAGGCCACCCAGATGATAAGACAGGGTACCATACTGACACAGCTTCCCCAGGAACAGTGTAAGCAGCATACCATTAGTTATGGGGACTGTCAAAGCCACTGCAGGACAGAGCCGTGATCTTCTCAGAGGAATAAGAGCAAGGCGGAGCATCTTGTACCACCACCGCAGGAAGAGCTGGGGAAGCCAGGCTCAAGGACCCCCAGAGGGTTCCTGTGGTCACACAGAAAGCACATGGCAGGAAGTGAAATATTCTTTTCAAAAGACAGCAAGGGATAGAATGGACTAGGAGACAAAGAGAGGAAGCCAGGTCTTCGGAATTCTCCAGAACAGAGATGACAGGTTTCAACAGGAAGGTGTAAGTAAAGCTGAAGGAGGAAGGTGGAAAAGAGAGCTTTCTTTTTTTCTTTTCTTTTCTTTTTTTTAAGACAAAGACTCACACAGTCCAGGCTGCTGCTGACCCACTATGTAGCCAAGAATGACCTTCCAGGCCTCAGCCTTCTTCCACCCCCAGCTGCTGAATTACAGCCATGCGCCAGTGTCCAGAGGTATGTGGTAGTAGATCAAATCCAGCCCTAAGAGATAACATTTATGTTTGCGTGTTTGCATGTGTGCATGTGTGTACAAACATGCCAAGGCCTCCTGCCACTGCAAAAAAAAAAAAAAGCGCAACTTTTTGCATACAGCTCATGAGGGTCACTAGAGAATTGAACCCAGGCTGGCAGGCTTTGCAAGCAAGTGCCTTTAACAGCTGAGCAATCTTCTCATCCCCAGGAGATACCTTTTATTTTTTAATTAATTAATTAATTAATTTATTTATTTATTTATTTATTTTGGTTTTTTGAGGTAGGATCTCACTCTGGTCCAGGTTGACCTGGAATTAATTATGTAGTCTCAGGGTAGCCTCGAACTCATGGCGATCCTCCTACCTCTGCCTCCTGAGTGCTGGGATTAAAGGCGTGCACCACCACGTCCGGCCTATTTTATTTTTTTAATTATTTGTTTTGCTTTTTTTTAGAAGGTTTTTCGAGGTAGGGTTTCACTGTAGCCCAGGCTGACCTGGAATTCAGTATGTAGTTTCAGGCTGGCTTCGAACTCACAGCAATCCTCCTACCTCTGCCTCCCAAGTGCTAGGATTAAAGGTGTGCGCCACCACACCCGGCTCATATACCTGCTTTTAAATTGAAGTTCTGAAGTTGTCTGAATTCAGATGAGATTACAGTTCCTGGGGACATAGTACATATTTGACTTTTCAGTTATTAATTTCAAACTGTTTCTCACATAATAAACTAACGTTTGCTCACATACTTTTGTGCCTCATTCTGGAGCTACAGCAAGATTTCCTGGCTTTAAAAGTCCTTGGACAGCCGGGCGTGGTAGTACACGCCTTTAATCCCAGCACACAGGAGGCAGAGGTAGGAGGATCGCCATGAGTTCAAGGCCACCCTGAGAGTACCTAGCGAATTCCAGGTCAGCCTGAGGTAGAGTGAGACCCTACCTCGAAAAACAACAACAACAAAAAAAGTCCTTGGACAGTACAGTCTAATTTCAACAGCATTAGTATGTGACAGCTGGGATGTCAACGGTAAGCCCAGTGCCAGGTTCCAGTAAAAGGGGTAAGTTCCCACACACCTCTGAGGTCTTCCCAGGTCATGTCATGGGGTCCTTGGTACTCTTGCTTCCATCCTTCATCCCCATGTCTGTTTCACACAACAGCCTTCAAGGGTGCAGGAGGGCCCAGCCTCCTCCCAGCAGCTGGGACTATACATGTGCCACCCAGCTGACTTACAGAGACCTTTTAGAGCAAACTGTTAGGGGTTGGGGAGATGACTCAGTAAAAAAAGTACTTGTTATGCAAGTGTGGGGACCTGAGCTGGATCCTATAGCAGGCTGCAATCCCAGCATGCCTACGGAAAGTGGAGACAGGAGAATCCCTGGAACCTTGGGGGGGGGCCAGCTTAGGGAACAGGGTGGGACGCAAACACTGACACCAAAGGCTGTCCTCCGACCCCCACTCGTGTCATACAAGCACCTGCACTCATACACATACATAAAAACAAACAAAAAACCATTGCAATGGCCTCCAACTTTACCCATCATAAAAGCCAGAACCCTACATACTTGCTCTCATTTTCTTCCCAAGTGCGTCCCTGGCCCCGTCTACCTCACTCATGAACTGTAGCACAGTGGCTTCCTTGTTGTTCACTGAATACACCAAGCACATCCCACAACAGGGCTTCTGCACCCACTGTTTAATACCTTTACTTCTACCATCCTCCTTGTTCACATCCACGGAACCCAGCCTCACACCCGTGCAGCCTGTATCAAGTATCATCTTATCCTCATCTTATCTGAGTGAACACTGCCCCCACCCTGTGCTGTTCCACTCCCATCCTGTGCACACGAACCTGGCCACTGTACATCATGTATTCCCTACCCTTCCTCTCCCCCAGGAGATTTCAGCTTTGTCAGAATGGTGGCATTTTCTGGTATCTTCTTCAGGCAGCAGAGCAACTTGGCCAATGTCTGTACACACTCAGTTCTCATAGGTATTTGCAGAATGAAAAGATACCAGAATAGGACTGAGGACAAGGGGCCAAGAGCACAAGCACTTTGTGACAAAACACTATCTGGGTCATAGGATAAGAACCTGAGAATGAGGGCTCCAGACTGAGGAAGACTTTATGGTGCACCAGCAAGCACACAGAGGTGGCAGACAATGTCCAAACCTTCCGAAGTAAAATTAGTTGAAAGCTGGATTGGAAGATGTGATTATGGGGGCTAGGAAAATAACTTAGTTGGTAAAGTGCTTGCCTTGCAAGCATGAAGACACGAGTTCAATTCCCAGAACCCATGTAAAATGTCGGGCAGGATGGCGTGTGCATGTAACTACAGCGCTGAGGAGGCAGAGACAGTTGGATCCTTGGATCTTGTTGGCCAGTGAGCCTAGCTGCATTGGCGCACTCCAGGCCAGTGAAAGACCCTGTCTCAAAGGATGTGGACAGTATGTCTGAGGATGAACTCAGACATAGGCACGCAACATGCATACACACTCACATACATGCACACACGTGTGCACAAAAGGGAAATGTGATGATGACATCCAAAACAGAGAGGTAGCGTTAGGGCTAGGGAGTGAAGTAACTGGTAAGGAAAGACTCCAGCAAGCCATCTGTGGGCTGTTTTGTTTTAAACAAGTGTTTGTTGGAGTCAAAGGCAAGCTGTGAAGGCTGCGCAGTAAAGGCTATGAACACCACTGATGTGACTTTAATCCCAGCACTCAGAAGGATTCAGAGTTTAAGGCAAGCCTGGGCTACAAAGGGAGTTTGAGACCAACCTGGACTACATGAAACACTGCCTAGAAAAAAACAGGTGTGTGTGGGGGTACTGGAGATAGCTCAGCCATGGTTCAATTTCCCAGCACCCATGTAAAACCAGATACAAGAGCTGGGCGTGGTAGCACACACCTTTAATCCCAGCACTGGGGAGGCAGAGGTAGGAGGATCGCCATGAGCTCAAGGCCACCCTGAGATAATAGTGAATTCCAGGTCAACCTGGGCTAGTGAAACCCTATCTCAGGGGGAAAACAAAAAACAGACAAAAATGTGGCACAAACACCCGGCATTTGTTTGTAGCAGCAAAAGACCCTGGCATGTATGCCCATACACACACATGCAAATAAGTAAATAAATATTTTAACAGGTTAAGGAGATGGCTCAGTGATTCAAGGCACTTGGTTGCAAAGCCTGCTGGCTTGGGCTCAGATGCACAAAGTGTGCATGCATCTGGAGTTTGTTTGTAGGGGCAAGAGACCCTAGAGTGCCCATACTCTTTTTCGGCTTACAAATAAGTATTTTTAAAAATTTTTTAAAGAAAAGGACAAGGGGGCTGGAGAGATGGCTCAGTGGTTAAGGCATTTGCCAGCAAAGCCTAAAAACCTGTGTTTGATTCCCCAGTACCCACATAAAACCAGATGCACAAAGTGGTGCATGTATCTGGAGTTCAGTTGCAGTGGCCAGAGGTACTGGCACGCACCCATACTCTCTCTGTCTCATTCTCTCTAGCTGTTTGCAAATAAATACTTTTTAAAACTTTAAAAAGAAAAGGATTAGGGTTATACCTCAGTAGGAGAGTGCTTGCTGGGCACTCATGGACGCAATCCTCAGCACCAGAAAACTGTCTTGCTAAAGAACTTGCTAAGATAAAAGGGAGAGTGAAAGAGCTATTGTAGCTTTAAAAGCAAAAAAATAAAAACAACCAAACTGATAACATCAACCCAAAGACATCCCAGAAGGCACAGGCTTCAGAAAGCATGGAAGAGGAACAAAGATCAATTCTAAGGCCGGTGAGGGAAAGGGAGAGAGAGCAGAGTGGGAAGACAGCCCACTACGGAAGCAAGAGGGGAGGCTCTCCTTCAGAGGACACAGCTTCAGCTACCACCAAGGTGGGGAAGAACTGACACCAGCACCACACAGGGCTCACCAAGAGGGGAAGCTAGAGCATCAGATAGGCCCAAGTGTTTGGAAAGACCACAGTCCAGTGGGGAAGTAAGAGGAAGTCACAAATGTTCGGAGCATTCTCAAAAATGGCAAAAACAGGGCTGGAGAAATGGCTTAGCGGTTAAGGTGTTTGCCTGCGAAGCCAAAGAACCCCGGTTCAATTCCCCAGGACCCACGTAAGCCAGATGCACAAGGGGCACATACATCTGGAGTTCCTTTGCAGTGGCCTGATGCCCTGGTGTGCCCACTCTCTCTCTGTCTGTCTCTCTTCTCTCTCTTCTTGCAAATAAATAAAATTTTTAAAAAGATAAAAAAAAAAATTGCCGGGTGTGGTGGCGCACGCCTTTAATCCCAGCACTTTGGTAGGCAGAGATAGGAGGATTGTTGTGAGTTTGAGGCCATCCTGAGACTACATAGTGAATTCCAAGTCAGCCTGAGTAGAGTGAGACCCTACCTCGAAAAAAAAAAAAAAAAAAAAAAAAAAAAAAAGGGCAAAAATAGAGTAAAATTAGCTCTTCAGGAATATGTGGTCTCTGTGAGACACAGTGAGGACGGATAAAGGCGCAGACAGAAGAGGGAGTGAACTTAAGGCAGGCTGGCTTTATCACTAACCAGCTCCAAGTCCCTAACAAGTCGCTTAACCTCTCAGGGACTTACTTCCTGTTTTAAAGAAAAAAAAAAAGGGTCTCTGTGCACACACATACACAAGGAAGGAGTTAAGTAGAAAATGGCTCTAAGTTTTTCATCTCCAGCTTATAAGAGGGTTAGAGACATTGGTCTCGTAAGGATCAGGGCTGGGGAGATGGCTCAATGGGTAAAGCTTGTGCTGCGAAGTCTGATGCCCAGAACTCATGTAAAGCCAGACCCAGGGCACGAGCATCTGTAATCCCAGCCCACCTACAGCAAGGTGGCCAAGTAACACTTAAAAACAGGGGCTGAGAGGTGGCCGGGTGGTTAAAGGTGACTGCTTGTAAAGCATGATGGTCCAGGTTGGATTCCCTAGTACCTGTCCATGTAAAACCAACACACAAGTGCTGCAGACACCTGGAGTTTATTTGCAGCGGCATCCATGCATTTATTTTTATTTTTATTTTTTTGGTTTTTCGAGGTAGGGTCTCACTCTGGTCCAGGCTGACCTGGAATTCACTATGCAGTCTCAGGGTGGCCTTGAACTCACGGCAATCCTCCTACCTCTGCCTCCCAAGTGCTGGGATTAAAGGCGTGCGCCACCACGCCCAGCTCATGCATTTTTTTTTTCTCTGCTAGCAAATACATAAAATTAAAAAATAAAATAAAATTTACAATTAAAAAACCAGTGCTACCTCCTGCCTCCCATTCAAGGAATTTTATCTACATAGGGTTAAATGTACTCCTGATAGCAAGCATGAAGGCACAGGCAGCACCATGGGCCATTTCACAAACGGGAGAGTGGAGGCTTAGAAAGACTACATCACTGGCCCAAGGACAGAGGCACAGAGGCAGCCCTGGCCCAGATCTAACAGGGCCACAAAAATCCATCGTCCTTCTTCATCAGGTGCCCACCTCTCCTTCTGCAGTGGGAATAATGGCTTGTAGGATGTTGTTACAAGCTATTAGGTAATATATAAGTAGTATTATAAAAATACCAAAAAAAAATTTAACTATTTTCTTTATCTGTGATGAGGGCTGTGGGGTGGGAGAAGGAGAAAGGGGGATGAGAGAGAGAGAGAGAGAGAGAGAGAATAAAAAAGGGAGGGAGGGAACAAGAACACTATACCAGGGCTTCTTGCTGCTGCAAATGAACTCCAGAAGCATGTGCCACTCTGTGCATCTGGCTTAATGTGGGTACTGGGAAATCAAACCCAGGCCTGCAGACTTTGCAAACAAGCGCCTTTAACCACTAAGCCATATCTCAAGCCCCCCCCCCCAAAAAATCTTTTTCTTTGTTGTTGTTTTTCGAGGCAGGGTCTCATTCTAGCTCAGGCTGACCTGAGACTATATAGTCTCAGGGTAGCTTCAAACTCATGGTGATCCTCCTACCTCTGCCTCCTGAGTGCTGGGATAAAAGGTGTGCACCACCACGCCCAGCTCCCAAAATCTTTTAATGTGAAATAAAATTTCCTCAGATTGAAAGGTAATCACTAGCATGTAAGTAAATTCACTACACCATGGCACTTTCCTGCAAAGGTGAGCCTGGCTCCATTGCAACTTCTTAAGATGACCCTTTTTTTTTTTTTTTTTTTTTTTTGGTTTTGTGAGGTAGGGTCTCACTCTGGCTCAGGCTAACCTGGAATTAACTATGTAGTCTCAGGGTGGCCTCGAACTCACGGCAGTCCTCCTACTCTGCCTCCCGAGTGCTGGGATTAAAGGCGTGTGCCACCATGCCCGGCCAAGATGACCCTTTCTAAGGACTGTCTCCCACCTAGCTGCCAGGACAACAGGTGCACTACTTCCAGCCTTAGTGTGCACGGGACCACCACCTTTGATCTTGCATTCTGATGCAGCCACAATCCACCAGCAAGCCGCTTCCCCATATGTCCTAAGTTCCATGAGGAGAGAGAAGGAAGTTCTGTCATATTATTTTACATTCATTCACTTAGGCTTAGATTTCTTTTTCTGACAGGTCTAGAGGCTAAAGTCTGAGCCCAAGAATCAGCATGGGCTGGGACTGGAGCGTGGCCCTTCCTAGTTGCCCAGCATCTGTCTCTCATCATGGGGATTTTATCACCTAAGCGGATTGTCGCCACTTCTCTACGGCAGCTGCAATAAGGCAGCAGGATCATCCTAACCCTGTTCTTCCAGTAAAAGCCATAACTATCCAGAACTGACTGGCTGACGACCTGTAGCACTAACAAAGCCTTAGTGTGAGGTGGGGCTGGTTACTCTCCTCTTCCTCCTCCCCTCCCTCTCTTTGCAGTACTGGTGAATGAGCCTAAATGCCTCACATGCCAGGCAAGCATTCCACCACTGAGCTATATCCCCAACAGCCCTTTTCTTTACATACATCTTAACTAAGCAGATGAAGTTATGGATAAAAATTCCAAAACATTTATGCATACAATCCTAGTAATTTCACTTTATTCTTTAGTGGCTAATTTTGTTTTGTTTTAATATTTTTATTTATTTGCTAGTAGAGAGAGAGAAAATGAGAATATGAGAATAGGTGCACCAGAGCCTCTTAGCACTATAAATGAACTCCAGATGCGCGCTCCACTTTGTGCATCTGCCTTTACATAGGTACTAGGAACTCAGCAGGCTTTGCAAACAAGGGCCTTTAACTGATAAGCCATCTCCCCAGTCCTGTTTTGTCTGCTGTTTAAAGTGATTTATGTGTGTATGCACGCACACTTGTGGAGATCAGAGAACTTCAAGGTATCTGTGCTCTACCTTCTCTGAGACAGGATCTCCTTCTGTTTCAGACGCACTGCCAGAAACAGCTCTAGGTGGGATCAGATACATTCTCCACTTTGCACTTGGTTTTACATGGGCACTGGGAATTGAACCTGGACTAGCAGGCTTTGTTAGCCTTTAACTGCTGAGCCAGCTCCCCAGCCTTTGGCTATTTGAGACAGATTCTCTGTAACACCCTAGAATGGGCTCAATTTCATGAAAATCTTTTTTTTTTTTTTTTTGGTTTCACGAGGTAGGGTCTCATTCTAGTCCAGGCTGACCTGGAATTCACTATGTTGTTTCAGGGTGACCTTGAACTCACAGCAATCCTACCTCTGCCTCCCAAGTGCTGGGATTAAAGGTATGTGCCACCACATGAGGCTCTGATAATCTTAATGACATGTTTTCCTTAGAGAAATGCCAGGAGGTAGGTGCAGTTTCCCAACGATTCTCATTCCTCTATGTCCATCTGTCTCTACTCCAGTTAAGATATTTTTTTTTTTTTTTTTTTTTTTTTTTTGAGAGAGAGGCAGAGAGCGCTGAGTGTGCCAGGAACTACTGTTGCTGCAAACAAACTCCAAACATATGTGCCACTTTGTGTGCTTGGCTTTATGTGGGATACTGGGGACCTGAACCTGGGTGGTCAAGCTTTGCAAGCAAGTGCCATCTCCAACCCAGCACCCATGACTTCTGATAGCTCATAGACACTGAGCTGTATAAACAGCAGACCCGGCCTCTCTCTTCCAACTGGACATTATCATTCCAAGTCCCCCTGATGGAAGGATGGGAGAAAGGGTAAGGAGTCAAAGGGCAGTTCAAGGGCAAGAAGGGAAAAGGGATTCCCAAAGACCAGCAGAGAAAGCGGAGAGAGGAGCTGGGTTGTGTGGGTGGCAACAATCGTGTTTCTGTTTTTATCCTGTATCACCTCATCTTCCCTTGGGGTTCCTCTCTTAAAGTCCGTGGATAAACAGTGGCTAGATGCGCATGTCTGAAGCGGACCCTGGGGAAGCAGTGAGTGGGCCACAGCCAATCACACCACTTGGTTTCCAGGCCTGATACACATCAAGAGCAGACTGTGCAGATAATGTAAGCAAGAGAGAACTCAAGATACCAGGCAGAAGGCTTGAGCTTCAATCCTGACCAGTGACAGGATCGCCAACAAACAGTGCATATCCCAGCGTGGTGGCGCACTCCTTTAATCCCAGCACTGAGGAGGCAGAGGTAGGAGAAGCGCCATGAGTTCAAGGCCACCTGAGATTATATGGTGAGTTCCAGGTCAGCCTGGGCTAGAGTGAAACCCTACTTCAAAAAAAAAAAAAAAAATGTGTATACCCCCTTGCTTCACTTTTCTCTCCCTTTTTTTTCTAGGTAGGGTCTCACCCTAGCCCAGGCTGACCCTGAACACTTATGGTGATCCTCCTACTGCAGCCTCAGTGCTGGGACTAAAAGGCCTGCATGCACCACCACAGCCAGCTCCGCTTTTCTAATGTAGATGCAGAGACGCAGCAGCACTACCAACTCACCTACTGGCTGCAAGAGCTTCAGTGAGAATAAAGCACACAGGTGCAGAGGGAAGCATGAAGGATGACACGATTCATTCTTTAACAAAGCCCCCTCTACAGTCACACATGGTGGACATACTCTGACCTCGCTTAGAGGTATATGCATGCGCAGGTGGCTAAATAGACAATGGCTTTAATGCCACTGTATGATGTACACATTGTACCAACACCTGATAAAAGTTTACACAACCTAGACACCATTTCTCACAGATAAGACCGTTATTTCCTCACCATCATCAAGCACTGCTCATCAAAACTTTAAATTCTGGGGGATGGAGAGATGGCTTACTGGTTAAACGTTTGCCTATGAAGCCTAAGGACCCCGGTTCGAGGCTTGATTCTCCAGGACCCACGTAAGCCAGATGC
This sequence comes from Orientallactaga sibirica, assembly GCA_036365145.1. Lineage (NCBI taxonomy): Eukaryota > Metazoa > Chordata > Mammalia > Rodentia > Dipodidae > Orientallactaga > Orientallactaga sibirica. Next base: position 1,585,267 of record JAEOAD010000555.1, read on the forward strand.
ACAAGGAGGTACATGCATCTGGAGTTCGTTTGCAGTGGCTAGAGGCCCTGGTGCACCCCCTCTCTCTCTCTCTCTCTCTACCTGCCTATTTCTGTATCTCTCTCTCTCAAATAAATAAATAAATAAATAAAATTAAAATTAAAAAAAAACCTTTAGATTCTGAAGGTGCTGAGTGATGAACACCTTCCTTTCTAATGTCCCCACCTGTATTTAGTGTAGTTAGGAAAACACCATGTGCTCAGAGACTCAGTCACCTGAGTGTCCTCAAATGTAGGTTAGGAATAATGTCATTCACCTCAAAGCACTGCAACCACTGTAACTGCGTCTGTGCCGAGCCTGGCACATGGGCTTGGCTCAGTATCTGAGGGCAGTGTTTCAATTATCTTCTCGTCACTCCAAAGCAACAATCCTTACTTTCTTTTAAAGAATATTTAAATTACATGTTCAAACATGATTACCAAAATTCTGTCAGCCAAGAAGTGTGATGAAAGGAATTCCCTAAGATCATCTGTAGATCTCAAAATTGTGTCATCTAAATGAATGCAAACACAAGATCAAATCCAGAGTGTAAAAAATCCACTCTCCTTCAGCTAGTCCCTTCCTATGTGATAAACCTTCAGGCAAGTGACCTAAAGCACTACCGTCTCCTTTAGCTATTTGGACCCATGAGGAAACAGGTAACTATTTCCCAACAACTTCCTAGGAGAACAACTTCCCTGAGAACCCGGCTATCTGCCAGTTCTTCCCTGAGAACAGGAGAAAACAGGAAGGCAGGAGAGAAGAGGCCTCCCTTACCTTGGAGAGCAGATCAACAAAGATGAGACACCACCTTCCTGGCTACAACTTAAGTCCACGTGGGAATGTACACATGCAGTGTGCCCCCACAGTAGCTCCTTCCCTGCTCTGCAGTGCTTGATGACATTCAGGTCGGAGACAGAAGTTCCAGAGAGACCAAGGTTGATTTAATCAGACCGATGTTCCCTTCCCGGCTTAATTGTAAGCAACTTTCTTTTGAGCCTACATGATATAAAGACAGGTGTCTCCATCCAGCACTGAATCTCCCAAGATTTAAATGAGACTCCGCACTGCATTTGCTTCACTACCTACAGCAGCAGGAGAGCTCCACAGAGTGGAAAAGAACATTCAGAACTGTTGGGAAGAGCCTGTGTGTGTGTGAACGTGAGTGTTGCTCTCAAAGCTCACAAAATCAGACAGATCGAAAGAGACCTGATGGGGGAGAAGCCGTTAGTAGGGTGGTCCTCTAGGAGCTGGACACAAACACAAGACTCAGATCTGGGAAGTCAAATGAGAGAAAGAGAGAGCTGCAAGGGAGTGCTGGGAAGCAGAACTGCTGTCTGCCAAAACAAAACAAAAAGCTCACCAAACCTAACATTAAAACCAGTCCTCCGACCTCCAGTTCCGAGATATTTCCCCCATCCAGGAAGCTACAAAAACATCTCTTTTACAACAGAGGGATCATATTAACAAAGGAAATAGAGGAAACCTTGCTCAAAGTGTAGTCTACCTACACTGAGCCCTGGGAACGGAAACACCTCTTTCCCCGTTTTGTAGAGGGTTTCAAAACAGGGGGCAAGGCAGCGAGATAAAGCTGCCAGGGGGAGGGGCGCGGCCAAGCTCTTCCTGCAAGCAGGGAGTCTTTCCACCAAAGGCTTTTAATATGCACCTTTCTGGGGGCCGCTTAGCTAAACACACAGCTTCTGACTCTAAATCCCACCGCGGCAAGTGGTGCAAACACCGCGGGGTCATTCAACAGCTTAGGCAAACAGGCACGACTGCAACCCCTTCCCAAAGAAGACTCGATGTGGCTGGTCACCTAACATCCCCAGTGAGTGGCCAGGGCTCCAAGAAGGTTGGGACCGTGACTAACAGGACGAGGACAAAAGGAGCCACGTCCAAGTAGAGCGCGGGCCTGAGAAGGGGATCCTGCGGGTGGTCCACGAGCGCGGGACCGCAGGGGCTCCGGGCGCCCCGCAGACTCACCTGCGGGCCGCGCCTGCGCTCGGCCTCGGCCCTGCCCGCCGCTCCCTCCGGGCTTCGGGCGCGAATCCCAGCGACTTACTTTCGTCCTGCCGTTGATCTTGTAGTTGCCCAGCTTCCCGCTGCAGTGTCGGATCAGGTCGTCCATGCTGCTCATGAGCAGGCCGATGGTCTCGCAGCCGGGCTCCTTGCCCTCGATCCAGGTGATCTGATCGCCCCGGATGTCCTTGGACGAGTCGCTCTTCTGACTGACCAGCTGCCCGTCCGTGAACTTGCCCGTGTCGTGCAGAGCGCGCACCTCGTCGCCGATCTGCTGCCCGGTCTCCCTGCCCAGGAAGTCGTCCACCACGCAGATGCCGTGCTTGTTCATGCACGGCACGATGTACTCCAGCGCCAGCTTCAGCGCGGGCAGCGGCTTCGTCTGCCCGTTGGGCCTCAGGCCTCCTCCGCCGCCGCCGCCGGGACTCAGCGCCTCTCCCGGAGCGCCGCCCGCCGGACACAGACTGGCGCGTTCCGGGCCCGGCGACTTCCGAGCCGGCGGCTCCTCGGGGCCGGGTTCCTCCGGGCCGCGTCCGCCCCGGGCCTGCGCAGCGGCGTCCCCGGAGGCCTCGGCGCTGTCCCTGCGTCCCGCCGCTTTCCCGACCGCGCCGCCCGCCCGAGCGGTCCCCGGGGCAGCGGCGGCGGCGGCGGGGACGGGCGGCGCGGGGCCGGCCTCTCCGCCCTGGCACACCAGCTTGTGCTTCTTCCAGTCCTGGCGCTGGTGCTCCTTGCAGCAGTAGAAGGAGCTGCGGCAGCGCCCGCAGCGCAGCAGGTTCTCCATCTTCCCGCACAGCTCGCAGTACTGCCGCTCGCGCTCGCTCGCGCTCGGCCCGCCGCTGTCACTGGCCATGCCGACCGCACGGCGGAGCCGGGGCCCGGCGCGGGGCGGCGGCGGGGCCGTCACGGTGCCCGGTGCCGCCGCCCGCTCCGGGAGGCCGTCCGCGTCCTCGCCTCGCCTCGCCTCGCCTCGCCGCCTTCCCTCCCGCGACGGACGGGCGGACGGGCGGACGGACGGACAGACGGACGGGCTCCTCCTCAACGCGGCATCGCGCCGGGGGACGAGCGCGGCCTCCGCGGCGCGCGGCGCCCTCCCACGGGCGGGCGGGCGGGCGGGCAAGCCGGGCTCGGCGGCGGGCAGGGCGCGGGCCTGTGGGCGCCACTCGCTCCGCGCGCGCTGCACGTACACCACGGCCCCGGCGACCCCGGCGCGCGGGCGGAGAGGGCGGGCGGGAGGGAGGGAGGGAAGCAGGACGGGCGGGGGACGCGCGCACGCGGCGCAGGCGGGCTGGGCTCGGCTGGCCCCGCCCCTCGGAGGCCCCGCCCCGCGCTCTGTCCCCGGAGGCCCCGCCCCTCGCGCCCCGCCCTCGCGCTCTGTCCCCGGAGGCCCCGCCCCTCGCGCCCCCGCCCTCGCGCTCTGTCCCCGGAGGCCCCGCCCCTCGCGCCCCGCCCTCGCGCTCTGTCCTCGGAGGCCCCGCCCCGCGCTCTGTCCCCGGAGGCCCCGCCCCTCGCGCCCCGCCCTCGCGCTCTGTCCCCGGAGGCCCCGCCCCTCGCTCCCCCGCCCTCGCGCTCTGTCCCCGGAGGCCCCGCCCCTCGCACCCCGCCCTCGCGCTCTGTCCTCGGAGGCCCCGCCCCGCGCTCTGTCCTCGCAGCTCCGCCCCCCGCAGGCTCCGCCCCCGGGCGGGCGCGCGCGCGGCTCCACCTGCCGAGAGGACGGGGAGGGGGCAGCGCGCTCCCGGCCGCTGCGCCGACGCCTCGGCCACCGTGATTTCGCAGCGGAGGAAACGGAAATTCAGACCAGTGAAAAGCTACTCGCCCGGGTCACGCAGAGCCCGCCGCGGGCCCCTTCCCGGGCTGCCGCTCCCGAGGAAGGCCTCGGACGGGACAACAAAGGTTGTCCGCCCCCGGGTGTCAGCCCTGGAGCTCGGGATACACGGAAACCCGAGGGGCCTTTCTGGCTTTGGTGGTGTTATTTTTTTTTCTCTTTGTTTTTCTTACGATTCTGCCGAGTTTAAGACCCCAGGAAGACGCTTGTGGCTCCCAGGTTAAATGAGGTAATCAGGACAGGGTTCCATATCCGCTTTCAGGCCCTTCAGTTCTCGCTGGTAGGAGCGTTCCTGGACCATGGGTTTAACACTTTATACACTATTTTAAGATTTCTTAATAGACTGTTACACTGATCAATATATTTGTTTTAAATATTTTATTTATTTATTTGAGAGAGAGAGAGAATGGGCGCCGCAGGGCCTCCAGCCACTGCAAAATGAACTCCAGATGCATGCACCCCCTTGTTCAGTTGGCTTACGTGGGTCCTGGGGAATCGAACCGGGGTCCTTAGGCTTCACAGGCAAACGTCTTTACTGCTAAGCCATTTCCCCAGCCCAATACATTTGTTTTGAGACAGAGTCCACAAATTCCCCATCGTCCTGCTCCCGAGTTCTGGTATTAGGTGCATACACCATCAGTGCCTGAGTATCTTGATTCCTTTTATCTCTCCCTCTACTCTGCTGGGGATTGGGACGAATGCAAGAACCTTAAAATCTCACCAAAAATCAGCCGGGGCTTTCCTTTCCACCTGCCATTTGTGATATGAATAAAGAGATGGTGGGCGTGGTAGATGACACCTATAATCCTGGCACTCAGGAGGCTGAAGCCAATGGAATGCTGCAGATTTGGAGCCAGCCTGGGCTACTTAGTAAATTGCAGGCCAGCAATGGTGATAACCTTGTCTGAAAAACAGCATTAACAATAAAACTCACAAAAATGCACCACGAAAGCTGGGCATAGGGATCACCACAAGTTGGAGGTCACCCTGAGATTACAAGGTCAGCCTGAGCTACAATGAGATCCTACCTTGAAAACGGGGGGGGGGGGGGAGAAGCACCACGGAACCAGACTGTTCTGTATACTGTACTCAAGTGTACAGTAATTCGGTGCAGACATATAATGACAGCTCAGGGTTTGAAATACCACAGGGGAAGGACAGATTGGATGGTATAGGGATACAGGAAAAGAAATTACTAGCTCTGCCCTTTGCCATAAGACCCCAAACAAAGCAATTCAGAAATGCCTAGAAATGTAGAAGAACTGCTTCATGGCTTACAAAGACAAACAAAGAATGTGTTTGGGCCTGGGCGTGGTGGCGCACACCTTTAATCCCAGCACTCAAGAGGAGGCAGAGGTAGGAGGATCACCGTGAGTTCGAGGCCACCTTGAGACTGCCTGAGCTAGAGTGAGACCCTACCTCAGAAAAAGAAAAAAAAAAAAATGTGTTAGGAGCTGGGTGTGGTGGCCCAGTACTTGGGAGGTGGAGGCAAGAGGATCAGTAATTCAGGGCCATCCTAGGCTACTTAGAGACTAGCCCAGACTACATGAGATCCTGTCTAAAAGGGAGGAAGGAGAGAGATACCATTCACTTGGTAGAAAACTTGCCTTGCATGCATGAGTCCTAGGTTCAATCACCAGCAACACATACACACACATAAGCCAAAACACATAAAATAGTTTTGAGCCAAAGATGCAGCTCAATGATAAAATACTCGGCTAGCACATGTACAACCAAAAACCTCTGATCTCCACACACTCATGCATGCACACCTACACTCGTACACGTACATGCACACACATATACACACGTACACAATAAAAAATAGTCTCAATAGGTCAATAGTTCCTTTTTTAATATTTTATTTATTTGAGAGAGAGATAAGGGCACAGCAGGGCTTCCAGACATAGCAAATGAACACCAGACGTATGTGCCACCTTGTGCATCTAGTTTTACATGGGCACTAGGGAATTGTACCTGGGTCCTTTGGCTTTGTCAGCAAACACCTTAACTGCTAAGCCATCTCTCCAACCCTCAACAATTTTCTCTCTCTCTCTCTCTCTCTCTGTTTTTTTGTTTTTGAAATAGGGTCTTGCTCTGGCCCAGGCTGACCTGGAATTCACCATGTAGTCTCAGGGTGGCCTCGAACTCTCAGTGATCCTCCTACCTTTGCCTCCCGAGTGCTGGGATTAAAGGCGTGCACCACCACGCCTGGCACCATTTTTTTCTTTTTGCCTCTCCACCACCATCCTTGATAGAATGTTGAGAGGCCCAATATTGTTCAGGTCTTTGCAGGTAAGACAGTCACCATGAGGTTATTGGCAGAGGCCAATATTGGCAAGACAAGGCTTTTTGTGTGTTTAGTTTATTATTTATTTTATGTGTGCTGGGGACTGAACGCAGGGCATTGCACATGCTGGGCAAGCACTCTCTCCTACCAAGGCACATTCTCAGGACCCAAGATCATCTGGCACTTACATTCTTTTCACCCTTTCCATAGTGTTCCCTGAGCCTTAGATGGGGTGATACAGATGTCTCATTTAATGCTGAGCACTCAGCAGTTTTCTTATACAATTAACATGTAAATGCACAGAGTGCAAATATATACTTCTCTATATAGTCTTCTGTTTTTATTGAAATCTGTTTATGTCCATATCAGAATCTTTAATACAGAGGCAGGCATGGTGGTTGTAATCTCAGTATTTGGGAGGCTGGGGCAGAAGACTTACCTCAAAAAGCAAGCATTCCTAGCCAGGCGTGGCGGCGCACGCCTTTAATCCCAGCACTCAGGAGGCAGAGGTAGGAGGATCGCCATGAGTTCGAGGCCACCCTGAGACTACATAGTGAATTCCAGGTCAGCCTGGGCCAGAGTGAGACCCTACCTCGAAAAAAAAAAAAAAGCAAGCATTCCAGAAACAACGTCTACTAACTTTTGTTGTTGCAATTAAGCGTACAGAATCACAAATTGCACATGTAAATGTTGAATATAATCAGTCAAATATGGTACTTGCAAAAGAGAAAAAATATGATACTACTAAAGTTTTCATGTGCAGAATAGTTAAATATAAAATACCGACTTCAAATATTTCCATGATCACAACTGCAGATTTTCTGTTTTCTCCAGGTTAATTCCCATGGAATGAGGCTTCACTATGCCTGCCATATGCTGCAAGGCAACAGCCAAAGGGAAGTTCCATGGATGAGTTTCTGGGTCTCCATCACCATGGTAGCAGTTACAACACTTGGAGGTGGGATTTGCCATCAGGCCCACTGAACAGAAGGTGTGTAAACAAATTCAGCGAAGCAGTGAGGTAGTGTCGACATTACCAGCTCCAACCTAATCAAAAGAACTATAGTAGAAACTGAGGAAGAATTAGAGGGGAGTATGGCAGCTCCCACCATGCCAACCTGTCCACAGTACACTTACCACCTGTGACCTCACCTTGCTCTCTGGGGTGTCCCCTAAGCTCTGAAGCAGTAGCCCCTGAAAGGTAAAAAGAGTCAGTGAAAGAAAGACACATGGGCCGGGCGTGGTGGCGCACGCCTTTAATCCCAGCACTTGGGAGGCAGAGGTAGGAGGATCTCCATGAGTTCGAGGCCACCCTGAGATTACATAGTGAATTCCAGGTCAGCCTGAGCTAGAGTGAGACCGAAAAACCAAAACAAAAAAAAAAAGAAAAAAGAAAGAAAGAAAGAGAAAGAAAGACACATGGCTGAGAGTGAGCTCTGGTGCAGAGTCCAGTGAGGAAGTAAAAGCCTGGCTTGAGGGCACACACCGGTAATCACAGGTACTAGGGAGACTAAGGCAGGAGGAGCGAACACTCAAGGCCTGTCTGGGCTGCAGAGTGAGTTTAAGACCAGCTTGGGAAATTTAGCAATACATTATCAAAAAAGTAAGAGAGGGCTAGAGAGATGGCTTAGCAGTTAAGGCACCTGCCTGCTAAGCCCAAGAGCCTGGGGTCCAATCTCCAGGTCCCACATTTAGCCAGATGCAAAAGTAACGCAAGGGCACAATGCCACACTTGCCCACAAGGGGGCGCACGCATCTGGATTTCGTTCACAGCATCTGAGAGGCTGCTGGCGCGCCCATCTCTATCTGTCTTCCTCTCCCTCTGTCTCTCTCTGTGTGTCTCTCCAAAAACAAAAAAACAAAAAAAGTAAGAGAGCCGGGCGTGGTGGCTCACACCTTTAATCCCAGCATTTGGGAGGCAGAGGTAGAAAGATTGCCATGAATTCGAGGCCACCCTTAGACTACAGAGTGAATTCCAGGTCAGCCTGGGCTAGAGTGAGACCCTACCTCGGAAAACCAAAAAAAATAAGTTAAATAATTAAGAGAGTTAGAACACTTGTCTCTATATAACCCAGGCTGCCTTTGAACTCAAATCATACTAACTCACCCTGTATTCTGTCCCCAGTACCACAAAAAGGAGAGGAGCAGGAGGAGGAGGAGGAGGAAATGACTGGGCTCTTGAGGAAACCCATGAAGAGACAAACTTGCTTTTGAGGAAAATTCAGTTTCTCCTTAAAATGTTAAAACTGCCTTAAATCCTTAAAAACCTTAAAATTTCACAACAGAATATGTTGTCTACTGAGGAAATGGAACATCTGGCTGGGACTAATGACCTCTGGCTTCAAGTGCTGCTTGAGTGGGGTGTGGAGAGCCAGCATCACATAGGCATTCCATGGAGATAAACAGGAAGACAGCCTTTGAGTTCTGGGCAAAGAAACTGGAAACTGGAGCCATTTTCTCACTCAACTTTTTATTTTATTTATTTATTTATTTTTGAGGTAGGGTCTCACTCTAGCCCAAGCTGGCCTGGAATTCACTATGACATTCCAGGTTGGCCTCAAACTCATAGCGATCAAGTGCTGAGATTAAAGGCACGCACTACCACACCCAGCTCACTCAACTTTAATACACATGTCTAATAAAAAGAACATTTATGGGGCTGGAGAGATGGCTTAGCGGTTAAGGCATTTGTCTGCAAAGCCAAAGGATCCCAGTTCAGTTCTCCAGGACTCATGTAAGCCAGATGCACAAGGAGGCACATGCATCTGGAGTTTGTTTGCAGTGGCAGGCCACCTTGGTGTGCCCATTCTCTCCACCCCCTTCTCTCTACCTCTTTCTCTCTCTCAAATAAATAAATAAATAATAATTTTTAAAAAGAACATTTACTTTTTTGAAACAAGGTTTCATGTATCTTAGGTTGCTGACCTCAACTTGCCATGGAGCCAAGGGTGACCTTGAACTCCTGATTCTCCTGTCTCCACTACCCAAGTGCTGGGATGTCCTGTGTACACCACCACACCTGGCTTTTACCCAGTGCTGAGGATCCATAACCCAGCAAGCACTTTACCAACTGATCTCCCCAGCACATCTCCACATACTTGTTGATGCAGAGTGGGAATTTAGTGTGTGTGTGTCAGAAGACAACCTGGGGTGGGGGGGGTATTGCTCCTTTTGTTCCACATTGAGACAGGGTCTCTCTTGTTTGCCACTGGGAAGGCCAGGCTTGCAGGCCTGTGAGCTTCAGGATTCTCCTGACCCCACCTCTCATTGCTAAAAGTGAGTTGGGGGACTGGAAATATGGCTTAGTGGTTAAGGTGCTTACCTGCAAAGCCAAAGGACCTTGGTTCGATTCCCTAGAACCCACGTAAGCCACATGCACAAGGGGGCACATGTACCTGAACTTTGTTTGCAGGGGCTGGAGGCCTTGGTGCGCCCATTTTCTCTCTCTCTCTCTCTTTCTCTCTCTCTCTCTGCTCTCTGCCTCTTTCTCTCTCTCAAATAAATAAATAAATTAAAATAAAATATTTTTTTAAATAAAATAAAATAAATAAAAGTGAGTTGGGATTTCAGATGCATATGCCACTTTGCGTCTTGCTTTACCTGGGAGCTGGGGACCTGAACTCTACTTGGTAGTTTGCAGACCAAGTGCCTTTAACCTCTAAAACATCTCCCCAGCCCAACTTGGAGTTTTTAAATTTTTTAAAGGGTTTAATGTAGAAGCAAGCATGGGCATCAGGGAAGAGGTGCTCACGGAAAGCGCAATAGTATATACTCCAGAGTGCGCATGGGCTCCTTAAGAGAGACACTCTTATTATTGTTCTTTTTCTTTTTTTCTTTTCCTTTCTTTTTTCTTACTTTCTTTTACTTTTTTTCGTTTTTAATGTAGAGTCGCACTCTAGCTCAGGCTGACCTGGAACTCCCAGGCTGGCCTTGAGCTCATGGTAATTCCCTTACCTCTGCCTCCCAAGTGCTGGATTAAAGGTATGTGCCATCACACCCGACTTGTTTTGCTTGTAACCCAGTCAATTTAAACCACAGATCTGAAATAAACTCAAGGGAAAGAACATCAGTTATTTTAGGATTCCCCACCTAGAATCTCAAGAATGTGGAATTCTTGCCACAGCCAAAAAGACCAAGATTAAATGATGGAGGTCATTAAACCCAGCATTTTATAGAAGCATTCTATAATCTTCAAGGAGCTAAGTTATGGCTTCCAATTCAAATACACTACTTATTAACTTTTTATTTTGAGATAATTACATACTTCCAGAAAATTATAAGAATAAATAAGAGAGCTTGCTACTTCCTTTGCCAAAGTTCACCACTTGTTGCTGTTCCTTTCACACTTCTATGTTTATATTAACCTACATGCATATATTACTGTTTGTATCTGAAATGTTGAAGCCTTGGTCCCCAATGTTGCAGCTCCAAGGTGGGGAACTGAGGAAGTGGTCGATCCTGAGGGCTCCCACCTCACTCATGAGGAACTGGGGAAGTGGTGGGATCTGGAGGACTCCCACCTCACTCATGGGGAACTGGGGAAGTGGTGGGATCTGGAGGACTCCCACCTCACTCATGGGGAACTGGGGAAGTGGTCAATCCTGAGGCCTCCCACCTCACTCATGGGGAACTGGGGAAGTGGTGGGATCTGGAGGACTCCCACCTCACTCATAAGGAACTGGGGAAGTGGTGGGATCTGGAGGACTCCCACCTCAATCATGGGGAACTGGGGAAGTGGTCGATCCTGAGGACTCCCACCTCACTCACGGGGAACTGGGGAAGTGGTGGGATCTGGAGGACTCCCACCTCACTCATAAGGAACTGGGGAAGTGGTGGGATCTGGAGGACTCCCACCTCACTCACGGGAACTGGGGAAGTGGTGGGATCTGGAGGACTCCCACCTCACTCATAAGGAACTGGGGAAGTGGTGGGATCTGGAGGACTCCCACCTCACTCACGGGGAACTGGGGAAGTGGTGGGATCTGGAGGACTCCCACCTCACTCACGGGGAACTGGGGAAGTGGTGGGACCTGGAGGACTCCCACCTCACTCACGGGGAACTGGGGAAGTGGTGGGACCTGGAGGACTCCCACCTCACTCACGGGGAACTGGGGAAGTGGTGGGACCTGGAGGACTGGGACCTGGAGGACCCCACTCACCACGGGGAACTGGGGAAGTGGTGGGATCTGGAGGACTCCCACCTCACTCACGGGGAACTGGGGAAGTGGTGGGATCTGGAGGACTCCCACCTCATTCACGGGGAACTGGGGAAGTGGTCGGATCCTGAGGGCTCTCACCTCACTGATGCGGAACTGGGGAAGTGGTCAGAAAAGTGAGAGTAGGGATGGAAAGATGGCTTAGTCGTTAAACGCTTGCCTGTGAAGCCTAAGGACCCTGGTTTGAGGCTCAATTCTCCAGGACCCACGTAAGCCAGATGCACAAGGGGGAGCACTCATCTGGAGTGCATTTGCAGTGGCTGGAGGCCCTGGTGCGTCCATTCTCTCTCTTTACTTGCATATTTCTATATCTCTCTCCCAAATAAATAAATAAAATATTTTGAAAAAAAGTGAGAGTAGCATTAATATATGGGTATGAATATTAAGAGAAGTGCTTACTGGGCAGTTTGGTGAGCATAGTATATACATTTAACCAGACACCAGCAGACATTACACCCCTAGGGCTCATGACTCCCCTATTCTAAGTTTTCAGTATCGGATGTATTTTCTCCCATGGAGCAGGCCTCCAGTCCAATTAGAGAGCAGTTGGTTTCCCCGATAACAGACATGCCACTATTATACCCGTTGGCTCCTTTGTCCTGGCTGGCCAAATTTAAAGCTTGCAGTGTTCACTGTTATCTCCACTGGTGATTTCTCTCTCTCCCATTAAACTGCATGCAGTGTTTTTTTTTTTTTTTTTTTTTTTGGTTTTCTGAGGTAGGATCTCTCTCGCTCTAGCTCAGGCTGACCTGGATTCACTATGTAGTCTCAGGGTGGCCTCAAACTCTCTGCAATCCTCCTACCTCTTCCTCCTGAGTGGTGGGATTAAGGGCATGTGCCACACCTGGCTTTTTGTTTTGTTTTTTCGAGGTAGGATCTCACTCTAGCCCAGGCTGACCTGGAATTCACTATGTAGTCTCAGGGTGGCCTCGAACTCATGGCGATCCTCCTACCTCTGCCTCCTGAGTGCTGGGATTAAAGGCGTGTGCCACCATGCCTGGCTTTTATATATATATAATGACAGTTTCTCACTTCAGCCCAGATTGATCTGGAACTCATTCTGTAACTCCAGGCTGGTCCCAAACTCATGGCATTCTTCCTACCTTAGCCTCCCAAGTATTGGGATTAAAGGTGTACACCACCATCATGGCCAGCTTCAAATTGTTTTTTTTTTGTTGTTGTTGTTTTTGGTTTTTCAAGGTAGAGTCTCACTGTAGTCCAGGCTGACCTGGAATTCACTATGAAGTCTCAGGGTGTCCCCAAACTCATGGCAGTCCTCCTACCGCTGCCTCCTGAGTGCTGGGACTAAAGGCATGCACCACCATACCCAGCCTCAAATATTGTGAACACAATCATAGAGCAAGATTTTGTTGTGGTTGCTGTTTTGATTTGGTGGTTTTGTTTATTTAATTTTTTTGAGACAAAGTTTCATGTGACTTAGGCTGACCTGAATCTCTCTAGGCAGCCAAAGATGATCTTAAACTCCTGATCCTCCTGCCCCGCCTCCCAAGTACAGGGATGACAGGTGTGTGCCACCACACTGCTTCTGTGGTACAGTTACTGAAGCACGAAATTTAACATTGACACAACAGTTTGCCAAAATCGTATTCTAATTGTGTCAGTTGTCTCTGTAATATCTTTTTTAAAATTTTTTTTTATTTATTTATTTATTTAAGAAAGAGAGAGGAAGAAGCAAAGAGGAAGGGCATGCCAGGACCTCCAGTCACTACAAGCAAACTCCAGATTCATGTGCCTTGTGCACCTAGCTTATGTGGGTCCTGGGGAACTGAACCAGGGTCCTTAGCCTTCACAAACACCTTAACTGCTAAGCCATTTCTCCAGCCTGTAATATCTTTATAGTGTATTTCTCTGCTCCAATCTACTTACATATGGGATCTACTTCAGTCCAGATCTGTTTCAAGATAGGCTCTATTTCCGTGTGGGATCTAGTTAAATATCACATACTGCATTTCATCAACATGTCTCTTCAGTCTCGTTTCTTATTTATTTATTTATTTTATTTTTCCAAGTTAGGGTCTCACTCTAGCCCAGGCTGACCTGGAACTCACTCTGCAGTCCTAGGCTGTCTTTGTATTCACAGCGATACTCCTTCTTAGCTTCCTAAGTGCTGGGATTAAAGGCGTGTGTCACCACACCTGGATTTTCAGCCTCCTTTAAAATGGAATGATCTGCAGAGTGTGGTGGCACACACCTTTAATCCCAGCACTTGGGAGGCAGAGGTAGGAGGATCGCTGTGAGTTCAAGGCCAGCCTGGAACTACAGAGTGAGTGCCTGGAACTACAGAGTGAAAAAAACTAAAATATAAATTATAAAATATAAAATATAAAATTAAATAAAATGGAATGGCCGGGCATAGTGGTGCACACCTTTAATCCCAGCACTCAGGAGGCAGAGGTAGGAGGACCGTGCTGTGAGTTCGAGGCCACCCTGAGACTACATAGTGAATTCCAGGTCATCCTAGACTAGAGTGAAACCCTACCTTGAAAAACCAAAAATAAATACATAAATAATAAATCATACAATGGAATGATCGTTCCCTGTCTTTCATGATACTGATGTTATTGAAGAGTGTGTCACTTATCTTACAGGGTGTTTTTCAGTTTGGGTTTCAGGCTTAGAGTCCAGGTTCTGCTTATGCATCCTGTGGACCAGACACTACACAGGTATGCTACATTTGCCACAGGCTGCCCTGTGTGCACACAGATGATGTCCACCTGCCCTTGGTTGGTAGTATTAATTCTCAAGGTCTAATCAAGACACTGTCTTCTCAGCCTGGCCTGGTGTCTGACACTTGTAACCCCAGCACTCAGGATGCTTAGGTAGGAGGATCACTACACGTTCAAGGCAGCCCGGGCTACATAGGCCTAGGACAGACTAGGAGAGAAAGAGAGAATGAAATGAGAAAACTGGAGGCATGAGTGTAGAGCTTTTACTCCAAAGAGAAGAATAATAGCAGTAGTTAAAGAGGAGTGGTGCAAGGGCTTTTTTGAAAGATGGAGCAAACATTTTGTGTCATAAGGAACCCTCACAGTGGAGCATCTGGCAGTGAGCTGTGGGTTTCCCTGCAATGTTGAGTACACTGGAGGCAAGAAGAGAGTCGGAAGTGCAAGTCTTATCTTGAGGGCAGCCATGGATTGTACCACAAAGGAGCTGTGGTCAAGGCTGTGGTTGGTGAGTGAGATTTCCCTCCGATTAATCACGGACCATTGGTAAGGCATCTGGGCACAGCACCAAACACTCGATCTTCAGTCTTCACTTCCACAGCCGTGCTAGATGGGGCAGAGGTACTCACGGTCCATCTCCCCAGAGGGTGTTACACACCACCATCTGAAGAGTATGTATGTACACAGATTACACAATAGACTAGATATTGTGGGCTGGGGAGATGGCTGAGTGGTTAAAGGTGTTTGCTTGCAAAGCCTGCCAGCTTAGGGTTCAGTTCTCCACTACCCACATAAAAAGTCAGATACCCAACATGGTGAATGCTTCTGGAGTTCATTTGTAGTGGCAAGAGGCCCTGGTACACTCATACATTCTCTCTGTTTCTCTTTCTCTCTCAAATAAAAATATTTTTTAAAGAACAGTATGTTACATATTGTGCGACTGTAACATACTTTTTTAGTCTGCTTTGTTGTTTTTGAGACAGGGTCTCATGTAGCCCAGACTAGTCTCAAACTTATTATCTAGCTGAAGATGATCTTGACCTGACACTATTGCCTTTACCTCCCAAGTACCGGGCTCACAGGTGTGCATTGCCATGCCCAGACTTAATATGCATGTTTACATAAATGTGCATATATATATATGTGTGTATGTGTATATATATATATGCATATATATATATACACATACACACATATATATATATAGCATGTATACATTTTAAAATATTTATTGATGTGAGAGGGAGAATGAGTGTGCCACAATGGGTATGCCAGGGTCTTCTGCTGCAGCAGACCAACTCCAGATGCATGCACCACTTTGTGCATCTGACTTTGCATGGATACTGGAGAATAAAATCCAGGCTCTTTGGCTTTGCAAGCAAGTACCTTTAACCACTGAGCCATCTCTCCTGCCCTTTATAGAGCCTTATTTAAATTACTAATTCAGAGTACAAATTAAGTACATAGCTGTGAGCACTTCATTTAAGCACCATTGCTCACAAACACAATTTAATAGGATGCTGAGAAGCATTGTGGTTGAAGACAAACCAACCCATATTTTAAAAAAAGTTTGTGAATGGGCTAGAGGGATAGCTTAGCAGTTAAGGCACTTGCCTGTGAAGCCTAAGGACTCATATTCAACTCTCCAGATCCTACGTAAGCCAGATGTACACTGACACAAGTGCACAAGGTCGTACATGCACAAAAGGAGGCACATACATCTGGAGTTTGATTGCAATGGCTGGAGGCCCTGGCATGCCATTTCTTTGTCTCACACTCTCACTCTCGCATAAAAAAAAAGAGTTCATGAGCTGGGTGTGGTGGCACACACCTTTCATCCCAGGCTTAGGAGGCAAAGGTAGAAAAATCACTGGGAGTTCAAGGCCAGTCAGGAGCTATAGAGTGCTTTCCAGGTGGGCCTGGGCTACACTGAGATCCCGCCTTGAAAATAAAATACACAAAAAATTCATACAATCTTGCCGGGCGTGGTGGCGCATGCCTTTAATCCCAGCACTTGGGAGGCAGAGGTAGGAGGATCGCTGTGAGTTTGAGGCCACCCTGAGACTACAAAGTTAATTCTAGGTCAACCTGGGCCAGAGTGTTGAGACCCTACCTTGAACCCCCCCCCCCAAAAAAAAATCATACAGCATCTTATTGCTGGACGTGGTGGCACACTCTAACCCCAGCCCTTGGGAGGCCGACTTAGGAGGCTCCCTGTGAGCTCAGAGCTAGCTTGAGACTACATAGTGAATTCCAGGTCAGCCTGGGCTAGAGTGAGACCCTATTTTGTAAAAACCAAACAAAAAAAAGTTTGTAAAATTATTTGTGTGTGTAAAATATACAATTTCTTCAGTGGACGTAGTGAAGGCACAACTGTTTATGGATAAAGATAAATTTAGTAACTACCCCAGGTGGTCTGTGAATGAGGTGAGAGCTTATATATCAACTGTCAGGAAAAACGTGCAGCGTCTCATGGTGGCCAGACTGTGGTGTAAAACAGGAAGAGGTGACCACACTCTTGGGAGGGACTATGCATGGGACTACAAACCCCGCCCCCAGTGACGACGCACTTCCTCTAGCAAGGCTACGCCTCCTGAAGGCTTTACCTACTTCCCCAACACTGCCACCAGCTGCTGAGTATTCAAATACTTACTATGTATCTATGGGGGACATTTTACATTGAATCCATCCCACCTACCTATAAATAGTAATAAAAGGCTCTTTCGGGTGCTGTGGAAGATAACCTAATAGATAAAGTTCTTATTTTATTTTGAGTTTTAAATTGTCAGTGAAGAGCCGGGCGTGGTGGCACACCTTTAATCCCAGCACTCCGGAGGCAGAGGTAGGAGGATCACCGTGAGTTCGAGGCCACCCTGAGACTACATAGTGAATTCCAGGTCAGCCAGGGCCCAAGCAAGACCCTACCTCGAAAAACCAAAAGAGAAAAACAAAACAAAAATATTGGTGGAGGGGCATGTTGGGAAGATGGCTGGGTGGATAAAGAACTTGCTGCAAAAATAAAAGCCTGATAACCAGACTCCCATGTCAGTAAACTCTGCAAGGATGCGGTGGTCTGCTGGCAACGTCAGTGCTCAGAGGCAGACAGGAGACCAGGAGCACGCAGGGTAAAGTGGCAACCGTAGCTCAGTCTGCAAGCTCTAGGCTCAGGGAAGCAGAGCCGCACTCAGCGACCACGCCTCCGCCCACACACGTGAGAGGCGTTTGTAGTCACCTCTAGTTAATTCCTTGAATGTAACCAGGAGTTGGAATGCAGGGTGGTGGCTGTGGCCGTCACCAGGGACCACATCCAGATCCAAAAGTTCTTACCTGGGTGGATAGCATCTTGTATTAATTTTATTTTTTAATTTTTACTTATTTACTGATTTGAAAGAGAGAGAGAGGCAGATAGAGAACAGGCACACCAGGGCCTCCAGCCACTGCAAACTCCAGACACATGCACCACCTTGTGCATCTGGTTTATGTGAGTACTAGGGAATCAAACCTAGGTCTTTTGGCTTTGCAGGCAAGTGCCTTAACTGCCAAGCCATCTCTCCAGCCCTTTTAAATTTAATTTTTAAAATATTTTCATTTATATATTTATTTGAGAGAGAAAAAGGGAGAGGGAGAGAATGGGTGCACCAGGGCCTCCAACAAGACACGCCCCCTTGTGCATCTGGCTAACATGGGTACTGGGGAATATAACCAGAGTCCTTTGGCTTTTCAGGCAAACGCCTTAACCACTAAGCCATTCCTCCAGCCCTAAATTTACTTTTGAAAATTTAATAATGCCGGGCATGGTGGCACAGAGGGAGGCAGAGGTAGGAGGATTGCCAAGAGTTCGAGGCCAACCTGAGAATACATAGTAAATTCAGGTCATCCTGAGCTAGAGTGAGACCCTACCTTGAAAAACAAAAAACAAAAAAAATTAATAAGCAGAGGGCTGGGAAGATTATTCGGTGGTTAAAGGTGCTTGCTGGCAAAGCTTGTATGCCTTTGATGCCCCAGTACCCACATAAAGCCATGTGGCACATGTGTCTGGTGTTCATTTGCATTGGCAAGAGTCCTTGGCATGCCCAGACACACACATGCACACACATGTACAAATAAATATTTTTTTAAATTTTAAATTAGCAAATATTTATGAAAATGACATTCTCATACATGGATGTCTTGTCTCACATTTGCCCTTAGTTACTTGGCCCCTCCCACTGGTTCCCTTCCTCTCCACAAATAGTTCCTATTCTTCTTTCATGTCATATACATTTTTCTTTTTTTTAATTATTAATTTTTTATTGATACCTTCTATATTTACATACAAAACACATATGATATTTCCCTCTTCTCCCCTCCCCCCATTCCACTTTAGAACACCAATCTCCATCATATCCCCTCCCTCTCTCCATTAGTCTTTCTTTAAATTTGATGTCACCATCTTTTTCTTCCATTTTGAGGGTCTTGCGATGGTATTGCTAGGCACTGCAAGGTCATGGATATCGAGGCCAATTTCTGTCTGGACAGTTGCATTGTACGAAGTCATACCTTCCTTTGGCTCTTCCATTCTATCCGCCCCCTCTTCCGCAATGGTCCCTGAACCATGGAGGGTGTGACAGAGGTGTTTCAATGCTGGGCACTCCTCCATCCCTTCTTCTCAGCACTATGTTGCCTTTTGGGTCATCCCAGTGGTCATCACCATCTGAAAAGAGAAGCTTCTCTAACCAGAAGTGAGAGTAGCGTTAATATGTGAACATGAATATTAAGTGTAGTGCCCCCAGGGCAGCTTGGTGGGAATAATATATACATTTAGTCAGACAAGAGCAGGCTTTATACCCCTAAGGCTCATGACCTCCCCTGCCATAGATTTTTGCTTAGATTTTTCAGTACCAGGCATGTATTCCCTCCCGTAGAGAGGGCCTTCAGTCCAATTATGGAGCAGTTGGTTACCCCAAGAGTAGACATGACACTATTGCACCCGTTCAGTCATTGGGCCTGTATGGCCAAACTTGAATATTCAGTGTCCACTGTTTTCACTGCTGATGACTTCTGTCTCCCATATGGCTGTGTGCAGTGCAGCTTTTTCCAGCTTTCTGTTGGCTGGTCTATAGGGAGAAGGTTTTCTGCTCAGCACCAGCTTGCTTTCTCAGTGACCTTGCCTCTCAGGCAAGAGATGTCTTCAGCAATAGGGTCTTACTATCTGTTTCTCAAGGGAAACCAAGGGCTTTAGTAAAAGCCTTTAATGTTTTGGAGGCTACTGGGACCTCCTTGGCCAACACCTCACTGGAAGATATCCCATCCCAGGCACTGAAAATTTTCTAGTAACAGTCTACAGTTTCTAGATGTGCCATTATTCAAAAAAGTAGGTTTACATAAGTCTTATTCACAATATCTTGAATTTAGATTGACCCTCCCCCTGCCCTTCTTTTACACATTCTCTTCCCATGGCCTCACTTACATTTTTCTTTTATGCAGAATCTAGAATATATAAAAATCTAGATTCTACATATGAGAAAACATGCAATATTTTTCTCTTTTTATCTTTCCCCTCCCATTAAGCCCCTTTCTCCTGCTAGGTAAGACTCTTCTTTCATGTCCTATATCTGTATACATATATATATATATATATATATATATATATATATATATATATATATTCTGCACGAGAGAGAAAACATTTGTCTTTCAGAGTCTGAGTCATTTCATCTAACATGATGATCTCTAATTTCATTCATTTCCCACAAATGGATAATGTGGTTTTTCCTTGTAGCTTTATGAAACACTGTATGTATGCATTTATGTGTGTGTGTGTGTCACATTTTCTTTATCTGTTGATTGACGTCTAGGCTGGTTCCACATCTTGGCTCATGTGAATAGAGTTACAATAAGGATGTACAGGTGTCTCTGTCATATGCCAACTGAGCTCTGTCAGTACAAACCCAGGAGTGGTAAAGCTGGGTCACGTGACCCCAGGACAGCATGTTGGGAACCCAGTCAGGTCCTGATCAGACCCTCCAGAATTCAATTCATTTCTTGTTTGTTCCAGGCCCTCCCTGTCCATACCAATGCTCTCATGGGGCCACTCTGCTGTAGGTCACTGAGGCTGCTGGATCACACTGACCTCCCTCTGCTCTCTCCACTTGTGGCTACCTCCAGCCAGCTTGCTTCCTTCCACACCCTGCTTCAGAAGGCGCATTCTCAAGGTCACCCTGAGACTACACAGTTAATTCCAGGTCAGCCTAGGCCAGAGTGAGATGTACCCTACCTCGAAAAACAAACAAACAAACAAACAAACAAACAAACAAACAAAGGCGCATTCTCAGGACGGAACTCACATGGCTGCTGTGTGCCCATGGTAGCAATCGTGGTGAACTGCCGAGGTTCCCTGGCCACAGCTGCAGGAGGAAGTCCAAGTTCTTCAGGCTGCCCTACTGCTCCCTCCCCACACTGGCTCTGCCCCCCTTTGCCAGCGCCCCCCCACCACCACCCAGGAACACTGTCCATACATCAGTTCCTCCACCCTTATGGCTCTTTTGGGGGGCTGCATTCTTCTTTTTGTCTGAATTCCTCTCATTTTTGTTCTTCTTGAGAAATGAAAAGAGAGAGAGACAGAGAGACAAAGACAGAAAAATGGGAGAGAGAGAGAGAGAGGAGAAAGAGAGAGAGTTGGAAGAGGAAAACAGAAACATTAGAGTTTCAAAAGAATTCCAAAGAGGACTCCACAGGAAGCAGAACAACAATGCTGTGCCTTGCTGAGAGCCTACTGCCCAAGTCCTAGCATGAGGAGTACTTGAATCAGTTCAGAGATCAGCACCACCCATCATCACATGTGCTGCCTCTTTAAGAGTTCAAATAAGAACCCAGCCATGAAACCATGGCTCATAATAGAGACCTCACATTGATGAATGGTCAGCCCAACAAGTATGTGGTCCTCACATTCCTGGTGACTAAAGTCATGCTAAGTGTCACAGAGCCAAAGAGAAATCTCTTCCAGAAAGCATCCAATGATAGGATAGGGGGTGGGGAGCCCTGGGGAGAATGCAGCCTTTAACCACAAGTGTCTTGGAGAATGAGAAACACTTACACTCCAAAATATGAGAAAGTCAAGTCCAGGTCTGCGGTTTCATTAAAACTGGAAAGCAAGTGAACAGTTTTGCTTTTGCTTTTTTTAAGAGAAGATTTTTTTATTTCTTTATAAGCAGAAAAAGAGAGTGAGTATGGGTGGGCCAAGGCCCCTAACCGCTGCAAATAAATTCCACATGTATGTGCCACCTTGTGCATCTTGCTTTACATGGATGTTGGGGAATCAAACCTGGGCTGTTAGGTTTTGCAGTAAGTACCTTAACTGCTAAGCTAGCTATCTCTCTAGCCCATGCTTTTTTTTTTTTTTTAAAGGTAGGGTCTTACTGTAGCCCAGGCTTGCCTCAAACACAGAGATCCTATCTCAGCCTCCCAAGTTGTGTAAACAAATGGGGTAAGATTTTCTAAAGACAAAAATTTATACAGATGCTTGAAATAATTATAAAGGATTATGGAAAAATTTCACAAACACACAAATATCCTTGTGAAGGTTGAGGCAATGAGGAGAAGGCTAAGTTTAAACTCCTGCTTCTTATAGAATTATTGGGGGGGGGGCTGGAGAGATGGCTAAAGCAGTTAAGGCGCTTGCCTGCAAAGCCTAATGACCCAGGTTCAATTCCCCAGTACCCATATAAAGCCAGATGCACAAGTTGATACATGCATCTGGAGTTCGTTTGCAGTGGCAAGAACCCCTGGGCACTTACTCTATCTATTAAAAACAAAAATAGCTGGGTGTGTTAGCACACGCCTTTAATCCCAACTCTTGGGAGGTAGAGGTAGGAGAATTGCTGTGAGTTCAAGTCCACCCTGAGACTATATAGTGAAATCCAAGTCAGCCTGGGCTAGAACAAGACCCTACCAGCTGAATCTCTGAGCTCCGAGTTCAGTAAGAGACCCTATCTCAAAGAGTAAGGTGGCCGGGTGTGGTGGTGCACACCTTTAATCCCAGCAGAGGTAAGAGGATCACCCTGAGTTCAAGGCCAGCCTGAGACTACATAGTGAATTCCAGGTCAGCCTGGTCTAGAGCAAGAAGAAACAAACCAAAAAAAATGGACAGTGGTTGAGAAAGACATCCAACTTTTACCTCTGGCCTCCACATGCATGTACACACGTGCATGCATACCCACCCATCCCCACATACATGTATGCTCACACACAGACTACACACACATATATAACATTTAAAAGAATAAATGAAGGGCTGGAGAGATGGCTTAGCCATTAAGGTGCTTGCCGGCAAAGCCAAAGGATCCAGGTTTGATTTCCCATATAAAGCCAAATGCACAACGTGGCACATGTATCTGGAGCTCATTTGCAGTGGCTAGAGGCCCTGGTGCATGCATTCTCTCCCTCTATCTGCTCTCCTTGCTCAAATAAATAAATAAATATTTAAGAAAATAAATTAATTTAAAAATATATATGCTTATTTGAGAGAGAGAGAGTGTGAGAGACAGAGAGAGAGAATGGGCACACCAGGGCCTCTAGCCACTGCAAATGCTCCTCCTTGTGCATCTGGCTTAAGTGGGGCCTAGGGAATAGAACCAGGGCCCTTTGGCTTTGCAGGCAAACACCTTAACTGCTAAACCATCTTCTCCAGCCCCCAAATAAATTAATTTTGAAAATCTGAACCATTAGCTGGACATTATGGTACACATATGTAATCCCATGAGGCTACATAGTGAGTTTGAGGCTAGCCTGGGCTACATGAGCTCCTGTCTAAAATTAGAACTGTCATGTGAACCAGCAACTCCTCTCCTGGGTATATACCTCAAAGAGACACAATCACCATGTTGTTTAAAGCTCTGCACTCCCACGTTCATTTCAGCACTGCTCACAATGACCAAGACAAAGACAGAACCTGTGTCCACTGACAGATGGACAAAGAAATGTCAGAGAGAGAGAGAGAGAGAGAGAGAGAGAGAGAGGAACATTATTCGGCCTTTAAAATGCATGAAATACATGCATAGACCAAGGAGACACTATGATAAGTGAAATAAGCAAGATACAGGAAAAAATACTGCATAGTCTCATGTGAATGTGGAATCTAAAGCCACACGGGCTGAGGAGGGGGCTCAGTGGGGAGAGTGCTTGTCACATAAGTAGGAGGACCTGACTTTGGACCCCAGCATCTATGTGAAAACCACATGTGGAGGCATGCACCTTTAATCCCAGCTCTGGGGAGGGAGAGACCGGGAATCCCTGGTTTGCTGGCTGGCTAATTTTTGTGAGTCACTTTCACATTTCTAGGACAAAACACTCGACCAAAAGCAGCTGAGGGAAGGAAAAGGTTTATTTTGGCAGAGGAAAGATGGTAGAGGGCCGGAGAGATGGCTTAGTGGTTAAGGCACTTGCCTGTAAAGCCTAAGGACCCAGGATCGACTCCCCAGAACCCAGGTAAGCCAGATACACAAGGTGACACATGAGGACAAAGGTGGCACATGCATCTGGAGCTTGCAGTGGCTAAGGTCCTGGTGCATGAATTCTCTTATATATATGTATTAAAAGATGGTAGAGCAGATACAGTGATACAGTCATAGCTCCTTGCTACAGCAGATGAAAAACAGTAGCAAGAGAATGAGCTGAGCTCTGGCTAGGGGAAGCTGGGCTATAACACCCCTAAGCCCACCCCAGCAACACATCTCCCCCAGCAAGTATCCACCTCCCCAACTGCCACCAGCTGCAGACAAGCCTTCAAAACACATGATCTGGGGCTGGGGAGATAGCTCAGTGGTAAAAGATGCTTGTTGCAAAAACCTGCCAGCCCAAGTTCAATTCTCCAGTACCCATGTAAAGCCAGGTGTACAAAGCGGTGCATGTACCTGAAGTTCATTTGCAGTGGCAAGAGGCCCTAGCATGCCCACTATCTTACTCTCCTCACAAATAAATAAATAAAACATTAGAAAGGAAATAGTTCTATGTAGAGAGAACAAAAATTTACAACAAATAATTTAAGAAATGGAGGATGGGGGACTGGAGAGATGATTTACCAGTTAAGACTCTTGCCTGCAAAGCCAAAGGACCTAGGTTCGATTCCCCAGGATTCACATAAGCCAGATACACAAGGTGGTGCATGCATCTAGAGTTCATTTGCAGCTGCTGAAGGTCCTGGTATGCCCATTCTCTCTTTCTCTCTCTCCCCCAACCCCTCAAACAAGTAAAATACAATAAAATATATTAAAAAAAGAAATGGAAGATGGGTTGACTTCAGCACACAGCATTTATGAATTGCCACCTATTGTATTTTGAAAGAATCTATGACAGGGCTGGAGAGATGGCTCAGCAGTTGAAAGTACTTCCCATATGAGGGCCTATGGGGCCTGAGTTCAATTCCCCTGCACCCATGTGAACAGCCAGGCATGGCTATACATGTCTGCGACCTCAATGCCAAGGTATGAAAACAGCAAGCTCCAGAATCAGGAGGAGACTCCATCTCAAAGAACCATGGAGAAGAGACCCCCAAAGTCCTCTTAAGGCCTGTCAATGCACATGCAAGGGGTCATGCATCTGGACATACACGTGCACACAGACACACCACATCACAAATACTACACACATGAACATGCAACATAGCTGGGAGTGGTGGCACACACCTTTAATCCCAGCATTTGGGAGGCAGAGGTAGGAGAATCACAGTGAGTTCAAGGCCACCCTGAGACTACATAATGAATTCCAGGTCGGCCTGAGCTAGAGTGAGACCCTACCTCAAAAAACAAATGAACAAAAACAACAACATCAACAAAACAAATGAACAAAAACAACATCAATCAACAATAAGAGTCTGCAACAGAATGGCATCCCCAGCATTTGGAAGGTAGAGGTAGGAGGATCAGAAGCTCAAGGCCAGCCTCAGCTATATAACGGCCTGAGATATGAGACCCTGCTTATGACAAAAAAAAAAAAAAAAAAAAAAAAAAAGCCAACAAATTCTGAGATGACTTTTTGTGGGGAAGGGAGAGAGGAATGTGTGCTGGGGATTGAACCCAGAACATTCTTGACACATTCCTGTGAGCCAACTCTGCCCCCTAGAGACGTTTGATTGAGTCACTCCTTTGCTCTGTTTTATTGCATTTGTTTTGTTTGGTTTTTCGGGGTAGGGTTTCACTCGAGCCCAAGATGACCTGGAATTCACTATGTAGTCTCAGGGTGGCCTCGAACTCACGTCAATCCTCCTACCTCTGCCTCCTGAGTGCTAGGATTAAAGGCTTGCATATTTTCGACAGAGGGTCTCATGTGACCCAGGTTGGCCTTAGACTTACTATGTAGCTGAGGCTGGCCTTAAACTCTTTCTTAAAAAAATATTTATTTATTTATTTATTTATTTATTTGAGGGAGAGAGAAAGAGGGAGGGGGAGAGAGAGAGAGAGAGAGAGAATGGGCACACCATTCTCTGAGCCACTGAAAACAAACTCCAGATGTATGCATCCCCTTGTGCATCTGGCTTTACATGGGTATTAGGGAATCGAGCCTGGGTCCTTAGGCTTCCCAGGCAAGCCCTTAAACACTAAGCCATCTCTCCAGCCCCTATACCTATTTTTCAATAAAACTTTATTCACAAAAACATGTAGAAGGCCACATCTGGCCCTCAAGCAGCCAGTTGGCCAAATTATGTAATATCTGACAAAAACTCTTCCCTGAATCGGTATGTTTGTATTACTTCATGCAGGCAAAGATGGAGCCTTCCCTTCAGCCACCCCGTGGGCATCAGATGGTCGTGTCTACCACATGTTGTGGATATGACTGTGACCGCCCAGCCAGCTGCACCCAGGAGACTGGGAGTGCATACCTGTAATTCCAGAGCTGGGAAGATGGAGAGAGCTACATCCCTGGAACTTGCTGGCCAGCCAGTCTAGCCTAATCAGTGAGTTCCAAGCCAGTGATAGACCCTATCTCAAAAAGAAGTGGGTGGGGCTGGAGAGATGGATCAGTGGTTAAAGGCATTGCTTGCAAAGCCTGATGGCTCTGGTTCAAGTCTTCAGTACCACATAAAGCCATATGCACAAAGGGAAGCATGCATCCGGAGTTCATTTGCAGTGGCAGGAGGCCCTGGCTTGCCCATGTTCTTTCTCTCAAATAAATCAATAAAATATTTAAAAAGAAGCAGATGGCATTCCTGAGGGTGGCACCTGAGGTTGTCCTCTGGCCGACATACACAAGTGCACTCCCACATACACAGATGTACATACACATGTGTGCACCACACATACACATGCAAAAAATGAAAGTAAAACAAAAGAATCAAAACCCTGACATGTTACAATATAGATAAACCTTGAGGACATTATACGAAGTGAAATCAGACACACGCACATACGTACTGCATGATTTGATTCCACCTGTTAGGAGGCAAGAGCCTTAGCCACTGAGCCATCTCTCCAGCCCCGTTTGTATTTTTTATTAAAGTTCATTGATTCTTTTCTACAGTTTACAGTTAGCTTATCTAATAAAGTCTTACTTTCTTTCTTGCTGTTGTTGGTTTTCTATTTTTTTATTTTTTGGAGATGGAGGTTTATGTAGCCCAAACTTGTCTTGAACTAAACAGGTGGCAGAGGATGACTTTGATCTCATGATCCTCCAACTCCATCATGGTTATCTTCTCATGGCTGAGAACAAACCCCTAACAGGAGCAGCTTATGGAAGGAAAGGGTTTATTTGAACTTACAGTTACGAGAGGAAGCTTTATCATGACACAAGCAGAAAGTCAAGCACCACGTCTTTGTAGATCAGCGAGAGTGAACTCCTGAACACCCAGGGGGCTGCACTAATAGACCGCAAGACCCGCCCCTTGTGACACACCTCCTCCAGCAAGCTCCACCTCCCAAAGGGTCCACCAGCTGGGGATCAAGTATGAGGCTTAATCACAGCCATGAAGCTATGAGGAGCACTCCCCATTCACACCTCCACATGCCTCTACCTTGTAAGTGCTGGGAATACAGGTGTGAAACACCACATCCGATCCCAAGTTTTCTTTCTTAAAAAATATATTTCTGAAGCCGGGAAGATTGTTCAGTGGTTATAGACCCTAGCTTGCAAAGCCTGACAGCCCAGGTTCAATTCCTCAGTACCCATGTCAAGTCAAACACGCAAAGTGGCACAGGTGTCTGGAGTTCATTTGCACAGCAAGAAGCCCTGGCACACCATTCTATCTTTCCCTCAAGTAAATAAATAAAACTCAGTAGCACAAACACAGAAAGGCAGTGGAAGGGGGAGATACATACAAAACCAAATACAAATTGAATTGGCTCCATAGCAACCTTCCTCCTGGAAAGCAGACAAGAAGATGTCAGCCTCAGTAGGAGCATGGAGGGATCATCTGGAGAGGGTGGCATGAAACCTAACCCCAAAATATTTGGCCATGGCTGTTAAATCCCAGTACCAGAAATGGGTTACAACCCACATTGAGCTGTTAATCAGAGAGACCTCTGAAGTCCCCAAAACAAGACAGCCTTCTGTCAAAGCACAAAGGTAAGACCCTATTGAAGACAACACATGCTGCCAACGCAGAACACGGAAGAACATGGAGAGATCTGGCGAGTCTGGGAGGAAGTCAGCTCCTGGACGGGGAGCGCAGAGAGCTGAAAACCACATGAGGTGCTGGGCAAAAACGGCCAACAACAGCACGAGCAAGCAGGGGACCTGCTGTGTGCAAGCATCCGCCCTGACAAGATGTACACACTTGTGCAACGGTGGCACCCACCCTCGTAAGGTAATCATGGCCTTTCTGATTGGCTAGAAGATCCGCTCAGTGGAAAGGAAACCATAGCTGGAACTGGGAACCAAGTCAGAATCCTATGGAGAACAAGATCATGACTCCAATGAGAAGATCTCACTAGTCTTTGGCCAAAAGTGAGGCTCCACTCATCAAAATCCCTCTAAATTAACAATGCTTATTCCCTTTAACCGTCCTGATCTCACACTCCATTGAAACATTGTTTTTCTCCTTAGGAAAGCAGTGAGAACCAGGGACAACCAGAATCTATCAATAGGACAAGGGTAGAGGATCGCTGATTCCATGTCGGCAGGTGAGCCTCCCCCAGCCCAGCAGCCAGGGCCCAGGAGAAAACACAGAGGAACTGGCGAGATGAGCAAGAGTGCTGCTTCCATGGACAGCCTGACAACCCGAGCCACAGTGATGGAGACAGACACTGAGGACACTCAAAATGCACCAAAGCGGAAATCCAGAAGCTGCTGAGAGCGCAAAACTAAAGCAGACTTAAAGCTCACCCACCAAGGCTCAGGGAATTTTGTGGAAGAGGAGAAAGAATGTAAGAGCCACAGGGTGGGAGGGAATATCCAGAGGCAGTCCCCCCCCCACCACAATGACTCACAACTCCTAACCCACAACTCCATGGTGAATTCCAGCAATCCCACTAGGGGCCCTTGGTGGAGTAGGGGCAGGGAGGAGAGGAACAATGGTGCCAACACTTGATATATCCTTACAAAGTTTCAACTTAGTTAAAAGAGAAAAAGAAGAAAAAAAAATAGGGCAGGAGTGAGGGTTGGTACCCAGGATGGTCCAGAGGAATGCAGAGGGAAAACAAAGAGTTAGTATTCAGCTGGTGACATTTAACACGTGACTTCACACAGGGGTGATCATCTCTGAAGGCAGGCTTGGTCATGACCTACGATTCTCCAAATTCCTTCATCTCTGCTCAGTAGCATCTAAATGCTCCATATGGCAAGACACAGGGAGGGGGAAGGGCACCATGGGATCTGGTGACCTAGGAAGAGGAAATGCAGGAAGCAGGAAGTCTGCCTTTAAGGGCTTCAGAACTGAGGGAAAGGTAGAGAGCCCGCAGAGGTAGGGCGGTACTAGCTTCTGACATCCCTTCTTTTATGCATTCTCATTAAGAGGGCTTCAGATTTCAGTGGAAGAGGAGCTGAGAAGCCCGTGAATGGAGTCCCTGGAAGCTTTCTTGGCTAGGGCAGGGCTGAGAGGGGCTGGGGAAAGTGGTTCAGTCAGTGAAGTGCTGGCTACACCAGCCTGAGGACCTGAATTCAGATTCCTGAGCACCCACATTAAAAAAAAAAAAAATGCTCAGGCACGGCAGTGTGGCCTAGAATCCCAGCCCTGGGAGGTAAAGACAGGAGAATAACTGGGGCTCACTGGCTGGCTAATTGAACTGGATCCCAGATCAGGGAACTCCATGTATAGTGAAAGAGTTGGTCTCAAAAATTAAGGTGGAGGCCGGGTGTGGTGGCGCACGCCTTTAATCCCAGCACTCGGGAGGCAGAGGTAGGAGGATCGCCCAGAGTTCAAGGCCACCCTGAGACTACATAGTTAATTCCAGGTCAGCCTGGACCAGAGTGAGACCCTACCTTGCAAAACAAACAAACAAATAAAATTAAGGTGGAGTGCTGGAGAGATGTCAAAGAACCCTGGTTCAACTCCTCAGGACCCACGTAAGCCTGATGCACAAGGTGGTGCATGTGTCTGGAGTTCCTCTGCAGCAGCTGGAGGCCCTAGCGTGCATATTGTCTCACTCTCTATGCCTCCTGAGTGCTGGGATTAAAGGCATGCGCCACCATGCCTGGGTCCACCTTTTAAAAAATTTTATTATTTATTTATTTATTTAAGAGAGAGAGAGAGTGAGTGGTAGATAGAAAGAGAGAATAGGCACATCAAGGCCTCCAGCTTTGACCTTAAACTCCATCTTTGTCTTTCAACTCTGACCTGGATTAAAAGATACAAACAACCTGTTCACTTGTTCTCAGTTCCTGGCTACTGGTTTTGAGAATGAAAGTGATTTACTAATTTATTTATTAAGCAATGCGTTACCAGTAGTGTGTTTAAGAGACATCACAGAAGATGACCAATAGGGCTTAAGGATTCCGAGGGTGAAGAGAAAGAGCACCCACGGCCTTGTCCATGTGGACATCAGCTGTGACATATCCAGTGAAAGATTGTCACGGAACATCACTTTCAATCACTGCAACCCCTGGCTCCCTAAACCACCCATCCTGGAGGAACAACCGCGTCTGTGACAATAAATACAGTGCCCAGTTCACAGTCCATGTTCTTCTGGTTCACTGGACCAGTGACCAGTGTAGTTGCTGTGTCTTGTCTGAGTTGGTCTAAGTACCTTGCAAGTGCTGGTCGGTTCATTTGAATTTTCCTGGTGTTTTACCTACAAAATCCCAGTTTGGTCTTGCTTCTTCCATTACAGAGACTTACCTTAGTCTGCCCCCCCACCCCCACCTGTGTCCTTGAGACTCCTCCCAAGACCCTCCCTCCACCTGGAATCTTATTATGTGCTCAAGCAAAATAATTCTATTATTATTATTTTTTTGTTTTGTTTTGTTTTCCGAGGTAGGGTCTCACTCTAGCCCAGGCTGATCTGGAATTCACTCTGTAGTCACTTATTATTTATTTTTATTGACAACTTCTATACTTACATACAAAAAGTGCATGATATTTCCCTCCCCTCCCCCCATTTCCCTTTAGAACTCCAATCTCCATCATATCCCCTCCCTCTCTCTATTAATCTCTCTTTTAATTTGATGTCATCATCTTTTTCTATTATGAGGGTCTTGCGAAGGTATTGCTAGGCACTGCAAGGTCATGGATATCAAGGCCAATTTCTGTCTGGGCAGTTGCATTGTAAGAAGTCATACCCTTCCTTTGGCTCTTCCATTCTATCCGCCCCTTCTTCCGCAATGGGCCCTGAGCCTTGGAGGGTGTGACAGAGGTGTTTCAGTGCTGGGCACTCCTCAATCCCTTCTTCTCAGCACTGTGTTGCCTTTTGGGTCATCCCAGTGGTCATCGCCATCTGAAAAGAGAAGCTTCTCTAACCAGAAGTGAGAGTAGCATTAATATGTGAATATGAACATTAAGTGTAGTGCTTTCAGGGCAGCTTGGTAGGAATAAAAACATACATTTATTTAGTCAGACAAGAGCAGGCTTTATACCCCTAAGGCTCATGACCTCCCCTGCCATAGACTTTTGCTTAGGTTTTTCAGTACCAGGTATGTATTCCATCCCATAGAGAGGGCCTTTAGTCCAATTATGGAGCTCTTGGTTACCCCATTAGTAGACATGCCACTATTGCACCCGTTCAGTCATTGGGCCTGTATGGCCAAACTTGAATATTCAGTGTCCACTGTTTTCACTGCTGATGACTCCTGTCTCCCATACTCTGCATGCAGTGCAGCTTTTTCCAGCTTTCTGTTGGCTGGTCTACAGGGAGAAGGTTTTCTGCTCAGCACCAGCTTGCTTTCTCAGTGACCTTGCCTCTCAGGCAAGAGATGTCTTCAGCAATAGGGTCTTACTATCTGTTTCTCAAGGGAAACCAAGGCAAAATAATTCTTTTTATAAATATTTTATTTATTTTAGAGAGAGAGAGAAAGAGAAGCACACCAGGTCCTTCTAGCCACTGAAAATTCCAGACACATGCTTCCTTGTGCATCTGGTCTTACATGGGTACTGGAGAATTGAACCTGAGTCCTTGGGCTTTGCAAACAAGTCTCTTAACTGCTGAACCATCTCTCTAGTCCAATAAATAAAAATATTTTTTAAAAAAGACACTGAAAGAAAGAAATAATATTTTTAAAAAGGTAAAGAAGACAAAGAAAGGAAAGGAAGAGGAGGAGGAGGAGGGAATAAATGGTGCATTCACAGAATGCAGGAAACACTTGCATTTTCCCATTTAGGACAGGGATGAAGAGGTGCCAGGGCACAGTCCCAGGGAAAGATGCTCATCTTCCCTGACTTCCCACAGTGCCACCCTGCAGGAGCCTCCAGGTGGCCAGCTGTCCTGAAGCTCGCTGAACCCTGACCTTTGACCTTTGTGTGGGCTGGGCAGTGCAGTGAGGGCATGATGCAGATGGGCAGGGTGGGGCACCCAGCCCCGCCCTCTGCTCCAGCATTCCTCCCTCCAGCCCTTTTGAGGTCCCTCTGTTAATCTACTATCGGAAGAGGCAGGTCAGAGGAGCTCTTTGTGAACAGCTCCGACACAGACAGGCAGACAAAGATTACAGTTTGGGACCTGCCTTGGGGAAGAAAAAGTCTAGTTTGTATGTCTGTTGTGGGGAAGGAGTTATGAGCCAGGAACCACGGATGAAAACCCATGTGTGTACACACACACACACACACACACACACACACACATAGATGATATATGCCATATATATATCTATATCTATATCTAATCTATATATCTATATATATATATATATATATATCACACATATATATATAACATATATGGCACTATATATATGTAGATATATAGCACTATAATGTTTTGTTGCTGAAGGAAGGAATATAATAGGAGTAAATGATATGCCTCATATAACTGTAACTAAAGAACCCTACTCCTGGGCTGGAGAGATGGCTCAGTGGCCGAGGTGCTTTCCTGTAAACCTAAGAACCCAGGTTAAATTCCCCAGTACCCACATAAGCCATATATACAAGGTAGTGCATGCATCTGGAGTTTGTTTGCAGTAGCTGGAGGCCCTGGCATACTTATTCTTTCTTTATTTTATTTTATTTTATTTCTATTTTATTTTTTATTGACAACTTCCTTAATTGTAGACAATATCCCATGGTACTTCCCTCTCTTCCCCCACTTTCCCCTTTGAAACTCCACTCTCCATTATATCCCCTCCCCATCTCAGTCAGTCTCTCTTTTCATTTTGATGTCATGAGCTTTTTCTCCTATTATGATGGTCTTGTGTAGGTAGTGTCAGGCACTGTGAGGTCATGGATACCCAGGCCATTTTGTGTCTGGAGGAGCACATTGTAAGGAGTCCTACCCTTCCTTTGGCTCTTACATTCTTTCCTCCCCCTCTTCCACAATGGACCCTGAGCCTTGGAAGGTGTGTTAGAGATGTTTCAGTGTTGAACACTCCTCTGTCCCTTCTTCTCAGCACCATGGTGCCTTCTGAGTCATCCTAAGGTCACCACCATCTGAAAAGAGAAGCTTCTCTAACCAAAAGTGAGAGTAGCATTAATATATGGGTGTGGACATTAAGAGAAGTGCTTACTGGGCAGTTTGGCATTTGGATGAAATGTCCTGTATATATCTTTTAGGTCCATTTGTTCTATGACCTCGTTTAATCCAGAAGCATCTCTGTTTATTTGACCTGTCAGTTGGTGAGAGTGGGGCGTTGAAGTCACTACAACTGTGTTTGGTGTTATCTGTGACCTTAGTTCTAGTAGTGTTGTTTAATGAAATTGGGAGCCCTCGTGTTAGGCGAATTGGGATTGTAATGTCCTCTTGTTGGAGCGTTCCTTTAATCAATATAAAGTGACCTTCCTTATCTTTTCTAACTAATGTTGGTCTGAAGTCTACCCTGCCAGGTATTAGGATAGCGACCCCTGCTTGTTTTCTAGGCCTATTTACTTGAAATACCATTTTCCAACCTTTCACCCTAAGATAATGTCCATCCTTGTAGAATGGTGAGTTTCTTGGCGGTAACAAATTGAAGGATCCTGCTTTTTAACCCAGTCTGCAAACCTGTGTCTTTTGGTTAGGGCATTCAGGCTGTTGATATTAAGAGTTATTATTGAAAGGTGTGTATTTAGCCAGGCGTGGTGGAGCATGCCTTTAATCCCAGCACTTGGGAGGCAGAGGTAGAAAGATCACAGTGAGTTTAAGGCCACCCTGAGACTACATAGTTAATTCCAGGTCAGCCTGGGCCAGAGTGAGACCCTACCTCGAAAAACAAAACAAAACAAAAAATGTGTATTTATTTTTGCCATTTTTCTTGTTTTGTAGTTCCTCCGGTTTTACCTTTGCTCTCTTGTATTAACTAGTATTGGAGTATGGTTTGTTTTTTCCAGGTTCCTTATGTGTGTGCTTTCCTTTCTCTTCAGCATGGAGGATCCTTTCAAGTATTTTCTGTAGAGCTGGTTTTGTCTTCAAATATTCCTTTAGCCTGCTTTTGTTGTGGAATGTCCTTATTTCTCCGTCTATTTGAATGGATAGCTTTTCAGGATAAAGTAACCGTGGTTGACAGTTGTTATCATTCAGAACTTGGAATACATCACTGCAAGCCCTTCTTGCTTTTAAAGTTTGTGTTGAGTGATCTGCTATGATTCTGATGGGCTTGCCTTTGTTATATGACTTGACTTTTCTCTCTAACTCCTTTCAATATATTTTCTTTGGTTTGTATGTTTGATAGTTTAATTATAATATGGTGAGGAGAGCTTCTTTCCAGGTTTTGTCTGTTTGGTGTTCTAAAGGCTTCCTGTATCTGCATTGGCATCTCTTTCCCAATTTGGGGAAAGTTTTCTTGTATGATTTTGTTGAAAACACCTACTATGCCTTTGGAGTGAATTTCTTCTCCTTCTACTATACCCTGAATTCTTATGTTTGATCTTTTTATAGTATCCCAAATATCTTGAAATTCCCATTCATACCTCCCTATTAGTTTGTCTTTCTCTTTGTTGGACTGTATTAGACCTGCCACCTGGTCTTCTAGTTTAGATATTCTGTTCTCTCCTTCATCCATTCTACTGGATAGATTTTCTACAGAGTTTTTAATTTCACTGACTGTGTTTTTCATTGCTAGTATTTCTGACTGGGTTTTTCTTTATTATTTCTGTTTCCTTATTCATGTCTTGTACTGACCTCCTTATTTCATTAAATTGGTTTCCTGTATGTTCTTTGATTCCTTTGATTTCCTCTTTGAGTTCTTTTAACATATTTATAATCATTCTTTTGAAATCTTTCTCAGGCATTTCCTCTATATCATTGTCAGTGAAGGTTATTTCTGATGCATTCGTACTTTTTGGTGAATTTATATTGTCTTGATTTTTTTGTGTGTTTCTTGTACTATAATGTAGAGATTTTGCATCTTGGATTAATTTAATGCTTGGGTTTTCTAATTATCTGCAGTATTATTAGATGTATCAATAAATCTGATGTTATATATCTTCAGGGTAAGAGCTTTAGGTGCTAGGTGTGGCTCTTAAGACTCTCAGAGTAGCCACAAAAGTGACTCTAGGTGTTGGTTTTGCCTGCTATGAGAGTACTCAAGTAGGCTGAGTGGAACAAAATACAGACAAATTCTAAAAATTTAACTAAACAATGTACACATTCAATGAAAAACAGCACAGAGTATTTATGCAAGAGTAGGTATTAGGACAAACAGCTCCTCTAACAAAGTCACAGTCCCTAAGGATGTGTGTTGCCCCACACCCTTAATCCTGTCAACTGGGAGGCTGAGATTTCTGGTCTGTAGAGGGTTCCAAGGTCAGCTTGTGACTGAGGGAGACCCTTCCCCAACGAATGACAGAAGAGGAAACAAAGGCACTATAAATCAGGAAGCAACAAATGAGCAGCTCAAAATATAGCTTATTTAAGAATGTCAAATCCGACCATCCATCAGATTTAACATATAATTTACCCTGACATGGGTGGTGCAATTAGCCCTTCCAGTGCAAGCCTATATATCAGGCTTATTTGGTGGGTAGTGACCTGGTGTAATCCCAGTTACCTTTTGGGATGGCTTTGGTCTCAGCTATGCTGAACAGCCACTTGGGTCCCTCTTTGCTGTGCTGTGGGCTCAGGAAGGCTGGCTGGGTCAGTGGGTCACTGCTCTGATCACCTGTTCCAGGTGCTGCATAGGTGAGCTCCCTTCCCCGTTCTCTGGTGCTTGTGCTGGTGGTGGGGGAAGGGAGGCTGTGGATGGAGGCTGAAGTCCTCCTGCTGGTTCTCATGATCTTCTTCCTCACAAGCTGCTCTGTTGATCTCTGCCATCCACCTCCCACGTTTCTTGAGTTTGCAAGGAGGCTGGTGTGAGTAGAAAATCCCCTGTGGCTCAGGCCAAGCCTGGCAGCTGTGGCCACGCGGAACTCGCTGCCACTGTTGGAGCTGCTTCTGCCTGCTTCTGTGGGCTCTAGACACTGTATCTCTCCTACTTCTCTGCTCTGGTTGATAATTTACTATACACCTCACTTTTTAGTAGAAGGGTGTATTTGGCTGCCTCCCTCTTTCTTTCTTTCTTTCTTTCTTTCTTTCTTTCTTTCTTTCTTTCTTTCTTTCTCTCTCTCTCTCTCTTTCTTTCTTTCTTTCTTTCTTTCTTCCTTTCTTTCTTTTTGCTTTTTCTCCCCTAGGTTGTTTTGGCATGGTTCCTACACCGCTATCTTAACTGGAACTGGTGCACCTATTCTATTTGCCTCTCTCTCTCTCTGCCTCTGTCTCCCCAATAATGCCAGGGCCTCCAGTCAATGCAAATGAACTCCAGACACTTGTGCCACCTTGTGCATCTGGCTTATGTGCATACTGGGGAATCAAACATGGGTCCTTAGACTTTTCAGGCAAGCACCTTAACTTCTGAGCCATCTCTCCAGCCTCTCAAATAAATAAATAAAATATTACACAAAGAACCTTTTCCCTCTACTGTCCCCAATAACAGTGCCCAGTCCTTGACAACATGGTATGCTGATAATGGCTTAACAATAAGCTCTTAGGGCGTGCACACCTGGAGGGTGGCCAATTTATAGCACTTTCTGGCTTGATTAGTCTAAATTCTTTCAATATGGCTTGTTTCAAACTTCAGATAGGGTATCATTGAACATGGAAATGGGAAGATGCGCAGTCACCTCTCTTTCAAGCCTTTCTTGAGCCAGTGGCACCACACCTCTGTCTGCACCAAGTAGGAATCCAGAGTTTAGCTTTTCCTCTTTAATCATTTCATATGACAGTTACAGAGTTGTGTATTAGGCATATCTGGTTCTGGGAGTCCTGAGGTTGATGTGAAAAGCAGTTTTGGTAGGCATGCATATGTGGTTTGTTGTTAGTTCATCATCTACAGAGAGGAAAGTTATTAATTTGAACATGGCAGCAAGCCACTGCCAGTTTTACCTAAATATCAAGAGAGAGTGTGGGAGCATGTTCACTGGTCTTTTACATGAAGTGGGAGAGAAATGGACGTTGGGTTTGGGAGCCTGGATGGTAACAGGCTGGGAGACTTCACAGACCAAAGCAATCTTAGGACAAAGTGCTCCATCTGAGAAATGGGAGTGCTGGGTGGATCAGCTGTAAACTCTGCCATCCAAGGTCTGCCCAAACAAGAAAGAAAGAAAGAAAGAAAGAAAGAAAGAAAGAAAGAAAGAAAGAAAGAAAGAAAGAAAGAAAGGAGAGAGAGAGAGAGAAAGAAAGAAAGAAAGAAAGAAAGAAAGAAAGAAGAAAGAGAGAAAGAAAATGGGACTGGAAAGATGGGTAAGCAGTTAAGAAACTTGTCTGCAAAGCCTAATGACCTGGGTTTGATTCTCCAGTACCCAGGTAAAGCCAGATGCACAAAGTGGCATATGCATCTGGAGTTCATTTGCAGGTTTTTTTTTTTTTTTTTTTTTTTGGTTTTTTGAGGTAGAGTGTCACTCTGGTCCAGGCTGACCTGGAAGTCACTATGTAGTCTCAGGGTGGCCTCGAACTCATGGTGATCCT
Organism: Orientallactaga sibirica; assembly: GCA_036365145.1. Lineage (NCBI taxonomy): Eukaryota > Metazoa > Chordata > Mammalia > Rodentia > Dipodidae > Orientallactaga > Orientallactaga sibirica. The sequence goes on from JAEOAD010000555.1 coordinate 1,622,778, forward strand.
CCTACCTCTGCCTCCCGAGTGCTGGGATTAAAGGCGTGTGCCACCACACCTGGCTCATTTGCAGTTTTGAGAGGCCCTGGCATGCCCATACTCTGTGTGTGTGTGTGTGTGTGTCTTTCTCTGTGTGTGTCTGTATCTCTTTGCTTGCAAATAAATAAATTAAATAATACAGAAAATAACAATGGGTGAGTTTCAAAATTACAAACATGAAATTATAACAATGGGCTGGAACTGTAGCTCAGTTGGTAGAGTGATTGCCCAGCATACATGAAGCCCTGGGTTTATTTGATTTCCCAGCACTGAACAGACCAATTGTGGTAGCAGGGAGGAGGATCAAGAGTTCAAGGCCATCCCCAGATATATACAGAGTTCAAATCCAGTCTGGACTACACAAGCCCCATCTTATTATATATGAAACAACAGTGTACATCCCCAGCAATTGAAAACCAAGTCTTGAACAGATATTTGTACAGCATACTTAAAGCAGCTTTGTTTGTTTGTTTATTCATTTATTATTTATTTTTGCAGAGCTAGAGAGTGAACCCAGGGTCTTGCACATGCCAGGCAAGTGATGTACCACTAAGTTATAGCTCAAGCTCACAGCAGCTCGATTTTCAACAGTCCATGGATGATGGATAAACAAAACATGCTGTATACATACAATAGTAAAGCATTCAGCATAAAGGAAAGCTATCCTATCACATGCTACAACCTGACTGAAACTCAGGGACAAATTTGGATAATTCCACTTACGTGATGAGAGCGGTCAAGTTCATGGAGACAGACAGTGGATTGGGGGCTGGCAGGGGAGTGGGGAGAGGAGACATTCTGGAGACTGGTTGTGAAACATGGGGAATACACTTACTGTTCAGCTGTGCACTTGAAATGTTTAAATTGGGGGCTGTGGGGGCTGGAGAGATGGCTTAGTGATTAAGGGACATGCCCACGAGGCCTAAGGAGCCAGGTTCGATTCTCCAGGTTTCATGAAAGCCAGATGCACATGGTGGCACATGTGTCTGGAGTTCATTTGCAGTGGCTAGAGGCCCTAGAGCACCCATTCCCATTCTTTCTCTCCCCCACCCCTCTCTCTGTCTCTAATAAATAAATAAAAATAAATCTTAAATTGAGGGCTGTGGAAATGGCTCAGGAGTGGTTAGTGCACATATATGAGGGCCTGAGTTCAATAGCTCTAGCAATTATGTAAAAAGCTGGGTGTGGCTGCCCACACCTGGAACCCCAGGTTCTCTCTCTTTCTCTGTGAAAGAAAGAAAGAAAGAAAGAAAGAAAGAAAGAAAGAAAGAAAGAAAGAAAGGAAGAAGGAAGGAGGAGGGAGGGAGGGAAGGAGGGAGGGAGGGAAAGAAGGAAGGAAGGAAGGAAGGAAGGAAGGAAGGAAGGAAGGAAGGAAGGAAGGAAGGAGGGAAGGGAGGGAGGGAAACAGAACAGGGTGTGGTGGCGCATGCCTTTAATCCCAGCACTTGGGAGGCAGAGGTAGGAGGATCACCAAGAATTCGAGGCTGCCCTGAGACTACATAGTGAATTCCAGGTCAGCCTGGACTAGAGTGAAACCATACCTCAAAAAAACCAAAGCAAACCAAACAAAAAAAAAAAAAAAAAAAAAAAAAAGGAAATAGCCTATGTATTAGCACAAGGGGGTACATACATCTGGAGTTTGTTTACAGCTGCTGAGAGGCTGCTGGAGCGGCCATTCTTTCTCTCTGCCTTTTCCTCTCTGTCTCCGTCTCTCTCTCTCTCTCTCTCTGTCTCTCTCAAATTAAAAAAATAAATAAATATTTAAAAAATGCTGTACATGTACACAATGGACAACTGTTCAGCTGAAAAAAATGGATGAGGGTTGGAAAGATGGCTTGGCGGATAAGTGCTTGCCTGTGAAGCCTAAGGACCCTGGTTTGAGGCTCGATTCCCCAGGACCCACGTAAGCCAGATGCACAAGGTGGCGCATGCATCTGGAGTTTGTTTGCAGTGGCTGGAGGCCCTGGTGCACCCATTCTCTCTCTGTCTGTTGCTCTCAAATAAATAAAAATAAACAAAAAAATGGATGAAATCTTGCCATTTATAACAACATGAGTGAACCTGGATGACATTGTATTCAGTGAAATAAGACAGATTCAGAAAGACAGCTATGGCAGGATCTCAGTCACGTAGAATCGAAACCCACCAATTTCATCGAGATTCAGAGCAGAGCAGTGGTGACCAGGGGAAGGGGGTAGGAAGCGGAGAGAACTTGGTCAATGAGTACCTTATAGTTATATAAAAAACAAGTCCTGGGGTGCTCTGGCACAGTGGGGTGACTAGTTAATAATAAGGTTCTGCATATTTCCAAGCAGCTAGCAGAGAAACTTGAGTGTTTGTTATCACAAAGTATAAATACTTGAGATGATGGCTATGCTACTAACCCCAATACAATCCTTTAACAATCTGATATGCACAGCAAAACACCACATTATGCCCATAAATATATGTAATTATAATGTGTCAATAAAGACTAAATTAAAAATTATGCACACTTGCCATCCCAGTTACTTGGGAAGCTGAGGCAGGAGAATTGAGAGACAATATAGCAATATTTTCTCCCATTCTCTGAATTACCTTTGCACTCTGTGGAATTTTTTTTTGTTGTTTGTTTTGTTTTTTTATTTTTCGAGGTAGGGTTCACTCTAGCTCAGGCTGATCTGGAATTCACTATGTAGTCTCAGGGTGGCCTTGAACTCATGGTGATCCTTCTACCTCTGCCTCCCAAGTGCTGGGATTAAAGGCATGCACCACCATGCCTAGCTCTTGGTTTTTGTTTTTAAAAAATTTTTTTATTGACAGCTTCCATAATTATAGACAATAAACCATGACAACTCCTTCACCACTCCCACGTCTCCCTTCACACATTCACCTTCCATCATATCCCCTCCAACTCTTTTAATGCCATCATCTTTTCCTCCTATATTCTGTTTTTTTGTTTGTTTGTTTGCTTGCTTGCTTTTCCCTTCTAGCCCAGGCTGATCTGGAATTCACTATGTAGTCTCAGGGTGGCCTCGAACTCACAGCAGTGATCCTCCTACCTCTGCCTCCCGAGTGCTGGGATTAAAGGCATGTGCCACCATGCCTGGCTTGCATATTCCACTTAGTGTGCCTGGCTTCATGGAGATAATGGGGAATTAAACCTGGGCTAGCAGGCTTTGCAAGCAAGTGCCTTTAACCACTGGGCCATTTCTTCAGCCATCTCTCTAGCCCTACTCTGCCTTTTGATGTTTTGTTTTCTTTTTTATGTTTTCAAGACAGAGTCTCATTATGGCTGGCTTAGAACTCACTATACGGCTGAAGCTGGTCTCAGATTCATGGCATTGCTCTTGCCTCAGCCTCCTGGTTGCTAGGATTACAGGCATGAGCTCCCAGCACTCAAGAGGCTGAGGTAAGAGGATCACTGCGAGTTCAAGCCCAGCCTTGGCTACAGATTGAATTTCAGGTTAACCTATGATAGAGTGAGACCTTGTTTTGAAAAGCTAAATATAGGGCTGATGAGATTGCTCAGTGGCTAAGGGCGCTTGCTTGCAAAGCCTTGTTGGCCTGGGTTCAATTCCCCAGTACCTTTATAAAGGCAGATGCACAGTGTGGCGCATGCATTTAGAGTTCATTTGTACCAGTAAGAGGCCCTGGTGTGCCCATTTTCCCTTTCTCTGTCTCTTCCTGCTTATCTCTCTTTCAAATAAATCAATAAAAATATTCAAAAAAGCTGGGCGTGGTGGCACATGCCTTTAGTCACAGCACTAGGGTGGCTAGGTAGGAGGATTGCCATGAGTTCGAGGCCACCCTGAGAATACATAGTGAATTCCAGGTCAGCCTTGGTGTGGAGGTTTGATTCAGGTGTCCCCCATAAACTTGGGTGTTTTGAATGCTAGGTTCCCAGCTGATGGCAATTTGGGAATTAACACCTCCTGGAGGCAGAATATTGTTAGGGGTGGGCCTATGGGTATTATAGCCAGCTTTCCCTTGCCAGTGTTTGGCACACTCTCCGGTTGCTGTTGTCCACCTTATGTTGGCCAGGGGGTGATGTCCACCCTCTGCTCATGCCATCGTTTTTCCTGCCATCATGGAGCTTCCCCCTCGAGCCTGTAAGCCAAAATAAACCTCTTTTTTTCCCACAAGCTGCTCTTGGGTGATTTCTGCCAGCAATGTGAACCTGACTGCAACACTTGGCTAAAGCAAGACCCTACCTCAAAAAACAAAAACAAAAACAAAAAAATTCAAAAAAGAAAATCCAAAGATAAAATAAAAATAAAATAAATTAGTCACAGTAAGAGTTTAATCACAATATCTAATATTAACAGTATATAGCCAGGTGGTCGCTCATATCTCTAATCCCAGCCCTTCAGAGACAGAGGCAGGAGGTTAGTGAGTTCAAGGCCAACCCGGGCTACTTGGTAATCTGTTTCAAAAATAAATAAATCAGCCGGGCGTGGTGGCGCACGCCTTTAATCCCAGCACTTGGGAGGCAGAGGTTAGGAGGATCGCCGGGAGTTCGAGGCCACCCTGAGACTACATAGTTAATTCCAGGTCAGCCTGGACCAGAGTGAGACCCTACCTCGCAAAACCAAAATAAATAAATAAATAATAAAAATAAATAAATAAATAAATAAATAAATCAAGGAGCACTAGCATCTCCCTTTCTCTGTTTTCTGATCGGTCAAGGTATAAGCAGCAGTTTCCCATTCCCAGGCAGGAACTGGTCCTGCTGCTGAACCATCCCCACCATGATAGGTTGTGTTTCCTGAACTGTGAGCCACAAGAAACCTTTCTTGTCTTAAAAAAGAATAAAAAAATTAAAAAAAAAAAAAAAAAAAAAGAAGAAGAAGGCTGGGCGTGGTGGCTCACACTTTTAATCCCAGCACTCGGGAGGCAGAGGTAGGATGATTGCCATGAGTTTGAGGCCACCCTGAGATTACATAGTGAATTCCAGGTCAGCCTGGGCTAGAGTGGGACCCTACCTCAAAAAACCAAAAAAAAAAAAAAAAAAAAAAAGCAGAATAATTATAAGACAAGTATAGTGGCACACGCGTTTAGTCCCAGCACTTGGGTGGCTGAGGTAGGAGGATCACTGTGAATTCAAGGCCAGCCTGGGGCTACAGAGTGAGTTCTAGGTCAGCCTGGAATAGAGGGAGACCCTGCTTTGAAAAAACCCAAAAAGCAATTGAACAGTTATAACAGTATGTCAGTAAACATCGTATGCATGTGGATGTCTCAGCTTCTCTTGGACATATCTGAGCCTCATCATCACTATTTTTGTGCTTTGGGCTATTTCTAGGCAGGCACTCTACCAACTGAGCCACATCCCCAGCCCTTGGGATTATTTTTAAGTAAAGTAAGGGTCACTTGAGCATAAGTGCTGTTCATAACAATGATATCATGACAATCAACCTGATAACTGACGGAGCTACTGAGTGACTAACGGGCAGGCGCTATACACGCTGTGGACTCACTGGACAGAGGGTGACTCACATCCTGGGCAAGAGGAACTATGCAATTTTAAATATATCAGTTGTTTACCTCTGGACTTTTCCACTTTATCTTTTTCAGACAGCGGTTGGCCCCAAGTGAAAGAAGACTTCAGAAGTGAAACCACATGAAGTGAGGGAAATCAAGGCACCAGCACAAGCGCTGGACCCTGAGGCAGGTCAGTGAACAGGATGCATGTGGTCCCATTCTCCAGGAGAACATCTACGCCATCACATCTACAGACACAAAAACCAGGGCAGGGGCTGGAGAGATGGTTGAGTGGTTAACGTGCTTGCCTGTGAAGCCTAAGTACCCAGGTTCGACTCTCCGGGTTCCATGTAAACCAGACGCACAAGGTGACACAAGTATGCAAGGTTGCACATGCCCACCAGGTGACATGTGCATCTGGAGTTCAATTACAGTGACTGGAGGCCCTGGCACACCAATTGTCTCTCTCTCTCGTAAAATAAAAGGAAAAGGAAAAGGGCAATAACTGCAACAGTTGGTGCTTGCCATGTGCCAGCTTTAAGTATTGGATGAAAATAGTTCATTTAGGGGCTGGGGATATGGCTTAGCAGTTAAGGCGCATGCCTGCAAAGCCTAAGGACCCTGGTTCAATTCCCCAGGTCCCACATAAGCCAGATGCACAAGGTGGCACATGTGTGTGTAGTTCGTTTGCAGTGGCTGGAGGCCCTGGCGTGCCCATTCTCACACACTCTTTTTTTCTTTCTCTAATAAATAAATAAAAATAAATCTTATAAAAACCTCACAAGAGTTGCGTCTGATGGGGACTAGAAGAAATTTCTGTTCCTGACTCGAACAAGTGGGAAAACTCCATGCAAAAAGACCTGAAAATCACTGGGGATCAGACCCTAGAGGAGCTCACGCTGTAAACAGGTCAAGTGATCTGTATAGTTCCCTTTCTGCCATTCGTGAGAAAATTGATACTTTGGCAACAATATCATGCCATGGGGAGATCATGGAGAAGGGGTGTCCTAGGACAGGAGGAAATTGGCCTAAGGTAAGTTCCAGTCCCTTTCAATGGGTACTGAGGGGAAGAGAAAGAGCAAGGGTCTAAGGAAGGGCATACATGTTTAATTAAAGCAAGGATTTGGGGATAGAGAGATGGCTCAGTGCTTAAAGATGCTTGCTTACAAAGCCTCCCCATTCAGGTTCAATTCCTCAGTACCCATGCACTAAGTGGTGCATGCACTTGGAATTTGTTTGCAGTGATAAGAGGCCCTGGCATATGCATTCTCTCCTTCTCTATTTTTCTCTCTAATAAATCAAATATATATATATTTGTTTTGTTTTGTTTTGTTTTGTTTTATGAGGTAGGGTCTCACTCTGGTCCAGCTGACCTGGAATTAACTATGTATTCTCAGGGTGGCCTCGAACTCATGGCGATCCTCCTACCTCTGCCTCCTGAGTGCTGGGATTAAAGGCGTGTGCCATCACACCTGGCCTAAATCAAATATTTTTAATTTGTATTTATTTATTTGCAAGCAGAGAGAGAGAGAGAGAGAGAGAGAGAGAGAGAGAAGAGAGAGGCAGACAGAGAAAGAATGGGCATGCCAGGGCCTCCAGCCATTGCAAATGAACTTCAAATGCATGCTCTCCTTGTGCATCTGGCTTACATGGGTCTTGGAGAATTGAACCCGATCCTTTGGTTTCACAGGCAAATGCCTTAGCCGCTAAGCCATCTCTCCAGCCCTATAAATCAAATATTTTAAAAAAGAGTTTGTAGAGTTTGTAGGGAGAATGGCAGTCCCACAGTCTCTGGAAACCATTTCTCATTGCTTGTGGGTACTGAACAACCTGCTGCTTGTTCTTTGAGGGAGTGCAGTGGTACAAGAGGGGGAAGAAAGAACTGCTTAGACTTAAGGGGATGGTATTTGTGGTGGTTTGATTCAGGTGTCCCTCATAAAGTTACGTGCCCTGAATGCTAGGTTCCCAGCTGATGGAGATTTAGGAATTAACACCTCCTGGAGGTAGTGTATTGTTGGGGGCCAGCTTCCTCTTGCCAGTGTTTGGCACACTCTCCTGTTGTCTACCTTATGTTGACCAGGGGGGTGATGTCCACCCTCTGCTCATGCCATCATTTTCCTCTGCCATCATGGACCTTCCCCCTTGAGTCTGTAAGCCAAAATATACCCTTTTTTTCCCCACAACCTGCTCTTGGTTGGGTGATTTCTGCCAACAATGCGAACCTGACTGCTGACTGCTCTATAAGTAGATGAACAAATTACTGGGGGTGGAATGGCCTAAGTGAGGTCAGAAGAAGAGACTGAGTAAAGGAAGGGTTGGGGGAGGGTCAATCAAAATCTAAGATATTATGAATAAGCCGTATGGAAACCTACTTTTTTAGACAATGGTGCACCCTGAAGCCATAGGTTGTTACTAGAAAAAATTCAGTGCCAGGGATGGGATACCTTCCAGTGAGTTGTTGGTCAGGGAGGTCCTTGAGGCCCCCCAAACATTATAGGCTATTGCCAAGGCTCTTGGTTTCCCACCAGGACGAGATGGTAAGATACTATTGCTGAAGACTCCACAGGCTTGGGCTGCAAGGTCACTGAGAAATCTTGCTGGAGCTGAGCTGGAAATATCCTCTGTGTAGACCAGCTGACAAAAAGTTGGAAAAAGCTACACTGCACGCAGCTTCATGGGAGGAGAGAAGTCATCAGTGCAGATAAACAACGGTGGACACTGCAAGCCTTAAGTTTGGCAAGCCAGGCCAAATGAGCCAACGGGTGCAATAGTGGCACGTCTGTTATGGGAGAAATCAACTGCTCTCTAACTCGATGGGAAACCCACTCCACAGGAGGGAATACATGCCTGATACTGAAAACCTAGTCAAAAGCCTATGGCTGGGGGAGGTCATGAGCCCTAGGGGTGTAATGCCTGCTGGTATCTGGCTAAAAGCATATATTATGCTCACCGAACTTCCCTATAAGCACTTCTCTTAATGTTCATACCCATATATTAATGCTACTCTCACTTTTGGTTAGAGCAGCTTGTCTTTTCATATGGCATAACTCAAAAGGCACCACGGTGCTGAGAAGAAGTGACAGAGGAGTGCTCAATACTGAAACACCTCTATCACATCTTCCAAGGCTCAGGGTCCACTGAGGAAGAGGTGGTGGAAAGAATATAAGAGCCAGAAGAACACAAAAGACACAAAGTGGCCTGGATATCCATGACCTTGTAGCACCTGACACTACCTACACAAGACCATCCTAATAGGAGGAAAAGATGATGACATCAAAATAAAAGAGAGACTGATTGAGAGGGGAAGGAGATATGATGGAGAATAGAGTTGCAAAGGGGAAAGTGAGGGGGGAGGGAATTACTATAGTTTATTGTCTATAATCATGGAAATGGCCAATAAAAATTAATAAATAAAAGAGAGAGTAATTGAGAAGGGGGGATATAATGGAGAGTGGAAAGTGAGGGAGGGAGAGAAATATCATGGTTTATTGTCTATAATTAATGAAGTTGTCAATAAAATAAGTTTTAAAAAAAGAAGAGGGCTGGAGGGATGGCTTAGCAGTTAAGGCGTTTGCTTGCAAAGCTAAAGGACCCAGGTTCGATTCCTCAGGACCCACGTTAGCACAAGGGGGTAAATGCATCTAGAGTTTGTTTGCAGCGGCTGGGGACCCTGGCACGCCCATTCTTTCTCTCTCTCTCCCTTTCTCTGTCAAATAAATAAATAAAAATAAAATATTTAAAAAAAAAAGAAGAGAAAGATCTGCCCAGGAGTTCTGGTGTGCTAACCATGGCACCCCCTCCCAATCAGGAAAGCTCAGCAGAATGCTGACAACGTGTGGTCACTTCTCCCCAGTTCTGTCTTGGTTCACTGCAACCAAGAGCAGACGGGAGGAGTTGCCTTTGAGCCCCCTGCCGGGCACCACAATAATTCTGGATAGTAGGAGGGTTCTTCTTCGCCCATGGAGAATTAAGAGATGAGAAGACAAAGCCGGATATGATGGCACACGCCTTTAATCCCAGCACTCAGGAGGCAAAGGTAGGAAGATCACTGTAAGTTCGAGGCCACCCTGAGAATACATAGTGAATTCCAGGTCAGCCTGAGTTAGAGTGAGACCCTACTTTGGAAAAAACAAACAAAAAACTGGTGTGTATTCTGAGCTGTAAGAAAAAAACTGTTAGGTCATAGTCTGGGATATGCTGGTTGTGGTGGCGCACACCTTTAATCCCAGCACTCCGGAGGCAGAGGTAGGAGGATCGCTGTGAGTTCAAGGCCACCCTGAGACTACATAGTGAATTCCAGGTCAGCCTGGGCTACAGTGAGACTCTACCTCAACAACAACAAAACGAATAACAACAAAACAAAACAAAACAACAACAACAAAAAAAGTAGAGAGAGATGAGAAGACAGAGTAGTAACGTGGAAGTAAGAGTTTATTGATGGATAATCTCCCCCAGTAGGGGTCTCACCGACTGTGAAAGGAGATGGTTTGATTTGTTTTAGACTATCTCTTCTATTTCCCTCCCTTGTCCTTGGATTGGTCTTTAGGGAGTGCAGACCCTCTTCCTACGCCACTCCTAGATTCATGCCTGATCTCCTGTCTTTGCCCACATCCTGCCTTGGTCCATGCAGGGAGATTGGGTCTGACAAGCAGGCATGGTGTTATCCTCACTTCTTGGGGTATTCATCATTTCAGAGCGCCTAAGACTTCATGGCCATTGGTCTCACTGTCAGCCCCACAAGCCGTAGTGCACCAGGCAGCAGCGAGCAGGCACGTGTTTAGAAGGGCTCTGCCCTCGGTTTCATTCCTTGCTATCTTAAAGTCTCTAGTGAGTTTTGCACGCAGGCCCTGTTTCAATCATGCACTGGTATCTGCAAATTATGTAATTGACAATGTTAAGATACAACAGCAAGAGAAAAACTGGGAAAACTAGCATTTGTTTTGTCTTTCAGTGCTAAGGATGGAACGCAAGGCCTTGGGCAGAACAAGTGCTCTATCACTTAGCCACATCCTCAGATAAAACCAGTCATTTAAAAAATTATATTTTTGACAATTTCATACATGTGTATGATGTATTTTGATCATAATCACCTTCGGTTACCTTCTCCTGTCCTCTTCCTCCTCCCATTGAACTCCTTCTTCCCAGCTAGTCCCACTTCTACTCTAATGTCTTTTTGTGTGGGAGACCCACTGAGCTTAATGAGATTCCTTACATGAGCATAGTTGGGATTATTTACCAGCGTATGGACAATTTACCATCAGTTACACCACCAAAGAACATATCTTCTCCTCAACACACTCATTTTTTAGAGAGAGAGAGAGAGAATTGGTGCACCAGGGCTTCAGCCACTGCAGTCAAACTCCAGACGCTAGTGGGCATGTGTGACCTTGCGCTTGCCTCACCTCTGTGTATCTGGCTTACATGGGATCTGGAGAGAGATGGAACATGGGTCCTTAGGCTTTACAGGCAAGTGCCTTAACTGCTAAGCCATCTCTCCAGCCCAACACACTCATTTCATTTTAAAAAAGTAATACAGAAGTTATCAACTCTCAAAACAGTTCAGGAATTAATTGATTTAGACAAACATTTTCTAATCTTTAATGTGCCCTGAACTTGACAAAGGGCATGGTAACCAAAGATACTGATCTCTGAGATGGTCCCAGGCCAGAAGGGAATGCTTTCCAATCATTCAGAATCTCCCACAACAACCTTCTATTAGAGACCAAATAGCTCCTTTCATAGCTGAGGAATTTTCAGCTCAAGAGATATGCCCAAGGCCACGCGGTTGCTAAAACTAGAAGCACGATTAGATCAAAACAGGCTCCACACGTCCTAGCCCTTCCCCTGCCCTCTCCACCTTTCCAGCAGCAATGGCAGAGGTACCACAGCTTCTCGCACAATTATGAAGAAGTTTGACTTGCTAGAAATAATGTTACAGTCACCTTTATCATCATGACTTATGTTTTACTTTAACGCAGGAACTGGGACACTGCCTGAGAAGTTGTTGGTTTAAATCGTCAGGGGTATATAAAAGGAAACCTCATAGCAGTAGTTAATTGGGGAAATGCATTGAACAGACTTAGTTTCCCAAAGGAACAGCACCTGCTGTGGCATATGAAGGGGCAGGTTTGTAGCGATTGGTTCAGGAGTTGCTCAAAGTATGTTTGCTTTCTTTTTCTTTTTTAAAAAAATATTTTCACAGGGGTTGGAGAGATGGCTTAGTAGTTAAAACATTTGCCTGCAAAGCCAAATCACCCAGGTTTGATTCCCCAGGACCCACATAAACCAGATGCACAAGGTGGCACATGCATCTGGATTTTGTTTACAGTACAGTGGGTGAAGGCCCTAGCATACCCATTCTCTCCTCCACCCCTGCCTCTTTCTCTCTCAAATAAATAAAATAAAAATGAAAATAAGATTTAAAAAATCATTTAAAAAATATTTTCACGGATCTGGGCATGGTGGCACATGCCTTTAATCCCAAAACTTGGGAGGCAGTGGTAGGAGTATTGCTGTGAGTTCAAGGCCACCTTGAGACTATGGAGTAAATTCCAGATCAGCCTGGGCTACAGCAAGATCCTACCTCAAAAAAAAAAAAAAAAAAAAAAAATATTTTTATGGAGTGGGGTGTCAATAAATAAATTTAAAAAAACTTGGGAAAAAATATTTTTATGGAGTTTGAGGGTGTGGTGAGATGCCATAGTTAATCCCAGCACTTGGGAGGCAGAGGTTGGAGGATCACCAAACAAGTTTGATATACCCTGAGTTTATTTAGTCTAATTCCAGGTCAGCCTGGACTAGACAGGACCTCAAAACAAACAATGAACTCCAGAACATGTTTATTTGTGCATCTGCCTTTTATTTACTTCTAATTCACAGAGAGTCTTTGGGGTACTGGGGAACTGAACTATGCAGTATTTTATGGGAACTCAGATGAACATGTTTCAGTCTTTGTGCATCTAGGTTGGCAGTCTTTGTATGGGTACTGGGGAACTGAACTAAGTTGGCAGTCTTTGTATGGATACTAGGTTGGCAGTCTTTGTATGGGTACTGGGGAACCGAACTAGGTTGGCAGTCTTTGTATGGGTACTGGGGAACCGAACTAGGTTGGCAGTCTTTGTATGGGTACTGGGGAACCGAACTAGGTTGGCAGTCTTTGCAAGCAAGAGATTTAACCACAGAGCCACCTCTCCAGCCTCAAGGTGATTTTATGACTGGGCAGTGTGTACACCTGTAACCCCAGTACTCAGGAGTCCAGGCAGAAGATTGAGAGGTCCAGGCGAGGCTGGGCTACATAGAAACACTCTGTTTCAAAAACAAACAAAAACAATCACAAAGGTGCTAGAGATAAAAGAAAATTAAACTATAGTTCTTGCTGTTGCAAACAGTATAGGGTATAACTAAAAGTATGACTTTGAGCTGAAGTAACATTAGACCACAACCAAACCCTGCTAACAAGCCCTGGTTCCCATAGGCGCCCTGTCTGCACCTGAGACCTATCCAGCGGGTGTGCGGTGTGGCACGTTGTTTCTGGAAGGCCCACAGCCCCAAGCAGGTGGGGGCAACAAATACAGCGTGTGTCATGTCTTTAAGTGGGGTGTCACTGCGGATCAGCCTCCAGTAAACAGTCTGCCCACAGCAGGGTCAGAATGAGGTTCCCTCCACATCCAATCAGAGAGCAGTTGGTTTCTCCATAACATACATGCCACCATTGCACCAATTGGCACATTTGGCCTGGTTGTCCAGCCAAGCTGCTTGAAGGGTCCACTGCTGGTTAAGACCATGGGTGACTTGTCTCCCCACAAAGCTGCATATGTCTTTCCAGCATCCCGACAGCTAGTCAACAGCACAAAATACTTCATTTTTAAAATGTAATCTTTATTCAACGTTATCAAATGATCCCAGCAATATCCTTCACAGCCAAGGACAACGGTGCTTTTCCTGACCCAGCATCACAGACTGGATCTCTTACAACAGTTCTAGGGACATAGACAAGTGAGAAGCAGATTAGGTGGCACACACTATAATCCCGACACTTGGGAGGTAGAGGAAGGAGTTCAAGGTCATCCTTGGAATACACAGCAAGTTGGAACCAGTCTGCGCTACATGAGACACTGTCTCAAAAAGTCAACACAAAAAGGAAGAGATGGAGGTAGGGTAAACAATCCCATCTTTTCTTGACTATCTAAAATGTGATTTTTAAAAATTTATTTATTTATTTATTTTTATTGACAACTATACTTACATACAAAAAACGTATATTTCCCTCCCCTCCCCCCATTCCCCTTTAGAACTCCAATCTCCATCATATCCCCTCCCTCTCTCCATTAGTCTCTTTTTTACAGTCATCATCTTTTTCTTCTATTATGAGGGTCTTGCGAAGGTATTGCTAGGCATTGCAAGGTCATGGATATCGAGGCCAATTTCTGTCTGGGCAGTTGCATTGTAAGGAGTCATACCCTTCCTTTGGCTCTTCCATTTTATCCGCCCCCTCTTCCGCAATGGTCCCTGAGCCTTGGAGGGTGTGACAGAGGTGTTTCAGTGCTGGGCACTCCTCCATCCCTTCTTCTCAGCACTATGTTGCCTTTTGGGTCATCCCAGTGAAATGTGATGTTTTTGATACATGTCTTGTTAATGTTTTAAAAGCTTTGAAATCAGAGCACATCTTAGACTGTGTGTGCATGCGTGTTTTGAGACAACGTCACATGTTACCCAGGCTGGTCTTGAACTTGCTATGTATCTGAGTCTGGCCTTGAACTCCTGAGACATCCACCTCTGGAGTTCTGGGATTTTAGGCCTGGGTCACCACAGCTGGCTAAAGTATGTCTTTATTACTTTATCACAGCAGCAAGCCAAATGAGGTAGTTATCACTGCCTTTGTGTGAACAAACTTGCTCACAGTTGTTAATATTCCCATTTCTGAAATGCCCTAAACTAAGAGAAGGGATTTTAGGAAAACTTGGTTGAGTGTAGCCAAGCTGACAGGTTACAAAGCAACCAAAAGACCATAGCATTTCTGCACACACATGGTTGGCCACATCTGCACAATTCCTACTACCACATATTCTTAGGTTCCTATAATAAGCCTGCCTGGCACAGATTAATTGCTTGGTGAATCTAGCAATGCAATTCATTAAATATATATATATTTTTGATTTTTCAAGGTAGGGTTTCACTCTAGTCCAGGCTGACCTGGACTATGTAGTCTCAGGGTGGCCTTGATATCCTCTTTCTACCTTACTGGACTCTGCTACTGAGTTTTATTACTACTCACATAGAAGTCCAATCATTTTTGGCTAGGATCCACATATGAGAGAGAACATGTGACATTTGGCTTTCTGGGCCTTGAACTCACAGTGATCCTCATAGCTCTGCCTCCTGAGTACTGGGATTAAAGGCATGCACCACCACGCCTGGCTATAATTTTATTTACAATTTTTACAGTGACATTTATTAGAATGAGTGGGCTAGCACGTCTTCTTTCTGGACTTATCTTTATGTTAACCTTATTAAAACTTTAATGTGTTCCTTTACATAAACATTTTAAATATAACTATACCATAATGCATTATATATCTGAAATTAGTAATATTAACATAATGAAATTTTGAAGTTATGGGTGTGAATTATAGTAATGAAATAACATGGTATAGTGATGTTTCATTACATTTTAAAATAACGAGAGCTGCACCAAACTGCCCAGTAAGCACTTCTCTTAATGTCCACACCCATATATTAATGCTACTCTCACTTTTGGTTAGAGAAGCTTCTCTTTTCAGATGGTAGCAACCTTGGGATGACTCAGAAGGCACCATGGTGCTGAGAAGAAGGGACAGAGGAGTGCTCAGCACTGAAACATCTCAAACCTACCTTCCAAGGCTCAGGGTCCATTGCGGAAGAGGGGGCGGAAAGAATGTAAGAGCTAAAGGAAGAGTAGGACTCCTTACAACGTGCTCCTCCAGACACAAAATGGCCTGGATATCCATGACCTCACAGTGCCTGACACTACCTACATAAGACCATCATAATAGGAGGAAAAGATCATGACATCAAACTGAAAAGAGACTGATTGAGAGGGGGAGGGGATATGATGGAGAGTGGAGTTTCAAAGGGGAAAGTGGGGGGAGGGAGGGAAATAACATGGGATATTGTCTACAATTAAAGAAGTTGTCAATAAAAAATAAAAATAATAAAAATAAAGAAAATTAAAAAAATAAAAAAATAATAATGAGAGCTGGAAAGATGGCTGAGCAGTTAAAGGCTCTTGCATGCAAAACCTGACAGCTTGAGTTTAATTCCCTAGTACCCATATAAATCCAGATGCACAAAGTGGCACATGAATCTGGAATTGGTTCGTAGTGGCAAGAGGCCCTGGTGCATCCATTCTCATTCTTTCTTCCTCTCTGCTTGCAAATAAATAAATAAATATTTTAAAAATAAAATAATGAATATGTGGCTACATAGTACTTGAATTTATATTCAATTGATATCATAGTCATTGTGGGGATTGGGAATGATTTTAACCCTAGCAACAAAAGAAGTGGTTCAAGGTCACCCTGAGACTACATAGTGAATTCCAGGTCAGACTGGGCTACAGCAAGACCCTACCTTGAAAAATCAAAAAAAAAAAAAAAAAAAAAAAAAAAAAAAAAGTGGACCACCCTGGCATACAGCAGCATACACGTAACATCACTCGTCCATCTATTGAACTGTGTGTGCCGTATGTGCACACACTGAAACCGTCATGCTAAATTACCTTTCCTGGAAGTGGGCACGCAGCACTATCATAACTGCTTACTAGGAGAATGTTATCACCGCAGCGTCTCAGAGCAGCTATCATCGACGCAGCCAGACACGTCACTCTCCAGCCATCGTCTCACTTAATCGCCACCATTGCACATGAGGTGAGTGAGGTGCAGACGAAAGCACACGCCCAAAAGCATGAGGCTCTCTCCACCACAGACCCGAAGGCTCTGGATCAGGCCATGTGAGTCCCGAAGAGCTGCTCCACTCCACAGCATGCTGGGTAAAGAAAGTTCTGTGTCAGCCCCGGCTGACCAGGGTCATGTCGAACATCTTGGGCTCACACCCTTCATTCTCACAGAAAATATTAGTAATGTGAGGCAGGCAAAAGCAGCACAAGAACCGAATTTAAAAAATTAATTTATTAATGTGTTTTTTGTTTTGTTTTTTTTTTTTTGTTTTTCGAGGTAGGGTCTCACTCTGGCCCAGGCTGACCTGGAATTCACTATGTAGTCTCAGGGTGGCCTTGAACTCAAGGCGATCCTCCTACCTCTGCCTCCCGAGTGCTGGGATTAAAGGCGTGCGCCACCACGCCCGGCTTATTAATGTGTTTTTACTTGAGAAGAGAGTGTGGGAGAGAGAGAGAGAGAGAGAATGGGTGTGCCAGGGCCTCTAGCCACTGCAAACAACTCCAGACACATGCGCCACCTTGTGCATCTGGCTTATGTGGGACCTGGAGAATCAAACCCAGGTCCTTAGGCTAAGCCATCTCTCTGGCCCACAAGCACAGAATTTTTGAGGCTGAGTGTGAACTGCCCGTGTTTCCTTGTGATTCAGGTAGATGTGTAGGGGCATGTAGAACTGAGAACCGAGAAGGTATTTTGTGGAACTACCGGGCACATGTTCAATAGCCTTGAAAGCAGCCCAGCCAGGGCAGACACTCATACTTGTACAGGCCTATTTAGGCACTCTCAAGATAGTTCTGTTAAAATTAACGGCAAGCATTTCATTTATCTCATACCCCAGATAAGAGAGCATTTCTGTTTTCTTTCTCCAAGTTCTCAACAGTCTCATCAAATCAGAGGCAGCTGTGAGATTAAGATCAGATGTTCTCCAGGGAACTTTAATCTGGCCATCACTTGTTGCTGAGTCAAAGCAATAGTGCAGCAGAGACTCCCACGTGTGTGTCATCAGCAACGTGCTCCGAGGCAGGTGGGACTTCTCTGCTCTGGGGCAGAGCCAGTGGAACCTTGAGTTGATAAACGTGCCACATTCATGGAAAAGTTGCAGGGGAAGTTTCTGCTTGGCTCATGGCATAATACAGTCGTTTGTTTTGCCCAAACAGGTTCATTTATTTAGGGATGTATAGACTTATCTTGGCCAAACATGTTCATCAAACCAAATCTGAACTCAGCAGAAATGGGCTGTGTATTTTCACAGTGGCAGAGACAAAAGCAAACGTGTCTGAAGTCAGGTAGCTTGGTTAATCACCTGGAGACTGTGCCCTGTACTCACACACACCTTCCCCAGCACTTCTGCTCAGACTCCGCCATCCATGTGAAACTGCGAGAAATGATGGCATGTTCCATTACACAGAGTTTGATCAGTTCTTTTGAAGATACCACAGAGTCAAATATGGGTCCAAATCAAGTCAGCATGTAGTCACCAAGTTCTGATTTGTGAAAGGCACTGGGTTTTGAAAAAGAGAGGGCTGGAGAGACAGCTCAGTGGTTAAAATGCACCTGCCTGCAAAGTATAATGACCAGAGTTCGATTCCCCAGTGCCCACCCAAAGCCAGATGCACAAGGTGGCACATGCATCTGGAGTCCATTTGTAGTGGCTAGAGGCTCTGGCATGCCCATTCTCTCTGTCTGTCTCTCTTCTCTCTCTCTCCTTGCAAATAAATAATTAAAAATTTTTAAACAGAACAGAAGAGGGCTGTAGTAGATAGCTTGCCTAGTATGGCCCAAGCTCTGTGTTTGATCCCAACACTGGACAGTCAGCATGAGGGAAAGTGAGCGGGAGCGCTCCACTTTGCGCTCCTGGCACTTCAGGAGGAAGGGAGAGCGGAGGAAGGAGTGAGGAGCCAGCCGAGCATGCTGAGAACCCTTGCAGGTCAGCGGCACTACCATGTCAGCCAGGGGACAGCCAATGGGAGCTTCAGCCTGAGAGAATAAACTAACTGGTAGGGAAAGCAGGCTTGTAGGAAGGAGCCAGGGGAGATCTGGAAGAGCTTGCTCCTCCCCCTCCTATTTTAGTATGATCACATACTGAGAACTTCACCTCTGGGCTTCAGGAAAACCTCAGAGCATCCTAGGACCCTGCTGCTCAAGGGCCATGCTGCTGGCCTCGGTGGCTGGCTGAGCACTCACCCCGTGCTCTTTCCCCAGCCCCAGCCTGGTTCTCTTCAGCACTAGAAGCTGTCTGTGCACCCCAAGCAGCTCCTTCCACGACTTCCAGAGGAAATCGCTGACCAAAGGAGCTTCATGTGGTGTTGGAAGCAGTGCCGGGAGCAGTTCCAGCACAGCCCTGTCTACTCCGGCCTTATCATCACCAAGAGAAGGACTAGGCCAGCTTTGGCTTCACCCTCTCCCTGAAACATACAATATAGTTGATTAAAAAGCAGGAAGAAGCCAGGTGTAGTAGTACACACCTATAGTCCCAGCACTCAGGAGCAGAGGTAGGAGGATTGCCGTGAGTTCGAAGCTACCCTGAGACCACATAGTGAATTCCAGGTCAACCTGGGCTAGAAAGCAAGACCCTTCCTCGAAAAACAAACAAATGACCCAAGAAGAAACCAGGTGCACACCTTTGATCCAGCACTCTGGAGGCAGGAAGCAGAGGTAGGATTGCTGTGAGTTTGAGGCCAGCTTGGGACTACAGATTGAGTGCCAGATCAGCATCCTTCGTAGGGAAAAAAAAAAAAAAAAAAAAGAAGATTGGATTACTGATTCCACCTGAATTCCAAAAGCTGGACTAAGAAGGTCAGGAACAAATATTCTTACAGAAGATTTTAGTGGGCTGGGGAGATGGTTCAACAGTTAAAGGATCCTGCTTGCAAAGCCTGCTGGCCCAGAGTTCAATTCCCTAGTACCTACATAATGCCAGATGCACAATGAGGTGCATGTGTCTGGAGTTCATTTGCAACAGCAAGAGGCCCTGTACCCATTCTCTCTCTTTCAAATAAATAAAATGAGCAATTTGAAAAATTAGTAATATGGGGCTGGAGAGATGGCTTAGAGGTTAAGAAACTTGACTGCAAAGCCAAAGGACCCAGGTTTGAGTCCCCAGGACCCATGAAAGCCAGATGCACAAGGTGGTGCATGTGTCTGGAGTTTGTTTGCAGCGGCCAGAGGCCCTGGCACACCCATTCTATCTGCACCTCTCTCTTTCTAGCAAATAAAATAAAATAAAAGTTTTAAAAAAATTGTAATATGAATCAGGAATGAGTAGTTACAAGAAAAAGAAAGAGGTATTGCTGAAGACTGCACATACTTGGGCTGCAAGGTCATTGAGAAATCCTGCTGGAGCTGAGCTGAAAGCCTCCTCCATGTGGACCAGCAGACAGAAAGCTGGAAAAAGCTACCCTGCATGAAGTTCAATGGGAGAGAGAGAAAACACCAGTGGGGATAAACAACAGTGGACACTGCAAGCTTTGAATTTGGCCAGTCAGGCCAAATGAGCTAATGGGTGCAATAGTGCCATGTCTGTTATGGGGGAACCAACCTCTATCTATTGGACTGCAGGCCTGCTCCATGGGAGGGAATACATCCCTGATACTGAAAACCTACAACAGGGGTAGTCATGAGTCCTAAGGGTGTAACGTCTGCTGTTGTCATGCTAAATGTGTATACTATGCTCACTAAACTGCCCAGTAAGCACTTCTCTTAATGTCCATATCCATATATTAGTGCTATTTTCACTTTTGGTTAGAGAAATTTCTCTTTTCAGATGGTGGTGACCTTGGGATGACTCAGAAGGCATCATGGTTCTGAGAAGAAGGGACAGAGGAGTGCTCAGCACTGAAACATCTCAAACCTACCTTCCAAGGCTTAGGGTCCATTGCAGAAGAGGGGGCAGAAAGAATGTAAGAGCCAAAGGAAGAGTAGGACTCCTTACAACGTGCTCCCCCAGACACAAAATGGCCTGGATATCCATGACCTCACAGTGCCTGACACTACATACATAAGACCATCTTAATAGGAGGAAAAGATCATGACATCAAAATAAAAGAGAGACTGATTGAGAGGAGGAGGGGATATGATGGAGAGTGGAGTTTCAAAGGGGAAAGTGGGGGGAGGGAAGGAAGTACCATGGGATATTGGCTACAATTAAGGAAGTTGTCAAAAAAAAAAAAAAAAAAAAAAAAAAAGAAAAGAAAAGAAAAAGAAAAAGGGCTGGGAAGATGACTCAGTGGTTGGTTAAAGGCACTTGCTTATAAAGCCTGTCAGCCCAGGTTCCACTCCCAGGCCACCCACATAAGCCAGATTCAAAAAGTAGCATAGGGTTGGAGAGATGGCTTAGTGGTTAAGTGCTTGCCTGTGAAGCCTAAGGACCCTGGTTCGAGGCTTGATTCCCCAGTACCTATGTAAGCCAGATGCACAAGGTGGTGCATGCATATGGAGTTCGTTTGCAGTGGCTGGAGGCCTTAGTATGCCCATTCTCTCTCTCTGCCTCTTTTCTGTCTGTTGCTCTCAAATAAATAAATAAATAAAAATTTTTAAAAAGTAGCATAGGCTGGAGAGATGGTTTAGCAGTTAAGGTGCTTGCCTGTGAAGCCTAAGGACCCAGGTTCAACTCCCCAGAACCCACATAAACCAGATGCACATGGTGGCACATGCGTCCGGCAATGGTTAGAGGCACATCCATTTTTTCTCTCTTTCTAGTAAATAAATAAAAATAAATTTTTTTGTTTTGTTTTTGGAGATAGGGTCTCTCTCTAGCTCAAGCTGACCTGGAATTCACTATGTAGTCTCAGGCTGGCCTTGAACTCACAGCGATCCTCCTACCTCTGCCTCCCGAGTGCTGGGATTAAAGACATGCACCACCATGCCCGGCTAAAATAAAATATTTTTAAAAGTAGCATGTGTCTGGTGTTCATTTGCAGTGGCAAAGGCCCTGGTGCATGCATGCACATACACACACGTACACACACCACATGTGTGTGCAAATTAAAAAAAGGAAAGAAGGGGCTGGAGAGATGGCTTAGCAGTTAAATGGTTGCCTATGGAGCCTAAGGACCCCGGTTTGAGGCTCGATTCTCCAGGACCCATGTAAGCCAGATGCACAAGGGGGTGCATGCATCTGGAGTTTGTTTGCAGTGGCTGGAGACCCTGGTGCACCCATTCTCTCTCTCTCTGCCTATTTCTGTATCTCTCCCTCTCAAATAAATAAATAAATAATAAAATATTTTTAAAAAAAAAAAGGAAAGAAAACAGGGCATGGTGGCACACACCTTAATCCCAGCACTTAGGAGGCAGAAGTAGGAGAATCTCCATGAGCTCGAGGCCAGCCTAAGACTACAGAGTGAATTCCGGGTCAGCCAGTAAGCTGGGCCTCCATGAAATAACCTACTATGGACACAGATAGTAAGTCTGTGAAGCAGGAAAAAAAATGATGGGGAATTCTGAAAAATTTAAGGTTCTAGACTGAAAGGGCTCAGAGAAGCCTCAAGAGGACAGGCAAGGAGGAGCGTGAACTCCGATGTCTGGCGATGCAGTGGAAGAACCTGCACAAGAAAGACGACACTAGCAAGCTGGGTGGGGCACCAGTCTTCAGCCAGAAAAGCTGATGCCTGCATTTCAGGAGAACTGTGCATCCAGGAAAGACGATGGAGTACCTTGCACCTACAACTGGATGTATCCAGTCAAGCTGCCACCTTTCTCCCATAGGTTACACCTGCTGTCGCTTGCTCTCCTCCTCTGCCACCTTTCTCCTGTATGTGACACCTGCTGTCGCTTGCTCTCCTCCTCTGTCTGTCCTTGACACCTGGCTAGTCCAGATGGAAGCTGGTCTCTTCCATAGCTGCTATATGTAACCTCCACACGTGAATGGTCATTCAAATCACACTGAGCTCTCCTTTACCTCAACTCAACTTTTAAACAATGTATGTATTTACACATGTGTGTGAATACATGCACCAGGGTCTCTTGCTGCTGAAAATGCATGCCTGTCCAGCTTTACAGGTGTGGCTGGGGAAATGAACCTGGGCTAGCAGGCTTGCAAGCAAACACCTTTAATTGTTGATCTATCTCCTCAGCCCCTCAACTCAGCTTTGACTCTATGGTAGGTACTTATACCACTGCTGTGATGTGTGATGCTCAGACTCCACTGCATTTCCTGAGCACAGACTTTCTTCAAAGGAGGAAAGTGCCCACCACGCACTGCTGAAGGTCAGTGGAATGCTCATATGTGGACAGCCAGAAAACAAAGAGGAAGTGACATGATGAGAGGGAAAGGACCATTTCCCAGCAGAATTTATTTATTTTTTCCAATTAATTTTTTCTTTACATATTTTTATTTATTTATTTGAGAGAGAGATAGAAAGAGGCAGAGACATAGAAATAGATAGAGTATAGGCATGCCAGGGCCTCAGAAAGATGGCTCAGCAGTTGAAGGCACTTGCAAAGCCTGATGGCCTGGGTTTGATTCCCCAGTGCCCACATAGAGCCAGATGCACAAAGTGGCACATGTATTTGATTCTTTTATTTTCACTTGTGCACGTGTGTGTGCATGTCCATGTGAGTACAGGTGCTTGTGTGTGGGGAGGCCAGAAGATAACCTCAGGTGCTAACCCAGGCACCATGCACTTTCTTGTTTTCTTTTGAGATAGCATCTCTCACTGGCCTGGAGCTCATCTCATCAATTAGGCTCCAGGGATCCATTTGTCTCCACCTCCCTAGTGCCGGGATTACACATGTGCACCACCACACCTGGCGCTTCTGTTTTGTTTTGTTCTGTTTAATGTGGGTTCTGGGAGATCACACTCAGACCCTCATGCTTGCAAGGTGTTGCAGTTATCTTCCTGCTGCTCAGACAAAACACCTGACCAAAAGCAGCTTGTGGGAGGAAAAGGTTTATTTTGGCTTACACACTCCAGGGGAACTCTACAATGGCAGGGGAAAATGTGGCATGAGCAGAGGTTGGACATCACCTTCTGACCAACATCAGGTGGGCAACAGCAGTACAAGAGTGTACCAAACCCTGGCAAGGGGAAGCTGGCTATAACACCCATAACCCCACCTTCAACAACACACCTCCTCCAGCAAGGCTCCAATTCCCAAATTGCCATTCGTTGGGGAACAAGCATTCTGAACACCTAAGTTTATGGGGGACACCTGAATCAAGCCATCACAGGAGGCAAGCACTTTACCAAGTGAGGTATGTTTTTAACCCCGGCAGAAGTTGAGAAAAGATGTTTGCAGAGCGGCCAGAAGTAGGTTGAGAATGCCAATCCTTGGCAAAGGTGTGGGGATGCTGAAAGATGAAGCCGCCTCAGCTCTGTGTTAAATCAGAACCGGCAGCACCTGGAAGATGCTCTGCAAGGAAGTGACCACCCAGGCCAGTGCCTCTCAGAGAAGACGGTTCTGTTTCGGGAAGAGCAACTAAGAGAAATAATGTAGTTACCTAATCTGCCAGCTGTAGGGAGGGTGTTCTTAGGATTAAGGAACTCTGGGGAAAATACACGGAGGAGAACTAATTAGGCATTTGAGGGCGGGGTCTGCTTTACCTAATATGCTAAGATTAAAAAAAATACTTTGAGAGAAAGAACCAGATGGAGAGAGAGAGAGAGAGCAAGCACTCCAGGACCTCTAGCCATTGCACATGAACTCCAGACACATGTGCCACCTTGTGCATCTGGCTTTATGTGGTACTGGGGCATCTACCCTGGGTCCTTTGTATTTTCCAGCAAGCGCCTTAGCTGATAAGCCATCTCTCCAGCGCTGATATGCTAAGATGTTTACTGCTTTAATTAAAACTGGTTCATTTGCTGTTTTCCACCAGGAGGGTGTTCCCCTCTATAAAGGTGACCGAGTAACGCAATGGTGGCTCACACAGTTTAAACATAACTAGAAACAAATATTTAAAGCTGTCATGCCATAAACAGATGATTGATGATAAGGTCTGTTAATACATTGTGAATGGCCGATATTCACCTTTAGTGATTTCCTTCGTGCTTGTCAGCTGGAGGACGTCTAAAGAAGCAGTGTCCTGTGTGCTGGACAGCGCATCGCATCGCCTGCTTCCTCCCCTGTGGTCACTGGTCTGTAACGAGCCCCTTGTTCACTAGCATCCTCCACAGTGTTTCCTACGAACATTTATTTATTTATATTTGTTTGAGAGAGAGAGGAAGAAGAAGGGGAGGAGAGAGGGATGGATGGATGGAGGGAGGGAGGAAGAGGGAATGGGTGGGCAGGCCAGGGCCTCTTGCCATTGCAAATCAGTTTGTTTTTTCAATTTTGTAAAAGGTGTAATTTTGAACTTGTGGATTTCTGTGCTTCATGTATTTCAACTCACTGAGGTTGTTCTCAGTTGGACCAACTTAATCAGTTTTCCCTCCTCTCTCTCTCCCCCTCTCCCTCACCTCTATCTCTTTCTGAGACAGGTTCTCGCTCTACAGCATAGGCAGGCTTCAAACTCATAGCAATCCTTCTGCCCCATGTCATCCCCCAGCCCAGTGTTGGGGTGACAGGCCTGAGCCACTGCACCCAGCCCTCATCTTTAACAATCTGTGCACTTTTACCTCTCAAATTTTCTACTAGCATTTGATTAATTTCTCTCTCTCTCTCTCTCTCTCTCTCTCTATATATATATATATATATATATATATATATATTTGCTTTTCTGAGGTAGGGTTTCACTCTAGCTCAGGCTAACCTGGAATTCACTATGTAGTCTCAGGGTGGGCTCGAACTCTCGGCAATCCTCCTACCTCTGCCTCCTGAGTGCTGGCATTAAAGACGTGTGCCACCATGCCCAGCTCTAAAAATATTTTTTGAGACAGGGTCTGATCATATAGTCTAGGCTAGCCTTAAGCTCAATATGAGTGGAGGCTGGCCTTGAACTCCTCCTGCCTCTACCTCCCTAGTGCTGAGATTATAGGCACCACAACACTCAGCCTGAACATATATTCAAAACAAAGTAGGCCAGGCATGGTGGCACATGCACTTAATCCCAGCACTTGGGAGGCTGAGGTAGGAGGATCACTATGAGTTTGAGGCCACCCTGAGAATACATAGTGAATTCTAGGTCAACCTAGGATAGAGCAAGACCCTACGTTCAAAAACCAATAAAACCCAACCAGACAAAAAAATAACCAAAGTATTCTGTTAGATTTTCATTTCTGTGCATTGGTTGCTTTAAAGGGTAAGAATTTCTCTGAGGATTTACCTTGTCTTAAAATTATATTCAGAGAACTTGAAGGAACTCAAAAGGGGGTGGAAATATTGTTAGCCACTGTAGAGACATCTACCACACAAACAGCCTAGTTTGTCTCTCCATATGAACCCACAGTATGATGTGGCTAAAAATAATAAAAGTTTTGTAAACAAAGAAAACTATTTATAGTTCTTGAAAATGAATAGTAAGTGGGACTGGAGAGATGGCTCAGTGATTAAGGCCCTTGCCTGCAAAGCCTAATGACCCAGGTTCAATTCCCCAGGTTCAATTCCCCAGGACTCACTGAAGCCAGAGGCACAAGATGGCTCATACGTCTAGAGTTCGTTTGCAGCAACTGGAAGCCCTGGTGCATCCATTCTCTCTATCTGCCTCTTTCTTTATCAGTCTCTCTCTCAAAGAAATAGAAAATGGAAAATAAAAATGATAAAAGCAGTATGAGATTTGTTCACTGAACTAAGCATATTCCTTCTCACAGTAAACTCCTGTCCGATGTGATGAGGGAATTTAGTCCAGGTGATGTTCTTTTCTGCTCATTCCATTCCTGTGCTGTAAAGTCACAGAGCACTGTGTTATTTTTAAAATATATTTTATTTATTTGAGAGAGAGAGAGAGAGAGAGAGAGAGAGAGAGGGCCTCCAGCCACTGCAAATGAACTCCAGACGCATGTGCCCCTTGTGCATCTGGCTTATGTGGGTCCTGGGGAATCGAGCCTGGATCCTTTGGCTTTACATGCAAACGCCTTAACCACTAAGCCATCTCTCCAGACCTCACTGTGTTATTTTAACTGCTCTTGGTTTCTATAGTGAGGTTTTCATTGACACCAGTGATGGCACCCTAGGTATGGCCACTGAACCTTCTTTTTTTTTTGCTGAGCTGGCTCGCTCCCACTTCTCTCATGCTTTCACCAAACTTCTGCTGTCCCAAAGGTGCTGCTCTCCTCCAGCTTCTGAGCACTGGCAAGAAGAAGGGTCTGGGTGGTATTTTTAAACCACTGAAAGAAGACAACTACTTACAATTCTGAGCCCAAAGAAAATAGACTTCATCTGGAGCAAAACCATGCAAACAGAACATCTTTCCCAACACATACTGAGGATTTGGCATGAATGGACCTGCACCGAAGGAAACACCAGGCGCTGTTGCTTAAGTCAGAGCAAAGATAATCCTAGCCGGAAGACTGGAGAGGCATGGAGGAGCGAACCTGGAGAATGCTGTGCTGAGAGAAACAAGACGGGCACACAAAGATGAACAGTGCATGGTCTCACTCATCCAATGAACCAGACAGAGTTGCAAAATCTAAAGAGGTCAAAAGCATGGCAGTGATAAGGAGAAAGGTGGCTGTCACTGGCTGGATGGTGGTGGCAGGGTACAGGGTTTGGGAGATGCTGGTCAAATAATGAGAAATTCAGTTAGCTAGGAGGAAAGTTTAAGAGATGTTGTATAACATGGTGATTATGGTTCACAGCACTGTATACTTGAAAATTGCTAAGAGCAGATTTTGTGTCCTTATCATAAAAAGTAGTCTCGAGTATTCTCTAGGGAACTGCCAGCAGGCCACTGAACAGGATACAATCACAAGGCTGAGAAACAGAGGAAGAGCTCGGAGATAGAGAATTTTTTTTTTTAATTAGTCAACAAAAATGCAAACAAGAAGAAAAAGAGGGGGCTGGAAGGATGGCTTAGCAGTTAAGGTGTTTGCCTGCAAACCCAAAGGACCCAGGTTTGATTCCCCAGGACCCATGTTAGCCAGATGCACAAGGTGGTGCATGCATGTGGAGTTTGCTTGCAGTGGCTGGAGGCCTTGGTGCACCCATTTCTCTCTCTCTCTTTCCCCTTTCTCTCTGTTAAATAACTAAATAAATAAAAATAGAAAAAGAAGAAGAGGTTACTTTAACAGGTGAAATAAAAAGCAAATACTGAGGTTACAGACTTCAATTGAAGTTATCAGTAATTGAGTATAAACAGATTAACTAGTCTAAAAGAAAACACACACACACACGTATATATATGCCACTGAATCATCTCCCCAGGCCCCTATATAATTTTGTATTTTTGTTTTATGAGGTAGGTTCTCACTCTAGCCTAAACTGACCTAAAATTCACTATGTTGTCTCAGGTTGGCCTTGAACTCCCAGTGATCCTCTCCTACCTCTGCCTTCCTATATAATTTAAAAAAATATTTTATTTATTTATTTATTTATTTATGAGAGAGAGAGAGAGAGAGAGAGAGAGAGAGAGAGAGAGAGAATGGGCACACTAGGGCCTCCAGCCACTACAAATGAACTTCAGATGCATGCGTCCCCTTGTGCATCTGGCTTACATGGGTTCTGGGGAATCAAACCTGGGTCCTTTGGCTTTGCAGGCAAGTGTCTTAATCACTAAGCCATCTCTTCAGCCCTTCCTATATAATTTTTATAAGTATTATTGTCTAAAGTATAAGGATATAAGGGAAGTTAAGACAATAAAAGATGTTCCATGCTAGGCATGGTGGCTCACGCCTTTAATCCCAGCACTCAGGAGGCAGAGGCAGGAGGATTGCCATGAGTTTGAGGCCACCCTGAGACTACATAGTGAATTCCAGGGTCAGCCTGAGCTAGAGTGAGACCCTACCTTGAAAAACCAAAAAAAAAAAAAAAAGATGTTCCATGCAACCCTGATCCAAAGAAGCTGGTTGCTATATTAACATATGTAAAGTTGACTTTACAGTGAAAATTTACTGAAAGTAAAAAAGTTCACATTTTAGCCTGGCATGGTGGCGCATGCCTTTAATCCCAGCACTTGGCAGGCAGAGGTAGGAGGATCACCATGAGTTCTAGGCCAGCCTGAGACTACATAGTGAATTCCAGGACAGCCTGGGATAGAGTGAGACTCTACCTCAAAAACCAAAAATAAAATAAAAAATAAAATAAATAAATAAATAAAAAATAAAAAAAAAATTCACATCTTAATAAAAACCAGATCAAGTTAACAGCAATGCATACACATGTGTGTGTGTAATTTGCACTTATATATGATTTATTTGTAACTAACATGAACACATAGTTTCACTATTTGCTGTATGGTGACACTGTAACACCTGACAAGACATAACTGTGGCTAAGGTTAAAAGATAGGAGATGGCTCAATGATTGACTGCAAAGCCTGCAGGCTGGGGTTCAACTCCCTATTACTCATGGAAAGTCAGGGGCACAAAAATGGCACAA
This sequence comes from Orientallactaga sibirica, assembly GCA_036365145.1. Taxonomy (NCBI): domain Eukaryota; kingdom Metazoa; phylum Chordata; class Mammalia; order Rodentia; family Dipodidae; genus Orientallactaga; species Orientallactaga sibirica. The sequence goes on from JAEOAD010000555.1 coordinate 1,651,610, forward strand.
ATATCTGTAGTTTGTTTCAGCAGCAAGAGGCTTTGGCATGCCCATTCTCTCTCTTTCTGATAAAAATTAAAAATATTTAAAAGATATTACAGGGCTGGGGAGATGGCTCAATGGTTGGTTGAGTGCTTGCTGCATAAGCACGGGGGCCTGTCCACTTGAAGACTGCCATGTTTGATCCTCAGAACCCATTTTGGGGAGCTGGGAAAATGGCTTAGCATTTAAAGGTGCTTGCTTACAAAACCTGCCAGCCCAGGTTCAATTCCCTACTACCCATGTAAAGCCAGATGCACAAATGGCACATGCATCTGGAGTTTCTTTCTAGCAGTAAGAGGCCCTGAGTGGAAGGCTCTTTATTTCCCACTTAGAACATATTCCAGACCCACTGCCATTCTTATGTAGCTGAACAGGCTATGCAAGATTGCCTTGACAAAAAGAGAGGAGGGAGAGGGTGGAGAATTGACAGAATTAGGAGAAATGGTAAATACACATCGCTGTATTTTCATGTACTTGTGATAAAACTAGCAGACATAATATGCATTCTTTCCACATCATCCAGAACCTGAGAGGATGTAGAGATCAGTGTGAGGAGGTGGCCTTCCTGTGCACGGAACAGGACACCTAAGGAACTAGGGCTTCTGTGCCTCGGCCTTCAAGAGTGGCTGAGCAGCACCAAGGAAACTGGAAGACTTTGAGGTTATGCAGGATGGGAACCGGGGCTGGGACAGGGATGCTCACTATGGCAACAAGAAGCCTCAATTTGCCAGAAATCTTGCGGGCAGCTTTCCTAGTTCATTTCTAGAAGTCGCTACCTTCTCCATAAATACAGATCAACAGCGACTGTAACAATAACCATTTTGCCACTGATATAGTTCCTTGGGATAGACAAGAACAGCTTACCTTAGACACATCAAACATGGAAACAGAGAGTTCTTGAGATTGTAGTTCCCCTACTGCCTCCTTTCTCTGCCCATCTTTTTTTTTTTTTTTTTTTTTTTTTTTTTTTTGTGGTAGGGTCTCACTCTAGCCCATGCTGACCTGGTGATCCTCCTACCTCTGCCTCCTGAGTGCTGGGATTAAAGGCATGCGCCACCACGCCTGGCTTCTCTGCCCATCTTTGGTTCACTCTGTACCTAGTTGGACCTAGTTGGAGCTCTTTGTGCCTGGAACCTGCCACACCTTTATTTCTCTGGGGCTGAGTGCTCAGTGGATCTGTGGTAGGTTTCCATAGTCTGCTGGTAATCTTGGCCACTGCTCATGCTCTACAGCAAAGGACTACCTGGTTTCTTTCAAAAAAAAAGAAAGAAAGAAAGAAAGAAAGAAGACAAAGAAGGAGGAGAAGGAGAAGCAGCAGCAGCAGCAGCTGCACCTATCCCAGCATTTATTGTGAAATGGCAGTTGTATCTCCCTGATTGTCAAGCTCAGCTAGCAGGTGCCTCCCCCTCCCTCTACCTGTTTATTCAGTGCAGGATCTCCCAGTTGCTTAACACTGTTGACACTTGAGGGCAGGGAGTTGTGCTGGGGCTGTCCTGTGTATTGAAAGTTTGGCAGTGCCCTTGACCTCTACTCACTGGCTGCAGGCTGCAGTCTTACTTCCCAACTATGACTAACAAGGCCTCCAGACACTGGAGGTGGGAGTTGCCTGAAAGGACCTTAGGTTGCAATTTTTGGTAGGATTGCTAGAAAGGCACATTATTTTTCTGTTGCTGCTATTCACAAGCTCAGTGGCTCAACGCAACACAAATGCATTACCTTACTGTAGCTATTGCCCTCACTCATTGCTGGACAAAACACCTGACCAGAAGCAGCTTATGGAAGGGAAGGATTTATTTCTGGCTCACAGTTTCAAGCAGAAATTTAATCATGGTGGGGACAGCATGGCAGGAGCAGACAGCCAGGTGTCACATCTCATCAGCAGACAGGAAGGAGAGAGTGTGAGTTATGAACACCCAGTGGGGCTGCACTAATAAGCCTCAAGGCCCACCCTAGCAACACACCTCCCTCAGTGAGGCTCCACCAGCTGGTGATTAAGGTTTAATTACCAACACACATTATACACTCAAACCATCATACTTACTGTTCCTGAGGCCAGAAATTTTACTGGTAAAAATTAAGTGCAGGAAGAACCAAGTTCCTTTCTGATGTTCTAGGGGAGAATCAGTGTCCTTGCATCTTATTGCTTCTGGAAGCTTCTGGCATTCCTTGGCCCATGAGCCTCACCTACAGCAATGTGATCATTTGGAGCTTTTCTCATCACTCTTCTCAGACACTCTGTCTGCCTCCTTTCACTTTGTGCTCACACTGGGCCTCTCTGGCTAATCCAGCAGGCATCCATCCCAAGATCCTGACATCAGTTACTTTGTCCTTGCTCTGAACAAGCACCTGACCAGAAGCAACTGAAGGAAAGGGCTTATTCTGGCTTAAGTTTCAGAGGGAAGTTTTCATGGAAGGAATGACACTGCAACAGGAGGGGGAGCTGGTCACTTGCAATCAGGAAGCAGGGGATGAACAAGAAATTGGGTCAGGCCCTAAAACCTCAAGACCTGCAGCTAGTGACTCACTTACTTGATCACTGCCCCATCTCCTAAAGGTCTCACAACTGCAGAAGTCACCCTCTTGTTGAGGGGACAAAACAAGTGACCAGAAGAAGAAGGGTTCTTTCCAGCTTAATTTCGAGGGGAAGCTGTATCACAGCATGGCAGAGCGGAAAGCAAGGGGTCACATTTTGTCATTTCAAGTGTAGCTCTGAACATCCCCTCAGCTGGACTAATGAACCTCAAGGTCTGCCCCTGGTGACACACCGCCTCCAGCAAGGCTCCACCTCCCAAAGGCTCCACCATCTGAGGACTAAGCACAGGGCTTCCTCACAAACACATGACGCTGTGGGGACATTTTGCATTCAGACTACCACACAACCTTCCCAAACAGTGCCACCAGATGGAGACCAAGTGTTTCAAACACATGAGCGTATGCGGGGCATGTTAAAATACAACCACAACAATCTATTTTAAAAATATTTTTATTTGTAAAAAGAGAGAGAAAGAGAGCAAGCAAACAGATACACGAGGGCCTCTTGCTGCTGCAAAGGAACTCCACATACATGTGGCACTTTGTACATCTGGCTTTACATGGTGTACTAGACAGCTTCCATTGCTGGGATGAACCTCCAAACCCAGACACACATTATGGAAGTAAGTAAGTTATTTCAAGTTCACAAGTCCAGTGGCCAAGTTCCATCAGTGGCAGGAGATACTGCTTCCATACATCCAAGCAGAGAGACACACCCAAACAGCCAGCAACAACCAAAAGCAGCAACACAAACTGGCAGCAAGAAGCAGGGACCCTGCCAGACCTCTACCTTTTTTGCACACCTTTAGACTGGAAATCTGAGTAACAACTCTTCCCCAGGTGGCTGGAGAGCTAAGTTACAAGTTTTAATAAAACACCTGAGTCTATGGGGGACATATATTCAAACTAACACACATGGATACTGGGGAATGAACCCAGGTTGGTAGGCTATGCAAACAAGTGCCTTTAACCTCTGAGAAATCTCTTCAGCCTCCCTCACACAATAATCTTAATCATAGTTGCAAAATCACTTCTGTTATTAAAGTAACACAGTCACAAGTTCTGGGGATTAGGATTTGGGTATCTTTGGGGCTACTCTTTGAATCACGACAGTGGGTCTCAGTGGGGTGTTAACTTCGTGAAAATATGACCAGAGCAAGTAATGATGAAATCTGTGGCAAGAGCATTTGAAGCATGGTGAATGGCAGTGCTAAGGGCCTGACGAGAGCAGAATGGGCATGCAGTAGTAAGGACAGGAGACGAGGTGAGGGTCACATCATGCGGAACCTTGAAACAGGATTTTAAAAAATATTTATTTATTTAAGAGAGAGAAAGAAGGGCTGGAGAGATGGCTTAGTGGCTAAAGCGCCTGCCTGCTAAGCCTAAGAATGCTGGTTCCAATGTCCAGCAGTTCCAATCTCCAGGTCCCACGTGTAGCCAGATGCAAAGTGAGGCAAGGGCGTAATGCCACACTTGCCCACAAGGGGGCGCACACATCTGGATTTCGTTCACAGCAGCTGAGAGACTGCTGGCGCACCCATTTCTGTCTCCCTCTCTCTCTCTCTCTCTGTCTCTTTCTCCAAAATAAATAAAAAATAATAAAAAAATTTAAAAAAAGAGAAAGAGAATGGGCACACCAGGGCTGCCAGCCACTTCAAACGAACTCCAGATGCATGTGCCACCTTGTGCATCTGGCTTATGTGGGTCCTAGGGAACTGAGCCTGGGTCCTTAGGCTTTGCAGGCAAGTGCCTTCATCTCTAAGCCATCTATTCAGCCTTGAAACAACTTTAATAGATTTTTATTTATTTGCATGCAGAGACACAGACAGAGAGAGGGAGAGAGAAAGAGTATAAAGGGAGTGCCAGGGCCTCTTGCCACTTCAAATTTCTGATGCATGTACCACTTTGCACATCTGGCTTTACATGGCTACTAGGGAATTGAACCCAGATCATTGGGTTTTATGGGCAAGCACCTTAACTACTGAGCCATCTTTCCAGTTGTTGCAGTCAGGTTAACATTGCTGGTAGGAATCACTCAACCAAGAGCAGCTTGTGGGGAAAAAGAAGTTTATCTTGGCTTACAGACTCGAGGGGAAGCTCCATGGTGGCAGGGGAAAAGGATGGCATGAGCAGAGGCTGGGCATCACTCCCTGGCCAACACCAGGTGGCCAATAGCAAGGGGACACGGAGTATAATACCCATAAGCCCGTCCCCAACAATACACTGCCTCCAGGAGGTGTTAATTCCCAAATCTCCATCAGCTGGGAACTTAGCATTCAGAACACCTAACTTTATGGGGGACACTTGAATCAAACCACAAACCAACCCAAAACCACTTTTTTGTTTTTTCAAGGTAGGGTCTCACTGTTGCTCAGGCTGACCTGGACTTCGCTATGTAATCTCAGGGTGGCCTTGAACTCAGAGCTATCTTCCTACCTCTGCCTCCTGAGTACTAAGATTAAAGGCATGCACCACCATGCCTGGCTACATTTTCTTTCTTCCTTCTTTCCTTCCTTTCTTTCTTATGAGAGAGACAGAGAGAGAATGGGCACACTGGGGCTTCCAGCCACTGCCAACAAATGCCAGATGCATGCACCACCTTGTGCAGCTGGCTTATGCGGGTCTTGGGGAATTGAACATAGGTTCTTAGGCTTCACAGGCAAGCGCTTTAACCACTAAGCCATCTCTCCAGCTGGGCCTTTACATTTTTTACAGTGTCCACAGGTTCAACCTTGAGAGTGATAATCTTCCTGGCATGGGTTTTTATAAAAAGCTGCATCTTGACAAGAGTACTCACCACAGATGGTGGATCAGAATGCTCACACTGCACTCTTATGACCTCACTTAATTGTCTCACATAAACCGTATATGCAATACACTCACACTGGAGGTCAGAACTTCAACATTAACTGGGGAGCCACAGCAAATAGGATATGGAAGGTAAGAGGATGAGAAGTCAATGAGGATGCTGTTTTTTAGTCTGATCGGCTGACAGCATAGGAGCTAGCTGCAATAAACACAGCTGAAGTAGGTTTGGGGGTGATGTCTGGGTTTGGATATAGTGATTCTGAGATCTATAGGCACTTAAGAGAAGATACTAGATGAGTTCTATCTGTTGGGACTAGATGGCATTGACGACCATGAGGATGGGATCAACAGGAGAGGAAGTGAAACCTGTTTTCTGAAGCAAGTTAATGTTGAGAGTTTGGGGAAACTGGGAGGAACCTGAAAGGACTAAGAACTGGCTAGTGAGGTCAAAGAAAATTTAAGCCACATTATGTAATGTTTACTTAGGCTATATTGTGTAATGCTTATTGTGATATCCACATGTGTATTTATAATTGAAAAGAAATGTTTTTCATCACCTTAAAAACTTTTAACTTTCTGAAATGCAATTTACATACCTGTGGGGGGTTGATTCAGGTGTCCCCCATAAACTTAGGTGTTCTGAATGCTAGGTCCCCAGCTGAAGGCAATTTGGGAATTAAAGCCTCCTGGAGGCAGTGTATTCTTGGGGGTGGACTTATGGGTATTACAGCCAGCTGCCTCTTCCCAGTTCTTGGCATGCTCTCCTGTTGCTGTTGTCCATCTGATGTTGGCCAGGAGGTGGTGTCCACCCTCTGGTCATGCCATCTTGAAGCTTCCCCTCCAAGTCTCTGTGCCAAAATAACTACTTTTTTTCCCACAAGCTGCTCTTGGTTGGGTGTTTTCTGCCAGCAATGCAAACCTGACTGCAAAAATTCCATACAATTTATTTAAAGTGACCAATTTAAGAATTGTTGGCATGTTCACAGATTCATGCCACTATCCACCAGTCAGTTGTAGAGCATTTTCATCACCTCAGAAAGAAAGCCCATCACTCCTCTTTCTTTTCCATGCCTTGCAGGCCTAAGCAACTAGTCTTCCTACCCTTATGATCTGCTTATTTGCGACATTTCTTATAAATGGAACACACATGTCCTTTTGCAAGCAGCCTCTTCTACTTAGCCCATTTTCCAGGTTTCTCTATGCTGCACCAAAGGTGTTGCTTCCTTCCTTGTCACTGTCAGATATTCCATGATTGTCTTACTTTCTTTTTAACTTGCTGTGACCAAATACCTGACAAAAAGCAACTTAAGGGAGGAAGAGGTTACTGTGGCTCACGGTTTGAGGGGACACAGTCCATCATGGCAGACAAGGCCTGGGAGCAGGAGCGTGGGGCAGTGGTTCACATTACACCCACTGTCAGGAAGTGCAGAGGGGAATGCTGGGACTCAGGTAGGCTATTCCTTTTCATTCAGTCTAAGACCCCAACCACGGAATGATAATTAGGGCGGTCGTCCCACCTCATTAACCTAATCTAGAAACACAGACATGCCCAGAGGATTGTCTCCTAGGTGATTTGAGATCCTGTCAAGTTGACAATATTAAGCATCACAGTATGGATGTACCATTTTCCTTATCTATTTATCTACTGGTGAACATCTGGATTATCTCCACTTGCAGGTGACTGTGTATAGTTGTTGGGCCCTAAGAGGCCCAGGTGTGAGGCCTACTGGAACTTCCTGAGCCTGACTAGAGTTTAGCAACCTGTCTTTGGCCTACTCCCGCTTAGGAGTGACTCAGCAAAGGCTAAGCCAAAACTGCCTCCGCCCAGCTACTGCTGACGTGGTGAAATACTATTGGCCCTTACACCTTTATCCCATCCTGAGACCCACCCTCTTTCTCAAAGCTATATAAACACCTTCCTACTACAATAAAATGAGTTCCTGCTTCGACAAGACTCCCGACCCAGTGTGTTCTTCTCTCTGGTGTCTTAGAGGAGGGGGTGCTGGGTCGCCGACATTCACCATTCCGCTCAGCCCCAAGAGGAGCCGACTGGACCGGCTCTTTCTTCAGCCCTACCTGCCAGGAGGAACCAGCATATAGTGCTGCTATTACTATCTCTGTACAAGGTATATACAAGTGGAATTACTGAGCCGTCTGGCCATTCTATATTTAGTTTTGGGTTTTCTTTTCTTTTTTTTTTTTTTTTTGAAGAACTGCCTGAACTGGCCAGAGTTCTCTAGAGGAACAGAATCAGCAGAATAAATATATATGTTACGAAGAGGAATTACTAGATTGGCTTACATGATACAGGTTGGGTAGTCTAACAATGCCTGTCTTGTCTGCTCACTGGAGAGGCTGAGAATCTGGTAGTTGCTCAATCCACAAAGTTGGATGCCTCAGCAGTCACAATATGGCACTGAGCCCTGGAGGATTTCTGGACAGCCTCGGGTTGTCCACATTGAAAGGCCAGAAGAGCTGGGTTCTGATGTCAGCAACAGGGTAGACACATTCATCATCAAGAAGGAAGACTGGAGCCGGGCGTGGTGGCGCATCCTTTTGTCCCAGCACTTGGGAGGCAGAGGTAGGAGGATTGCTGTGAGTTCAAGGCCACCCTGAAACTACATAGTGAATTCCAGGTTAGCCTGGGCTACAGTGAGACCCTACCTCAAAAAAGCAAGACTGGAAAAGGAGTTACCTTTTCCTAGAACCTCTTTATATATAGTCTGCCACCTGAAGGACTGCCCACCTTGGGAAAGGTCTCTCCTGCCACCCTCAGTAGACCCTTCCTGGAAATGCAATGAGGCGTGCCTTTTACTTGATTCCTGATCCAATCCAGCTGACAAAAGATACTACCTTACCACTGCCCAACTATCTTACAGTACGTGTATTATTTAACATGCCTTCCAGCGATTCAGGATGGTTCCAATTTTCCTCTATCCTCACCATCAACCCTTTCCTTTCCCTTCCCTTCTCTTCCTTTTCCTTTCCTTTCTTTTTTTTTTTTTTTTTTTTTTTTTTTGGCTTTTCAAGGTAGGGTCTCACTGTGGTCCAGGCTGACCTGGAATTCACTATGTAGTCTCAGGGTGGCCTCGAACTCACAGCAGTTCTCCTACCTCTGCTTCCTGACTGTTGGGATTAAAGGCATGCACCACCAAACCTGGCTTGCTTTCTGTTTTTTTTTAAAATATTTTATTTTTATTTATTTGAGAAAGAAGGAGAGAGAGCAAGAGAGAGAGAATGAGCACAGCAGGGCCTCATGCTGACACAAATGAACTGTAGAAGCATGTGCTACCTTGCGCATCTGGCTTACATGGGTCCTGGGGAATTGAACCTCGGTCCTTTGGCTTTGCAGGTAAGTGCATTAACCACTAAGCCATCTCTCCAGCCCTATTTTCTGTTTTTTTTCCCCCTTGTACATCAGGCTTTATGTGGGGAATCAAACCTGGATCCTCAGGCTTTGAAGGCAAGTGCCTTAATCATTGAGCCATCTCTCCAGCCCCTTATTTGACTACTTCTTTTTGTTTATTTTAATTAATTAATTATTTATTCATTTAATCAACAACTTCCTTAATTGTAGACAATATCCCATGGTACTTCCCTCCCTCCCCCCACTTTCCCCTTTGAAACTCCATGTTCCATATTTTCTGTTTTTGATTGTAGTTTAACTAGTGGATATGAAATGATTATCTTTTTGTGATTTTGCCCATTAAATAATAGCTTCTCTGTCTACAGAAATCACCAGTGAAGATACTCAACAATGGACACTGCAAGCCTTAAATTTGGCCAACCAAGCCAAACAAACCAATGGATGCAATAGTGGCATGTCTGTTATGGGGGGAAAAAACCGCTCTTTAATTGGACTGGAGGCCTGCTCCATGGGAAGGAATACATCCCTGATACTGAAAACCTACAATGGGGTAGTCATGAGCCCTAGGGCTGTAACATCTGCTCATGTCTGGCTAAATGTATATAGCTCACCAAACTGCCCAGTAAGCACTTCTCTTAATGTCCATACCCATATATTAAGGCTACTCTCATTTTTGGTTAGAGAAGCTTCTCTTTTCAGATGGTGATGACCTTGAGATGACTCAGAAGGCACCATGGTGCTGAGAAGAAATGACAGAGTGCTCAGCACTGAAACCTCCCTATCACACCTTCCAGGGTCCAGTGCAGAAGAGGGGGAGGAAATAATGTAAGAGCCAAAGGAAAGGTAGGACTCCTTACAGCGTGCTCCTCTTGACACAAAATGGCCTGGATATCCATGACCTCACAGTGCCTGACACTACCTACACAAGACCATCCTAATAGGAGGAAAAGATAGTAACATCAAAATAAAAGACAGACTGATTGAGAGGGGGAGGGGATATGATGGATAGTGGAGTTTCAAAGGGGAAAGTGGGGGGAGAGAAGGAATCACCATGGGGTATCATCTACAATTATGGAAGTTGTCAATAAAAAATAAATAAATAATAGCTTCTCTCTCTTGTGTTATAGAAATGAAACACTTTCCTCCATGACTGAAAACTCTGTGACTTGGTATGTGAATGTCTTCAGGATGTATGGTTATGTTCAAGGGCCACCATGTGAGGCAGCAGGAAGACTTGAGTTCAATCCTTGGAACTGCAAAAAATAACTAGATAATTAAAAAGTAAAAATGGAAGAGTCAAGGATAGTGGTGCATACATATAATATCAGCACTATGGAGGCTGAGCACAACCCAGTCCTAAATAGCACATTCCAGGCCAGCTTGGGCTATATAGTGAAATTCTGCCTCAAAAACAAACAGAATGAGGGCTGGAAAGATGGCTCAGTGGCTAAAGGTGCTTGCTTGCGAAGTCTGACAACCTGGGTCCAATTCCCCAGTACCCATGTAAAGTCAAATGCACAAAGTGGTGCATGCTTCTGGAGTCTGCAGTAGCAGGAGGTCCTGGAGTGCCTATAGTCTCTGCCTCTTTCTCTCTAATATATAAAAATATTTTTTAAATATTTTTTTTATGAGAGAGAGAGAATTGGCACACCAGGGCCTCCAGCCACTGCAATTGAACTACAGTCGCATGTATGACCTTGCGCACTTTCATCACCTTGTTTATCTGGCTTACACAGGATCTGGAGAGTTGAATGTAAGTCCTTAGGCTTTACAGCCAAGCACCTTAACCGCTAAGCCATCTCTCCAGCCCACACATATTCATTTTTAAAAAAAAATTTTTAAGCTGGGCGTGGTGGCGCATGCCTTTAATCCCACCACTCGGGAGGCAGAGGTAGGAGGATCATCGAAAGTTTGAGGCCACCCTGAGAATACATAGTGAATTCCAGGTCAGCCTGAGCCACAGTGAGACCCTACCTTGAAAAACAAACAAACAAAAAACAAAAAAAAATTTTAGGGCTAGAGATCTAGATATCCAGATCCCACGTAAGGCAGACACACAAAGGTGAGGTAAGCACAAGGCCACATATGCCCACTAGGTGGCACACGTATCTGGAGTCCAATTGCAGTGGCTTGAGACCCTAGCATGCCAATTGTCTCTCTCTCATAAAAAAAAAAAAAAAAACATGACTTAAGTGTATGGTAATGCACATATGTAAGTAAAAGAACTGATTACAGGGAGGGGAATGGCCTAAGTGAGGCCATGGGAAGAGAATGCATAAAAGAAGGGCAGGGGGAGGGTCAATCTAAATTCAAGATAGTGTGAATAAGACTTATGTAAAATTACTTTTTTGAATAAAGGCACGTCTAGAAGCTGTAGACTGTTACTAGAAAATTTTCAGTACCTGGGATGGGATACCTTCCAGTGAGTTGTTGGCCAAGGAGGTCCCGGTAGCCTCCAAAACATTAAAGGCTTTTGCCAAAGCCCTTGGTTTCCCTTGAGAAACAGATAGTAAGACCCTATTGCTGAAAAGATCTCTTGCCTGAGAGGCAAGGTCACTGAGAAAGCAAGCTGGTGTGGAGCATAAACCTTCTCCCTGTAGACCAGCCAACTGAAAGCTGGAAAAAGCTGCACTGCACGCAGCGTATGGGAGACAGAAGTCATCAGCAGTGAAAACAGTGGACACTGAATATTCAAGTTTGGCCATAAAGGCCCAATGACTGAACGGATGCAATAGTGGCATGTGTACTCTTGGGGAAACCAACTGCTCCATAATTGGACTGAAGGCCCTCTCTACGGGAGGGAATACATACCTGGTACTGAAAAACCTATGTAAAAGTCTATGGTAGGTGAGGTCATGAGCCTTAGGGGTATAAAGCCTGCTCTTGTTTGACTAAATGTATATATTACTCCCACCAAGCTGCCCTGAAAGCACTACACTTAATATTCATATTCACATATCAACACTACTCTCACTTCTGGTTAGAGAAGCTTCTCTTTTCAGATGGCGATGATCCCTGGGATGACCCAAAAGGCAACATAGTGCTGAGAAGAAGGGATGGAGGAGTGCCCAGCACTGAAACACCTCTGTCACACCCTCCAAGGGTCAGGGCCCATTGCGGAAGAGGGGGCGGATAGAATGGAAGAGCCAAAGGAAGGGTATGACCTTTTACAATGCAACTGCCCAGACAGAAACTGGCCTCGATATCCATGACCTTGCAGTGCCTAGCAATACTCCGCAAGACCCTCAAAATAGAAGAAAAAGATGATGTCATCAAATTAAAAGAGAGACTTATGGAGAGAGGGAGGGGATATGGTGGAGACTGGAGTTTTAAAGTGGAATGGGGGGAGGGGAGGGAATATCAGGTGGGTTTTTTTGTATGTAAGTATAAAGTCAATAAAAAACAATAATTAAAAAAAAAACATGATGATGAGTGTGATGGATTACTTCTGCAATCCCAGCCCTTGGGAGCTGGGGGCAGATCAGGTGTCAAGATTATCTTCAGCTATATTATTAGTTTGAGGTCTGCCTGGGTTACATGAAACCACATCTCAAAAAAACCAAACCAGAAAAGCTGGGCATGGCGGTGCATGCCTTTAATCCCAGCTTTCGGGAGGCAAAGGTAGGAGGGTCACTGTGTAACTGTGAGTTCGGAACCACTCTGAGACTACATAGTGAATTCCAGGTGTGCTTGGGCTACAGCAAGACCCTACCTTGTAAAAACAAAACAACAAAACAACAACAACAAAGAACCACCAAACCCCCCAATACCAAAGCAAAAAGTCCTCAAGATTATGTCAAGTCATTATGATCCTGTTTTGATTTATGTAATAACTACACAAGGGAAAGGCTGAAAAGTCACCTCTTGATTGTCTGGTATACAATGTCTCCCAATATCAAAAACCATTTGCAATGTGCTATTTCTCTTATAAACGTGTTCAAAGGAGGGATTTATACTCTGAATAACAACAGATGCAGCTGAAAGGCTTATAGCTTTATTCAGTCAAATGTGCCCCGGATGTGGTAGCACACGCCTTTAATCCCAGTACTTGGGAGGCAGAGGTAGGAGGATGCTGTGAGTCTGAAGCTACCCTGAGACTACACAGTGAGTTCCAGGTCAGCCTGAGCTGCAGTGAGACCCTACTTGGTGGTGGTGGTGGTGGTGGTGGTGGTGGGGGGGACCTAAAACCAAAGCATGGGAAATTAGAGCATAATAATAGGAGGAACACCATCCATCCTCCAGGTAAGAATAAACACATTATTGTTTTGCTAAGTGCCAGTACTAAGCGTCTGTACTTGAAACAACAAAACAAGGAGGCGGGTAGGGATTCTGGGAAGGTTCAGCTGCAGGTTGCCAGAGGGTGAAAGACATTTTCTGACAAAGTATAGCTTGCTAGTTGGGACACTGGAGAGGGCTGGGATTAACTGCATATGCAAATATGTGCTGGGAAAGTGCTCTGGGGATTCACCTCCATTAAGTATTTTGAGAAGTCTATACAGGTAATGAAACTACCTTTATGGGAAGAAGTGAAAAGCATTTCAAGTCACCGAGCCACAGCTGAATCAGCCAGGGAAGTAGTGGCCAGAGAACGAAAAAAAAAAAACACGAGTGATGAAGCTTTGGAAAGTGGGGTCTTGTGAGCCATTTCAGGAGTTAGGAGTCACTCTCCCAGATTATGGTAACATTAGTGCTAACTTTAAGAATGTTCACACCTACCAGTCTCCTTGAATTCTGGAGGGAATCACACTAAGGCATTTATATCAAAGTACTCTTTGTTTTTGCATGATCATGTGGCCTTAAGAGTGGAGGAATACTGGCGGATGTCACAGAAACTCAAATGTGCCTAACATCCACCAAGCAAGGTTCCCCACAGCCCACTTCATCTACATGGACTTTGGCCAATCATTCTGGACTTGCAGAGCTAAGAACGTAATGGGTAGTGGGTATTTGCCTGCTCTTGAGTTGGAGGATATTTTTGGAGGTCATTTGGCGCAGAAAACCCTTCTGTGATGCCTTGAAGTTACCATCATTCCATTTATTGTTCCTTTATTTTGAGAGAGAATGGGAGCATCAGGACCTTCAGCCTGCTGCCACGAATTCCACATGTTTCTCCCTCTTGTGCACATATGCTACATTGCATGCTTGTGTCACTGTGCTTTTGGCTACGTGGGACCTGGAGATTCGAACATGGGACCTGGAGATTCGAACATGAGTTCTTGGGATTCGCAGGCAAAAGCCTTAACCCTGAGCCATCTCTCCAACCTTTCCGTTCCCTCGTTGACATGGAGGACTGTACGGTGTGTCTACATGGATGTGGCTCAACTTACTCATCCCTAAGGGTGCTGGGCTGGTCACCCAGTTACAGGTCTTGATGCGGGCGTCATTCTTCAAGGCGCTGCTGGAAGGCTCAGGGGGTCAGGTACAGTACAGAGCAGCTGGGGCAGGTGGGCTTCACATCTCGCGAGATGGTGAAACGTGCCCAGGCAGACAGCAGCCTCGGCTTAGCGGCGCTCGAGGCGAGTCCTTGCACGTTCGCGGGACAGTCGGGGCAGCGGGCAGAGGCCGGGCTCGCGTGCACGCGGGCGGCTCAGGCGGGCCGCAGACGCCGCGTCGCGCTCTCCACGCACCCAGCGAGCACCGCACGGCCGCGCGCGCCGGGGCCCGAGGAGCGCGGAGGCGTGGCCGGAAGTCCGTGCTCTGAGAGCCCGCGCGCCGGAGCGGGGACCGGAAGTGCGCGCGGCGAAGGAGCGCGCCTGCGGCTGAGCTGGGAAACGCCGGCCGGAAGTCCACGTTCCCGAAGGAGCGCCGCTGAAACGCTTCCGGCGCGTCCACGTCGGCCTTCGACGCGTGCTCGGGATTCGTTCCTCCCGCGCGCCCCTGTGGCCGGCGCTGTCCCCTGGACCCCACGCCTGGACCGGGGCCGCGTGGAGCGGAGGCCCTGCCGCCATGAGCAGCAAAGAAGGTGGCGTCCCGAGCGCGCTGGCGCCGAGGAGGGTCGCGGCCTCGCGGGGCCCGGGGGGTGGCCCGGGGTTCTCCGTTCGCCCCCTTCCCCTGCCTGGGGGCCGTGCTGGTAGCCGAGGTCCGCGCGGGAAGCCGGGGTGGCGCGGGTGCCGGGGAAGGGTCCCGACCCACCGCTCTTGTCTTCCTGGAAGGACCCGGAGCGTTCAGGAAGAGGAAGCATGACAACTTCCCGCATGGCCAGAGGAGAGAAGGCAAAGATGTCAGCTCGTCTTCCCCGGTCATGTTGGCCTTCAAAAGTGAGTGCCCGCGCCGTTGGGTGCGCGAGGAGCAGGGAACTGCCCACCAGAGGAGCCTGGGCGGGCGGGGCCATGCTGTTCGAAGGAAACAGCCCTCAATAATTTTGCACATGCAGGTGTGAAAATTAGCTTTCCTGGACTTGTTTTTTTTTTCTAAATAATACTCCACATGTCACTCATTGACTGTCTTTAAAAAATACTTTCTTATTTTATTTATTTGAGAGAAAGAGGTAGAGGGAGAGAGAGAATGGGTGCGCCAGGGCCTCCAGCCACTGCAAACGAACTCCAGATGCAGCTTGTGCATCTGACTCATGTGGGTCCTGGAGAATCGAACAGGGATCCTTTGGCTTTGCAGGCAAATGCTTTAACCGCTAAGCCATCCCTTCAGCCCTGTTTGTTTCTTTTTCGAGGTGGGGTCTCACTGTAGCCCAGGCTGACCTGGAATTCACTATGTAGTCTCAGGGTGGCCTCGAACTCATGGTGATCCTCCTACCTCTGCCTCCCAAGTGCTGGGATTAAAGTCATGTCCCACCACGCCCGCTCACATTCCCCTTTTCTTATCATATGAAGTTGGTTAAATTTATCCCCAACTCAAAGCCGTAAAACAATTCTTCTGTCCCTTTATTACCACCTAGATGGATGGTCTTCACAGTTTCTGTGATTCAGGAATCGGGGAGGTGCTAAGCTGATTGTTCAGATTTGCTGGAGGAGCCACACTGTTGGTAGTGTAGTTCTGCCTGTTACCATCTTTCTGTCATGTTGCCTGAGAGTCGGCATCTGTGGCCTCTGGCTTTCCCTAGAGCAAGGAGGAAACCACAATCTTTTTAGGTGCTAATCTCAGACATCACATCATATACTTGTTAGAAGCGAGGCAGTGCAAAGTCTCTCCTACGTAGGGGAAGGAATCAGGTTGCGTCTTGTAAAGGAAAGTAGCACAGTAGTTGCAGCGATCTTCCCAGGTGTAAGAAAGCAGCAGTGATTGGGCAGTCTCCCTTGAGGATAGAAATTGCTTCTCATCTAATTTTATTTTCATAATATCAGTCTGACAGTATAACAAATAATGAAGTGCTAGACAAAATTCAGGCCTAATCATTATTTTAATGTATTTTGGAGATAGGGTCTTGTGTAGCACCAACTGGCCTGTCTCTGCCTCCTGAATGCTAGGATTTCAGGTGTGTGCACTGTTCTCAATTTAAATAGTGCCGGGCTGGGTGTGATGGTGCACGCCTTTGATCCCAGCACTTGGGAGGCTGAGGTAGGAGGATTACTGTGAGTTCAAGGCCAGCTTGAAACTACATAGTAAAATCCAGGTCATCCTGGACTAGAGTGAGACCCTACCTCAAAAACAAACAAACAAACTAAAGCCATATATATATATATATATATATATATATGGTGCTGAAACTCAAACTCAGCCAACTTCATGCCGGGTAAGCACGTGACCAACAGCTACATCCCCAGCTCCCAGCCCTAGTTATTATCAGTAATAAAATACCAGACATAGTAAGGTCCTCCTGCCTCTACCTGGCTAGTGCTATGATTACTGGTGTGTACTACCACATAGGCCTGTGGCATTTACTTAAAGAAGTTGGTGCATAGTTATTTTAACACACTAGTTAGTGTAACCTTACAATAGTTTCCAAAAAACCTCAATGATTCAGGAATTAAGTGTTTTGTGTCTTATTACCATGTACAGAAAAATATAGAGCATAGTGTTCAGTCTTTGAGAATTAGTGTCATGACCACTATGTTCTGCTTTGCCTTACATGAAGGTGGGTGACTGAGTCATGTGCAATTTTCATATGCTTTGAAAGGTTTCGAGTGAAGAATGTGCATACTTATGGTCATAATAATGTGGTCTAGCGTTTCAACAGGAGTTGGATGCAAGACATGACAAATATGAGAGACTTGTGAAACTAAGTCGAGATATAACTGTTGAAAGTAAGAGGACAATTTTCCTTCTCCATAGGATTACAAGGTAGGCAAACATTTAAAAACTTTGTTACTTTGATGCATTATGTATATTTTTTATTTCAGTAGACAATATCTGGCTGTTACAATATGTGGTGACTTTGTAAACATTGGTAGTAGAGAATATTAGAAATTACATTTAGAAAGTATTTTTAAAACTAGAAAGGAAAAATCTGCTAGGCATGGTGGCACATGCCTTTAATCCTAGCACTTGGGAGGCAGAGGTAGGAGGATCTCTGTGAGTTCAAGGCCACCCTGAGACTCCATGTGAATGCCAGGTCAGCCTGGGTCACCTTGAAAAAAACAGAAAGAAAGAGAATTTATCTCTTTGGACCAAACTAGGGATTTCATGTTCCATGAAGATAATTCATTTAATTATTATGTGAGGAAAATTGATTAAGTTTTGGGCCATCTGTTGGAGCCTGTTACAATGTTTATAATTTTACTTGATTGGTGTCAAAATTTTAATATTGGGTAAATGTTAAAATACAGTGAATTTATCATTTACTTTTCAGCCCACTGCAGTCTTTCTGCCTCACAGTTATTGCAATCATTTTGTTACCGCACTATCCAGTCTGAGGCACACTCTGCCAGTTCTCAGAGCTTTCTGCAGCATCTGATCCTGTTGACTATTTATTTATTTGCAAAAGCAGAGTAGTAAATGAACTCTAGATACATGCACTACTTTGTGCATTTAGTTTTACCTGGGGAGTCGAAACTAGGTCATTAGGTTTTGTAGGCAAGCGCCTTAACCACTTAGCCATGTTTCCAGCCCCCCTTTTGTTTTCCTGTAAGCATGTGTATTGTTTGCATGGATGTATGTGTATGTATGCTTGTTTCACGTTTCATTATTCTATGTGCTTGCCTCAGCTTATGTGTCCAGGTCCCGCAACCAAGAACCATTCCAGGTTCCTCTGGAAGGGTAGACTGGCTTTGAATTATGAATTTTATAAAGTAGTTAAGGTAGACTACATGTAATTTGTTAAGCTTTTTTTTTTTTTTTTTTTTTTTTTTTTTTTTTTGAGGAGGTCACACTGTACCCCAGACTAACCTGGAATTTACTCTGTATTCTCAGGGTGACCTTGAACTCATGGCTATCCTCCTACCTCTGCCTCCCGAGTGCTGGGATTAAAGGCGTGCACTACCACGCCTGGCTTTTTTAGCTTTTTTTTTTTTTTTTTGGAGAGAGGGAGAGGAAGACAGAGATGGGCGCGCCAGCAGCCTCTCAGCTGCTGCGAACGAAATCCAGATGCGTGTGCCCCCTTCTGGTCAAGTGTGGCATTGCGCCCTTGCGTCACTTTGCATCTGGCTAAACGTGGGACCTGGAGATTGGAACCAGCATTCTTAGGCTTAGGAGGCAGGTGCCTTAACTGCTAAGCCATCTCTCCAGCCCTGTTAGCATTTTTTTTAGAAAAAAATTTTTATTTGCAAGCAGAGAGAGAGAATGAGAATATGAGCATGCGAGGGCCTCCAGCCACTGCAAACAAACTCCAGATGCATGCACAATGTTGTGCATCTGGCTTTATGTGGGTACTAGGGAATCAAACTCAGGACATTAGCCTTTGCAGGCAGGCGCTTTAACTGCTGAGCCATCTCTCCAGCCTTACTAGCTTCTTCTTTTCTTTTCTTTTCTTTTTCTTTTCTTTTCTTTTCTTTTCTTTTCTTTTCTTTTCTTTTCTTTTCTTTTCTCTTCTCCCTCCACCTCCTCCCTCCCTCCCTCCCTCCCTCTTTCTCTCTCTCCCTTCCTTCCTTCCTTCCTTCCTTCCTTCCTTCCTTCCTTCCTTCCTTCCTTCCTTCCTTCCTTCCTTCCTTTCTTTCTTTCTTTCTTTCGAGGTAGGGTCTTGTTCTGGCCCAGCCTGATGTGGAATTCACTCTGTAGTCTCAGGCTGCCTTCAAACTCACAACGATCCTCCTACCTCTGTCTCCAAAGTGCTGGGATTAAAGCTTGTGCCACCATGCCTGGCCCTTTTGGTAATGGAGTGTGCCATAGAAAAGCCAAGATTGTGTTTTAAAGGTAATCTTTAACAGTCATGGGTTTCTTTTACTCAAAAATTAACACTTCTACAATGATAAATGTCTTAGTATTCCTAATTCTAAAAGAAAAAAGTATCATCTTTATTACAGTTGAATATTTGGAACTCAAAAAGTTGTCATAGCTAGTATGTTAGTTTTCACAACTTTAATGGTGAGGGAAAAATCTGCATCCTCAGAAGTAGCTCAGGGTACAGCCTTACAGGAGCATTCATCATTTTTTACAACGCAGAGTCTGACCTGTAACCCATTACCAACGCTCATGACATCAGAGTTGTAAATTGATAACCTGGTAACATTAAAATGATTGCAATATTTAAAAAAAAAATACTGGAGCATTCCATTTATTAGTTCAATACTGTGTGTGTGTGTGTGTTTGTTTGTTTGTTTTTGCTAGGGTTTGTATCCAGGGCTTACACATGCCAGGCAAGCACTTTGCTGCTAAGCAATCTCCCTAGTCTTAACTTTTTTTTTTTTTTTTTGTATTTTCGAGGCAGGGTCTCTAGTTCAGGCTGACCTGGAATTCACTATGTAGTCTCGAGCTGGCCTCGAACTCACGGTGATCCTCCTACCTTTGCCTCCCGAGTGCTGGATTAAGGCGTGCGCCACCACGCCCGGCTCTAGTCATGACTATTAAGGTACTCTAATTCTGTAACTTATTCCACCAAGTGGGAGCAAATTTGCCGTATGTGGATTTACTGAAATATGACCCTTTTACACTTTCCTTTTTTTTTTTTTTTTTTTTTTTTTTTTTGAGGTAGGGTCTCGCTCTAGCCCAGGCTGACCTGGAATATGTAATCTCAGGCTGGCTTCAAACTCATGGCAATCCTCCTACCTCTGCCTTCCAAGTGCTGGGATTAAAGGCGTGCATCACTACCGGCTCTGACTTTTGTTTTGTTTTGTTTTTCAAGGTAGGGTCTCATTCTGGCCCAGACTGACCTGGAATTAACTATGTAGTCTCAGGGTGGTCTTGAACTCATGGCGATCCTCCTACATCTGCCTCCTGAGTGCTGGGATTGAAGGCGTGCACCACCACGCCCGGCTTGATTTTTTTTTTTTTTTTTAATTTGCAAGGAGAGAGAGAGAAAATATGGGCACACCAAGGCTTCATTGCAAAAGAACTCCAGATGCATGTACCACTTTGTGCATCTGGCTTTATGTGGATACTGGGGGATCAAACTCAGGCTATCAGGCTTTGCAAGCAAGTGCCTTTAATCTCTGACCCATCTCCCCAGTCCATGTGTTAATTGATTTTAGATGATTTCAGTAAGCATCTGGCTGTTGAAGATTCCTAATGTCTACTACAATGTTAATATAGTGCTCCTGATATGGAAGAAATATTGGCTGAATCAGAAATTAAATTGGATGGCGTCAGACAGAAAATATTACATGTAGCCCAAGAACTCTCAGGAGAAGACATGCACCAGTTCCACCGGGCCATTACTACAGGTACGACAAAAGCTAAAAATACTAAATTTTAATGTCAAATAGTAAGTCAGATGCCACAGGAATTGTATTGACTTTAATTGACACCCTGTGAAATAGTATTACTGGCTTTTAAAAGCAGGGACTTGGGGGTAATGTCAAGATAATCCAAAAAACACTCAACTGACTTTATTTTCCTAACAGTGTAGTCATCATTGTTGATTGATTGTAATGAAGTAATTGAGAGCACAGGCCCAGTAGAATGAGCTTTCTCCTTGGGTCTATCAGGTATGTTCAGGTGGGGCCCATCCTTAATTGTAAGTACAGGGACGTCTCTGGTGGCTCTCAGTTTCTGCTTTGGGAGGTTTATGAGATAATACTTCAGTGCATATGCAGGTGAGCCCAGTGTCTCTTGGTGTGGCTGTATTGCGGCACTAGGATAGCACTGGGTTTCGATGCACGGGGTAGTTCAGTGAATACTAGATCTTGGTGTGGCTGTATTGCAGCACTAGGATAGCTCTGGGTTTCGATGCACGGGGTAGTTCAGTGAATACTAGATCTTGGTGCTTACCACCATGTTCAGGTTAGTTAGTACACCTGCCGAGTTCTCGGTCCCTCTTCATCCTTTCTTGACGTAAGCTCATCTACAGGAGATCCGCTCACTATGTGTGCACATCTGCCCAGGGACTTTTTCTTTTCATTTTTTGGGGGGGGGGTTTCAAGGTAGGGTTTCACTCAAGCCCACGCTGACCTGGAATTCACTATGTAGTCTCAGGGTGGCCTTGAATTCATGGCGATCCTCCTACCTCTGCCTCCTGAGTGCTGGGATGAAAGGTGTGCCCTGGGATTTTATATGCTGTCTGACTGAGGGGAAATGGGGAGCAGCTGAGCTCATACTCTGACTTCTGAGTGGACTGGATCCACAAATGGCATCTCCATGCCAGACATGTGATGGGTCTTTGAGGATACAGACCAGGAGCAGTGGTGCATGCACCATGGGCACGGAACTGTCACAGGAAACTCTGCTCCCTTCCTACATCTGGTACAGTAGTTGGACCCCTAACAGAGGTACCACAGCAGGACACAGTCCCAGTGCAGTGGTTGGTGAGAGAGCACAAGTGGAGTCTTGAGGACTGTTGGATAATTGGGTATCTCACGTTCACGTTCTAGAAAGTCCTTGGTTGGAAGCAGCAGTGGCTGCTTCAGAGTGGCCTCCTAACTTGAATGATACGGGCAAGAGTTTAGAAAATTTTTCCTGAGCTTAACTTGCAAAAATTTATGGCAGTTTAACAAAATTCAACCACAGTGGTCCTCACTTTTGGCTTTAGTACATGTTTAAGCAAGCACCTTTACCTGCCGAGCCGCCTCTCCAGGACTTGGACTAATGGGAGTTATTCCCAGTGTCACACACTGCCAGGTGTTGTCGTTGGTTTCTTCCCTTACAGGTTCATTTTCACTTACTAACCTTAGCGTTAGCTGAAGTGTAGTAAAGGCTGGGTGTGGTAGTGCACGCCTTTAATCCCAGCACTTGGGAGGCAGAAGTAGCAAGATTGCTGTGAGTTTGAGGTCAATCTGAGACTACATAGTGAATTCCAGATCAGCCTAGACTAGCGCGAGACCCTACCCCAGAAAACAAATTTAAAAAGCCTTAAATCTTGCTTTCCCTAGTAAGATTTTCTTATAAACATGGACTATATATCCTTTTTTCTTCAGAGCACTTAACAGCTTCAAATACACTGTCACCTCTTTATAGATTATACTTTATTGTCTCTCTTACTGGAAGGTAGTCTCAACGAAGTGTATTTTTGTTGCTGTCTTTGTTTTTCAGGAAGGATATGCCGAGGCTGGCCTCAAATTCATGGTCACCCTCCTACCTCAGCCTCCTATGTGCTGGGGTTATAGTTTTGAGATATCCTGACTTTTGCTTTTTATTTTATTTTATTTTATTTATTTATTTATTTATTTTGGTTTTTCGAGGTCGGGTCTCACTCTAGCTCAGGCTGACCTGGAATTTACGATGTAGTCTCAGGGTGGCCTCGAACTCACAGCAATCCTCCTACCTCTGCCTCCCGAGTGCTGGAATTAAAGGTGTGTGCCACCACGCTTGGCTTGCTTTTTATTTTTGAAACAGGGTCTCATGTAGCCCAAGCTGGCCTTGAATGTGCTCTGCAGCAGAGGTTGGCCTTGAACTCAATCATCCTACCACCACTTCCAATCGGTGCCTGCTTTCTCTGGAAGAGCTCAGATGTTGGCACTATATTTAGGGACTCATATTTCTTGATTTTAACTTAAACATGGGAGTAAAATAGGTAGAATTTATTGCATTTAAATGGAAGATGAAGCTGGGTGTGGTGGCGCACACCTTTAATGCCACACTTGGAAGGCAGAGGTAGGAGGATCATAGTGAGTTTGAGGCCACCCTAAGGATTTAGAGTGAATTCCAGGTCAACCTGGGCTAGAGTGAGACCCTGCCTCAAAAAACAAAAATAAATAAATAAATGGAAGATGATTCATTAAACATTTTGGGGGGTTACTTTAATCACAAATTAATGTGTATATTCCATCCTGTAAAGTCTTTTCAGTAGCCACTATAAGCATTAGAAAGTCTACTTACACATTTCTGGGTTATAAGAACCTTAGTTTTAGATTTGTTTTCTAGATAAATGTTTGTTATACACTATTAGAACTGTCAAATGTGTAATGGTATTTTAGTCTAGCTTCTTTCATTTCTGAACATTCTTATTTTCTGAAATTCTGTTTGAAAAAGTTAACATTTTTGAGGTGGGATCTGTCATTGTGTCATATGTATGGGGCTTATTACTCATTTTTGAACATTTAAAAGAATTATTTTCATGTATTTATTTGAGAGGAAAAGAGGAGAGAAAAAGCTTCAGCCACTGCAAATGAACTCCAGATGCATGCACCACTATGTGCATCTGGCTTTATGTGGGTTCTGGGGAATCATCCAGGCAGGCCATCAGGCTTTACAAGCAAGTGCCTTTAACCACTGAGCCATCTCTCCAGCCCAGTTTTTCACATGTTGTATAAGTCAGACACTGCCTTAATTTATCATGCCTTTATGGAATAAACAATCTTCTATTAGCAGTTTAGTTTGTTAATACTCCAGCCTACTAGCAACCACTAATTTACGTTGTCTCTGAATTTGTCTCTTGCGCATCTCATCTAGATAGGATCATATAATATATCACCTTTATGTCTGGTGTCTTTTTATTGTTTTTCTTTCTTTGAGATAAGATCTCACTTAGCCCAGGCTGGCCTGGAACTCATGGTGATCCTCCTTTTTTTTTTTTTTTTTTTTGTTGTTGTTGTTTTTTGAGGTAGGGTCTCACTCTAGCACCAGGCTGACCTGGAATTCCCTATGTAGTTTCAGGGTGCCTTGAATCCTCCTACCTCTGCCTCTTGAGTGCTGGGATTAAAGGAATGTGCCACCACGCCCAGCTAGTTGGCTTTTTAAAAACAGATTTTATTTTATTTATTTGAGACAGAGAGAGGGAGAGAGAGAGAGAAAGAATGAGAATAGGTGCACTGGGGCCTCTAGCTACTGCAAACAAACACCAGACGCATGCACGACCATGTGCATCTGGCTTACGTGGGACCTGGAGAATCGAACCAGGGTCCTTGGGCTTTGTTGGCATTTGCCTTAATTGCTAAGCTATCTCTCCAGCCTCTGGCTTTTTTTTTTTTTTTACATTTTGGGTATTGTGACTAATACTACCATTCACATAGGCCTGCCCATCTTTCTGTGAACATAAGCTTCCATTTCTCTGGGGCTTGTGGTGGAGCAGAATTGCTGAGTCATGTGGTAAACAGTTTTCCTTAAAAAAAAGAAAGAATTAAAATTCTGCAAAGAAAATTAAGACATATGAGACTTCACTCTTTTTTTTTAAAGATTAAAAAAAAATTTTTAAATTTATTTATTAGAGACAGAGAGAGGGGTAGAGAGAGTGAGCCGAAGAGAATGGGTGCGCCAGGGCCTCTAGCCACTGCAAACGAATTCCAGATGCACGCGCCACCATGTGAATCTAGCTAACATGGAACATGGAGAATCATGGGGGTCCTTAGGCTTCACAGGCAGGCGCCTTAACTGCTAAGCCATCTCTCCAGCCCAAGACTTCACTTTGTATTGACTTTGTCTTACCTGTTTACCTTCATACATAGTTTTTGGTGAAGACTTGGACGAATGTGTATGGCTTAAGTATTGTAAGAATCAGTAAAAACAATCAGAGGCCTTTAATTGGACTTCTCTGTATATGTTCTGATAGGGGAATGAGTGAAGAATAACAAATTACATAAAAGCAGCCTCCAGGCTGCTCTTACTGGGAGCTAATGCTGTAAATAATTCTGTTTGGACTTCATCCAAGACAGGAACATAGGGGAAGGCATTGTTTGGTGGAATATGGCAGTGGGCTGAAAATTTTCACCTTGGGGATTATACACTGAAAATAACGGATGTCCTTTTCATCAAGTTGAAACACAACTTGTTTAAACATCCTTTTACCTACATGTGACCCAGAGTACTTTTTAGTGTTTGGGGCCACATGTCCTTGAACTCCCTGAGTTCAAAAGCATGCACCCTACTTTGTTTTCTCTCTTCCTTTCTTTCTCCATTCTCTTTCTTTCTCCCTTTTTAAAAAAAGTTGTGGTTTTTTTTGTTATTTATTTATTTGTTTTTTTTTTTTTTGAGGTAGGGTCTCACTGTAGCTCAGGCTGACCTGGAATTCACTATGTAGTCTCAGGGTGGCCTCGAACTCATGGCAATCCTCTTACCTCTGCCTCCCCAGTGCTGGGATTAAAGGCGTGCACCACCACACCCGGCTGATTTTTGTTTTTTGAGGTAGGGTTTCACTCTACCCCAGGCTGACCTGGAATTCACTATGTATTCTCAGGGTGACCTTGAACTCAGGGTGATCCTCTTACCTCTCCCAAGTGCTGGGATTAAAGGCTTGTGCTACTATGGCCAGTATTTAAAGCTGATTTTTAAAGATTTATTTATTAGAGAGAGACAGAGAGAGAATGGGTGTACCAGGGCCTCCAGATGCATGTACACGTACATCTGGCTTATGTGGGTACTGGGGAATTGAATGTGGGTCCTTAGGCTTCACAGGCAAGTACCTTAACCACTAAGCCATCTTCCAGCCCTCTCTCTTTAATTTTAAAAATTATTTTTATTTACTTGCACATGTGTATATGGGTATACCAGGGACTTTTGCCATGCAAATGAATGCCAGTCTGGCTTTATGTGGTGGGTGGCTGGGGAAGTGAACCTGGGCCAGCAGTCTTGGAAGGCAGGTGCCTTTAATCATAGAGCTTTCTCCTCCACTCCTCTTTCTCTCTTGACATAGTCACATGCAGCCCAGGTTGGCCTTGAACTCACTTTGTAGCTGAGGATGACTTTGAACTTCTGATCATTCTGCCTCTACTTCCCAAGTGCTAGGATTACAGGTGTGCTGGGGACCGAACCTAGGGCTTCATGTACTGAGTAAGGTAGGCAAGCACTTTGAGACAGGTTCTCACGTACTTCAGGCTGGCCTTGCACTCACTGTATAGCTGAGGGTCACACTGAGGCCCTGATCCTCCTGTTCCACCTCCAAGTACTGAAATAACAGGCTTGCTCCACAGCACCTGGTTTTAACAGGTGTTTTTCAATTTTAATTTAATTTTAATTAATTTATTTGACAGAGGATGAGGCAGATAGAGCATGGGTGCGCCAGAGCTTTTGGCTGCTGCAGATGAACTCCAGACGCATGCACCACCTTGTACAGCTAGCTTATGTGGGTGTTAGGGAATCGAACCTGGTCTTATGAACTCTTCTGCTGTATAAAAGAGATTTGAAAAGAAACTTGATGAGCTGTAACAAAAGCTCAACAAAGGTTGAGAAGAAATGACTTGCCTAAGAACCACACCATCAGTGCCCTGCCTCAGCTGCTGCAAGTGTGCAGCCCCTCTGTGTTTTGTGTCTTCACTACGTGGTGCCGCACTGCCTGTCCATCCTCACCTCCTTCACTACGTGGTGCCGCACTGCCTGTCCGTCCTCACCTCCTTCACTACGTGGTGCCGCACTGCCTGTCCGTCCTCACCTCCTTCACTACGTGGTGCCACACTGCCTGTCCGTCCTCACCTCCTTCACTACGTGGTGCAGCACTGCCTGTCCGTCCTCACCTCCTTCACTGCGTGGTGCAGCACTGCCTGTCCATCCCTCACCTCCTTCACTGCGTGGTGCAGCACTGCCTGTCCATCCTCACCTCCTTCACTACGTGGTGCCGCACTGCCTGTCCGTCCTCACCTCCTTCACTACGTGGTGCCGCACTGCCTGTCCATCCTCACCTCCTTCTCCTCACCGTGGTGCCGCACTGCCTGTCCATCCTCACCTCCTTCACTCCGTGGTGCAGCACTGCCTGTCCATCCTCACCTCCTTCACTGCGTGGTGCAGCACTGCCTGTCCATCCCTCACCTCCTTCACTGCGTGGTGCCGCTCCTCTGCCTGTCCATCCCTCACCTCCTTCCTCGCGTGGTGCACTGCCCATCCCCATCCTCACCTCCTTGCGTGGTGCAGCACCTGCCTGTCCATCCCTCACCTCCTCACCGCGTGGTGCCGCACTGCCTGTCCATCCTCACCTCCATCCTCACCTCCTCCTCTACATCCAATACTCCCATCCCCATCCTCACCTCCTCCTCTACATCCAATACTCCCATCCCCATCCTCACCTCCTCCTCTACATCCAATACTCCCATCCCCATCCTCACCTCCTCCACTCCATCCCCATCCTCACCCTCACTGCCACATCCAATCCTCACCTCCCTTCTCCTACTACATCCAATGCCGCACTGCCCATCCCATCCTCACCTCCTTCACCCACGTGGTGCCGCACTCCCATCCCCATCCTCACCTCCTTCACTCGTGGTGCCCCATCCCCATCCTCCCTCCTCCTCACATCCTACTCCCATCCCCATCGTGGTGCCACACTGCCTGTCCGTCCCTCACCTCCTTCTCCTCTCCTCTACATGCAGCACTGCCCATCCCCATCCCTCACCTCCTTCTCCCATCCCCATGGTGCTCCCACTGCCCCCATCCCTCACCTCCTCCTTCCTACATCCAGCACTCCCATCCCCATCCTCACCTCCTCACCTCTACATCCCGCACTCCCATCCATCCTCACCTCCCTACATCCACTGCCCATCCCCATCCTGCCTATCCATCCAATACTCCCATCCCCATCCTCACCTCCTCCTCTACATCCAATACTCCCATCCCCATCCTCACCTCCTCCTCTACATGGTGCAGCTCCTGCCTGTCCATCCTCACCTCCCTCACTGCGTGGTGCCGCACTGCCATGTCCATCCTCACCTCCTCCTCTACATCCAATACTCCCATCCCCATCCTCACCTCCTCCTCTACATCCAATACTCCCATCCCCATCCCTCCTCTCCTCCTCCTCCTTCACCACGTGGTGCCCCACTGCCTGTCCATCCTCACCTCCTTCACATCGTGGTACCGCACATGCCTGTCCATCCTCACCTCCTTCACTCCAATACTCCCATCCCCATCCTGCCTCCTCCTGTCCACTCCCTCACCTCCTTCACTACATCCAGCACTGCCCATCCATCCTCACCTCCTTCTCTACATCCAGCACTGCCATCCCCATCCTCACCTCCTTCCGCCCATCCCCATCCTGCCTGTCCATCCTCACCTCCCATCCCCATCCGTGGTGCCGCTACACTGCCCATCCCCATCCTCACCTCCTTCTCCATCCCGCACTCCCTGTCCATCCTCACCTCCTTCACTGCGTGGTGCAGCACTGCCTGTCCATCCCTCACCTCCTTCACTGCGTGGTGCTGCACTGCCTGTCCATCCTCACCTCCTTCTGCCTCCCAGGCTACACCCTACGTTGTGCTGTGGACTTTTCCATGAGCACTGTTCTATTTATTTATCTATCTATCTATCTATCTATCTATCTATCTATCTATTTATTTATTTGGTTTTTCAAGGTAGGGTCTCACTCTGGTCCAGGCTGACCTGGAATTAACTATGTAGTCTCAGGGTGGCCTCGAACTCACGGCGATCCTCCT
Organism: Orientallactaga sibirica; assembly: GCA_036365145.1. Taxonomy (NCBI): domain Eukaryota; kingdom Metazoa; phylum Chordata; class Mammalia; order Rodentia; family Dipodidae; genus Orientallactaga; species Orientallactaga sibirica. The sequence goes on from JAEOAD010000555.1 coordinate 1,680,122, forward strand.
ACCTCTGCCTCCCAAGTGCTGGAATTAAAGGCGTGTGCCACCACGCCCGGCTCTGGGAGTTTTTTTTTTTTTTTTTTTTTTTTTTTTTTTTTTGGTTTTTGCGAGGTAGGGTCTCACTCTGGTCCAGGCTGACCTGGAATTCACTGTGTAGTCTCAGGGTGGCCTCGAACTCACGGCAATCCTCCTACCTCTGCCTCCCAAGTGCTGGGATTAAAGGCGTGTGCCACCATGCCCGGCTCTGTTCTATTTATTAAATGTCTTTTTGAGGGGTGGAGGTACATGCACATGTGTGAATGTACGTTATGAGTGTAAAAGCCAGAACACAACCTTGGCTGTCATTCTTGGGCATCACCCGTTTGTTGTTGTTGTTTTGAGACAGGGTCTTTCATTAGCCTTGAACTCACTAAGGCCATTGAGCTCCAGGGATCCTCCCGACGCAGCCTGCCCAGTACTAGTATTAACAACAGGCACCACTACCCCCAGCTTTTTTGTTTTGTTTTGTTTGTTTGTTTGTTTGCTTTTTTCAAGGTAGGGTCTCTTTAGCCCAGGCTGACCTGGAATTCACTATGTACTCTCAGGGTGGCCTTGAACTCACAGTAATCCACCTACCTCTGCCTATCAAGGTGTGCGCCACCACACCCGGCTACACAGCCAGCTTTTTAAATGTGGGTTCTGGAGACTTAAACTCAGCTCCTCATTTGTAAAGAAGCACTTTGTGATTGAGCTGTCTCTCAGTCCCAGAAACAATTTTTTATTCGCTATATAATTGTTTTACAAAATGGAAGTCCCTCATTTCTTCATGTCTTTATACCTGAAATGTACAAGGTATACATTAGTGAAAGGACAATTGCTGCATGGGCATACCATCCAGCTGTGACAGTGGGAGCTTGGTGACATTCTTGAACCATGTATGCTGACAGAATCTGAGTAGGCTACTACTTCTGTTGTGTGAGATGATGTTCACTTTCAGGTATTTTATCGTGACATCTTGGACATGTAGTGCTGGTTCTTAGTAACGCTCTCTGTTGTGTTTTCAGGGCTGCAGGAATATGTGGAGGCTGTTTCTTTTCAGCATTTCATCAAAACACGTTCACTAATCAGTATGGAAGAGATCAATAAACAATTGACATTTACAACAGAAGACAGTGGGAAAGAAAACAAAACTGTGAGAATTTAAAGTCATACTTCACATTTACTATATATTTTATATGGCAGCATAGAGACTAATGGAGGTTTCCTGGTTTTCAGTGGTTGAGATGGGAATGTTCTTGTTTGGGGGGGTGGAGGGTATGTACACATGCACCCCAGCTTTTCTCCACTCCCTAGGACTGGGGTGTAGGCAGGCATGGCTACGCCTGGCTGTTTTATTAGTAGCTGCTGGGTAATCAGAGTCAGGGCCAGTCAGGTCCCCAGCCCAGGAGTGTTGTTACTGAAGTGTGGTTTCATGGGTCACACCAAGAAAATAGCTTCTTTAAATCTTAGAACTAGGGATGGATCAGGAGTACGTGGGGGGGCAGTTGTACTCGTTGACTAGGGATGAATCAGGAGTATGTGGAGGGCAGTTGTAGTAGTTTACTGAACATGCGAGCAGTGAGCATTGACATCTATCCCTTTGCTTAGCATTGTGAGATAGGAAGGAAGCAACTTTTAGGGAGAAAGTAGCCAAGTACATCAGAGTTGGGATTTGAACCCAGACCTGTGTCCTTGACCTCTCAGCTTGTTTCAAGATGTACACAAGGGATGCCTGGCATAGGCACCTACCTCTGAGGGTTCTTGAAAAAGTGTGAATTACAAAGGTTTTTGTTTTTGTTTTTGTTTGTTTTCGATGTAGGGTCTAACTAGCCCAGGCTGGCCTGGAATTCACTATGTAGTCTCAGGGTGGCCCTGAACTCATGGCAATCCTCCCACCTCAGCCTCCCGAGAGCTGAGATTAAAGGTGTGTGCCACCATGCTCCACTAAAGATTTTTAACTCAGTGGGCTGGAGAGATGGCTTAGTGGTTAAGCACTTGCCTGTGAAGCCTAAGGACCTTGGTTCGAGACTCGATTCCCCTGTACCCGTGTAAGCCAGATGCACAAAGTGGCTGGAGGCTCTGATGTACCCATTCTCTGTCTCTCTGCCTCTTTCTGTCTGTCACTCTCAAATAAAAATAATAATAAACAAAAATTAAAAAAAAAAGATTTTTAACTCAGTAGTGTTTATACTTAACTCCACAGTGCTCAGTAGGTTGTCACTACACAGTTGTGTAGTGAGAGCCATTCATCATTTACTCAAGCCTTAATGGTTATGTCGGGAATTTCTGTAGCTCCTCTGAACACAGGAAAAAGAAACTTGCAGCTTGACTTTGAAACCAAATGCTATTTTTATTTACCTTCTGGATTTGAAAATAAAACAGGCAACAAGGAGGGCCATTTGGGATGTTTTCTCTCTTCTGGATACCAATTCATTTATTTTGAAACTTTTGTGTTTGTTTGGTTTTTGTTTTTTGAGGTAGGGTCTCACTCTACTCAGGCTGATCTGGAATTCACTATGTTATCTCAGGGTGGCCTCGAACTCATGGTGATCCTCCTACCTCTTATTTTTAAACTTTTATTTATTTGAGAGAGAAAGAAGCAGATAGATTTGTGTGTGTGTGTGTGTGTGTGTGTGTGTGTGTGTAGAGATAGATAGATAGATAGACAGACAGACAGACAGACAGACAGGGAGAGAATGGGTATGCCAGGGCCTCCAGCCACTGCTAACAAACTCCAGGTGCATGCACCACCTTGTGCATCTGGCTTACATGGATACTGGGAAATTGAACCTGGGTCATTAGGTTTTGCAGGCAAGTGCCTTAACTGCTAAGCCATCTCTCCAGCCCCCCAATTTATTTTAAGATAGCAATTAAACAATTTTTTTTCTTTATTTAAACACCTCTCATAGGCAGGTTATGGAAGAAGCTGTTCTAGCTAAAGTTTTATTGAATGTAAATGAAAATGTTAATGTTGCAAAATAAGAGTGATTTGGCATGACAACAAAGCTTAACTTTAAGGAAGCCATGTGGTTTTTCAACTTTTCAAATTGTATGGCATTTACTAAGGAGGAAAGTCATTCTGAAGTCAAATTTCTTCACAGTTTTGCTCCCTTTAATGACAATCATGTTGCAGTGGGGTTAGCCTATTTGACCAGGTTCTTACTAACAGCAGGGATACCATACCTTCCATTCTGTTTTAGTTCTCTAAACCAAAGGGAAAATGATAGGTAAAAGTCAAGCTGAGAGTTCCCACTGTTTTTAGGACGTAGGTACTAAATTAATTTTAAGACATGGTTTACTTACACTTCTCAAATTGTTAAGACTACATTCATACATAGCTTTCCCCTTTGGTGTTGAAAATTCTGGAAACTTGATACAGAAAGGAATTTATTCTTAAGTTGCTTTGTGAGAAGACTTAGCAAATCCACTAATGTAAAAATAATTATGACAAATGTGTGTGTTCACATGTGTCGGTGCACATGTGTGCAGGTGCTTCTAGAGACCAGAGGTCAGCCCTCCTTGATCTTCCCCATCTTACTCCTGAGCCAGTCTCAGTTGAACTCAAGGTTCACTGACCAATTCAGCTAGTCTAGCTAGCCCTGACTCCACTTTCCAAGTGGTGGGCGTACAGGCAGGCTGCCACCTCCACATGTCATTTATAAGAGTGCTGGGGATCTGAACCACTGTCCTCATGCTAATGCAGAAAGCACCAGATCCTCTGAGCCATTACCCTAGCCCCCATGATAAGTTTTATTAGGGCAGAGAAGTAGAGAATGGAAACACAGTAAGTGCTATGTATCTATGTAACACAGTATCTGCTATGTTATCATTTGAAAAGTGTCAGAGTGATTGGATATTTTCCATTTCTGTTACTGACCATCTACCTGTCTTGTGTTGTTTCTTAGACCTCATTCCTTCCACTTTGTGATACAGGCATTGGGCCACATGATCTCTAGTGTCTGAGCAGTTTACCAAAGTGATCCTGGTAAAACCAAACCCCCCTCTGCCATCTTTGTTACTTGTCAGAGACTCCACTGCCTGTATGTAAAGTCCAGATTCCTACATGTGACATTCTGCCTGTCTCCCTACTCTCAACCTGTACTATGCCTTACTTGGAAAAATTTCACTTAAAGAGATACCTCAACATTCAACACAGTTCCCACTGTTACACAGTTGGTGGTAATTAGGCACCTTTTCCAGAAGGAACCTCTCATAGTGGTGATTGCAACTAACACTTACTAGTGCTGCTTTGTTGAGCTTTATCCAGGAACTTGGGAAAATCTCATTTAACTTATAAGTGATCTCTGAGGTAAGTATGTCATGCCATTCTATCAAAGAAGAAACTGAGTTTAGGCCATATACCTCATGAAGCAAGGTCCTGGCAGAGGTAGGACATGAATCAAGGTCATGTGGCTATAAATAGGGTTGTTTTGGTAGAGATAAAAGGTAATAAAGAGGCTGTGCCACGTGATTGGGCAAATGACTGAGTCTATGAAGTTAGGGTGCATTGTCTGCTGAAGTTGAAGAATTTTGGGGGAGTTGGGTGGGCCACAAAGGAGAGTGCTGGGGGTTTGGAGCAGTGTTGGAAGAGGCTGTGATGGTAACTGAAGGATAACTAAGGACTGGTGACAGACCTGCAGTGGAACAAACTCTACATGGTTGTGATTACTGGTTTTGTTTTTTTTAATTTTATTCATTTATTTGCAAACGAAGGGAGAAAGAGAATGAGAAGAGAGAGTGAATGGGTAGACCAGGACCTCTTGCCACTGCAAACAAACTCCAGATACATACACAACTTTTTGTGCATCCAGCTTTATGCAAGTACTGGAGAATTGAACCTGGGGCATCAAGTTTTACATACAAGCGCCTTTAACTACTGAGCTCTCTCTCCAGTCCCCCAATTGCTGACTTTAAACTCAGTGGTAGTCAGCTGCAGAGTGAAGGACTGACTGGGGTTTTAGTAGTGTTTCAGGTTTCTGATTTTGTTGGACATGTGCAGGAAATGTAGGACTTGGAACGGAGGGGCAGCAGGGAGAGCAATAAATCATGATGGGTAGTGTAGTTGAATGTGGAGTGTCCCCCACAGCCTCATGTGTTTTGAAGGTTTGGTCCCCATCTGGAGGCAGCTTGGGAGGTGGAGCCTTGCTGGAAGAAGTGTGTTTTTGGGGGATGGGCTTTGGGGTGTTATAACCTAGCTTCGCTCTTATCACTCTCTTGTTGCTTTCTTTCATTTTTTTTTGAGAGAGACAGAGAGAGAGGGAGAGGAAAACAGGTGGGCGTGCCAGCAGCCTCTCAGCTGCTGTGAACCAACTCCAGATGCATGCGCCCGCTTGTGGTCAAGTGCGGCATTGCACCCTTGTGTCACTTTGCATCTGGCTAAACGTGGGACCTGGAGATTGGAACTGCTGGAGATTGAAACCAGCGTTCTTAGGCTTAGGAGTCAGGCGCCTTAAACGCTAAGCCATCTCTCCAGCCCTCTCTTTTTGCTTTCTGGCAGCTGCTGTGGCAAGAAGTGATGTCCAGCCTCTGCTCTACTATCATTTCCCTGCCATTATATAAGCTGAAATAAGCCCTTTCCTCTCCTCAGCTACTTTTGGTCAGGTGGTTTGTCCCAGGAGTGAGAAGTAACTACAACAGTGGTGCAGAGTATGGGGAAGAGGCCAGCTGAAGGAGCATGACAGGCTCATAGACATGGAGGGTTTTATCGTTGTCATTTGATGGTGATTGCTGTGCAGCAAAGTCATTAGGCCTTGTTTAAGAATGTTCTGGAGAGATGGCTTAGCAGTTAAGGAACTTGCCTGCAAAACCTAAGGACCCAGGTTCAGTTCCCCAGTACCCATGTAAGCCAGATGCACAAGGTGGCGCAAGCATCTGGAGTTGCTTTGCAGTGGCTGGAGGTCCTGGTGCACACATTCTCTCTCTCTCTGCCTCTTTCTCTCTCTGTCTGTCACTCACAAGTAAATATATAAATAAACAATTTTTTTTTTAAAAAAGAATGTTTCTAAGTGTTTATCAGTTGAAGTTGAATGTAGTTGCATTAAGGTCTCACTGTAGCCCATGCTGACCTGGAATTCACTATGTAGTCTCAGAGTGGCCTCAAACTCATGGCTATCGTCCTACCTCTGCCTCCCAAGTGCTGGGATTAAAAGTGTGCACCACCACGCCCAGTTTGTAGTTGGTTTTATAGCGGTCATATTTGATTATTCTAGTTTATTTAAGCCATCTGGCCCAGCTTCCTACTCAGCACATGGGTGGATTCTTGTGCCATGTCCCAGATGGCTGTCAGCAAAGTAGACAGAGCGTCTCATGTGGAAGAGGTGAATATACCTGATCTGCCTTTGGTTTTGTTATTTATGTAGTTGTAATAGCTAATGTGTTCACTTTTTCACAGTGTCTTTTCTTTGTGTGTGTGTGTTGCTTTTGTTTTGTTTTTCACCAGCCCTCCTTGGATTCCCAGGATAAGCAGCTTGTCACTTGGAGACTGAAAATCACACCTGTTGATTACCTGCTGGGCGTGGCCGACTTAACAGGAGAATTGATGCGGATGTGTATTAACAGTGTGGGGAATGGGGACATTGACACCCCCTTTGAAGTGAGCCAGTTTTTACGCCAGGTTTATGATGGGTTCTCATTTATTGGCAACACTGGGCCATATGAGGTTTCAAAGAAGCTGTATACCTTGAAACAGAGTCTGGCCAAAGTGGAGAATGCTTGCTATGCCCTGAAAGTCCGGGGCTCAGAGATTCCCAAACATATGCTGGCAGATGTGTTCTCAGTTAAAACAGAAATGATTGATCAGGAAGAGGGCATTTCCTAGGCTCAGAGACAAAGTTATACCACTCAGCTATTCTCTTAGGAGTTCCCAAGAGACCAGTTTGTGAGACTGTTATTTAGTATTATGCATCTGACTTTAGTGTGGCTTTTACATAGAAGTGTTTCCATTGTACTAGTTTGAAATCATATACAGGCTGTATATAAACTTATCCCGATGATGTTTGTTATTGTTCGTGAAGGTTTGCATAGTGTTTGCATATGTGCCTCAGCTGGTTAACCTTCATCATTTTTGTTATGTGAACATGCCTCAGAAACCTCTGGGCTTGAGCTTCTTGTTTAAATTCTTGATAATACTATGCCAAACCTTCAGATTTGACTCAGTCTGTGATATAAGAATTTAGTAATCTCTCAATATTTTTTTTTTTTTGGAGAGAGAGACGGAGAGGAAGACAGATAGAGGTGGGCGTGCCAGCAGCCTCTCAGTTTCTGTAAATGAAATCCAGATGTGTGCGCCCCCTTGTGATCAAGTGCAGCATTGTGCCCTTGCATCACTTTGCATCTGGCTAAACGTGGGACCTGGAGATTGGAACCAGCATTCGTAGGCTTAGGAGGCAGGCGCCTTAACTGCTAAGCCATCTCTCCAGCCCATCTCTCAATATTTTTAAGTACAACTTTTATTGGTATTATAGTGAGAGCTCATGTAAAGTTCTGGCCAGTTTTAGGCCATGCTGAATTTACAGCTTTCCATAAAAACTAATGCAAATGTTAGTTTCTCCACTTCGTTTTTGTCGTTTATCACAGATCTGATGGGGAATTGCTGTGTTACTATCACTGGTCGAGTTGAGCTGGATTATGTACTTGTTTGTATGTAAAGCTGAAAAGCTTTCAGTACTGATGAGTTAGCAGAGCTTTTGTTATTAGGCATGTTTGGAAGATTTCCTGTTCTAGTATCTCTTAGAAGTCATATTTAAACAAATACAGTGATACTTTAAACACTAAGTTAATTCAAACCTGTATATTTGTCCATGGTGTTAATTGATAAAGTTGCCAAAGAAAATGTACCATGTGTAATTCAGCAATAAGACAGTTGTCAGCGCAGTTGCAAGGAGCACTGGTCGTCTCGAGTAGCCTTATGTTTGGAGTTGCAGACTGAATCAGTTACAGAGTATTTGTGACGTGCAGCTGGCTTGAGCATGACCCTGCTGACTGACCACCACACATTTCCAATTGATCTTAGGAATTTTCAGAACCTAGATGCTGGATTTTATTTTTGGAAAGATCTCTGGTTGTATTAGGGGCTGATTCTTTTAAAATGTAGTTTTCTAAGAAATATTACCTAAGGAAAATAAAATGGTGACATGCCTGCTAAGCTGGAGCGTTGGCTTGGTGACGGGGGTTTCAGTCTCCCTGCGCTAATGCACTGCTTCCGCAGTCAGCCCCGTTGCAGTTTTTGTTTGTTTCTTCTACCAGTTCAAGTTAAATTTATATTGTTGAAAGTAAAATAATGATGCATTGATGAATGTTTTACAGATATTCAAACAAATTTTGAATAAACTATTAAAATAAGGAAGTTACTTTCATTATTTTGATCATATTGAGAAATAATGAAGTGATTGTATTATTTTTTGGTTGAAATAGGAAACCTAAGGTAGATTAGGTTAATAAGTTTCATTTTGTTAAAAGTGGAACTAGGGAGATGGCTCACTGGGTAAAGGTGCTTGTTGCACAAGTTGATGACCTGAATTCAGATCCCTCCATCCAGCTATGGTTTGAGCCCCCAGTACCCACATAAAGCCAGAGGCACGAAGTGGTGCATGTGTCTGGAGTCTGCAGCAGCAGGAGGCCATGCACACCCATTCTCTTCTCTTTTTCTCTCCCTCCCCTACTCAAATAAAAGTTTTTCAAAATTTATTTTGACTTAAAACAAGTCTTGAGCCAGGGAACCTCTCCAGGGTTGTTGTCTGAGGAGCCCAGTGATGCTGTCATTGACCAAAGTCTGCCTCTGCTCTGAGGTCTCCACGTACATACCTTCCACTAACTCCCTGTGATTGCCAGATGGAGGCTGTTTTCAGGTGTCACAAAGACAGTTTTGAAGGGTGGAGTTCTTTGTTCTCTTCTAAGGTTAAAAAAATGTTCTAAGCGGTGTGTGGTGGCACACATCTTTAATCCCACCCAGCAAATGGGATGCAGAAATAGGAGGAGTGCTGTGAGTTTTCGATCAGCCTGGGCTAGATCGAGACCCTACCTCAAAACCCACACGCCCCTGAAATGTTCTAGAAGCTCCCAGGAAAAGCATCCTTCTCAACTCATTGACCCAGACAGGCTCATGTCCTTGATGTACCAAGTGATTTTTGTCAGAGAAGTGAAGTGGCTTTTAGGCCTATCCACCAGTGGTCAGCAGAGCCACCCAAGGGTGGGTAAGTACCATTGCTGTTGATGCATTCCTTTTACTAGTGCAGTATGGATTGGCAGGACCGGAAGAGCCCTACTTTAAACTGCTTATAGTGATAACATCATGCGTCTGTTCTAAAGGGTTTCTGTTCTGTTTTGTTTGTTGGCATAGGGTCTGACTTCCAGGCTGACCTGGAACTCATTCTGTAGTTCTTGGCCAGCCTTGCACTCACAGTGGTTCTCCTACCTCTGCCTCCTCCTGAGTGCTGGGATTAAAGGCAATGTGCCACCACCCCAGCCACTTCTGTAAGGTTTTAATTAATTTATTTATTTAAGAGAGAGGGCAGAAAAAGAGAGAATGTGTACTTCAAGGCCTCTAGCCATTGCAAATGATTTTGGCTTTATGTGGGTCCTGGGTAATCAGATCTGGGTCCTTAGGCTTTGCATGCAGGCACTTTAACCATTGAGTCACCTCTCCAGCTCCTTAAAGTTTTTTTTTTTTTGGGGGGGGTGGGCGTATTTATACTGTCTGCAAAGGCTCACATTAAATTTCACTGACATAAAACTGAGGTAAAAGGCCAGAAAAGGACTTCATGCAAACAGTAACCAAAGGAGAACTTGGCTTTATCAATATCAGATGCAGTGGACTTAACATATTTGGCTGCAGACAACACCACGACAGAATAATGAGCTCAGCCTGTGAAGAGTCCCTAACAACAGCGCTAGCAGTAGGGTTAGAGGTTTCGGTATCCCTTCCTCCCCTTCCTGTAATGAATCGAACAAGAAAGAAACAAGGACGTGGAAGACAGGAACACTTCTATAGCCAAACAGACCCAGTGGACACTGAACACAGCCGAACCCTAAGGCTGAGTACACATTTCTTTCATGTGTCCATGGAACATTCTTCACAAAATAGGAGGCCACAAAACAAATCCATAAAGATTGAAATTTTACAGAAAAGTGCTCTTAGCACAGTGGGGTGAGACAAAAAGTCCTCGACAGGAGAACATTAGAACATCTCACTAGTGAAAATTAAGCAACATGTATCAGAACGACCAGTCAACGGTGAAATAAATGACAGAGAAATTGGAAAATACTTTGAAAGGACAGAACTCAATAATGGGACTCAAGGTAAGTGGTTGTCATGCGGGACCTACAGCATTAAATACCTGTATTTAAGTAGAGAATGAGGGTGAAGTGTCCTTTGTATAAGCACGAGTGCCCGAGTTAGATATCTAGCAGCACATCAAAAGTGAGGTGCTGGGGTCCATGCTTTTAATGCCAGTGCTATGGAGGTGGAGAGAGGAGGGTTTGTGGGGCTTGCTGGCCAGCCAGTCTAGCCTAATTGTCAAGCTCCAGGGCAGTGAGAGCCCTGTCGCAAAAATTGTGGACAACCTGAGGAATGGCAGGCATAGGGCATAAATGCATGCACACACAGTTGTAGCATCAAATAAAAATATTATCCGTAAGAGTGCAAAATGGCATGCTGAAATCCACAAAACATGAAAGACCTAATTAAAAGGCTTCACTTTGTTTTGTGATCCTAGATTACAAGAATTTTTTGAGATAGTCTAGCTGTGTATGTAGCCCGGGTTAGCCTCAGACTTCTGATCCTGCTGCCTCTACCTCCCCACGCGCTGAGATTACAGGTGTGCCCCACCACCCCTAGCAAAGTTTAATATTGTCAGGATAGCATCAGCTCTTTAAATTGATGTACAGGTTACATATACCTATCAAAATGGTAACTTTTTCTTCAGAAATGGACAATCTGATCATAAATTAGGAAGACCAAAGAATAGACTAGTCAGTATAACCTTTGACCTGAGCTGTTTTCCAGTGTCACTTTACTGCAGTAAAAGACAGCATGGCCCTGCTTGTGGGTATGCAGATCATTGGGGTCAGAGTGGGTAAATATGAAAGCCCATGTATCTAGTCTTGGTTTTTGGCAAAGGCACCAAGTATTCCATGAGAGGAATAATAGATTTTTTAAAAAGATTTTATTTTTATTTATTAGCGAGAATGGGCTCGCCACAGCCTCTAGCCATTGCAAACAAACTCCAGATGCATGCGCCACCATGTGCATCTGGCTTACATGGGACCTGGAGAATCGAACTGGGGTCCTTAGCCTTCACAGGCATGCACCTTAACTGCTAAGCCACCTCTCCAGGATAATAGACTTTTAAGAAAGTGTTATAAGTAGTTGCACGCAAAAGAATTGAATCATTACTTCAGACCCTATCCACAGTTTACTGTAGGAAAGGTCAGAGACCTGAGCGTGAGACCTGAAGCTGTGAGCTCCCAGAAGTGGAGCTGGGGGCGGCTCCCTGGGGAAAGGTGCTTGCTGCTCAAGTGTCATGACCTTGAATGCAGATCCCTAAAACCAGCTGTGGTAACACAAGCTCTGTGATCCCAGTTCCTATGGTGAGATGGGAGGTGGAGATCAGAGGATCCCAGGAGCTTGTGGGCCAGCTAGCTGGTGGATGCAGTGGCAGACAACCAGACCCTGCCTCAAATAAGGTCCGAGGTGAAGATGACCTCCCCCCACACCATGCCCCATGGCATATGTGTGCCTGCACTTACATGCACACAAATTAAAAAGTGAACTCTCAGAACAGATGGATGTTTTCTTGACCCTGGACTAGCCATTCACTGAAAAAAAGAAAGTTGAAGCTCCCACCAGACTGAACCCTCTAACCATCAAGACACTGCTGGGAAAGTGGAAAGACCACTCAAACGAAGGAGAAAAGTAGACTTGTTATCTGATCAGGGTCTAGAACACAGCCGGGTGTGGGAGTTCACGAGCAGAATCCTGCCTCCTGGGAGGTAGAGATAGGATGGCCATGTGTTTGCATCCACCTGGGCTACAGAGTGAGCTATTAGCTCTCCCCTCTACCTCAGAAAAAGAAACCCCTTACAGCTCAGCAGTGAAAGAGTGCAGGGGCTACCTTCATGTTGCTGGGACAGGACGCAAATGAAAGCAGCTGATGGGAGCAAAGGGTTTGTTTTGGCTTACAGTGTAGAGGGGAAGCTTCATGGCAAGACAAGGGTGGTAGAACAGAGGCTGGGTGTCACTTTGCACAGCAACTGGCAGGAGGCACAGAGTGAGCTTGCTGGGTGTGGTGGTACACACCTTTAACCCTGGCACTCAGGAAGCTGAAGTAGAATTGCTGAGAGTTTGAGGCCTGAGAGTAGAGTGAGTTCCTGGTCAGCCTGGGCTAGAGTGACTGTAACCCAAGCAAGGCCAGCTTGGGTTACATATTTTGAGGCCATACCGTCTCAAAACACAATGGCAACAAGGTGTCTACCAGCTGACAAATGGATACACAGAATGTGTAATGCATTTCGTGTTAGGGGTGTGTATGTGTGTGTGTGTTTATATGCAGACGCACACACATGCTACCAGGGAATTTTAGAGCAAGACTGAGATGCTGGCCTTTGCTGCATCACTGGAAATGTGCTGTATGCAAGAAGCTGGACACGAGAGACGAGAGGCGTGGTTCCCTTTGTACGAAATGGCCAGAGGGGGGCGGGGTGGGGGTGGGAGTGTCAGATGACACCACACAGTATTTTATTGGGCCAATGGAAGTGTTTGGGTCCCCGATAGTGGAATGGTTACACACATTGTGTCTATACTGAAATCCACTGAACTGCACTTATGTGAATTGTATCCTGAAGCAGTTTGTAAAGCACCGATTAGATCTTTAACATTTTTGCAAGTAAGCGTCTATGAAACATTTGGGACCTGACATTTTTGCTTGTGAGAAGTTTTACTTTTTGTTTTAAATCAATTTCTAAAGTTCCTTTAATTTTTTTGTAGAACCATTCAAGCTTTCTGTCATTTTGTGTTAGGGGTGTGTGTGTGTGTATGTGTGTGTGTGTGCAAAAAGCCTTTCCTTACCCTGTGTACTCGAGGGCTGGTGCGTGGCCCGTGCAGACGGCATACGTGAGGTTCCGCAGGAGTCTGCATTCTGCTGTCACCTGCTCAGGGCACAGGCGGCTGAGGTCATGGCTGTGCTTTCCTGCAGTTCCTGCAGCTCCTCAACTTCCTGCACTCGCTGGCCGTGTTCCCAACCTTCCTTTCCTCTGGCTCGTCCAGTGCTTTGGAAGCACCTGCGCTGAGTCCTTTCCTGAGCGGGCTACCTAAAGTGCCTTCTGGTTTCCTGAGCCCATGTGGCCAAGAGACCATCACCAGATATGAAATACAGCTGACTTTAGGCATAACCAGAGAAATGCAGAGTGTAGAATACCACGTCCCCTGTATCAGATGGGTCATGACTTGACACTTAATATAATGTTGGGGCTGGAGAGATGGCTTAACAGTTAAGGTGCTTGCCTATGAAGCCTAAGAACTCCAGTTTGAATCTTCAGATCACAAGCACACAGTGTTGCACATGTGCACAAAGGGGCACACTCATCTAGAGTTTGTTCACAGTGGCTGAAGGCCCTGGCGTGCCCATTCTCTCTCTCTGCCCCTCTCTCAAAATAAACAAAAATTTAAAAAATAATATAATGTGTGGAAATGGGCTCTCATTCTGCTCTGCAAAATGGAAAGGATGCTTATCAAGAAAGGTAGTATTGTGAGCCAAAAGAAGGGGAGAAGTGCCTGCAGTACTGCCTTTCATACACAAAGGAGTTAGGGGGTCAAGGTGATGTGAGGTCATCCTGAGACTACACAGTGTGTTCCAGGTGGGTCTGGGCTAGAATGAGACCCTACTTCAAAAAGGGGGATGTATTAGATTGGTTGACATGATGAAGGCTGGGTAGTGTAACCATGGCTGTCCACAACTGGAGAGCTGAGAATCCAGGAGCTGCTCAGACCACACCCTTGCTGAACTTCCCATCCATGTGGCTGACCTTCTTATCCAGACCTTGAATTGATTTTTTTTTTTTTTTTGGTTTTTCAAGGTAGGGTCTCACTTTAGCTCAATCTGACTTGGAATTCACTATGTAGTCTCAGGGTGGCCTCGAACTCACGGCGATCCTCCTACCTCTGCCTCCCGAGTGCTGGGATTAAAGGCGCCCAGCTATCCATCCATTTATTTGTGTTCTCTTTGAAGCCAATGATCAGTTTTACAGTCGGCTTTTGAATTCTTTGGATTTGGCTATTGAGGACTTGGGATTCTGGGGAGTCATGTTTGTTGCATTTCTGTGTTGTGGTTTTGTGTGTATATTAGTTTGGAGATCTCTTCTGGTTTCATGTGAGGATCCTGCTGGGGATCAGCTCTCTTTGAGGGCTCAGTTCCCAGTGCCTCAATTGTGTGTAAGACTTTGGTGCTCCATCCTCTACTGATGCGCTGGGCAGGCTGACTTATCATGTTCATTGCTCTTCTCGTTCTCTGGGCTTTCCAGCTTCTTTAGCATCTCAGTTGTAATTTTTTTAAAAATATTTATCTCATGTATTTGTTTGTTTATTATTTGAGTGAATGAGAGAGAGCGTGTATGGGTATGCCAGGGCCTCCTGCCACTACAGATACAGCCTAGACACGGTGTACCATGTTGTGCATCTGGCTTTATAGGGTACCAGGAAATCAAACTGGGCTGTCAGGCTTTGCAAGCAAGCACCTTTCCCACTGACCATCTCCCAGCCCTCATTTGTAGTTTCTAATGCTGTTCTTCTCTTGGCATCTTCAGAGTAGACCCTGCCCTTTGACCTTCTCATCACCGTATCACATGGAGGCTGCTCCTGCCACTGTCTTGCCCAGAAGTCTATTCTCACATTCTCAGTAGCTTCTGTTTATATTGCCCTTCTCCCAAGCCCTGATAATTACCTGTCTGCTCTGTATATTTACCTATTCTAGACACATTTTTTAAAAGTTTCTCTAAGTGCCTTTAATCCCAGCACTCTGGAGACTGAGGTAGGAGCATCTGAGAGTTCAAGGCCAGCCTGGGCTAGAGTGAAGCCCTGCTTCAGAAACAAAAATAAATGTTTCTCTTATCTAACTGCAATTATATTTTGTTTAACCACCTTTCCCCCTTTTGAAATAAAAAAATACTTTTACATATGTTTTATATGTACATTATAGGATAATTTATGGGCAAAAACATCTATGATACTGTTGGTAGAGGTAACTAGGCTTAGTATTACATACCTATAGCTTTCTAATTTTTCTATGTGCACATACATAGTTGTATATAACCTATATGATTACTGATAAATTAAAGAATCAGGATTTTATATTAATTTATGATATGTATTTTTCCCTAAAAATAATATTAATGTATTCCTGTAGCTACAAAGTATGATGCCATGAAGCAATGGACTCAACCAGATCTGTTGTAGAGTATCGAAGGTTTATTAAGTAAATATTTGTCAGCCAGCAATGGCAGCTCACGTTTGGAATCTCAGCACTTGGGAGGATGAGGCGGGAGGATTCCCATGAGTTTGAGTCCAGCTTGCGCTACAAAGTGAGACCCTGCTTCAAAAGAAGTTTGTCATTATGAACAAAAATGGACACAAATGTTCTTAAAATTCCACCCATGTTTATTTCTGTATAATAAGTAGGTCATATGAATGTTTTTGTTATGTACTAACTAATTGAGTTTATTTCTTCCGAAACAAATGGGAACCAGATTCCCTTTTCTAAACCATTGTTTTCCAGATAAGTGAGCTCCATGTGTTCACATGTGCCTCTCCCTAGAGCTCTGAGCGTTATGCCATCATGTTCCCGTAAGGTTACTCTGAGGCACTCTGGCTCCGCCTCCCTACCCAACACTCCAACAGGAACTCCACGTGCCACACGTGCTCTGAAGTATCAGTACGTGCATCATGCATCGCAGGAGAAAGGATCTGATTACTTTTCAGCATGAAAGCTAGAGCGCGTGTCTCTATTTATCTGCTCCATCTACAGCACCTAGCCCATCCTGACTTGCTGGATATAATCAGATTAGCAGACGTGACTTCTTTAATCTTCATTAGCACACTGTCAACTAACTGCGTCATCATGTGGGGTTCATGAGAATCGAGGCATGAGCTGACATGGGGGACTAGTCCTCAGACCTGTCACCTCCCCACACAGTCCACCCATATTTCTCTTTAGCACTGTATGAAGCACAGGCTGCATCAGAAGCCTCTAAAATGTGATTAGTGCAATATTCAAGTATGTGTTTAATTGAATTGTAAATTATGTAAAATATGTTGTTATTCTTACTTTAAAACATTAATGAGGGGCTGGGGAGAGATAAAAGCACTTGCTTGTAAGGCCCTGCTGTCCTGGTTTTGATTTCCCAGGACCCACGTGAAGCCAGACACACAAAGTGATTCATGTGTCTGGAGTCTGCAGCAGCAAGAGGCCCTGGCACACCCATGCACTTGTTCTCTCTTTCAAGTAAACAAACAAAAATTTAAAAAAGAAAGATTGCAAAGCTGGAGAGATAGCTCAACGGTTAAGGTGCTCACCTGCAAAGCCTGCCAACCTGGGTTTGATTCCCCAGTACCCATGTAAAGCCAGATGCATGAAGTGGTGCGTGCCTGTGGAGTTCATTTGCAGCGGCTGGAGGCCGTGACCCACACATTGTTTCTGTTTGCCAGCCTCCCCCCCACCTTGCAAATAAATGTTTAAAAAAGAATGCAGAGGGCTAGAGAGATGGCTTAACGGTTAAGGTGTTTGCCTGCAAAGCCAATAGATCCCAGTTCGATTCTCCAGGACCCACATAAGCCAGATGCACAAGGGGGCACATGCATCTGAAGTTCATTTGCAGTGGCTGGAGGCCCTGGCACACCCATTCTCTCCCACAGTCTCTCTGCCTATTTCTCTCTCAAATACATAAAATAAATTTAAAAAAAAAAAAGAGGAAAACTTTTTAAAAATTGATGAGATGTAAAAGCTGGGCGTGGTGGCGCACGCCTTTAATCCCAGCACTCGGGAGGCAGAGGTAGGAGGATCACCTTGAGTTTGAGGCCACCCTGAGACTACATAGTTAATTCCAGGTCAGCCTGGGCCAGAGTGAGACCCTACCTTGAAAAAAAAAAAAAAAAAAAAAAAAAAAAAATTGATGAGATGCAAGATTTCAAGAAGTTATTCATCCTGTGAATGTGGTTGTGAACACACTTTCAGATACACACCATGACACACCAACAGGAACCAAAACTAAACCTATATTTGTTTTATGATCTGTGGAGATGGGGGAAGGGCAGTATGAACAAAGTGTAATGACAGATGTGTGCACACACACTGTCACGAAGCCTGCAAAGTGTAATGATAGATGCGTGCACACACACCGTCACGAAGCCTGCAAAGTGTAATGACGTGTGCACACACGCCCTCACGAAGCCTGCCACTTTGTATGCTAACTTTAAATTAATAAAAAGTACTACTAAAGCTGGACGTGGTGGCACACACCTCTAATCCCAGCACTCGGGAGGCAGAGGCAGGAGGATCACTGTGAGTTCAAGGCCAGCCTGAGACTACATGGTGATTTCCAGGTCAGCCTGGGCTAGAGTGAGACTCTCCCTCAAAAAAACCCACAAAAAATCCCAGCACTTGAAAGGCAGAGGGAGGAGGATTGCCATGAGTTTGGGGGCACCCTGACACTACATAGTGAACTCCAGATCAGCCTGAGCTAGAGTGAGACCCTATCTCAAAAAACCAAAATGATAATAATAATAATAATAATAATAATGATAAATAAAAGTACTATTAAAAATGTTAAGCTTTGCCAGGCTTGTTTGTTGGGCGCACAACTTTAGTCCCAGCTCTTGGGAGGATGAGGCAGGAGGATCACAGTGACTTCAAGACCAGCCCAAGATACAAAGTGAGTTCTAGGTCAGCCTGGGCTAGGGTGAGACCCTGCCTTGAAAAAATATATATAATCTTTAAAAAAACAAGTAGAGAAGGGAGAGAGGGGCAGGATGGGTGGCTGGAGCTGACTGAGCTTGTACTGGTTGGTTTAGAATGATCCGTGGACCTTTCTCGGGGTTCAAACATTTGTTGGTTTTCACAATGTAAAGAAAGGGAGTTTATTTCACTTGGGGAAAGATGGGAAACAGAGAGGAAAAGTCCTGTTGAGTCTTAGGAGTTAGAGGAAGCCAAAAGGAAGCTATGTAGGCTGGACATGTGACCAAAGTGGCATTTGGACAGAGGTGTGTGTGTGTGTGTGTGTGTATTTGCATGTGTGTGCGCACACATAGCCCTTTCCTACCTCCATTGCTCTAAGCCTGTCTCTAATTTCTCATAATTAATAATAATAAATTAATAATTTTATTTCTTTTTTTCAAACATTTATTTATGTTAGAGAGGGAGAGAGAGAGAAAGAGGCAGATAGAAAGAGAGAGAGAATGGGTGCACTAGGGCTCCAGCCACTTCAAACAAACTCTAGATGCATGCACCACCTTGTGCATCTGGCTTATGTGGATCTAGAGAATTGAACCTGGGTCCTTTGGCTTTGCAGGCAAGCGCCCTAACCACTAAGCCATATCTCTGGCCCTATAATTTCATTTCTTATTGTTATACTGGAAGGACATTAGATCCTACAGAGTCACTCTTTTCATTGTTCTTATAATCATAGTAAAACATATTTATATCCCAACATAATGTTTCTATTTTATTTACTCTCACATTTTTGTTGTTTGTGTTTTTGTTGTGCTTTTGAAACAGTCTCACTATGTCACCTATATGTCACCTATGTAATGTAGTCTGGTCTCAAACTCACAGTCCTCCTACTCAGTCTCTTGATTTGTTGGATTTTTTTTTAACAGTTTGGGTTTTTAAAAAATATATTTTATTTATTTGAGAGAGAGAAAGAGACAGAGAAAGAGAGAGAGAATAGGCATGCCAGGGCCTCCAGCCACTGCAAACAAACTCCAGATGCATGCGCTCCCTTGTGTATCTGACTTACGTGGGTCCTGGAGAATTGAACCGAGATCCTTTGGCTTTGCAGGCAAACGCCTTAACCGCTAAGCCATCTCTCCAGCCCGAGTTGTTTGATGCACATGTATGTAGAAGGCAGAGGTCAACATCCATCATTGTCCTTGATTGCTTTCCACCTTATTTTTTGAGGCAGGGTCACTGTCTGAACCTAGATCTCACCAACTTGACTATACAAGCTAATCGTAAAATTTCAGGGACCTTCCTGTATCCACCTACCCAGCACTCAGATCACTGGTATGCACTGCTATGCCTGGCTTTCATATGGGTGCTGGAGATCTGCAATCAGGTCCTCATGCTTGAGCAGCAGGCACTTTACCCACTGAAGTGCCTCCCCAGCCCCCTAACCACATTCTTTTTCTTTTTTAAAATTTTAATGTTTTATTTATTTATTTATTTATTTATTTATTTATTTATTTATTATTTGATAAAGAGGCAGAGAAAGGGAGAGAATGGGAATGCCAGAGCCTCTAGCCACTGCAACCAAACTCCAGACACATGCACCACCTTGTGCATCTGGCTTATGTGGGTCCTGGGGAATTGAACCTGGGTCCTTTGGCTAACCACTGAGCCATCTCTACTGCCCTAAATGTGTGTGTTTTAATATAGCCCGACCTGAATTTATGTTTTTAGCTTTAGCCGGGCATGGCCTTCACCACATTCTTAAGAGAGAATAAAACAGACCTGTTGCTCTCTCTGCAGACAGGGTCCTGGAGTGCCATGGAGCTCAGCAGCTTTACACATGTGAAAAACAAGAGAGAAATTTCCTTTCTTGGAACCCAGACCTTTGGACACCTGGGATGGGTGGTACATCCAAGATGTTTGTTCACTATTTTCCTCCTATTTTTCCCCATTTCTTCTTTCAGATAAATATTATTTGAAGTTTTCTTGCAGGGCAGTGAAAGGAGTATGTTAGCTTTGTATGTATGGTTACTGAATAACAGTTAAAATATTTTGTGCTGGGGGCAGGTGAGATGGCTTAGTGGTTAAGGCGCCTGCCTATGAAGCCTAAGAACGTCCATTCGAATCTCCAGGTGCCACGTGTAGCCAGATGCCAAAGTGATGCAAGCACGCAATGTCGTATACGTGCGCACAAGGGGGCGCACGTGTCTGGAGTTTGTTCACAGCAGCTGAGAGGCCGCTGGTGCGCCCATTCTCTTTCTGTCTCTCTCTCTCTGTCTCTCTTAAATTAAAAAATATATATTTTGAGCCAGGCGTGTTGGTGCACGCCTTTAATCCCATCACTTGGGAGGCAAGGTAGGAGGATTGCCATGAATTCGAGGCCACCGTGAGACTACATAGTGAATTCCAGGTCAGCCTGGGCTAGAGTGAGACCCTACCTTGAAAAACCAAAAAAAAAAAAAAAATTATATATATATATTTGTGCTAAAAAAATATATATATATATATATATATATATATATATATATATATATATATATATATAAAATCTAATCAAAGGGCTAGGAGATGTCTCAGTGGTTAAAGGACTTGCTTGCAAAGCCTTATGGCCCAGAGTTCAATTCCCCAGTATCCATATAAATCTAGATATAAAAAGTGGCACATGCATCTGGAGTTCATTTGCAGTGGTAAGAGACCTTAGTGTGCCATGCTCTCTCTTTCTCACTCTTGCAAATAAATAAAACTATATTTAAAGTATTCTACTCAAATTTATTTCCAAGCACTGTCATTGCCAGGGCCTGCTCTACTATGTCACTTATGCGATTGAAGTGACACACAGCCCCCAGCACCGTACGGTCTATGAAGGTGACCCACTCTTCAAGCACCAAGTGACTGTTTCAGAAGTACTCAGTGAAGCTTTAGTGAACACACTGGGCTGGAGAGTTACTGTCGTTGTGAGGGACTCTCCAGTGAGGTCTATGTGTGCAGCAAAATCTTGTGATTTCAAAGATCTTCAAGGACTTGGAGAGATGGCTTAGTGGTTTAGGTGCTTGCCTGTGAAGCCTAAGGATCCAGGTTCGATTCTCCAGGTCCCACATCAGCCAGACACACAGGTGACACAAGTGCACAAGGTCACACACATTCACAAGGTGGCACAGGAGTTCGATTACAGTGGTGAGAGGCCCTGGCATGCCAATTCTCTCACTGGCTCATTATTGCTCTCTCACATTAAAAAAAAAAAAAGATATTTAAATATAAAATCTATTCAAAGAGAAGAACAGTAAAGCTGGGCATGGTGGTCCACACCTGTAATCCCAACGCTCAGAAGGCTGAAGCAGGAGGATTGTAAGCTTTATGCCAGCCTGGGCTATGCAGTGAGCCAACGGCCATCGGGAGCTCGATAGCAAGACCCTGTCTCAAAAACGAATGAATAGAGCTGGGCGTGGTGGCGTGCACCTTCAATCCCAGCACTTAGGAGGCAGAGGTAGAAGGATCACCGTGAGTTCAAGGCCACCCTGAGACTACATAGTTCTAGGTCAGCCTGAGCCAGAGTGAGATCCTACCTCGAAAACAAACAAACAAACAAACAAAAAAAAACCAACCAACCAAACAAAAAAGAATGAACGAAAACAAGTAAGCAGTGATTCTTATAAAACATGAAGCCTTATAAGTGTTGGAAAGTTGGGAGTGTGAAAGGAGGTCTTTTTGGAGGAGGCAGACTATATCTCTAAATTGGCTTCTGGAGGTGTGGTCCTTGAACCAGCCACATCACCATCCATGGGCGACAAGTGAGGCACCTGCATGTCCCAAGACCTCCAGGCAATTCTCAGGCACTGGAAGTTCCCAGGGGCCCTGCCCTTAGGGTAGTGGACGGTGACTTCCTACCAGAAGCTTTGGAAAGGGAGACCTGCAGAGTGACCTGAGAGACTGCATCCCACTGGACCTGAAATGCTGGGCTCCAGGACCCGCCTTCCCCACCTTAGGGATTACTCAGCTGCAGGAATGGGAGCAGAGCGCGCCTGAGATGCCAGGAACTTGACTCACCACTGGATTCAGCAGTGGTGTTCTGTGAGAAAAGGGTACAGGGTCATTGTGATCTTGGAGATCTGCCAGCCATGTCCATAAATACATGAGAGGCACTGCAGCTCTTTTTACCCCCCCCCCATGTAGGGTCTCTAGCCTAAGCTGACCTGGAATTCACTATTTAGTCCCAGGCTGACCTCCAACTCACAGTAATCCTCCCATTACCTCTGCCTCCCAAGTGCTGTGATTAAAGGCATGTGCCATCGTGCTTGGCCGCTGTAGCTCTTTTAAAGCACAAATATGTTCACCCAGTTGAGTGCTTCGCTAGCTCCAAGTGTAGTTAATGCATCAGCCCTGGGTGCTCGACCCAAGTGCAGAATTACAGACTCCTGAGCAGTCTTCACCTGACAGGCTCCCTAGGTGACTGAGAACACATGTGCCAGGGGAAGCATGCCTGCTTAGTCCAGGGCACCTCTGCTCCAGAACGCAACACTGTGGCTCTGCAGTCCACGCTGGGAACTCCTCCGGTGGCTGAGAGCCGGCACCTCTGCCCAGAGAGCCTATAATGAGAGTGAGCGTACCTGCCTCTGTTGCCACGCAGAGCATCTTTCAACCCCTCTCCCACCATGAGCCCGTATTTCCCAGCTTTTCTTCTTGCTCACCCCAGAGAGATCTGTCTGCCGTCTTCATCTTCCACAGGCACCCTGGGTCAGGCAGAGAGAATGGCTGCCCAGAGACACAGCAGCACCCATGAAGCTTGCTGTACAGGGTGTTGGTTCTGTGGAAACATGCATCCCCAGAGTCCAGCCATGTCCAAAGTGACAAGGATTCTGGTGCTGTCTCTATGAGGCAGTGTGGTAGAAAAAAAAGTTAAAAGTTAACTGATTTATTGAGTTATTGTAAGAGCTCATTGTGAGAAACTAAACTTATCTTTGTCAACAGATAGAAAAATCCCAGAGAGAGATCTAGAAAGGGCCCAGAGGCCATTGCCAAGGCTCCTGGTTTCCCACCAGGAATGATGGTAAGACTGTATTGCTGTAACTCCATATGGTTGGGCTGCAAGGTCACTGAGAAATCCTGCTGGAGCTGAGCTGAAAACCTCCTGTGTAGACCAGCTGACAGAAAGCTGGGAAAAGTTACGATGCATGCAGCTCCATGGGAGAGAAAAGTCATCAGTGGGGATAAACAACAGTGGACACTGCAAGCCTTAAATTTGGCCAGCCAGGCCAAATGAGCCAATGGGTGCAATAGTGGCATGTCTGTTATGGGGGAAACCAACCACTCTCTAATTGGACTGGAGGCCTGCTCCATGGGAGGGAGTACATCCCTGATACTGAAAACCTACAGAGGTAGTCATGAGTCTTAGGGGTGTAACGCCTGCTGGTGTCTGGCTAAATGTATATACTATGCTCACCAAACTGCCTAGTAAGCACTTCTCTTAATGTTCATATCCATATATTAATCCTACTCTCACTTTTGGTTAGAGAAGCTTCTCTTTTCAGATGGTGGTGACCTTGCGATGACTCAGAAGGCACCATAGTGCTAAGAAGAAGTGACAGAGGAGTGCTCAGCACTGAAACATCTCTATCACATCTTCCAAGGCTCAGGGTCCATTACAGAAGATGGGGCAGAAAGAATGTAAGAGCCAAAGGAAGAGTAGGACTCCTTACAA
Organism: Orientallactaga sibirica; assembly: GCA_036365145.1. Classification (NCBI taxonomy): domain Eukaryota; kingdom Metazoa; phylum Chordata; class Mammalia; order Rodentia; family Dipodidae; genus Orientallactaga; species Orientallactaga sibirica. Next base: position 1,703,759 of record JAEOAD010000555.1, read on the forward strand.
CGTGCTCCTCCAGACACAAAATGGTGTGGATATCCATGACCTCACAGTGCCTGACACAACCTACACAAGACCATCATAATAGGAGGAAAAGATGTGAAATCAAAATAAAAGAGAGACTGATTGAAAGGGGGAGGGGACGTGATGGAGAGTGGAGTTGCAAAGGGGAAAGTGATGGAGGATGGAATTATGGTTTATTGTCTATAATTATGGAAGTTGTCAATAAAAAAATTTTTATAAAAAGAAAGGGCCCAGAGGGATGATAAGAAAAATAGTTTAGGCTAAAACAATGTAAAATAGAGTTTATTGTTAGGATGTCCTGACTACAAAAATGATTGATATACAAATTGTCATATCTTGTTTGTTTACTTACCCCTCCCCTCAGCTATAAAATTATAACATAAAAATAAAATCTGAACTTGGGGCCAGAGCTTTTTTGGAGAGCTATCTCAAGCTTTTTGTCCCCAGATAAATACTTTCACTCATACTGGCATCGGAGTGATCTTCCCAGAGGATTTCTGCAACAACAGACTTATTTTGGGGGGTTTAAATGCAAACTCCAAACCTGAGCTTGTGTCTCCTTTACTTAATTTCCATAAAACCAGACTGAGAAGGATTATTGTTGTGAATCATTACTCTTCATTCCATCCAGGAAACAAAGGTGAGGAGTGGGTACATCCACATGGTCTAAGGCCCATATGCAAGTCTATGAGCCTAGGAAAAAAGGTGGAAAAGAATATAAAAGAGAAACTTTAAAAATAAGACAATGGGGCTGGAGAGATGGTTTAACGGTTAAGGCGCCTGCCTGCGAAGCCTAAGAACACCGTTTTTTTTTTTAGAGAGACACAGAGAGAGACAGACGGAGAGAGAGAGGAAGACAGAAATGGGCGCGCCAGCAGCCTCTCAGCCACTGTGAACAAAATCCAGATGCATGCGCCTCCTTGTGGTCAAGTGGGGCATTGCAGCCCTTGCATCACTTTTGCATCTGGCCAAACGTGGGACCTGGAGGTTGGAACTGCTGGAGGTTGGAACCAGTGTTCTTAGGCTTAGGAGGCAGGCGCCTTAACCACTAAGCCATCTCTCCAGCCCAAGAACACCCGTTTGAATCTCCAGGTCCCATGTTTAGCCAGACACAAAAGTGATGCAAGCGTGTAATGTCGCACATGTGCACAAGGGGGTGCACACGGCTGGAGTTTGTTCACAATGGCTGAGAGGCCCTGGTGTGCCCATTCTCTCTCTAATTAAAAAAATAAATAAATAAAAAATAAGAATAAGACAATGACACATCATCCTTTCCCACCCTGGCACGGTGTGAAGGACAAAACCTTATTGGTGGTGAAAACCTCCAGTGCTGGGAGATGAACAGCCTAGAAAAAAAAAAAAAAAAAAAAAAAGGGAAAATGCACCAAAAGCCTCGTGAGTAGCCAGATTTTTTTTTTGTTTGTTTGTTTGTTTGTTTGTTTGTTTCGAGGTAGGGTCTCACTCTGGCCCAGGCTGACCTGGAATTAACTATGTAGTTTCAGGGTGGCCTCGAACTCACGGCTATCTTCCTACCTCTGGGATTAAAGGCGTGCGCCACCACACCTGGCTAGCCAGATTCATCCTGGGTCTGGGACTGAGTCCCGAAGAAGTCAGCACACTTGGGCGCAGCTCTGGATGGGACATGCTCACCTGAGTCATTCCAGCTCTGTGGCAGCTGCTGCACACAGCAGGGTGAAGGTGTGACTTAAGCAGCTGCTGTTTGTTTTTATCTCTACTTGGCAGAGAGGAATTCAGATCCATAGTTCTTTCTTTTTTTAAAAATACTTTATTTATACAATATTGTCCTTCAAGGTACTAATTTTGTAAATTTTTTCTCCTTTTTTCTTTCTACTTATCTATATTCCCAAATAGTCCTTTTTATGCACACTCGTGTGTGTGTGTGTGTGTGTGTGTGTGTGAAGGCCAGAGGATAACCATGGTTGTCATTCTTCAGGCATGAAGCTTTTTCGAGCAGGGTCTCTTATTAGCTTGGAACTCACCAGGGAACCTCCTGTCTCCATCTCCCCAGAGCTGGGATTACGGGCATATGCCACTGTGCCCAGAAGTTTTACGTAGGTTCTGGGCTTGGAACTCAGGTCCGCATGTAGAAGGCTAGCACCGCACCCACTGAGCCATCTCCCCAGCCCCTGAGGTTGATTGTGAACACATGATGGGAAGTGCAGGATTTCCTGAAACTACTGTAAGAGTTTGGAGCTGGCACTCAAAGATAGTCCCATTGTTGAGTTAAAGCACCCCAAAGCATAAAGCAACAAAGCCTCTTTCTAGAGCGGGTCTGGTGAGAAGGTGGTGGGTGGAAGGACAGCGTGAGGGACATGGTGGAATCCTTTAGGAGAGCATCGAGAAGGTGTCCAAGCCAGGCTAACCAGGCCTGGGACACTGCAGATGGAGCCTCCCAGCAGCAAACAGCCAGGGGCACCCTGACACAGTCGGCGTGAGCACAGAGGTCAGCCTGAGTTGGACAGGACAGCACGACCTGCGGCCGCCCCCACCACACCTGCCACTGAGTTCGCCTTTGTGCTCCTAGGAGGCGGACGGAGAAGCTGAAGAATGGGCAACTTCCTCTCTTTGTGCCCCAGTTTCCCCTCTGTGCACACCCTCACCCTCCATCCTGAGCCGGCCTGGCTCTCAAGGCTAGGATGGACAGTGTGCATCCCGAGAGGACACAAGTGCTGCTCAGGGAACAAGGCACTGAGGAGCAGGGCAGGGTACCCGAGGAAGGGAACGTCCCTGGACCCTCGTGGAAACTGAGTCTATCGATGGGTCACACAGCCAAACAAGGCCAAAGGTGCGATTCACAAAGATCCACTTCAATCATGAGACTGAATATCCAGAGGCAACTCGATGGCTTCGGGTCAGCGCCACCACGGTGGAGGAGTCCATGTGATACTTCCCTCCTCAGATAATTCAAAAACGATTGCCATCACCTTGTTATTGCACAGATATTTTCGTTATAAATGTGTTGAAAGAACTGTTTTAGACCATGTAGATGCTGAGTTTATTCATCAGGCCCCCATATGCATGTGAACATATATGTGCAATTACACACATACAAACATGTATACACATGTACATACACTGCACACATGCAAGAAAAGTATAAAAGAAAAACAAAAAACAAAGAAAAGTCTCATGTCACCCACCCTTGGGCACATTGAAAAGTGAGGCACTGACCACAGGGATTTCCTGGGAGCTTTTGCCACCCAGTGCCAGCCAAAAACGGTAGTGCCAGCTGGGCGAGGTGGCGCACGCCTTTAATCTCAGCTCTCGGGAGGCAGAGGTAGGAGGATCGCTGTGAGTTTGAGGCCACCCTGAGACTGCATAATTAATTCCAGGTCAGCCTGGGCTAGAGTGAGATCCTACCTCGCAAAACCAAAACCAACCAACCAACCAAACAAACAAACAAGGTAGTCCCACCTCCCTCCACACCTTCTTGCCTGGTTATGAATATTGGCTTATTTGAAGAAAGTGATCAAATCAATAGATTGAAGCTGAACAGAGTAGATATGTGGCAAATCCTTTAAAAATGGATAAAAGAGAAATGGGGCGACTATTTGTTTAACCCAGAGGTGTGCCCACCACACCTTGTCGCTTCTCCCTACGTTGGTTCTCTCCAGGGAAGGGAACAGAGGAGACCAGCCCATCCCTTACTGTGGCTGCTCAGATCCTCCCTCCCGCATCTCTCCTTCTCCCCAGCAGAAAATGTTGGGAACAAAGCAGAGATTGAGGATTTAGTTCAATGGCAGGCTGTGGTTTGGTCGCCAGCACCAGGAAAGAAAAAATAAAAAGGAAACTATCCCTTCATATAGGTTATCCTATATGTGCTAATTTTTTTCAATTTTTATTTATTTGCAAGCAGAAAGAGAGAGGGGGAGAGAAAGAGAGAATGGATGTGCCAGAACCTCCAGCCACTGCAAACAAACTCCAGGGTTATGTGCCATTTTGCGCATCTGTCTTTATATGGGTACTGGGGAACTGAACCTGGGTTGTTAGGCTTTGAAGGCAAGTGCCTTAACCACTGAGCCATCTTTTGAAAAGTTTTAACTTTTTACTTTGATTTCTTATTTACTGAACTTCTTGGTTTCATTTTGTCTTTGTTTCCCTATATAACCCAGGCTGGCCTCAAACTTGTGATGTAACTTAGCTTTTACCAAAAGCACTTTCAGCTAGGTGCAATAGTTTATGCCTAGAAGCCAAGAACCTGGGAGGCTGAGCCAGGAGGATCAAGGACAGCCTGGGCTACAGAGTGAGGTTCTGTCTTAACAAAATGAATGGATGGATGGATGAATGAATGAGAGTATTCTCATGAAGATAAATATACTGTAGAGTGAGACTCTCGGAAAAAATGTGTGTGTGTATATATATATATATATATATATATATATATATATATATATATATATATACATATACATATACATATACATATATACATACATACACATGCTCTGCAGTCTTTGGGAGGAGAAAAGTCATCAACAGCCTTAACCAGCAGTGGACTCTGCTATAAAGCTATAAAGCTGGCCAGCCAGGCAAAATGTACCAACTGATGCCAGGTGGCATGTCTGTTACAGGGGAAACCAACTGCTCTCTGATTGGACTTGAGGCCTTCTCCATGGGAGGGACTTCCTGCCTGGTACTGAACACCTAGTCAAAAGCTTATGGCTGAGGAGGTCATAAGCCCTAAGGCGGAAACTACTGTTATTATCTGGCTAAATATTATGATTATCAAACTGCCCTCTAAACATTTATGTTTATATTTATACCCATATATTAATGCTACTCTCACTTTTGGCTAGAGAAGTTTCTCTTTTCAGATGGAGGTGGCCACTGGGGAGACTCAGAATTCATCAAAGTTCTAAGAAGCAACAGTGGAGTGTTTGGCACTAAGTGAGGTGTCTCTATCACGCCCTCCAAGGCTCAGATCCCTGCAGAAGAGATGGCAGAAAGAATGTAAGAACTAAGGGAAGGGGAGGAGTGCTGACAATGCTGTCTTCCAGCCACAAAGTAGCTTTGATAGTCATGACCTCACAGTGGTGAACACTACCTATACAAGACCTGCATAATAGGAGGGAAAAATAATGACATCAAAATAGAAGAGAGACTAATTGGAAAAAAGAAGGATTCAGTGGAGGGAGAACTTGGGAGGGAGAAAAGGAGAGTACTGGGAGGGGATTATGCTCATGGTATATTTTCTATATTTATGGAAGTTGTCAAAAAAAGTTATACCCACTGGGTGTGGTGATGCATGCCTTTAAACCCAGCACTCAGGAGGCAGAGGTAGGAGGATCACCTAGAGTTCGAGGTCACCCTGAGACTACATAGTGAATTCCAGGTCAGTCTGAGCTAGAGTGAGACCCTACTTCGAAAAAAGAAAAAAAATGTTATAACCTATTTAGGTCTCTGCACATTCTTACTTATCTTAAGTGGACTAGCTGGGGCATGCGCTCAGAACCGGCATTCAGGGGCTGCAGAGATGGCTTAGCAATTAAGGCACTTGCCTGAGAAGCTTAAGAACCCAGGTTTGATTCTCCAGGTCCCATGTAAGCCAGATACACAGGGTGGTGCATGCGTCTGGAGTTTGTTTGCAGTGGCTAGAGCCCTGAAGTGTCCATTATCTCTCTCTCTGTCTTTATCTCTCCCTCTTGCTATGTCTCAAATAAAAATAAATAAAAAATAAATAATTTTTTAAATTTTCTTTTTTTTTTTGGAGAGAGAGAGAGAGAGAGAGAGAGAGAGAGAGAGAGAGAATGGGCGCACCAGCTGCTGTGAACGAACTCCAGATGCGTGCACCCCCTTGTGGTCAAGTGCGGCATTGTGCCCTTGCATCACTTTGCATCTGGCTAAACGTGGGACCTGGAGATTGGAACTGGGTTCTTAGGCTTAGCAGACAGGCGCCTTAACCGCTAAGCCATCTCTCCAGCCCTAAAATATTTTTTTAAAGATATTTTTATTTTTATTTATTTACTTAACAGAGGGAGAGAGACGGAGAGAATGGGTGAGCCAGGGCCTCCAGCCACTTCAGACAAACTCCAGATGTATGCGCCACATTGTGCATCTGGCTAATGTGGGTCCTGGAGAATCGAACCTCTGGGTCCTTTCACTTTGCAGGCAAACACTTTAACTGCTAAGCCATCCATCCAGGCCTTTTTTTTTTTAATTTCTAAAAAACAAAAAAAAAGCAAGAAAGAAAAGAAATGGAATTCCAGAATGGGAAATACAAGTGATTGGAAGGAAGGGTTGGAGGGTCGCACTAGGCACCAGGCCCAGCCACTGCTCTTTTCGTCCATGGTCCTCCAAAGACTGATTTTCTAATCACTTAGCGTTTGTTTCCTGCCTTCCTTCATGTGTGTGCATGCACCGAACACCACCGCACACACTCACAGTTCCTTCATGTGTGTGCACGCACAGAACACCACTGTACACACTCACAGTTCCTTCCTGTGTGCGCACGCAGCGGACACCACCGCACACACTCACAGTTCCTTCGTGTGTGTGCACGCACCGCACACCACCGACACACTCACAGTTCCTTCGTGTGTGTGTGTGTGCATGCACCTTCATGTGTGACGCACACACCACACGACACACTCACAGTTCCTTGTGCACGCACAGAACACCACCACACACACCCGCACACACAGAACACCACCGCACACACTCACAGTTCCTTCCTGTGTGCGCACGCACCGGAAACACCACCGCACACACTCACAGTTCCTTCATGTGTGCGCATGCACCGGACAACACTGCACACACTCACAGTTCCTTCCTGTGTGTGCACGCACAGAACACCACCACACACACTCACAGTTCCTTCATGTGTGCGCACGCACAGAACACCACCGCACACACTCACAGTTCCTTCCTGTGTGTGCACGCACAGAACACCACCACACACACTCACAGTTCCTTCATGTGTGTGCGCACGCACAGAACACCACCGCACACACTCACAGTTCCTTCCTGTGTGTGCACGCACAGAACACCACCGCACACACTCACAGTTCCTTCCTGTGTGCGCACGCACAGAACACCACTGCACACACTCACAGTTCATTCATGTGTGCACGCACCGAACACCACCGCACACACTCACAGTTCCTTCATGTGTGCACGCACCGAACACCACCGCACACATTCACAGTTCCTTCCTGTGTGCACACACTGGACACCACCGCACACACTCACAGTTCCTTCATGTGTGCGCACGCACCAAACACCACCGCACACACTCACAGTTCCTTCCTGTGTGCACGCACTGGACACCACCGCCCACACTCACAGTTCCTTCATGTGTGTGCACGCACCAGACACCACCACACACACTCACAGTTCCTTCATGTATGCACGCACTGGACACCACCGCACACACTCACAGTTCCTTCCTGTGTGTGCACGCACCAGACACCACCACACACACTCACAGTTCCTTCATGTGTGCGCACGCACCAGACACCACCACACACACTCACAGTTCCTTCCTGTGTGCACGCACTGGACACCACCGCACACACTCACAGTTCCTTCATGTGTGTGCACGCACCAGACACCACCACACACACTCACAGTTCCTTCCTGTGTGCACGCACTGAACACCACCACACACACTCACAGTTCCGTCATGTCTGCACGCACCGGACACCACGGCACACACTCACAGTTCCTTCATGTGTGCGCACGCACAGAACACCACCGCACACACTCACAGTTCCTTCATGTGTGCGCATGCACCAGACACCACGGCACACACTCACAGTTCCTTCATGTGTGCGCACGCACCAGACACCACCGCACACACTCACAGTTCCTTCATGTGTGCGCACGCACCAGACACCACGGCACACACTCACAGTTCCTTCCTGTGTGCGCACGCACTGAACACCACTGCACACACTCACAGTTCCTTCCTGTGTGCACGAACCGTACACCACCGCACACACTCACAGTTCCTTCCTGTGTGTACGCACCGTACACCACCGCACACACTCACAGTTCCTTCATGTGTGTGCACGCACCAGACACCACCACACACACTCACAGTTCCTTCCTGTGTGTGCACACACCGAACACCACTGCACACACTCACAGTTCCTTCCTGTGTGTGCATGCACCGGACACCACCGCACACACTCACAGTTCCTTCATGTGTGTGCACGCACAGAACACCACCGCACACACTCACAGTTCCTTCCTGTGTGTGCACGCACCGGACACCACCACACACACTCACAGTTCTTTCCTGTGTGTGCACGCACCGGACACCACCGCACACACTCACAGTTCCTTCCTGTATGCACGCACCGGACACCACCGCACACACTCACAGTTCTTTCCTGTGTGTGCACGCACCGGACACCACCGCACACACTCACAGTTCCTTCCTGTATGCACGCACTGGACACCACCGCACACACTCACAGTTCCTTCATGTGTGTGCACGCACCAGACACCACCACACACACTCACAGTTCCTTCCTGTGTGTGCACACACAGAACACCACCGCACACACTCACAGTTCCTTCCTGTGTGTGCACGCACAGAACACCACCGCACACACTCACAGTTCCTTCATGTGTGCACGCACCGGACACCACCGCACACACTCACAGTTCCTTCCTGTGTGTGCATGCACAGAACACCACCGCACACACTCACAGTTCTTTCCTGTGTGTGCACGCACCGGACACCACCGCACACACTCACAGTTCCTTCATGTGTGCACGCACTGGACACCACCGCACACACTCACAGTTCCTTCCTGTGTGTGCATGCACAGAACACCACCACACACACTCACAGTTCCTTCCTGTGTGTGCATGCACAGAACACCACCACACACACTCACAGTTCCTTCATGTGTGTGCACGCACCGGACACCACCGCACACACACAGTTCCTTCCTGTGTGTGCATGCACAGAACACCACCACACACACTCACAGTTCCTTCCTGTGTGTGCATGCACAGAACACCACCACACACACTCACAGTTCCTTCATGTGTGTGTGCACGGACACCACCGCACACACACAGTTCCTTCCTGTGTGTGCATGCACAGAACACCACCGCACACACTCACAGTTCTTTCCTGTGTGTGCACGCACTGGACACCACCGCACACACTCACAGTTCCTTCCTGTGTGCACGCACAGAACACCACCACACACACTCACAGTTCCTTCCTGTGTGCGCACGCACAGAACACCACCGCACACACTCACAGTTCCTTCCTGTATGCACGCACCGGACACCACCGCACACACTCACAGTTCCTTCCTGTGTGCACAGAACACCACCACACACACACGCTTCTGGACACCACCGCACACACTCACAGTTCCTTCCTGTATGCACGCACTGGACACCACCGCACACACTCACAGTTCTTTCCTGTGTGTGCACGCACCGGACACCACCGCACACACTCACAGTTCCTTCCTGTATGCACGCACTGGACACCACCGCACACACTCACAGTTCCTTCCTCTGTGTGCATGCACAGAACACCACCGCACACACTCACAGTTCTTTCCTGTGTGTGCACACACCGGACACCACCGCACACACTCACAGTTCCTTCCTGTGTGCATGCACCGGACACCACCGCACACACTCACAGTTCCTTCCTGTGTGTGCATGCACAAAACACCACCGCACACACTCACAGTTCTTTCCTGTGTGTGCACGTACCGGACACCACCGCACACACTCACAGTTCCTTCCTGTGTGTGCACGCACCGAACACCACCGCACACACTCACAGTTCCTTCCTGTGTGCACACACCGGACACCACCGCACACACTCACAGTTCCTTCCTGTGTGTGCATGCACCGAACACCACCACACACACTCACAGTTCCTTCCTGTGTGCACACACCGGACACCACCGCACACACTCACAGTTCCTTCATGTGTGCGCATGCACCGAAAACCACCACACACACTCACAGTTCCTTCCTGTGTGTGCATGCACTGGACACCACCGCACACACTCACAGTTCCTTCCTGTGTGTGCACGCACAGGACACCACCGCACACACTCACAGTTCCTTCCTGTGTGTGCACGCACTGGACACCACCGCACACACTCACAGTTCCTTCCTGTGTGTGCACGCACTGGACACCACCGCACACACTCACAGTTCCTTCCTGTGTGTGCACGCACCAGACACCACCACACACACTCACAGTTCCTTCATGTGTGTGCACGCACCGTACACCACCGCACACACTCACAGTTCCTTACTGTGTGCATGCACTGAACACCACCGCACACACTCACAGTTCCTTCCTGTGTGTGCATGCACAGAACACCACCACACACACTCACAGTTCCTTCATGTGTGTGCACGCACCAAACACCACCACACACACTCACAGTTCCTTCCTGTGTGCACACGCACACACACACTCACACAACACCACCACACACACTCACAGTTCCTTCCTGTGTGCACAGAACACCAAACACCTTCCCACACACTCACAGTTCCTTCCTGTGTGTGCACGCACAGAACACCACCACACACACTCACAGTTCCTTCCTGTGTGTGCACGCACCAGACACCACCACACACACTCACAGTTCCTTCCTGTGTGTGCACGCACAGAACACCACCGCACACACTCACAGTTCCTTCCTGTGTGTGCATGCACAGAACACCACCGCACACACTCACAGTTCCTTCCTGTGTGTGCACACACAGAACACCACCGCACACACTCACAGTTCCTTACTGTGTGTGCACGCACAGAACACCACCGCACACACTCACAGTTCCTTCATGTGTGCACGCACCGGACACCACCGCACACACTCACAGTTCCTTCATGTGTGCGCACGCACCGAACACCACCGCACACACTCACAGTTCCTTCATGTGTGTGCACACACAGAACACCACCGCACACACTCACAGTTCCTTCCTGTGTGTGCACGCACCGGACACCACCGCACACACTCACAGTTCCTTCCTGTGTGCATGCACTGGACACCACCGCACACACTCACAGTTCCTTCATGTGTGTGCATGCACCGAACACCACCGCACACACTCACAGTTCCGTCATGTCTGCACTCACCGAACACCACCGCACACACTCACAGTTCCTTCATGTGTGCGCACGCACCAAACACCACCGCACACACCCACAGTGTCTTCATGTGTGTGCACGCACAGAACAGCACCGCACACACTCACAGTTCCTTCCTGTGTGCACGCACCGAACACCACCGCACACACTCACAGTTCCTTCATGTGTGCACATGCACCGAACACCACTGCACACACCCACACTTTCTTCATGTGTGTGCACGCACAGAACACCACCGCACACGCTCACAGTTCCTTCCTGTGTGCACACGCACCGAACACCACCGCACACACTCACAGTTCATTGGCCTGTGCTCAGACCTGCAGCTGCTCTGGGACCTGAGCAGTGAGGACCAGGAGGGCTGACCTGCTGCAGGGACTGAACAGGTGCTGGGTGACCACTCAAAGGCCTCGAGCCAGCCAGCAGCTGCAGGACAAACATGACTGTGCATGCTGATGACCCACATCTGGAATCCTCCTTACTTCATCTGGTGTCTCTGCAGAAAATAATAACTCACTAACTTGTTTTTAAGTGTAGAAAAACAAAAAAAAATGAGAAAGGGAAGATGGTTCATAATGTCATTGTGTAGCTTACCTCTCCAAATATTAAAAAAATTATCGAACTTGGCATGGTGGCACATGCCTTCAATACCAGCACTCAGGAGGCAGAGGTAGGAGGATTGCCATGAGTTCAAGGCTACCCTGAGACTACATAGTGAATGCCAGGTCAGCCTGAGCTAGAGTGAGACCCTATCTTGAAAAACCAAAATATATATATATATATATATATAGAGAGAGAGAGAGAGAGAGAGAGAGAGAGAGAGATCCAGCCTTGCAATGTACAATGAAAAGTACGTAGCATATCCTTTGAAGGACCTCTTCCCCAAGTAGTCACTGTTATGTTTCTGAAAAACATGACTATGTTATTAAGTATATATACCTTCCTTTTAAAATTCATGCAACGTGGATTTCACTATCTAGTTTCTGCTCTTTTTTTTTCACTTCATTTTTTTTTTGGAAGGCGGCTATGCTCACTACTATGCCACCAATGCCATACCCATATTTGATTTTTCTGAGGTAGGGTCTCACTCTAGCTCAGGCTGACCTGGAATTCACTATGTAGTCTCAGGGTGGCCTCGAACTCATGGCAATCCTCCTACCTCTGCCTCCTGAGTGCTGGGATTGAAGGTGTACACCACCATGCCCGGCACTGCAACCAGGGTTTTGAGAGAAGGAAACAAGGACTAACCTGACCCCACACACCTCCCCCTGAACCACCTTTGTAAGATCCATCCAGGCCATTGAGGAGAAAGACAAGAGCACACAGGCCTCTCTCTCTCTCTCTCTCACATGCACGCATGCATCTGTCCTCACACTGTGAGGCATGAGTGTTAATTACACTTGTAGCAGTTTACTATCAAACTCCACTCACTGGGCCGAGTGGAGCATTAGCCAAAACTTGTCACTCGTGTCACACACTACCTACACTTGTGAGTCCATTGGCCAGCTTGTGGCCTCCACTCCAAGCTCCAGCAACGTGCACAGAAATCCTGTCTCTACCCTTTCTTCCTATTCTTGACCTCCACAAAGGACCTCTGTGTGTCTGGGGTCCTGAGTCAGCCTCTGACAGGGCTTTTAGGGCATGAAGACTTTTCTGCTAGGAACTTGCTAGATGTATAGTTTAACCTTTTTTTATTCAGAAGTCAACAACAAACAACAAACATGAGCTCAAATCCTAAAGAAATTAGACAGAGGTCCTTCAGGGGTGTGGCCGTGCCCTGACCATCTTTGTGTTCCTTCTTTTTAAAAAAATTTTTTTATTATTTTATTTTATTTTTTTTGGAGAGAGACACAGAGAGAGACAGACAGAGAGGGAGAGGGAGACAGATAGAGATGGGCGCGCAAGCAGTCTCTCAGCTGCTGTGAATGAAATCCAGATGTGTGCGCCCCCTTGTGGTCAAGTGCGGCATTGCGCCCTTGCCTCACTTTGCATCTGGCTAAACGTGGGACCTGGAGATTCTTTGGCTTAGCAAGCAGGCGCCTTAACCGCTAAGCCATCTCTCCAGCCCTGTGTTCCTTCTCTTGCAAGGTTTCCATGGTGTTATAGGGAACTACAGAGAGGTTTTCCTCTGGACTCTCAAAGCCAACAAAGCCGGACAGGAAAAGAGTGTGACCATGTCAGCAGGCCCAGCACTAGTAGAAAAGGCCTGCTGGAGTTTCTATTTCTCGGTGATTCTTGGAAATCTTTGCAGAACTATTTAATGCATATTTTAAGAGCAGCCAAAAGCAACTTTAGAAAGGAATACTTCACATAGCAATGAAAACGTCTTGGCTCAAGAAGAACCCAGCTGTCCTGAAGCCCCTCACATGGTCCACCACAGTCACCAGATTCACCGTGTCCCTGCCACCCACCATGGCTGCCTGACTTGTAGCTGTCACAGAGACATGGAGGCATACAAAGTCCACGAGCATGTGACCAGCAAAGTTCAACATCTGTTTTTTATCTTAAATGTGTTTCTTTGTCTTGTCACTGTGGAAAAAAACCCCGGAAAAGTCTTGAAAGCTAATTAGCTCCAAATTTACTTTCAGAAAGAAGGGCCAAAGATTTTTGATGACAAATGTTCTTTGTTCCAGTTGCCAAGCCGGTCTTTGACCCTTCCATTTAACTTGGGTGACTATTTCTTTGCACATAGGTTGTTTGCTTTTGTCAGAACAGCAGCCTCATTCCTAGAAGGGACACCTGCCTGCTGAAAGGCCGTGGCCTCTGGGACGAGCTGGGAAGGGCTGTGTGGGTCGCTCCATCACGGCACTAGGCGAGGTTTCTTCCCCTTGAAGCCGGTCCCTGATCTCTAGGCACTTTTCAAAGGGAATGTGTTATTATGATGATATGTATTACATTTCTCTCCACGTTAGTGTGTTTTCTTCAAACTCTGATTTCCTGATCTGGAATTCACTCTGTATTCTCAGGGTGCCCTTGAACTCATGGTGGTCCTCCTACCTGTGCCTCTCGAGAGCTGGTCACATTGTTTTTACATGTGTTTGTGTGGCATGCATGTGTGCGAGCACACATGAGCGTGTCTTCCTCATCACTCTTCATTTAATTGATTGAGGGAGGGTCTCTCCCTGAACCCAGATTCACTGTCTCAGTTCCTCTAGCCAGTTTGTTAGGATCCCTGTGCCCACCTTCTAAGTGCTGGGATTACAGGTGGGCTGCCACACCCACCCTGCACTTACATAGGTGCCAGGATTCCGAACTCAGGTCCTCACACGTATGTGCCCAGCACTTTATCAGTCAGGCCACCCTCCAGCTCTAGTTTCATATTTCTAACACACATATGCATTTTATTTCTCATTATATGTAAGAATGTGTTAAATGGCCAGGTGTGCTGGCACACACCTTTAATCCCATAACTCGGGAGGTGGAAGTAGAATATGGGCCTGAGTTCGAGGCAGCCTGGGCCAGAATGAGACTCTGCCTCAGAAAACCAAAAAGAAAAAGAATATGTTAAGCCAGACATGGTGGCTCTTGGTTCATGCCTGTAATTTCAGCACTCAAGAGGCAGAGGCAGAGTTCAAGGACAGCCTGAGGGACATTCAAAATCCTGTCTCAAAAATAAAAGAAAAGGGGCTGGAGAAATGGCTTAGTGGTTAAGGCATCTGCCTGCGAAGCCAAAGGATCCCGGTTCGATTCTCCAGGACCCACGTAAGCCAGATGCATGAGAGGCACATGCATCTGGAGTTTGCTTACAGTGGCTAGAGGCCTGGCGTGCCTATTCTCTCTGTGTCTGCTTGCAAATAAATAATTTTTTTTATTTTTTTTATATTTTTATTTATTTACTTATAGGTAGGGTTTCACTCTGGTCCAGGCTGACCAGGAATTCACTATGTAGTCTCAGGGTGGCCTCGAACTCTCGGTGATCCTCCTACCTCTGCCTCCCGAGTGCTGGGATTAAAGGCATGCACCACCATGCCCGGATATTTATTTATTTATTTATTTTTGAGGTAGGGTCTCACTCTAGCCCAGGCTGACCTGGAATTCACTATGTAGTCTCAGGGTGGCCTTGAACTCACGGTGATCCTCCTACCTCTGCCTCCTGAATGCTGGGATTAAAGGCGTGCGCCACCACGCCTGGCAAATAAATAAATTTTTTTTTTTTTTTTTTTTTTTTTTTGGTTTCGAGGTAGGGTCTCACTCTAGTCCAGGCTGACCTGGAATTAACTATGTAGTCTCAGGGTGGCCTTGAACTCTCGGCGATCCTCTTACCTCTGCCTCCCGAGTGCTGGGATTAAAGGCGTGCGCCACCACACCCGACTCAAATAAATAAATTTTTAAAAATAAAAAATAAATAAAAGAAAAGTTGCCAGGCATGGTGGCGCATGCCTTTAAGGCCAGCAATTCAGGAGGTAGAGGTAGGAGGATCACCGTGAGTTCAAGGCCACCCTGAGACTACATAGTGTTAATTCCAGATCCGCCTGGCCTGAGTGAGACCCTACCTTGAAAAACAACAACAAAAAAGTTACTTTGGTAAAGTTGGGAATTATTAATTTAAGATTGTTGGGCTGGGGAGATGGCTCAGCAGTTAAAGGTGCTTGTTTGCAAAGCCTGCAGGTCTGGGTTTGATTTCCCAGTACCCACATAAAGCTAGAAGCACACAGTGGCATATGCATCTGGAGTTCATTTTCAGTAGCAAGAGGCCTTTAGCATGCCTATACTCTCTCTCTTTCTCTCTGCTTGCAAATAAATAGATAATATTTTTAAAATATTATCTGTGATTATCTACTGTCCTTTATTCTGGAAGATCAAGGCATGACTTAGCTCTACACATTTTATCAGAGTCAAAAGGTTTCTAGGGCTGGAGAAATGGCTTAGCAGTTAAGGTGCTTGCTTGCAAAGCCTAAGGACCCATGTTTGATTTCTTTCCAGATCTCATGTAAGCCAGATGCACAAAGGTGAGGCAAATGCAAGGTTGCACATGACCACTAGGTGGCGCAAGCATCTGGAGTTCGATTTCAGTGGCTGAGGCCCTGGCATGCCAATTCATTCTCTCTCTCTCCCTCTTAAAAATATGTTTCCTGGGCTGGAGAGATGGCTTAGCAGTTAAGGCGCCTGCCTCCTAAGCCTAAGAATGCTGGTTCCAATCTCCACCGGTTCCAATCTCCAGGTCCCATGTTTAGCCAGATGCAAAGTGACGCAAGGGCGCAATGCCGCACTTGACCACAAGGGGGCAGACGCATCTGGATTTTGTTCGCAGCAGCTGAGAGGCTGTTGGCGCGCCCATCTCTATCTGTCTTCCTCTCCCTCTCTCTGTCTCTCTCTCTCTCTCTCTCAAAAAAAAAATGTTTCCAGTGAACAATCCCATATTTAAAAATTAAAAATTTAAATTAAATTTAAAAATTAAAAGTAGAGGTCAGCATGGTGTCACACATCTTTCATCTTAGTACTCAGGAGGCTGAGGTAGGAGGATTGCTGTGAGTTCAAGGCCTGACCTAGAGAGAGACCCTACCTCGAAAAACAAACAAACAAACAAACAAAAGTGATCAAATAACTTTTATATAAACATTGTAAACTATGTCACATACATACACACATATATATGCATGCATAAATACACATAGATATTTGAACGTTATGTAATATATATGATGTATATATGTGTATATGAAGAAGCCCTCTTAGCCACATATATGATATATATATATATATATATATATATTTTTTTGAAGTCCAGGCTGACCTGGAATTCACTCTGTAGTCTCAGGGTGGCCTCGAACTCTCGGCGATCCTCCTACCTCTGCCTCCCAAGTGCTGGGATTAAAGTTGTGCGCCACCACGCCCGGCTCTATGATATATTTTTATTTTGAAATGATTTATTTTTATTTATTTATTTTAGTGTTTTTTGAAGTTGGGTCTCACTTTGGCTAAGGTGGACCTGGAACTCACTTGGTAGCCCAGGCTGGCCTTGAACTCATGGTGATCCTCATATCTCAGCCTCCTGAGTGCTGGGGTTAAAGGTATGTGTCACCACACCCGGCTTTATTTCTATGTTTTGTTTTGTTTTTTGAGACATTAAAGTTTTGGCAATCTTCCTGCTTTAGCCTTCCCAGTGCTAGGATGCAGGCTCTCAGCCACCACACCCTGCTGGCTCTGCCTTTATTTCAGCGCAAAAGACGTTGGGGGAGGGGGCAATGAAAGGACTTAAATTAAGGAGTTGGGGTTCCTGGGGTCACACAGCTCCATGTCGGCCCTGGTGGGAGACCCATGGAGGACCTTTGGGCCATTTTCACCCCAAGTCAGGGTCTTGCCACCCTCCTTGGCATGCTATGGGGCTGGAGGACTCCGGATGCAAGGGCCGCGCATGCCATCTCTCATCTGGTTCATCAGTCTGTGGTCCTGGCTCCGGGGAGGTCCTGGAGTTGCAGGGTCTGGACATTGCCCAAGGAAGCTCAGGTTCTTTGCCAAAGGCCATGCAAACACCTGGCAGACGAGTGCCTTCCTTTTTCTTTTTTTAAAGTGTGAATTTGCTCCTCCCAGTTTCCTGGTCCTGAAGGTAGCAAGACCGAAGGAGAGAAACTACCCCTCGCACTTCAGCCAAGACACAGCTGAATCCACAGAGTAATTGGGGAGCAGCAAGAGCGCTGCTTCCATGCTGAACCTGATAATCAGTGCCGGGGTGAAGGAGACACACCCTGAGGACACTCAACACCCACCAAAGCAGAGATCCAGAGGCTCCTATGAGCTCATCACTGAAGTAGATTTAAACTCACCCACTGCTGCAAGGGGAATTTTTTGGAAGAGGGGTGGAAAGATTGTAAGAGCCACAGGTTGGGACATCATGCCCAGAGGCATTCCTCCCACCCCCTCCCCCCTGCAAAATAACTACTGCTCCCACAACACATAAACCACAACCCCATGGGGAATAGGTGCAACCCCACTGAGGAGCGTCCCCAGTGGAATGGGGGCAGGGACGAGAGGAAAGAGGGTACCCACACATAATGTTAATAATAATAATATTAATAAACATTTTAAAAGTGTGAATTTGAGTATCACTCATTCTCTGCTGGAAATGCTGCCATAAAATCTGTGCTTTACTTTCAGGCACTTGGGCACATTCTGTGCTGTGGCTGCAAGAATCGGCCCTTCCATGCAAACAGCCCCTCATCTTCTAAAAAAAAGGGGGGGTATTTGTGTGTTTATTTCATTAGAAATTTAAACTTGGAGCAAAATGTGAGCATCGTGGTTGCAGTTGACAAACATTTATGTGGCTTCAAAACACATCTTTTTTGGAAACAGATCTCATGTGGCCTCGCCCGGCCTCAAACTCATGGAAATCCTCCTGCTTCAGTCTCCCTAGTACTGGGATGGCAGGTGTGAGCCACCATTTCCCACTAGTAGAAATAATCTTTAATGAGTAAATGAAAATTTAATCATTTATTTGGAAATAAAGTTTGGGCTGGAGAGATGGCTTAGTGGTTAAGGTGTTTGCCTGCAAAGCCAAAGGATCCTGGTTTTATTCCCCAGGACCCATGTAAGCCAGATGCATCTGGAGTTCATTTACAGTGGCTGGAAGCCCTGGTGTTCCCATTTTCTCTCCCTCTCTCTCTCCCTCTTTCTCTCTCTCAAATAAGTAAATAAATAAAATTTTTTTAAAGTTAATTGGAAATAAATTATGCTGTAGTGACAGCTGTGAGACCCAGAGGTCATAATAAAAGATGCCCACGGGCCAGAGAGATGGCTCAGTGATTAAGGTGCTTGCCTGCAAAACCTAAGGACCCAGGTTCGATTCCCCAGGACCCACATAAGCCAGATGCACAAGGTGGCGCATACGTCTGTAGTTCATTTGCAGTGGTTAGAGATCCTGGTGTACCCATTCGCTCTCTGCCTCTTTCTCCCTTTCAAATAAATAAATAAAAATATTTTTTAAAAGCCTCTTTAAAAAGAAGCCCACACAGGCCCTGTGTCAGGCCCATAGGTTACATGAGAGCTGAGAGTCGAATTCTTGACAATGGCCAGGAAAGCACAGTAGGTCCATTTCTGCGCTTTCCTACTGACCACAGGGCAGAGAAATGGGATTCTGCTTAGCGATTGCCTGCTAACGAGTTTGATGATCTTCATGTCTGAAAATGCCAGAAATGGGCTGGAGAGATGGCTTAGCAGTTGAGGCGCCTGCCTGCTAAGCCTAAGAACGCTGGTTCCAATCTCCAGTGGTTCCAATCTCCAGGTCCCACGTTTAGCCAGATGCAGTGACGCAAGGGCGCAATGCCGCACTTGCCCACAAGGGGGTGCATGCATCTGGATTTCGTTCACAGCAGCTGAGACACTGCTGGCGCGCCCATCTCTATCTGTCTCCCTCTCCCTCTCTTTCTGTCTGTCTCTGTCTCTGTGTCTCTCTCCAAAAATAAATAAAAATAAAAACAAATTTTAAATGCCAGAAACTTAGCATAATTTTCACACTTCCTTTTCTCTTTTCTTTTTATTTTAAGAGAGAAAGAGGAGGGAGAGAGGAAAGAAGGAAGAGGCAAAGAGAGAGGGAAAGAGAGACTGGTTATACCAGGGTTTTCAGCTGCTGTGAATGAACTCAAATGTGTGCACCCCCTTGTGCACATGTGATGCTGAGCACTTGCATCGCTGTGCATCTGGCTTACATGGGATCTGAAGATTTGAATATGAGTTCTTAGGCTTCACAGGCAAGCACCTTAACTGCTAACCCATCTCTCTAGCCCTATTTTTTATATTTTATTTTTACTTATTTATTTGAAAGTGAGAGAGGCAGATAAAGAGAGAGAGAGAGAGAAGAGAGTGGGCACATCAGGGCCTCAAGCTGCTGCAAACAAACAGGTGCATGTGCCATCTTGTGCATCTGGCTTACGTGGGTCCTAAGGAATCGAACTTGGGTCCTTTAGCTTTGCAGGCAAGTGCCTTAACCGATAAGCCATTTCTCCAGCCCCACTTCTTCTTTTCTATGTGCATGTATTTGATTGTGTGTGTGTTGGGGACATGCACGTGTGTATGTGCATGTGTGTGTGTGTGGTAAGGACATGCATGTGTGTGTGTTTATGTGCATGTATGTGTGGGGGACATACACGTGTGTATGTGCATGTGTGTGTGTGTGGTGGGGACATGCATGTGTGTGTGTTTATGTGCATGTATGTGTGGGGTGTGTGTTATGTGCATGTATGTGTGTGTGGTGGGGACATGCATGTGTGTGTGTTTATGTGCATGTATGTGTGGGGGACATACACGTGTGTATGTGCATGTGTGTGTGTGTGTGGTGGGGACATGCATGTGTGTGTGTTTATGTGCATGTATGTGTGGGGGACATACACGTGTGTGTATGTGCACGTATGTGTAGGGGCATGTGTGTGTGTGTGTGTGTGTGTTTGTGTGTGTAGACCAGTGGACAACCTGAGGTATGTTCTTCAGGTGTTATCCCCCTTAGGCTTGACTGGCTGGCCAGTGGCTTTCAGGGATCCTCCCATCTCTACCTCTGCAGGGCTGGAATTCCAGGCATGTGCCACCATGCCTGGCATCTTTTCATGTGTTCTGGGCATCAAACTCAGGTCTTTGTGTTTGGCAGGCAAGCACTTTACACCAGCCTGCCCTTTTCACATTTTTAGAGACTTCAAAATGTCTTTCTTTTCTTTTCTTTTTCTTGCCACATTTTATTGGGAAGAGAAAAGAGTCTATGTACAGGGCATGTTAGCATGTGGTAGGGAAGTCACCAGGGTAAGGGATATGGGGCAGGGCTACAGCTGGCAGGCTGCTGTTGTCTGCGAGGAGGGTCCTGAGTAAAGCAGGCAAAGGAAACTCCTTCCAGCCAGCTCTTCAATCCCTTCCTGCTTGTCCTCGACGGCCACCCGGAAGCGCTCCTCCAGCAGGGAGAGCTCACTGACAGGTCGGTGACGGCATTGGTGAAGGCCTCCTGGGGGCTGTAGTCAGGAGTGGTCTGCACATGGATGATGATCTTGTGTTCCAGGGGGTGGGGGACTTTGTAACCAGCAAACAACACCTTCGGCAGCTGTGACTTAACGATGTTTCCCAGCGTGTGCTCTTCCTTGTTGATGGTGAGCAAGCGGCCTTGGGTACTTTGGCGTGTTTGTTAATGCTGAGTTTCTTTTCGCCTTCGAAGAGCAAGGACGACTCGAAGGCCAGAGGGGCGTTCATCCTCAAGCTGCACTCTCCTCCTTCAGACTCGGGCTGGCCTCAGAACGTTTTTCAACAGTGACCTGATCTAGTAAATTAACATAATTATTACTTAACCAGATATTTAAGCTTACATTTTCACTTTTGTAGATTATTTTGTTTTCTATTAAAATATTTTCTCAGCCAGCTGTGGTGGCACATGCCTTTAATCCCAGCACTCGGTCAGGCAGAGGTAGGAGGATCACCCTGAGACTACATTGGGAATTCCAGGTCAGCCTGGACTAGAGTGAAACCTTACCTCAAAAAACAAAAAACAAAAAAAAAAATTTTTTTTTCTCAGCCAGGTGTGGTGGTGCACACCTTTAATCCTAGCATTTGGGAGGCTGAGGTAGGAGGATGGCTGTGAGTTTGAGGCCACCCTGAGACTACATAGTGAATTCCAGGTCAGCCTGGGCTGTAGCAAGACTCTACCTCAAAAAACAAAACAAACCAAAAAAATTAGAGTAAACTTCTTGGAAGAAAATTCTTCACTTAAAGGGTGGTTGATGTTTGGCATTTCTTTTTTTAACTATTTATTTATGTGAGAGAGAAAGGGCCTCCAGCCACTGCAAACAAACTCCAGATTCATGCATCATCTAGTACATCTGGCTTATGTGGGTCCTGGGGAATTGAACCAAGGTCCTTTGGCTTTGCAGGCAAACGCTTTAACCACTGAGCCATCTCTCCAGCCCAATGTTTGGCATTTCTTATTCCCACATTTTCTCCTTTTTCTTGCTTTTTTTGTTCTCAGTGTTCTTTGTCATGAAACATTGTGGTCAGGGAGAGGAGTTAAGAGAGGGTAATGAAGATTATGATAAAAAAAATACACTACATACATGTATAAAAATTGTCAAACAAAAGCATGTTCAGAAAATGTACAGAATGTACTAATCTACTTTTGTTTTCCTTTCTGGTTTTCTGACAGCGTCTACCTAGGTAAGCACAGGCTGGCCTGAAACTCAAGGTCTTCCTGTCTCCTCCTCCCAAGCGCGGGGACCGCAGGGGTGACATCCCAGGTCCAGCCCAGGTCATTTGCCTTGAGATGGCTCCGCTGGTTCTTTATGTACGGTGTCAGCTCAGGGAACAGCTAAGGAACAGCAAGTTCCACCTTTCCTGGGTCAGGAAGGCTGGTCTGAGGCACATTAAACCTGTTGGTCTTTGTTAAGCATCTACTGTGCAGAAACCAATCCTCCAGGGACTTTTCACAGATGGATTAATTCTCTCTCCCCGCTGGTATGGGGCTTGGCCAGTTTCTTTCTCCTAGGCTAGAGGTGGGTCCGCTTCGTTCTGCTCCGGAGGAAGAGCTGGGCCTCTGCTTGTTTCATCCTGGCAGCCCTGGGGGCAGTGTCTGCAGCCATCTGCTGTCGTGTTCTTTTACCGCTGACTACTGGTCTGCACAGCCATCCTGTTCAGGGGGAAGGTGATGCTGTCATTGCATGGTGCACAGTCTGAAAGGGTCTTGCAGTCCACAGGGAGGTCTGGAGGACAGGCCTAGAGACATCCGGACAGGACCCAGGAGAAGTCCTCTGTCCCAGGAACTCCCCTCTCAAGGACTTACAGATGGCTTTGCTTCAAGCATTTGTAGTTAACTTCTGCCTCCTGGTGGCCACTTCTGAGAAATTTAAAAAAGTGCTTTGGTATATTCAAAGATATTTCTGTGTACCTGTCACGTCATGCTTTCTTTAAAAATATCAAGAGGTGGGCTGGAGAGATTGCTCAGTGGTTAAGGCGCTCACCTGTGAAGCCTAAGGACTCAAGTTCGATTCCTCAGGACCCATGTAAGCCAGATGCACAAGGTGGCAAATGTATCTGGGGTTTGTTTGCAGTGGCTGGAGGCCCTGGTGTGCCTATTCTCTCCATCTGCCTCTTTCTTTCTCTTAAATAAATAAATAAATTAAATATTTAAAAATATCAAGTGAAAAATAACATACTATCACAAGGGAAGATATTATCTCCAGGGATGCCCAAGGAGGGTTCTGGGGCAGCTACATAAATTCTACCTTGTTCTCTTCTGCTGGGAATTGCTTCACAGTGCTTGTATTTTTATTGTTGTGTCTATGGTGCTATTATAATACATCTTTAAGGGCTGGAGAGATTGCTCAGCGGTTAAAGGCACTTGCTTACAAAGCCTGATAGCCTGAGGCCAATTCCCAGTACCCATGTAAAGCCAGTGGCACAAGGTGGTGTATGTGTCTGGAGTTCATTTGTAGTGGCAGGAAGCCCTGGCGTGCCCCTACACACACACACACACACACACACTCTCTCTCTCTCTCTCTTTCAGTGCAGGCACTCATGTGGAGGTCAGAGGGCAACTTTTGGATCAGTTTTCACTTTTCACTTCATTTCTATATGTGCACTGGGATTACAGAAGCCCACCCCAGTGTCCAGTTTTTACGTGGGTACTCTGGGCTTCATCTACTGAGCCAGTTCCCCAACCAGTGATTGCTTTTAGATAACTTGACCAAACGTGAAAAACAAATGTGACTTTGACATTCACCTCACTTTCTCCAACTTCAACAAGGCAAACACATTTTCAGGCTTTTTCATTTCTCAAGCTCCAAGCATTTTTTTTTCATTCATTTGTCAATGTGAAAGCATATTTCTTTTCTCCCTTCTCCCCAGCTTTAGGAACTTTTGTGCAGCCACTTGAGCTTACTGTGGTTTTCTGCCATCTCTGAACTTCACAATCACCTTTTTCTTTCCTTTTCTTTTCTTTTATTTTTTCTTTCTTTCTTTCTTTCTTTCTTTCTTTCTTTCTTTCTTTCTTTTTTTGGTTTTTCCGAGGTAGGGTCTCACTCTGGCCCAGGCTGACCTGGAATTCACTGTGTAGTCTCAGGGTGGCTTCGAACTCATGGTGATCCTCCTACCTCTGCCTCCCGAGTGCTGGGATTAAAGGCGTGTGCACCACGCCCGGCATGAGGATGGCTTTGGTTCCTGTATTTCTGATTGTACTGCCTCTACCTCCCAAGTGTGAATTCCCCAAGTGGGAATTATCACTCCCAGTTTTTTGCATGTGTATATGTGTACGTTTGGTGGGTGGATACATATTCATATGTGTAGGTGTTTGCACGTATGTGCACATGTGTGTGGAGACCAGAAGTTGACATTAGGTCTTTCTTGATCGCTCTGCACCCTATTTACTGAGGCAGGACTCTCACTCGAACCCAGAGCTCACTGATTTGGCTAGTTTAGCTAGCCAGCTTGCCTCAGGGACCCCCTTTCTCTATCTCCCCAGCACTGGGGTTACAGGCAACCCACCATGCCTGTCCCAGATTCACATGGGGGCTAGGGATCTGAACTCTAGTCCTCCCACACTTGCACAGCAAGCGTTGTCTCCATGGAGACATCTCCCAAGGCCACGATTGTTTATTGTGTGTGCTTTCACATATCTCCTAAAGAGCTGCGTTTCCTGTAGGCAGAGCCTGCATGGCACCTGGAGCCCAGCACATGAGGCACAGACGGTCTCTACCACCCAAGTGGTGGCTTTGCTGATCATAAAACCGGAATGATCTCCTCCCAGCCTCCCGGGCAGTGGCAATCATCTCAAGAGCTCAGGTATGAGAAAATGCTTTGGAACCGGAAGGATGTTCAAATGATGGAGGCTCTGGCCATCAGCAGATCCCCATCTCCAGCCCCTTTCTTCTTGGTCTACTTGTGTCTCTTCTCTTCCTTGCTATAAACAAGCAGGTCTATACTAAATTTCTCAGCATTAAGCCTGGCTTAGAAGGAAAAAAAAAGTTTGCAAAGGTTCTCTTCCCTTAAGCCCCAGGACCTAAGAAGATACCAGCTGAGAGAGGTGAACTGGGTTCCTTCTGCCAGGCTGGATGGAGTTCAGATGGAGTGGGCCTGGCCAAGCAGGTCCTCGCTATCCATCCAGGCATCTGGCTCTGGCAAGAATGCAGCCCAGCTGAGACCTGAGCTGGGGTGCGGGGCTCAGGGTCTCTGATATGTGTGGTGCAGATGACTTTCTGCCCCGCATGGCCCCGAGGGAATAACCCTCACCCACGCAGCCTCTGTCACTCTCCTGGCTGTGGGAGGTAAGCAGCAGGCTGATCTTGGGCCCAGCTTTTCTCCAGCTGCAGACACATTCATATCAGCACCCTCCACCTGCGCTCACCTTCTTTCCTCTTTTCCATTTTCCCCAGTGCCAGTGTTAGCAATGACTGGTTGGCTTATTGATTCACGTAGAAATACATAGTGTTGGGCTGGAGGGATGGCTTAGCGGTTAAGGTGCTTGCCTGCAAAGCCAAAGGACCCAGGTTTGATTCCCCAGTGCCCACATAAGCTTAATGCACAAGGTGGTGCATGCGTCTAGAGTTTGTTTGCAGTGGCTAGAAACCTTGGCACACCCGTTCTCTCTCTCTCTCTTTCTATGTGCCTCTTCCTCTTTCTCTCTCAAATAAATAAATAACTAATAAACTATTTTGAAAGAAAGAAATGTATAGTGTTAATGGCTCTCAGGCCATACTCCCAGATACAGCCTTGGCTGGTTTTCATTGCTGTAGAAGTAGTTCGAGGAGAGTGTTCACTTGGAAGCATTCCAGGAAGGGGAAGAATGAATTTCCTCATGGAGTCACTGTGAGCTCTGTTTCCCAGGGCAGCGTCGTCTATTGAAGACATTGATTTATTTAATTATTTATTGGTTTTTGCAGGTAGGGTCTCACTCTAGCCCAGGCTGACCTGGAATTTACTAATGCTGGGATTAAAGGTGTGCACCACCACGCAAAAATCAATTCTGTTTTTTTTTTTAAATTTCATGTTATTTAAAAAATATTTTTATTTATGAGAGACACACAGAGAGAGAGAGAATGTATGGGCCTTCCAGGGCTTCTTGCCACTACAAACTCCAGATGCATGTGCCACTTTGTATATCTGGCTTGACTTGGGTACTAGGGAATTAAACCTGGACCATCAGGCTTTGTAAGAAAGCATCTTTAACCAGTCAGCAGCCTCTCTAGCCCTATTGTATGGTATTGAGATAACATCCCATTCATCCTAGGCTGGGCATGGAACTTCTGATTCCCCTGCCACTATCTCCCAAGTGCTGGGATTCTAGGCATGCAACACAATGCTTGCTTTATGCAGTGCTGGGGATTGAACTCAGAGCTTTGCATATGCACAGCAAGCTCTGCATCATCTAAGCTACACCCCAGCTTGGAATATATACCACATATATATATTTGAGAGAGAGAGAGAGAGACAGAGAATGGGTACACCAGGGCCTCCAGACACTGCAAACGAACTCCAGATGCATGTGCCACCTTGTGCATCTTAGGCTTCACAGGATATATAAATATATATTTGACCAGGATTATTTAATCAAAGTGAAAGCTGTACACAAGATGACTCTGCTCTATTTTTTTTTTTTTTTTTTTGTGGTTTTTGGAGGTAGGGTTTCACTCTAGTCCAGGCTGGGATTCACTATGTAGTCTCAGGGTGTCCTTGAACTCACAGAGATCCTTCTACCTCTGCCTCCCGAGTGCTGGGATTAAAGGCATGCGCCACCACGCCTGGCTTTACTCCTGCATCTTCTCAAATGTTTCCCCCTTTTCCTTTCCCGCTTGGCAAGGTTGGACCTTCCATTGAGGTCTTTGTCCAGTTTTAGCCTGTTGATAACCACCTTGCTGGGGTGAATGCCCACATGGACAGTTGTGCCATTAGCCTTTGCCCTCTTGTCTGCTCAGTGTAGATGACATATTTCTTCCTGTAAACCTGGACTGCTTTGCCAATCTGCTGACCTTGATAATGTCCTTGCACAACCTGAACTTCATCATCCTTTCAGGTAGGCACTGAATGAACATTGGACTTCTGTCTCAACTCTTTGGAAGAGGGGAAGACATCACCTTCCTCCGGATGTGGGGAGGGGCAGTGGAAAACCTTTGCAGTTCCTGCTCTGGTCGGAAGTCACAAGGGGTTGAACTTCATTTTGGCGGCTGCCATTGTAGCCATGGCTGCTAAAGGGAAGAGCCTAGATCATATCTTTTTCAAAAAATATATTTTATTTATTTATTTGAGAGAGAATGATGCAGAAAGAAAGGGGGGGGAGGGAGAGAATGGCATGCCAGGGCATCCAGCCATTGCAAACGAACTCCAGATGAATGCGCCCCCTTGTACATCTGGCTTACGTGGGGCCTGGAGAGTTGAACCGGGATCCTTTGGCTTTGCAGGCAAACGCCTTAACTGCTAAGCCATTTCTCCAGCCCCCGGATCACATCTATCTTTTTATAATTTTATTTTGAAGCAGTGTTTCACTCCAGACTAGGCTGACTTTGAATTCATCCTGTAGCCCAGGCTAGGCTCAAACTCATGGTGATTCTCCTACTTCAGCCTCCCCAGTGCTGGGATTATAGGTGTGAACCACCACACCTGGTCTTAATGAGTTTTAAAAATCTCTGCTCGCGCGTGTGTGTATGTGTGTGTGTGTGTGTGTGTGTGTGTGCAGACATGCATGCCATGGCATGTGTATGGATGTCAGAGGACCACTTGTGTGTGGGACCTCACCTTTTACCTTGTTCACCATATACGAGGTTAGCTGGCCCCTAAGCTTCCCGTGTTCTTCACGTACCATCTTGCTGGGATAGACACTCCCTCCCACTTTATCCACTAAGCCATCTCCCCGGCACGCCCGCCCCGATTGATTTGCAGAGAAATCAGAGCATGGAGTTCCCACCTGTGCTGTTTTGTTCTATTTACATCTTGCGTTGTCCACACTTTTGCCACAAGTGATGATCTGTCACTGTGAGCTGAGGTCCACCCTTGGCTTTAGGAGTCACTGTGGTGTTAGACATTCTGAGTTTCACCAAATGGGCAATGTCACATTTCACAACTGGAGGGTTGTACAGGGTGAAATCATTTCCTAGTAGCCCCCTGTGCTCCCCTTCCCCCACCTGCCAACCTGTGAACTTTTTTTTTGGTTTTTCGAGGTAGGGTCTCACTCTAGCTCAGGCTGACATGGAATTCACTATGCAAGTCTCAGGGTGGCCTCGAACTCACGGCGATCCTCCTACCTCTGCCTCCCGAGTGCTGGGATTAAAGGTGTGTGCCCCACGCCTGGCAACCTGTGAAGTTTTGTATCCCCTAGTGCCTAGGGCCGGGTCATACACCCAGGAGGTGGGAGCTCCATGCCTGCTGGCTGGTTGGTGGCAGCAGTAACTGAGGAGATGGATCCATAAATGAAAGGTCCCTGGGGCTATCAGAAACAGCCCTGTGACATCCATCTGAAAAACTCTCCAGAGAAGGGCGGGTTATCCATACTTAGTTCTTCCTGAGCAAATAAAAAGGGGGTGGGGTGGAGCTTCAGCTCTGGGGAGAATATTCTTCCTTCCTTCCTTTTTTTTTTTTTTGAGGTAGGGTCTCACTCTAGCTCAGGCTGACCGGGAATTAACTATGTAGTCTCAGGGTGGCCTTGAACTCATGGCGATGGCGACCCTCCTACCTCTGTCTCCCGAGTGCTGGCATTAAAGGCGTGCGCCACCACAGCAGCTATTTCTTTTTCTTTCATTCTTTTTTCTTTTGCATGTGTATGTGTGTGTGGTATGCATATATATTTGTGTGTGGATACATATGCACATGTGTGTGTGTGTGTGTGTGTGTGTAGGCCACAAGTTGACATGGGTGCCCTCCTCGGTCGCTGTCCACCTTGTTTACTGAGATGGGGTCTTGTGCTGACCTAGTCAGCAAGCACTGGCGATACTCTTACTGCTTTTCTTTTTAGAAGTATTTTCAAACTTTTATTTATTTATTTATTTGAGAGAGAGAGAGAGAGAGAGAATGGGTGCGCCAGGGTCTCTAGCCACTGTAAACAAACTCCAGATACATGTGCCATCTTGTGCATTTGATTTATATGGGTACTGGGGAATCGAACCTGGGTCCTTAGGCTTCACAGGCAAGTGCCTTAACTGCTAAGCCATCTCTCCAGCAGCCCCCCCTTTTTTTTCCAAGGTAGGGTTTCACTGTAGCTTAGGTTAAGTTGGAATTCACTCTGTATTCTCAGGGTGGCCTTGAACTCTTGGTGATCCTCCTACCTCTGCCTCCCGAGTGCTGGGATTAAAGGCATGTGCCACCACGCCTGGCTCCAGCCCTCTCTTTAAAAAATTTTTTTTTTTTTTTGTTTTTCGAGGTAGGGTCTCACTCTAATTCAGGCTGACCTGGAGTTCACTCTGTAGTCTCAGGGTGGTCTCGAACTCATGGTGATCCTCCTACCTCTGCCTCCCGAGTGCTGGGATGAAAGGTGTGAGCCACCACACCCGGCTCCTTAAAAATTTTTATTGAGCACCTCCGTACATATAGACAATATGCCATGATCATCACCTCTCCTTATGTCCCCTCTACTGAATCTCTTCTTTACAGCTAGTCTCTCTTCTATTCTGCTGTCATCATCTCCTCCCCTCCTCTTATGCAGGTCTTGTGCAGGTAGTGTCAGCCAGTGCGAGGCCATGGTTACCAAGGCCACTTTGTGTCTGGAAGACAGGATCTCAAAGCACCCTTCCTCTGCCTTCAGCTCTTCTGCAATGGCCTGTGAGCCTTGGAGGTGTGGTAGAAATGTCTCAGTGCTGAACACTCCACTGTCACTTCTTCACAGC
The DNA here is from genome assembly GCA_036365145.1 of Orientallactaga sibirica. Classification (NCBI taxonomy): domain Eukaryota; kingdom Metazoa; phylum Chordata; class Mammalia; order Rodentia; family Dipodidae; genus Orientallactaga; species Orientallactaga sibirica. The sequence continues at coordinate 1,733,654 of JAEOAD010000555.1, forward strand.
ACATTGATGAATTTCGAGTCTCGTCAGTGGTCACTACTATCTGAGAAGAGAAGCTTCTCTAACTAAAACTGAATAGCATTAATATATGGGCACAAACATAAGCATTTAGAAGGTACTTTGGTGGGCGTAATAAAGAGGATCTTCTGATTTCTGCCTCCCCATGTGCCACCATGGCAAGCTTTTACATAGGTGCTAATGATCCAAACTCAGACCCTCATTGAGCATCTCCCATACTCATGCTCACATGGAACAATGCTCGCACACGCTTGCACACACATGCACACAAAGAGGAATCTTGAGTGTCTCCTTGGCTTTATAACCCACTCTCTGTTGTATTGGTCAAAGGCCCGTAGCTGCAGGTCCACCTCTCTGACTGCACGTGAACCTGGCTGGTGCTGATGGGGACAGGGACAGTGGCCTCACTGGGCACCTAGCCTCTGTGCCTACACAACCATCCTGTCAGGAGAGGAGATATTCTAAAGAGAGAGACATATGTCCTTCCCTTCAGATATCAGACCAATGGATCACCCTCCCAAAATCAAAATTCTTTCCTAGGGGAAGGAAAAGGCTGAGGCCTGGTGCCAGCCAGAGGGGAGCTTGTCTTGTCTCCTAGGAAGAGATCACATACACTTTGTTTTTCGAGGTAGGGTCTCACTCTAGTCCAGGCTGACCTGGAATTCCCTATGTAGTCTCAGGGTGGCCTCAAACTCATGGCAATCCTCCTACCTCTGCCTCCCGAGTGCTGGGATTAAAGGTGCACATGCACACACACACACACACACACACACACACACACACTTTTTTTTTTAAATTTTATTTATTCTTATGTATATTATTCTAGTTTTACATTCATAGTGGTGACTCCATTATCCTCCTCCCTGTCCTCCCTCTTCCATAGGGACCCTCATCAATGGGGAATGTGGTTCACGCATTGTGGGGGTAGTCAAAAATTTTTATTGAGCAAGTCTCTGTGCATATAGACAACTTGTGGATCATCAACACTCTTTATGTCCCCTCTACTGAATCTCTTCTGAGCCACATTAGTCATTTCTTCTACTCTCAGTGATCAGGTTTTGGGAGCCTCTTATGCAGGTCTTGTCTGGGTAGTGTCAGCCAGATGAGGCCTGTGTTTATCTCAAGGCCACTTTTGTCTGGAAGACAGGATCTCAAAGAGCCCCTCTTCCTCTGCCTCCACAGCTCTTCTGGTGGCCTGTGAGCCTTTGATGGTGTGATAGAAATGTCTCAGTTTTGAACACTCCACTTCTGTCAATCTTCACAGCACATTGATGAATTTAGAACTGAGACAGTGGTGACCATCTGAGAAGAGATGTCTCTTGCCCTAACTAAAACTAAAATAGCATTAATATATGGGCACAAACATAAGCATTTCTTTGTTCCTTTTCCTGTGTAATAAAGAGGATCTTCTGATTTCTGCCTCCCATGTGCCACCATGGCAAGCTTTTACATAGGTGCTAATGATCCAAACTCAGACCCTCATTGAGCATCTCCCATACTCATGCTCACATGGAACAATGCTCGCTGATTTTGCACACACATGCACACAAAGAGGAATCTTGAGTGTCTCCTTGGCTTTATAACCCACTCTCTGTTGTATTGGTCAAAGGCCCGTAGCTGCAGGTCCACCTCTCTGACTGCACGTGAACCTGGCTGGTGCTGATGGGGACAGGGACAGTGGCCTCACTGGGCACCTAGCCTCTGTGCCTACACAACCATCCTGTCAGGAGAGGAGATATTCTACTGGTTAGAGAGAGACATATGTCCTTCCCTTCAGATATCAGACCAATGGATCACCCTCCCAAAATCAAAATTCTTTCCTAGGGGAAGGAAAAGGCTGAGGCCTGGTGCCAGCCAGAGGGGAGCTTGTCTTGTCTCCTAGGAAGAGATCACATACACTTTGTTTTTCGAGGTAGGGTCTCACTCTAGTCCAGGCTGACCTGGAATTCCCTATGTAGTCTCAGGGTGGCCTCAAACTCATGGCAATCCTCCTACCTCTGCCTCCCGAGTGCTGGGATTAAAGGTGCACATGCACACACACACACACACACACACACACACACACACACTTCTTTTTTTTTAAATTTTATTTATTCTTATGTATATTATTCTAGTTTTACATTCATAGTGGTGACTCCATTATCCTCCTCCCTGTCCTCCCTCTTCCATAGGGACCCTCATCAATGGGGAATGTGGTTCACGCATTGTGGGGGTAGTCAAGAGCTATGGGGGATAGGCCAAGTCTCTGTGCATAATGCCCCAACTTGTGGCTCTAACACTCTTTCCGTCCCCTCTTCCGCAAATTTCCCTGAGCCACATTGGGGTCATTTTATTCTACTTCAGTGATGAGGTTTTGGGAGCCTCTGTGTCTCTGGATATCTGGCTTAGTAGGAGTTAGATGTTCTCTGTGTTTATCTCCTTCAGCCTTTTTCTGGTGTCATGATCCCCAAGAGCGCCGAACTCTTGCCCTTCCTCCACATTACTCTATGGTAGGCCCTCTTCTAGCCCACATTTGATGGTATCTTGATTGGAGACTGTGCTCATTTTTACACACACACACTTCTGACAATCTGTCAGACCACCTTGCAGGAGAGATTAGAACTGAGACAATGATGACCATGGATGAAGAAGAACGCATGTCTCTTGCCCTCCATTCAACCTAAACCTCCTGTCAAGACCCAAGGGTGGACCTGGGTCACCGGACTTCTTTCTTTGTTCCCTTTCCTGTGTAACCATATTGGTAAATCTTTCTCTACTTGTCACTGTTCCTCATGGGTTTAACTGGCATATTGAGGATGGGTGGCAGAGCCTGACTTGTTAGGGCTGCCAGGGCCCAGGCTCTGATCCCAGCTGGTAACATTCACAGGTCACAGCACAGCCCTGGCCCATGTTCTTGTCCTTTCAGACACATGTGCCTTGGCAGGAGCCTCCCGACGCTGTAACCCTCGGGAAGGGACAGCCACTTGCAAGTCACTTATTGAAAAGTTCAGGTCTTGGAGATTATATAGAACCCCCTCCCCCAAAATTTAAAAACAAAACCAAAATGAAGCAAACAAAAAACCTGAGCCAAGCAACTGAACACTCAAAATCACTGGATAACAGGAGACAGAAAGAGGCTAAAGGAGCCGTGGGGCTTGCGTCGGTAATCATAATCAGCTTCAGATGTGCTTCCTTTACAGCCGTGGCCACTTGATGACCTCCGTCCATTCTGAATGCAAATCTTTGGTGACAGAGCCAGTCGTGGGGTGTGTGTGTGTGCGTGCGCGCGGGCATGCCTACACGTGGAGTTTGAGTGTATGTAACTTATTTTTTTCCCCCTCAAGGTAGGGTCTCACTCTAATCTAGGCTGACATGGAACTCACTCTGTAGTTCTAGCCTGGCCTTGAACTCATGGAGATCCTTCTACCCCTACCTCTCCAGTGCTGGGATCAAACGTATGTGCCACCATGCCCGGCTCTATATTCCTCTTTTTGCTGTGGCCAAATATCTGACAAGAAGCAACTTAAGGACAGGGGGAAAGCTTTATTTTATCTCACAATTCAAGGTCACAGTCCATCACAGCAGAAGTAGTGGCAGGAACTTGAGGTGGCTGATCACAGTCAGTCCACGGGGAGGAAGCAGAGAGGCGAATGCCATTGCTCAGCCAGCTTTTTCATTCTTTCTTTCTTTGTTTCCCAAGGCAGACTCTCACCCTGGCCCAGGCTGAACTAGAGTTCAGTGTGGTACCAGACTGGCCTTGAACTCACAACACTCCTCCTACTTTAACCTCTCGAGTGCTCGGATTAAATTATTTATTTATTTGAGGTGGGGTGGGGAGAGAACAGATGTATCAGGGCCTCCTTCCACTGCAAACAAACTCCAGATACATGTGCCCCTTTGTGCATCTGGCTTTATGTGGGTACCGAGAATCAAACCTGGGTCATTAGGCTTTGCAAGCATGTGCCTTTAACTGTGGAGCCATCCTTAGTCTTAGGCATGTGCCACCTTACCCGTTTTTTTCTCTCCTTTTGATTCAGTCCAGGAGCCCACGTGGGGCTAGTGCACCCACATTTAGGGTGGTCTTCCTGCTTCAATTGATCTGATCAAGATGATCCCTCAGACCTGCCTGCAGGCTCATTTTTAGGTGGTTCTAGGTCCTGCCACATTGACAAGCCATGCGAGTCATCACATAGTGGGCTTCTGGGAAACTTCTGGAAGCCTGTACCCTCTGCCACTACCTCACCCTTGGATGGTTTTCTGACAACGCTGCCTCAGAAAGAGGGCTACTTAAATTCCACATTTAGCCAGAAGCCACCGAGGTGTCCTTGGTGTGTTGTTATCTGATGCTGTTTGAAATGGAAGCAGCTTCCTCTTTGCAGGCATTGACAAATTTGGGTCCTCATGCTGTCTACCGTTACTTCCTGGGTTGAAGACAGATTTCTCTTCTCCAATTCATACAAGTTTATTATTATTTTTTTTTAAAGAAAAAGATCTCCTTTAGACAATTAAATTTCCCAGAATTGTCTAAGCCTGTTATTGTTCTCTGTGAGGATGTTTCCTATTCAGCGGAGCCTGTAGCTCTGTGGGAATGCACTTAAATATCTGCCTTTGCCAGACTCCAAAAATTTGCAGGACGTTTGAAGAATAAATCACCCGGCCTGTTGAGGGTCACAATCCCAATTTAGCACGCACATTCCAAAGGCCTTCTGGAACAGTAAGGCCATTGCCCTTCAAGAGCTTAGGCCTGACCCACTGGGAGCTGGACAGGCGTACTGACCACAGGCAGAGCAGCACAGTCTGCCTTCTCTCCTCCCACCCACTCTGCGATGTAACTAAGGGGAAGAGGGGACCGTGTGCTGGAAGGCGCAGCCATATGAGTGACTTCATTACCGAAGCACACGCCTCCCTTGCGAAATGAGAGCAATCACTTTGTGAGTGGGCATCACAAATGTCATTTTTTTAAAAAAACATTTTATTATTTATTTATTTGAGAGAGAGAGAGAGATACAGAAATAGGCAGGGAGAGGAGAGAGAGAGAGAGAGAGAGAGAGAGAGAGAGAATGGGTGCACCACTGCAAACGAACTCCAGATGCATGTGCCCCTCCTGCGTCTGGTTTACGTGGGTCCTGGGGAATCGAGCCTTGAACCAGGGTCCTTAGGCTCCACAAGCAAGTGTTTAACCACTAAGCCATCTCTCCAGCCCACACAAATGTCATTTTTATCTAATGAGAAGACAGTGTGTCCTGCTAGTGGGAACATGTCCCCCACAGCCCAGATGCCTGGGTTCAAGTCCCTGCTGTGCCCCTTATGACACCTAACAGCTCCCCCAGCAAGCTCTAGTCTTCTATGCCTCAGTTGTCTCGTCTGAAAATGTTGTCAAGGTGGACTATACTTAACAAGCTTAAGTTATCAACAGTGTATTTTTAGGGATCGTTTTTGTGTGCCAGATGACATCTTCTAAGCCAACAGATGGAATAAAAACAGACTAAATGATCATACCCTTCAACACCACTCCTGAGTCTTGGTGTTTTCAGACCAGTAAATTAGCTGTTCTAAGGGTTTTAATTCCTGTTTCATCGGCGAATAGTTTTACAGTTTTCTTCCCCCAAGTTCCTGGCTTCTGGCTGCAGATCCACACCTCTGCTATCTCACATGCATGGCTCGTGAAAATGGGGTGTGTAGGGTGCAGTGACTGCTGACTCGGCCAGCAACGAAGATCCTGGACTGTGACCTCAGATATCAGGATCCATGCGGCTGCCTCATTTCTGCTCTCATCCAAGTGAGGAAGAGCTTTCCAATTGTTTAGCTAAAATTATTAGTATTAAATATTTTATCCATTGATTTGAGAGATTATGGGCACACCAGGGCTGTTGTCTCGGCAAATGAATTGCAGACACGTGCACCTCTTCCGTGTCTGGTTTTACGAAGGTACTGGGCAATGGAACCGAGGCCAGCAGGTTCTGCAAACAAGTTCCTTTAAGTGCTGAGCCATCACTCCAGCCCTAAATATAATCGATAGAACAATTGTCCTGTTGTTATTTGCCCAGCCATTGTTTCCACGGACATGTTTACGCATCGTAACATCAGAGCTCAAATCAAAAGCGGTGGAAATTAAAGGTGCCACTTATTTGCTAGAAACCACAGGTCTTGGTGCCCAGTCCTCATCATAACATTTAAATTTTTGTTTATTTTTATTTATTTATTATTTGCAAGAGAGAGAGAGAGAGAGAGAGAGAGAGAGAGAGAGAGAGAGAGAATGGGCGCGCCAGGGCCTCCAGCCACTGCAAATGAACTCCAGATGCATGTGCCACCTTGTGCATCTGGCTTATGTGGGTCCTGGGGAATCGAGCCTCAAATTGGGGTTCTTAGGTCTCACAGGCAAGTGCTTAACTGCTGAGCTATCTGTCCAGGCCCCTCATCATAACATTTAAAGTTGGTGTGTCTGGAGATGGATGTCCAACTTACAGTGACCTCTCACCCATGTGCTTGTCCTGTGTCTCTATGTGACCTCACCTGGGTACCCTGGAAATGTAACTGTTTTGACTGAAATCAAGATAAGTCTAAAGAGACATTTGTGTTCCTCCCTTTGACGATTAGACTATTAAAACAATGCACCCAGGCCTGGAGAGATGGCTTAGCGGTTAAGTGCTTTCCTGTGAAGCCTAAGGACCCTGGTTCGAGGCTTGATTCCCCAGGACCCATGTAAGCCAGATGCACAAGGTGGCACATGCATTTGGAGTTTGTTTGCAGTGGCTGGAGGACCTAGAGTGCCCATTCTCTGTCTATCTTTCTTCTCTCTATCTCTCTCTGCTTGCAAATAAAAAAAATATTTAAAAAAACTGCACCCCAAGGAATTTCAGTTTCCCTAGAAATCTCATGCTGGGAGAAGGAAAAGGTTCAAACCCAGAGCCAGACAGAGGAGGAGCTCGTCTCTCGGAAAGAGATTTCCACAGAGGCGTCCTACCAATCTCGCAGGAGAGACTGGAGTCCAGACAGCCATGGATGGGACAGGGACCCCTCCACCAGGACTGCTCAGCTTTGCAAACCTCTTCCTGTTTACACAAACCTATGTCAGGACCCCGAAGACAGACTGCGGGGGTCACTGAGTCTCTTCTCTTCATTCTTTCCAATGCGGCCACACTGAGAGAATCTCTAACTTTCACTACTAAGTGTATCTTCAGCTGGCTTATTGAGGACAGGTGGCTGAGTGTGGCTTGTTAAAGCTTCCACGGTCCAGGCTTTGACCCTGACAACTCTGGTAACAGAGGCCCGAGACAGAGGCTCTGGACCCATGTTAGATCAAGCAGGATTTCATTCCTAGAGGTTTGGAGTTGGGTCCAATGGGCCAGGCTCTCCATGCCACTGGGTTAGAAGCTCATGAACCCAGGAGCCTTGGGAAACATGCTCCAGGAATGTGGTGATGGCGGGGCTGCCAGGGCCTCTGGCACCCAGAGGCCGGCCCTCGTCTTTCCAGGGGACCAGACTGACCCTGCTTTCTGCCTCTATGAGCCTTCCACCCCCAGGCTCACCAGAACTCCTTGTGCTTAACTTCGACTATACTGGTGACGGTTGGTTGCCTCAGTGGCGAGGTGTTGTTTCTGTGCAAGCATGAAGGCCTGAGGGCGCCTGAGACCACTGGAGCTTGAATCTCCATAGGGCACGTATACAGCTGGGTGTGGTTTTGCACAGTCCAGAGTGGGACAGAGACCTGAGAATCGTTGGGGCCTCACAAGCTCCAGAGTCAGTAAAGAGACTCTGAAAGTAAAGAGAAGAGCGAAGGAGCAGGAGACCCACGCTCAGCTCCTGTCACTGGTCACTGTAGGCCACCCCTCCCACTGCAGGCGAGCACGTGGGGCACCACACCACATACACCATGACACACACACACACACACACACACACACACACACACACACACACACCCCACATTATACATACACGCAAAGCAGAAGCATAAAAAAGCCCTACGTCTGATGTGGTACACGCCTTTAATCCCAGCACTTGGGAGGCAGAGGTAGGAGGATCCCTATGAGTTCGAAGCCAGCCTAAGACTATACATAGTTAGTTCCAGGTCATCCTGGGCTAGAGTAAGACCCTACCTCAAAAAACCCGAAAATAGTCGCCGGGTGTGGTGGCGCACACCTTTAATCCCAGCACTTGGGAGGCAGAGGTAGGAGGATCGCTGAAAGTTCGAGGCCACCCTGAGACTACATAGTTAATTCCAGGTCAGCCTGGACCAGAGTGAGACCCTACCTCGCAAAACCAAAAAAAAAAAAAAAAAAAACCTGAAAATAATTATTATTACATAATATTATATGTAATATTTATATAATATAAAATAATATATAGTTATTACAGCATCACCTTGAAGGGAGAAAATATCATAGCACTAAAGGAAAATGGTTGCACTTAGAAGGGCCGTGGCGGTCAGGTCAGTGACGGAAGCAGAGCCATGGTGAGGAGTGTGAATAGGAGAGAGAGCTCAGGGATCACTCCTGAGGTAATCCTGAGAGCAGCCAGGGAAGTGAAAGTGCTCAAGGGAATTGCAGAATGTGGAAAAGTCCTCCTCCAGCCTGGTGTGGGTGCTCCAGTTGAAGAGCCACACACTTCCCTTCCCACAGGTGGGCTCAGACACCTGAGTGTGCAGAGAGGCCTGGGACACTAGGGTTGTCCTGGATCAGGAGCGTCCATAATTGGGAAGGAGAACTGGTACAGGGCAGGGATGAGACAGGCCCAAGTGGAGCCCTGGCACCTTCCACCCGTACTTGGCACCTCCAGGCTCTTTAGAGCAGTGTGCTGACCACTCGCTGCCACCTCCACATGTCCTGCGTTTGCTTCTCTAGACAGTCTTAGTGCCTCCCACAGGACAAGGGCAGAGGTCTCTAGACTAGGACCGGCACAGGTCTGTCTCCCAGTACCGTTATCTGTGATTTCAGCACCTGAGAGAATTGCCTTATGAAGAGAAAGGACTGACCCGGGCCCAGGCTTGGCAGTTTCAGTCACGGTTGGCTGGCCCCGTTGCTTCATGGAGGGAGCACGTGGTAAAGCCAGTCACTTCATTGCTATCAAGAGAACAGAGAGACCGGACATGCTGGCTCACGCCTTTAATCCCAGCACTTGGGAGGCAGAGGTAGGAGGAGTGCCGTGAGTTTGAGGCCACCCTGAGATTCCATAGTGAATTCCAGGTCAGCCTGGGCTAGAGTGAAACCCTACCTTGAAAAAAAATAAGAAAAAAAAAGATGGAAAAAAAAAAGGAAAAAAAAAAAGAGAGAGAAAGGGCTGGAGAGATGGTCAGTTGGTCATGTGCTTGCCTTGCGAGCATGAGGACCAATGGTCAGCTCTGGTGGAGCACATCTATAATCCAAGTACTGGGGGTTTGGGGCTCACTGGCCAGTCAGCCTAGCTTAACTGGTGAGCTCCGGGCTAAGTGGAGACCCTGTCTCAAAAAAGATGGACTGATCCGGGCGTGATGGCACACACCTTTGATCCCAGCACTCGGGAGGCAGAGGTAGGAGGATGTCTGTGAGCTTGAGGCCAGCCTGGAACTACGTAGTGAATTCCAGGTCAGCCTGGGTTGGAATGAGACCTTAGCCCTTCCCCTCCAAAAAAAGATGGACTATATTCCTGAGGAATGACACCTGAGGTTGTCCTCTCGCCTCACACACACACACACACACACACACACACACACACACACACACAACTACACACACACACACACACACACATGCATTAAAAAAGAGAGAGAAAGAAGAAGGGGCTGGGGTCCCACCATAGTCTTCAAAGGCCATACCTTTAATGACCTGATGATCCTAAAGGTTCTACTTCTTGGTTTCTCCCACCTCCCCAAGGCCTTTAACACATGGCTCTCTGGGGACACTCCAGATCTTGTACCTAGCATTCCTAGGTGCTCTTTTCAACTACCCACCCATATTCCCTTGTCACAGTTTTTTACTGCCTAGGTGATCAAACCTTCCTCCTCCTCCTCCTTCTTTTTTTTTTTTTTTTTTTTTTTTTGGTTTTTCGAGGTAGGGTCTCACTCTAGCTCAGGCTGACCTGGAATTCACTCAGGGTGGCTTTGAACTCATGGCAAATCCTACCTCTGCCTCCTGAGTACTGGGATGAAAGGCCTGCGCCACCACGCCTGGCTACACCTTCCCTCTTGAATGGTCTGGGCCATCAGTGTTTCTGCTTGAACTGGGCTCACTGTTGCTTTCTACTGACTTTAATCATAGGGCAGGCTGTCTCGTACCCCAGACATGCGTTTCCTATCCTGCTCCTGGAGTGATTGTCTGATTTCCTCAGGCCTTGCAGCTTCCTCACCGCCATTCCAGCCACACAGTGGCTCCTTTCTGTGCCTGTGGTTGCAGGGGCGTGAGGGGCCCACAGTGGCATGCTGACACCCAGTTCAATGGAGTCATTGTGGGAGATGGGCTCTCAGGACATGAGGATGTGGAGAGGGAAGTGCACAATTGCTGGTGGTTTGAATAGAGTCATTGCACTCTCACGTCCACCTCTTGACTTCCGAATCCAAGAATCCTTCCTAAGGACAAATCTCCCCAAGTACTCAACGGTGACTGCCAGCGTGTACACACGCCCTGTCGCCTCACTGGGGCACCAACTGGGCCCTCCGCAGCCTTTGCCCCCTCTGTCGGCTTGAGAATGAGGGACACAGGGATGAGTGTGGCACATTGTGATGGCAGATGAGGTACTCTATAAGCCTCTGTGTTTTCACTTCTAAAAATCAATTTATTTAAAAAAATTTTTATTATTATTTATTAATTTGGCAGAGAAAAAGGGAGGGAGAGGGAATTGGTACTCCAGGGCCTTAGCCACTGCAAATGAACTCAAGATGCATGTGCCACCTTGTGCACATGCACCACCTTCTGTTGGGGTCCCCCCTAGGGCCAGCCCAGGAGGGACGGCAGGGTCTCTGCTGAGTTGGGGGTGAGAGGCGTGGAGTCACGACACAGACTCTGGGAGTTGGGTGGAAGCAGCAAAGGGCGAGCTGCAGCAAACTCATTTATTCAAGGAAGTGTAGGGGGTTTTAAGGGGCTTGGCTGGCCAATCATTGTATGGGGTGGTCCCCTTTTTGTGACCAATGACAGCCTGTCTCCAGACAGATCATCTTGTAGCAGGTTTCTTGCGAGCATGGGACTGTAGCTGTTGTCACGCCAGGCCTGCACAGGACACCATGTTCACAGAAGCCACTTCCTGGTTTCTTCTGACATATGGTCTGGCTAGGGCCCAACCTGCATTGTGCCATACATATCCTCCTTTTTGTTTTTGTTATTGGCAACCCTGGGAGGCATGGTTCTTTGCCAAGCCATTGTTGAACCCAGGCCCCAAAGGATCATCACATGTGATGGTGCCTGTCTTAGGTTGCCCCATCTCATGGAGTCTTACCCATCATTGACTACCCACCATCCTAGTGAGAAAACCCGAGGGGTGTGGCCTGGTTTCTTTTAGCATGCAGTCTGGCTAGGGCCTGACCTGCATTGTGCCATACAACCTTCTACACATGTGCCACCTTGTGCATCTGGCTTATGAGGGTTCTGGGGAGTCGAACCTGGATCCTTAGGCTTCACAGGCAAGTGCCTTAACCACTAAACCATCTCTCCAGCCCTCAAATCAATATATTTAAAAACTTTTTTTCAATTTATTTTTAGATAAATATAATGCAGGTTCACTTCAAACTTGTGGCAATCCTCCTGCTTCAGTCTCCTGAGTGCTGGAGTTACAGGCATGAGCCCAGGTCTGTGGACTTTGACAGAAATTGTGATGGGAGCAGCTCAGTGCAAACAACTGGCCATCAGGATGCTGCTGACCTGGGAAGTGGCTCCACGTTGAAGACTAGGTGTTGGTCTCTGCTGCGGGCAGACAGGGCACTCATTGGAGGTCCCTGTTGCTGAGCCCACATGCAACTTCCATCCCTGCTGGCATTTAGCCATTCGTTGCCCAGGGGCAATGGCATGGGTGGCTGAAGAAAGAACCTGATAGCTGTTCTCAGAACACGCCATCCTATCAACTTGATTATTAAAGTCCTCAGCTGAGGTTAGCCCTTGGTGTGCACTCCTCTAGGACACAAATATTTTCACTATTCATTTATTTTTCTTTTGAGACAGACAGAGTCTCATGTAGGCCAAGCTGACATCAAACTCATGATGCATCTGAGAGTGGTCTTCAATTCTTGATCCTCCTGCTTCCACCTCCCAAGTAATGGGATTACAGTCATGAGCCAGCACATCCAGCTCTTTGCTTTTTAAATTTTATTTTAGAGAGAACTGAGAGAGAGAGAGAGAGAGAGAGAGAGAGAGAGAAAGAAAGGGAGAGAGAGAATTGGCATGCCAGGGCCTCAGCCACTGAAATTGAACTTTAGATGCTTGCGCCACCTAGTGGGCATGTACGACCTTGAACTGGTCTCACCTTTGTGTGTCTGGCTTACGTGGGATCTGGAGAGTTGCACATGGGTCCTTAGGCTTTGCAGGCAAGCACCTTAACTGCTAAGCTGTCTCTCCAGACCAGCTTTTTACTTTTTTAAAATTATTTTTATTTTTATTGACAACTTCTTTAATTGTAGACAATATCCCATGTTATTTCCATCCCTCCCCCACTTTCCCTTTGAAACTCCCCTCTCCATCATATCCCCTCCCCCTTTCAATCAGTCTCTCTTTTCAGTTTGATGTCATGATCTTTTCCTCCAATTATGATGGTCTTGTGTAGGTAGTGTCAGGCACTATAAGGTCATGGATATCCAGGCTATTTTGTGTCTGGAGGAGCACGTTGTAAGGAGTCCTACTCTTCCTTTGGCTCTTACATTCTTTCCGCCCTCTCTTCTGCAATGGACCCTGAGCCTTGGAAGGTGGGTTTGAGACGTTTCAGTGCTGAGCACTCCTCTGTCCCTTCTTCTCAGCACCATGGTGCCTTCTGAGTCATCCCAAGGTCACCACCATCTGAAAAGAGAAGCTTCTCTAACCAAAAGTGAGAGTAGCATTAATATATGGGTGTGGACATTGAGAGAAGTGCTTACTGGGCAGTTCGGTGAGCATAGTATATACATTTAGCGCACTTTTAACATCTTTACTTTTTACTTTTTAACATCCATTTAGAGATCAAGTCCAAGCAGACCTCCTTGTCATCATTTTTCAATCACGTTCCTTTCAGTCCCTGGCCGTCCAGCCTAAGCTGGGGCCACACCCCATGCATCAGGCTGTAATTGACCACGCGGCCATCTCTCTTTCCACGCGAACTGGATAAGGTGTGCTCCTCGAAGTTCTGCCCACAGGGAGGAGTTCTCTTCGTTGTTGCTGTTAAGGGCGTCCCAGAGAGGGACTGGGGGACTGCAGCTGTTGGTGTTCAGGAAGCTCGGTGACAACTTGCTCCTCGTTTCTTCCTCTTGTGTTGCCTGTGTAGGGACATCCCCATGAGCCCATAGTTGTGGGCTCACAGCTCTGGAAAATTCACCCATATGGAGCCCTGAGGTCTTGTCAGACGTGTTTCCCGCCCTCTGACATGTAGGTAGGTGTCTTATCAAATAAACCTTTAGTAGTTTCTACGTCTTACTACCTAGGTTTACATGGTGTAACATCCTCCCTGGAGTGGATTCGAGTCGTGCTGCATGGAAGGGAGAGGTGGTCCAGGTTGCTGAGAACCCAGTTATAATGCAGAGCTGGGGAGACCCGCTCCCAGGGTTGGGCTGTGAAGGTGCACTGCTGCCTGCTGATCGCTACCACTGCACACTCATGAAAACGGCGTTTTCCAGCTCAAAAACTGTGCACCAGGGATCAGTCACTATGGTCACTGGTTCAAGTAATGAAGCCGCTTCTGGTACCACAGATTTGGTATTCCCGGTCACTGCTCAGGACTGACCTGTCCTCCACACAGTTCAAGTAGCACAGAAACTTGGGGTCACCATGGCGTCCTTCAAGCCCTTGGTAGTGGCGCTGATTTCTTTGCTCCTTGGGCCGCGTGGTTGTTTTGGGATAGTTATTTTCTTAGGGAGAGAAGCTTGAAGCAGTATCTGCTTTCCTATCACAATAACCTTCTTCCCACAGGTCAGGGAGCTCACGAGAGAAACCTATCTATGAGTGCCGAGTATGCTCTGTGCCAAGTCTGGACTCGGGGAGGTGGCCACCGGACGGACCCCTTTGAGCCACTGTGACAAGGATCTGTGCCAAAACTCCACAGTCACCTGACCTCCGTGCTTCCTGACTGATGGGTGGAGCCCAGTGACACTCAGGCCTCCTGGGACTGGGGCTAGCTTCAAGGCGGTATGCAGGAATTCCTGCCAGGTCCCACTCTTTCCTTTTCCCCTAGAACAGCCACCCTGGTGAGAAGCCCTACCCATCTTTGGGAAAGACCAGGAGAAAAATACATGTGTGGGCTGCTCAGTGGTTAAAGGCACTTGCCTGCAAAGCCGAATCTCGCCAGTACCAATGGAAAGCCAGATGCACAGAGCGGTGCATACATTTGGAGCTCGTTTCCAGTGGCAGGAGGCCCTGGTGCGCCCATACTCGCTCTCTATCTGCTCTTTTTTATCTGTCTGTCTCTCAAATAATAAGGAAAAATGTTTTTAAAAAACCCAAATATGTGTGTATGTGTGTGTGTGTGTGTACACATGCACATATTTGTAGAGGCCAGAGGACAATTGTGGGTGTCATTCCGCAGGAACATTTCACCCCCATTGGCTTATCTCCCCTTACTCTCATCCACTGAGGTCCTTCAGGTGCAGGTGCTGGTAATCACTGTGGGGGTCACACCAGTCAGTTTGAGTTGGGAGGACAGTACCCCACAGCTTTCCCCTCTCTGTGGCTGTTACGGTCTTTCTGCCCTCTCCTCTGCAATGTTTCCTGAGCCTTGGACGGTGTGTTAGAAGTCTCCTTTAGTGCTGAGCTCTTGCCAGCCTCTTACTTTCTGCTTTGATGAGTTTGACACTCCTCAGTGACTATCGCCAGCTCCCTAGAGAAGGTTCTCTAGCTAGCAATGAGAGTAGCATTCATATGTAGCTTTATGTTTTCCTTACTTTTTATTTTACTTTATTTATTTATTTGAGAGAGAGAGATACAGAAATAGGCAGGTAGAGAGAGAGAGAGGGAGAGAATGGGTGCGCCAGGGCCTCCAGGTGCAAACGAACTCCAGATGCATGCACCCCCTTTTGCATCTGGCTTACGTGGGTCCTGGAGAATCGAGCCTCGAACCAGGGTCCTTAGGCTTCATAGGCAAGCGTTTAACTGCTAAGCCATCTCTCCAGCCCAAGTTTTTCTTACTTTTGAAAAAAAATATTTTGACACACATACCAAGTGCCAATGCCTTTTGCCACTGCAAAGGAATTCCAGACACATGCACCACTTTGTGCATCCGGCTTTAAGTGGGTTCTTGGGAATTGAACGTGGGCTGGCAGGCTTTGCAAGCAAGTGTTTTTAACTACTGAGACATGTTTCCAGACCAAACACAGTCATATTTAATCTACCACTTCCTCTGCAGTGTTTCCTGGACCCTGGAGGGTGTGACAGAGATTGCTCATCCAGTGCTAGGCACTCTGCTTTCTCTTGTCCTTTTGATGAATCTTGGGTCTCCCTGGTATTCACCACCATCTATAAAAGGCAGGTTCTTGGGCTGGAGAAATGGCTTAGCAGTTGAGGTGCTTGCCTGCAAAGTCAAAGGACCACAGTTCGATTCCCCAGAACCCACATAAGCCAGATGCACAAGGAGGCACATGCATCTGGAGTTTGTTTGCAGTAGCTGGAGGCCCTGGCATGCACATTCTCTCATTTTCTCTCTGTCTCTCTCATAAATAAGTAAATAAATAAATAAAGCAGGTTCTTTAATTAAGAGTGAGAGTAACATCAATCAAAAGGGATAAACAGGGCTGGAGAGATGGCTTAGTGGTTAAGGCGTTTACCTGCAAAGCCAGAGGATCCTGTTCGATTCTCCAGGACCCACGTAAGCCAGATGCACAAGGGGGCATATGCATCTGGAGTTCGTTTGCAGTGGCTGGAGGCCCTGCAGTGGCTGGCGGCCCTGGCGCGCCCTCTCTCTCTCTTAAATAAATAAACAAACTTACTCATACTTAAAAAAAGGATAAACATTTAGAAGGCTTTTAAAAATATTTAATTATTTTTTTGAGAGAGAGAGAGAGAGAAAGAGAGAATGGGCACATCAGGGCCTGTAGTCACTGCAAATGAACTCCAGACACATGCGCCCCCTTGTGCATCTGGCTTATGTGGGTTCTGGGGAACAGAACCCAGGTCCTTAGGCTTCACAGGTTAAGCCATTTCCCCAGCCCTTAGAAGGCTTTTTGATGGGCATAACTTCTCCATTTAGTAAACAAACAAACAAACAAACAAACAAACAAACAAACAAACAAACAAACCCACCCCAGTGGAACCTTCCTCTAGGGTCTCTGACCTTCCATTCTGTAATACATGCAGGGGAGGTCATGAGCCTTAGGGGTATAAGCCTGCTCTTGTCTGACTAAATGTATATTTTATTCCCACCAAGCTGCCCTGAAAGCACTACACTTAATGTTCATATTCACATATTAATGCTACTCTCACTTCTGGTTAGAGAAGCTTCTCTTTTCAGATGGCGATGACCACTGGGATGACCCAAAAGACAACATAGTGCTGAGAAGAAGGGATGGAGGAGTGCCCAGCACTGAAACACCTCTGTCACACCCTCCAAGGCTCAGGGCCCATTGCCGAAGAGGGGGTGGATAGAATGGAAGAGCCAAAGGAAGGGTATGACTCCTTACAATGCAACTGCCCAGACAGAAATTGGCCTTGATATCCATGACCTTGCAGTGCCTAGCAATACCTTTGCAAGCCCCTCATAATAGAAGAAAAAGATGATGACATCAAATTAAAAGAGAGACTAATGGAGAGAGGGAGGGGATATGATGGAAATTGTAGTTCTAAAGGGGAATGGGGGGAGGGCAGGGAAATATCATGCACTTCTTGTATGTAAGTATAGAAGTTGTCAATAAAAAATAATAAAAAAACACAAAATCTCAAAATTAAAAAAATATTTATTTTATTAGTAATGCTCATAACGTGAATACATTCCGTTAGTCTTTTGACTTGGTTCTCAGTATCAGGCACGGACTCCCTCCCATTGAAAGGCCTCACAACCAATCAGGGGACAACCTCTGGTGTCACTCCTCATCACTGTCCACTTTTTGAGACAGGATCGCCGCCCATCCCTGGAATAAGCTACCCAGGAATCTGTCATGGCCTGTCCAGTGCTGGGATCACAAGCACATCCCCACGTGGTTTCTGGAAATCAAACTCAGTCACGTTACTGCCCGAGCTATTCAAATCCATGGCTGCTTTTGGTTTGCACTCAGAAGGTCTTCATCTCTCCAGGGGGCAGGCCTCTCCCTTCCTGCAGAAAGTCTCCTGGCTTCTTCACAATGCCCCGCTCCTAGCCAGGCGTCCACCTGCGGCCTGGCCCGGCCTCTGGCTCCGGGCTTGTGATTTAGTTTTGTAGGCATAGGCTTTCCTTCCTGCCCAGAGGCAGGACCCCTGCCTGGCCCTTCCTGTAACCACTGTCCTATGCAGGTGCGTTGCGCCAGGAGCCAAAGGGCAGGGATGAAGGCGGTGAGCCAGCTACCCAGAGCTTGGCATGGACCACAGCGTCGAGCTGCCAGCGATCCTCAACATTGGAGTCACACACCATGGAGGAACAGCTGCTCCCGCCCATTTCCCCCACCCCCATCCGTCACTCTCATTCCCCCTTTGCCCATCTTGCGGTGAACGAATCCCTCTCCTCTCCTCTCCTCCATCCATCCTTCCCCTGCGGAATCCGGGAGTCGCCCGCCCTCGCCAGCCTTAGATTGGCCCCGGCTCCCCTCCCCAGTCTCGCTTCCCCTCTCGGTTTCTCCCTGAACCGAGCGAGAGTGGAAGTAAACTTTCTGAGGTCCTGAAGTCGGGGTGGTGGTGGTGGTGGTGGGGACGTGCTGGCGTGCGGGAGGCCCCCCAGGCTGGGGAGGAAGCGGAGGCGGAAGGCACCTCCCTCGGCCCGGCCCCCTCCCCACTTCCCGCGCCGCCTCCCGCGGGCGCCGCCGGAGCGGCCCGGGGCGCAGGGGCCGAGCGCATGCCGGGCGGGGGTGCCCAGGGCGCCGCGGCCCGCGCCGGGAGCCACCGCGCAGGTAGGGCCGGGGTGGGGACGGCGAGGGCGCGCGGGCCGCAGAAATGTAGGCGTGGCACGGGTCCGCGGGTCCCGAGCGCCCCTTTCCGGGGCAGGGAAACCGAGGCAGGGCTCCGCGCGCGGGGTGAGGGCGGCGCGCGCCTTGGACTGCCCTCGCCGCAGCCCTGCCCGTGGGTCTCCGCCCTAGGACCGCAGGGGGCCCGCAGGTGGCGGACGTCGCGCAAGGTCACCCCCTCCCCGCGTGTGTCCGGGCTGTGCCCGGTTGTGGATCGGCCCGGGGCCTCGGCGTCTGGTGGCAGCCGGGACACCCCTGCGGAGACTCCGGGGTTGGTCGGCATGGGGTGAGGCACCTCCCCGGGGCTGCTTGGCCCCTGGCTGGACTTCGCCGCCCACTTCCGACCCGGATCTTGACGCTTGCTGCAGAGCAGGGCCCACTTCCCTCACCCGTGCCAGCCTCCTGCGCTGCAGTCCCCAGTGATGACACTGATGTGAGTGAGTGGCTACTGAAACAGTGACAGAACTTAAGCTACTGGCTGTTAGAAAACACCAGAGGAGCAGGGCATGGTGCACTCGGGAGGCAGAGGTAGGAGGTTGGCCGTGAGTTCAAGGCCAGTCTGAGACTATATAGTGACTTCCAGGTCAGCCCAGACTAGAGCGAAACCCTACCTTGAAAAACCAAAACAAACAAACTGATAATAATAATAATAATAAAAACAACACCAGAGGAACACCCAACTGGCAGGAGGATGGGACCAGTTCAAGGCCAGCATGGGCTGCAGAGAAAAACTCTGTCTCCAAAAATAAAAGCAAAAAGCATTTGAGCCTTGCTTAGAGAAGGGGGTTTTCAGTTTGGACACGCTGGCCTAGGCCCAGAGAAAGGCTGTCATTCAGGCACTTTCCATGAAGCCTCACTTTCTTATCTGTACTGTGTGGAAGCATTGACAGAACGCGTCCTTGCCCTGCAAATGGGAACTGAACAACCTCTGCACCTCAGTCCTAGATATAGATGTGCCTCAGTTTCCCTATGTGTAAAATGGAGCCAATTTCCATACTCATTTTTAAGGGCCTCAGACGTGATCAGGAGGGCTGGGGAGATGGCTCAATGAGTAAAGACACTTGCAAAGTGGGCTGTCAGGGGGTTCAGTTCCCCAGCACCCACATAAACCTGGATGCAAAGTGGCACATGGGTCTGGTGTTCATTGGCTAAGTGGCAAGAGACCATGGCATAACCTACTCCCTCACCACCTATGCAAATACATAAAAATTTAAAACTCTATGGCAAGGGCCATGAAGCCCTTGGCCCCTATCTGAGATATACAGCAAGCCCTCAAAAGAGTTGTTGTTTTGTTTTGGCTTTTTGAGAAAGGTTCTATGTAACCCAGGCTGGCCTTGATCTTACGCTCCTCCTGCATCAGCCTTTCAAATGCTGAGATTACAGGTGAGCACCACCATGCGTGGCTCCTTATTATTTTTGCCAAGGAAGACATAAATAATTTAGAGTCACATGGATTTTTTGGTTGTTTTTGAGGCAGCCCAAGCTGACCTGCAACTCACTCTGTAAGTTGAAGTTGGCCTCAAACTTAAAATGACCCTCTTACCTCAGCCTCCTGATTGCTGGGACTAAAGGTGTGTACCACTATGCCTGGCATTGCCTGGAAGTTTTGGTTCAGCTGGTTAAAATCTATGTAGCAGGACATTTAATAAAGGTAGTTTTGGGGGCTGGAGAGATGGCTTAGCAGTTAAGGTGCTTGCCTGTGAAGCTTAAGGACCCATGTTTGACTCTCCAGTTCCCACTTAAGCCAGACACACAAGATGAAGCAAGGTTGCGTATGTGCGTAAGGTGGTACACAAGTCTGGAGTTCGATTACAGTGGCTGGAGGCCCTGACGCACTAATTCTTTCATAAATAAAATACAAAAAAGTGATAGTTTGGGGGCTGGAGAGGTGGCTTAGAGGTTAAGGCACTTGCCTGCAAAGCCCAACAAGCTGGATTTGATTTTCCACTACCCATGTAAGCCAGGTGCAGTAAGTGGCACATGTGTCTAGAGTTCATTTGCAATGGCAGGAAGCCCTGGTGCATCCATACTCATTCATTCTCTCATTCTTTCTCTCGCTCTCTCCCTCTCTCTGATGAGTAATGAATAAAATACAAAAAAGATAGTTGTATCCTGCTCAGATGTGCTTTATGGAGTCCGCTGAGATTCAGCCTGGACGCTGTGCCAACAGGGAAAAGAAAGAAACCTGAGCCCTGTGACCTTGAGCTTCAGTTTGTTCAATTGTTTACAAGGAAAAGAAAACACCTGGGCAGTGGTGCATTATCACTGCGTTTTGTGCAGAGAGCCTTGCCAAGCATCCATGAGGCAGTGTAGCTGTAGCTACCAGTGTGCAGATGTGAGGGGCCATGTTGTCAGGAAGGAACAATGCATCCAGTGTTCTGGAACCAGCATGGGCCATGGACTGGATTGCGAATGGCTTTGATGAAGTCCCTCCGCCGGCCCCGGAACTTTGTGGGGCTGGTGTTGGATTGCTCATCTTCCTTTTAGCTCAGCAGAGGTTCACACTAACTCTGCCTGTTGCCTTCAGGCATTACATAAGGACTCAGCGTTAGAACCCTGGTTTGGGAGCCACTCGCCCCTGGTTTACAGGAAGTTACCAGCTGGAAGCCAAGGCTTGGAGCGTGTATATTAGCATGGCACTGTAGGTGAAGCTGAGGTGGAGGCTGTTGGTGTTATGGGCACTTGACAGGGACATTGCTACAGTCACCTCTGCCACCCGAGATGGGGGAGGGGCTTTAGAGAGGAGAGTGAAGGCTGAAATAATTCCTCTTTTACCTTTCTTAATTTTTGTGAGAGTGTGTGTGGTGTGCATGAATATGTATGCATGTTCATACATGTGTGGATGTAGGTGTGCATGCAGGTGTATGTGCACATGTGTGCCGGCCAGAGGTCGATGTCAGGTATCTCATTCAGTCGCTTTCTGCCTTAGTTCTTGAGACAGAGTCTCTCGCTGAACCCAGAGCTCACTGAATGGTCTAGACAGGTTAACCAGCAAGCCTTGGGGATCCGGTCTCTGCCTTCCCACTGCTGGGATTCCAGGATGGGTCGTGACAATATGAAGACCTCGGTTCAGATTCCCAGAACCTACATAAAATGTTGTACATTGAAACCACTGAATCTGGGCTGGAGAGATGGCTCAGCGGTTAAGGTGCTTGTCTGCAAAACCTAATGACCCAGGTTGGAGTCCCCATACCCATGTAAAGCCAGATGCATGAAGGGGCGCATGCATCTGGAGTTTGCAGTGGCTAGAGATCCTGGCGTGAAGTCTCTCTTTCTCTCTTTCTCTCTCTGTCATCTCTCTCTACTTGCAGATAAATAAATAAACAGTTATTTTAAAAAAGCCACTGAGTCTTACCAGTGCAGACAGAAGAGGTTCTTTGTAATCCACTGTGCTCATTAATTTGCATGGATTTCAAAGAAAGATGAGATGCAAGCCCCTGGTTGCTTTTGTTAAATGACAAAAGTGATACTTATTGCTCAAACATGAAGACAGTAATTTAGAAAATAAGACAACTTACTATGCTAAGTAAAACCTTTTCTTTAAAAATAATTTTAATGTTTGGGAACTCTCAGAGATTTGGTTGTAGATACTTGAATTCTACTGTGGTTTTGATTGGTTTGATGCTAGACCTTCTTGACCAGTGAGGCCGTTGTCCCTGTCTCCATCATCCCGCCCCCAGGCTTTCCTTCAGCACCAGCCAGGTTCACATGGAGTCAGAGAGGTGGAACCTGCAGCTACGGGCCTTTGACCAATACAGCAGAGAGTGGGTTGGAAAGCCAAAGAGACACTCCAGATTCCTATGTGTGTGTGCACACGTGCATGCTTGCTTCTATTCCTGCACTTACAAGACCTGAGTGTGACAACATGGCTTACTTGAAGTGCTCCACCATGGCCTTCCCTTCTTGACACTGGAGCCACTCATTTCACTGCCCTGTTGGGACAGCCGACTGGAGCAGTGGACATTCCAGTGAAGATTTACAGAGGAGCTCATTTTAAAATTATGTGTGTGGATGCAAGTGTGCACGTGCCATGATGTGTGTGTACAGGCCAGAGGACAACGTCCAGTGCGGGTACTCACCTTCCCCCTGTTATTTTTATTTATTTATTCATTTTTCGGTTTTTCAAGGCAGGGTCTCTCTCTAGCCCAGGCTGACCTGGAATTCACTATGTAGTCTCAGGGTGGCCTCGAACTCATGGTGATCCTCCTACCTCTGCCTCCCGAGTGCCAGGCTCTTCCCCTGTTTTTTTTTTTTTTTTTTGAGGTAGGATCTCTTGCTGTTTGTAGCTGCATCCTCCAAGGAAGCTGGCTTTAGGAGCTTGGGAATTCTTGTGTCCCCCGCCCTTCTCTCTGTGGGTGTGCTGGGATGACACACCCGAGTTCTGCACATCTGGCTTTACATGGGTTCTGGGGATCCAAACTTGGGTCATCAGGCTTCCGTGGCAAGGGCTTTACCACTGAGCCATTTCCCCAGCCCTGAGCCCTTTCTTTTTAGTCCCTCTTCCAAGAATGTCACTCTCACAAACCACAAACCACCAGAGTCCTGTGCTTTCTTTACCTGCCTTCCAGGAGGTGACCCAAGAAGCCAGCGCTGCTGGAGATATGGCTGAATCCGCTCTTCTCCCCACACTTACACACACGCACACTCACACACTCACACATGCAAAAAATAAACCACAAGGTCTAATGAACAGCTAGGTCAAAGCATCTGCGGATAAGAATAGGTGACATGTTGGACGAGGGTCATTAGGCCAGAACTCGGCTTGCTCTTTGGTAATGGCGATGATCTTTCAGGGTATGTGTCAAGCACACTGCTCTCACTGAAGCCAGGGGAGCTCACCTGGGGTGGGCACAGCTGTGCCACCTGTGGCATCATTTAGTGCCGTTAGTGTCACTTAGGAAGGCTGGATATTTTTTTGCCTGTGGGAATCTTCTGCTGTTTGGGCTTGACTTTAAGGACAGTTGGGAACAATTGCTTGGCAAATGGCTTCTGTATAACAATTAAGCATTCCTTTCATACCAGATGCTGTAGCCATTCAAAATCCATTTTCTCTCCTGAAATGTGAGTTCACCAGCTGTTGTCGGAGTGCAGGTTTTGCAATCAGCTTCCAATTTTTCACACTAAGCAGAGGAGGAGAGGAGAGCTTGCTTGGCCAGTGGATGAAACATTTGTGTTTTGCTGTGAGATGTGGTCAGCTTCCCCAGAGTCCGCCTTGCTTCCTTTCCCTGTCCTCTTCCCCTTTGGTCACTTGCCTTTTGTCAGAGCTCAGGAAATGGATGTAAATATAGCAGGACTTCCTCCAACCACTAGAATCCCTGCTCACTAATGGTCAGAAACAATCTCTGAGCTCACTGGTGGATGCAGCTCAAAGCATCAATGGGCTAAGCCCCTGTGTTTTACTGAGTCTTCATTTAACAAGTGTAGCTGATGGCAAACACATGCATGTTTGCACTGTGTGTGTCCCTATATATAATTGTATAAATGTGTGTGTATATATATGTGTATATACACACACACACACACACACACACATATTATAACATGTAACTGTGGTGGTTTGAATTAGGTCTTTCCCCATAAACTCATGTGTTCTGAATGCCTGGTTCCCAGGTGATGGCAGTTTGGGAGGTGGAGTCTTGCTACAGGAGGTGTGTTGTTGGGGGTGGACTTAGTGGTGCTATAGCAGCTCCCCTTTTCTAGAATTCAGCTCACTTGCCTGCTGTTGTTTGTCATCTGCTGTGACAAGGAGTGATGTCCAGCCTCTGCTCTACCATCTTTCCCCTGCCATCATGGAGCATCCCCTCAAGACCATAAGCCCAAACAGACAACTTCCTTGGGCTGGAGAGATGGCTTAGCGGTTAAGCACTTGCCTAGGAAGCCTAAGGACCTCGGTTTGAGGCTCAATTCCCCAGTACCCACATAAGCCAGATGCACAAGGTGGTGCGTACATCTGGAGTTTGTTTGCAGTGGCCAGAGGCCCTGGTGCACCCATTCCCTCTCTCTTTCTCTTTGTCTGTCGCTCTCAAATAAAATAAAAAAATAAACAAACAACTTTATTCCCATCAGTTGCTTTTTGTCAGGTGCCTAGTGCCAGCAATGAGAAGGGAACTCCAACCATAACATAGTGTATGTCATTATATGTATTATAGAAATGTATATCATAATATAAACATATTGTTGTGTGTGTGTGTGTGTGTGTGTGTGTGTGTGTGTGTGTATTTAAGAGAGGGTCTTGCTATGCAGCAGAGACTGGCCAGGAACTTACAATCCTGCTGCCTCAGCCTTCCAAGTGCTGGGATTCCTGGTGTGTTCTACCATGCCTTACCCTGAGAACTATAGATTTGAGGACTTACAAATGAAGTAACAGCCTACATTATCTGTCCCATGTCAACTTCAGGTTCATTTCCCAGCCTCATGGCCATGTGCTCATCCAGAAAGTGGACAGAACTCCACTGACTCAGCTGCAGCCTTTGCCCGTGATGGGTGAGGAGGGAGACTGCTCTCTCAGGGTCCCTCAGATCTCCAGAGTATTAAGGGTTGCGACAGTACAGGTCAGTGGATATGGCTCCTTTTTCTACGAGAGAGGAAAGTGAGGATGGCAACAGGGTGAGCCAAGGACCTGAGTTCCTCTTCTCTTCTCCTCTTCTCTTCTCTCCTCTCCTCTCCTCTCCTCTCCTCTCTCCTCTCCTCTCCTCCCCTCCCCCTCTCCCCTCCCCTCCTTTCCCCCCCCTCCCCTCCCCTTTCTTTTAGCTTTTTCTTTCTTTTAGATAGTGGCATTTCCATTAAGCTGAGTAGTTCATCTGGGCTGAAGACATGTTAAAATTAAGTGAATTGAGCCAAATTCTTTCTCTCTCCTTTTTTATTTTTTTATTTTTTTTTTTTTTTTGAGGTAGGGTCTCACTCTGGTTCAGGCTGACCTGGAATTAACTATGTAGTCTCAGGGTGGCCTTGAACTCTCAGCAGTCCTCCTACCTCTGCCTCCCAAGTGCTGGGATTAAAGGCGTGCACCACCACACCCGGCTCTCTCTCCCTTTTTGATCCATCATGATATGGGGCTTGGACATGTCCTGAGAACAATGGAACCTTTCTTGGCTCCTGGGTGGGCAATAACTCAGGAGCCAGGGTGCCAGGCAGTCATACAAAACTTCCACTGAATTCTTGTCTTATGAATTCGAAGAATGACAGTCACAGACTGCAGAGGGTTAAGTTTAGAAAGATTTTCTTATAGAGCTTATAGAGATGGAGTGATGGAGCTTAAGAGAAGGAAAGAATATAGAGCTCCTGCCCAAGATGAGGCAAGGGTGGGGTTCTCGGAAATGGGAAAGCCCACCTAGAGACCCAGA
The DNA here is from genome assembly GCA_036365145.1 of Orientallactaga sibirica. NCBI lineage: Eukaryota > Metazoa > Chordata > Mammalia > Rodentia > Dipodidae > Orientallactaga > Orientallactaga sibirica. The sequence goes on from JAEOAD010000555.1 coordinate 1,759,193, forward strand.
TTGGGGTCTTTTATGGGAGTTTACTGAACTGGTGAGTCCAGCCCAGAGGACAGGTTTCTAGGTAGGGTCACGTTTCCTGGGAAAGGAGGCAGTATTCCCAGGACTCTTAATCTTTCACAACTGGGAATTCTCCTTCTTAAAAGGGGTGATCTTACCTCCTAATTTTCTCCTCCAGAAAAGAAAGAGGTAAAGGAAACCAGGTTCTCCCCTTATGTTCCTGGCCTCTAGCAAAGTGGAAGCTGCAAGGACTCCATTGGGGGAAGGAGATGATTGATTCCCTACAGAATCAAGGACTTTCCTCGCTATTACTTTTGGCGCCCTGTCACCCCAAACTGTTTCCATAATAGTTCTTAAAAGCTGAGACTCTGGGCCTGGGGTATAGCTCAGTGATAGAACCCTTGTCTAGCGGCCTGAAGCCCTGGTTGGATCTTTACACTACAAACAGTGCTCTGAGATGTCTTACCTTCCTTCTGAATGCTTTTCTTGGTCTTACCGTTTGTGCTTCGAGTCTATATTAAAATATTTAAAATTAGGGTTGGAGAGATGGCTCAATGGTTAGGGCACTTGCCTTCAGAGCCTAAGGACCCAAGTTTGATTCCCCAGTACCCACATAAGTCCAGATGAGCAAAGGGGCGCATGCATCTGGAGTCTGCAGTGGCTAGAGGCCCTGCTGCACTCATTCTCTGTTTCTCTTCTCTCTGCCTGTCTCTTGCAAATAAAAAAAAAAAAAAACTGTGAGAAAACAAAACAGTGCATTTATTCATTATTCATCCACTTTACATTCACTAGGTGCCCAGAAGGCCTAGAATTAGAAATAGTATTAGAATCATGTATCTTAATGTCTCGGTTTTCAATTTTATTTGGAAACAAGTTTGCTAAAACTTTTTTTTATCATTTTATGGAATGGGCTAGCCTGACAGGTAGTGAGTTCTTGGTCACAGGAAGTGTAAGTTGGCATTGAATGACTTGGGTGAATAAGGTGGAAGGTGTGGGTCTGCTGGGGAAAGGCCATGTGAGATGACGTGTGCAAACCTCTCAGGTCTGGTACACTGTGACTGTGTCCTGGTGGACTGGCGCTTGAACTGCTGTGAACATTTCCCATCCTCTGCTCATTGGGGTGTCACAATTTGTCTCACCTCCTGCCAGGTGGTTTAAGCAGCTTTGGGAAGGCAGCTGGCTGCCCAATGCCAACACCTATAGTATTTAGGGTTGATATTAGTCATCAGTACGTTCACCTAGACAGACAAACTGACCAGCAGTGGAAACACGAGCTTGGGGACTAGAGAGGTGGCTCGGTTGGAAAAGTGTTTGCTTCACAAGCATGAAAACCCGAGTGTGATCTCCAGAACCCCGTAAAACACCAGTCATGGTGGCATGTGACTGCACTCCCAGTGTTGGAGAGGTAGAGACAGGTGGGTCCCTGAGGCCAGCTGCTCTAGTCTAAGTGATGAGCTCCAGGCTAGTCAGAGGTTAAGAAAGGTGGATGGTGTCCCTGAGGAATGACACCCGTGTTGTCCTCTGGTCTTTACATGCATATACCCACAGGTGCACAAGCACCTACACACTCGCAGCTATGACTGTGGTAGTTTGCATGTATGTCCCCCATTGACTCAGGCATTAAAATTAAACTTGTAACGTGGATCTTCAGTGGCCTGGCTGGAGGAGGTGTCACTGGGTGGGGTCCAGCCCTAAGGTGTCATTGGGGGTCGATCTGAATTCTAGCCCAAAGGTGTGAGAGAGGTCTGAGCTCTGAGGTCCTGCTGGCTACTGGTTCCTCTTTGGTGCTTTAAAAATTTTTTCATTAATTAATTTGCAAGCAGAGGGAGATATAGAGAGGAGAGAGAGAATGGGCGCGCCAGGGCCTCCAGCTACTGCAAACTCCAGATGCATGTGCCTCCTTGTGCATCTGGCTTGTGTGGGTACTGGGGAGTCAAACCTGGGTCCTTTGGCTTCGCAGGCAAGTGCCTTAACCACTAAGCCATTTCTCTAGCCCCCTCTTTTGCTGCTTTTTTGGTGTTTGCTAGATGCTGGTGTCTTTTCTCTCTCTGCTTGGTTCTGTGGAAGGGAACCAGCTTCTTTGGCCATTGATGGAACTTCCCTTGGATCTGTAAGCTGAAATAAATGTCTCATAAATGGTGTCTGGTTTGGATGTTCATCCCAGCATTGTGGATCTGACTCCTACAATGACACGCCTCTGTCTCTCTTTCCAAAAAGATGTGCTTAGTAGGTGTCTGCTTGGAGTATAATTTCTTTCTAGGGTGGAAGTGAAATTTCTCCAGTGTCATGAGTGAATTGTGTCATTGTGGAACTCAAGTTGATATTTTGTTTGATGATTGGCACAGTGGCAGAACTGTTCTGTCACCTCTTGATTTGTGAGTGGATTGACAGGATGATTTGTCATAATTGTTGGTCTTTATTTCATTTTATTATTTATTTTAAAAAAATATATTATATTTTTATTTATTTATTTGACAGAGAAAGAGGGAGAGAGAGACCAGGAGAGGGAGAGAATGGGCATGCCAGGGCCTCCAGCTGCTGCAAACTAATTTCAGATGCATGTGACCCCTTGTGCATCTGGCTTATGTGGGTCCTGGGGAAACTGAACCTGGGTCCTTTGGCTTTGCAGGCAAATGCCTTAACTGCTAAGCCAGCCCTCCAGCCCTCTATTTTATAAAAATATATTTATTTATTTATTTGCAAGGAGGGAGGGAGAAGTAGAGAGAGAGAGGCAGATAGAAGGAGAATGGATGCACCAGGGCCTCCACCCACTGCTAATTCCAGATACATGCACCACTTTGTACATCTGGCTTTATGTGGGTACTGGGAAATCAAATCTGGGTCTTCAGGCTTTGCAGGCAAGTGCCTTAACCACTGAGCAATCTCATGAGCCCCCTGGTTGGTTGGTTGGTTTTGTTTGTTTGTTTATTTATTTATTTATTTATTTATTTATTTATTTATTTATTTATTTATTTATTTTCTTTATTTTAGAGAGAGCAAGAGAGAAAGAGGGAGAGAGAATTGGTGCTCCAGGGCCTCAGTCACTGAAATCAAACTCCAGATGCTTGTGCCACCTAGTGGGTATGTGTGACCTTGCGCTTGCCTCACCTTTGTGCATCTGGCTAACGTGGGATCTGGAGAGTCGAACATGGGTCCTTAGGCTTTGCAGGCAAGCACCTTAACCTCTAAGCCATCTCTTCTGCCCCCTGGTCTTTATTTTTAGCCCAGTCAAGTGTGTGTGTGTGTGTGTTTTGTAATTGAAAGCATCTTGCTCAAATGCTGATGGAAAAAGAGGGATGAGGCTGGCGGTTAAGGCGCTTGCCTACAAAGCCTAACGGCCTGAGTTCAATCTCCCAGTACCCACATAAGCCAGGTGCATGTGGTGGCACATAGATCTAGAGTTTGTTTGCAGTGCCTAGAGGCTCTGGCATGTCCATTCTCTCTCTTTCCCTCTTTCTTAAATAGATAAGTAAATAATAAATATAGTTTTAAAAAAAGAAAAGAAGGGGGCTGGAGAGATGGCTTTGTGGTTAATGCATTTGCCTGCAAAGCCAAAGGACCCCGGTTCGATTCCCCAGGACCCACGTAAGCCAGATGTATAAGGTGGCACAAGCGTCTGGAGTTTGTTTGCAGCGGCTGAAGGCCTTGGTGTGCCCATTCTCTCTCTCTCTTTTTCTTTCTCTTGCAAACAAATAAATAAAAATTTAAAAAATTTAAAAAAGGATAGAAAAGGAGGGATGACATGGAGATAATCAGGGTTTCTCGTGTTTCTAATTCACTGGGATTTAGAGAGGTGAAAGTGGCTTTGTGATCACAAATCTGGTGGAAAAATATTTGCATAGTTTAGCATAAGATAAAATTATTTCTTTATTGCTTTGTATTGTATCCACTGACCAGGCAAAGTGACATGGGTCTACCCCAGCCATCCCTGGAGATCAACAATACATGTTTAGTTTCAACAATAGATTGAGGAGTTTGAACACACCTTGATTCTGTTGATTAATTTGTTTCTGTATCTTTTAAAAAAATCTCCTGTAAAAAACTTTTTAAAATTTATTTTATTTATTTGAGAGACAGAAAGAGGCCAATAGAGAGAGAGAGAGAAAGAGAGAGAATAGGACGCCAGGGCCCTCAGCCGCTGCAAACGAACTCCAAATGCGTGTGCCACCTTACGTATCTGGCTTCTGTGGGTCTTGGGGAATTGAACCTGGGTCCCTTGACTTTGCAGACAAGTGCCTTAACCGCTTAACCATCTCTTCAGCCCTGTTTCTATATATCTTGATAGAATTCTGTCCTAGAGACAATAACCCTGGCTCCCTTCCATTGTGTTTATTTCAGGAGTACTGTCTGCCTGTACTGCCCTGTGTGATGCAGATGTTTAATGGTGGATGGAGTATATTTTCCCCCAGGACTAGTCTTCTCGAGGTGCAAGGCTGGCGCTCTTTGCTGGACCTTAAGTGCCTGCAGCTGTACCCTGGCCCCTTATTGGGTGAGTTACTGTGCCCACCCGGAAGATTACACATCCTTCCTCCTGTGCCATTCTGGCAGGAAGATATTCTAAAGTGAAACACTTGTGCCCCTCCCTTGGGAAGCAGTGAACCCACAGAATTAAAAGTCTCCAGGTATCTCATGCTGGGGGAAGGGAAAGGCTGAAAGCCTGCTGCCAGCCAGAGGAGGAGCTTGTCTCCTGGAGAGATTTCACCCCGTTCTCATAGCTTGTCCAATCACACGTCAGGAGAGACTGCAGCTGAGGCAATGTGGGTGAATGATGGGCAGGACACACCTTGGCCAGGACTGCTTAGCTATGCCCCATGTCCAGCCGCGTTGGTCCTATTTCAGGTCAACGCAGTAACCTGCCTGTGTCCAGCCACCCTGGTCCTGTGCCCCCCACCCCCAGCTGTGGTCCACTCCCTGGGGGCCTGTGAAGCTGTCCTCTCTCATTGGCTTAGCTCCTGGATCTTTCTGTCTCCACCTGCCCAGCATTAAGATTACAGGCGTGCACTATGTAGTCTGAGGTTTCCGTGTGCTTTCTGGGGATTGAATGCTGGCCCTCACGCTTGCAAGGCAGGTACTTTGCCAACGTGCCATCACCTTAGCTCTGAACAGCACTTTTTTTTTTTTTTTTTTTTGAGGTAGGGTATCCCTCTAACCCTGGCTGACCTGGAATTCATTATTTATTTATTTATCAGAGAAAGAGGGAGAGAGAGAGAGAGAGAAAAATGGGTGCACCAGGACCTCCAGCTACTGTAAACAAACTTTAGATGCATGTGCCCCCTTGTGCATCTGGCTAATGTGGGTCCTGGAGAATCGAACGTAGGTCCTTTGGCCTTGCAGGCAAACGCCTTAACCGCTAAGCCATCCCTCCAGGCCTCATTATGTACTCTTAGACTGGCCTTGAACTCATAGAGATCCTCCTACCTCAGCTTCCTAGTGCCTGGCTGGAACCGCACTTTTGACGCACTTGGTTTTACTTCTTGGGTGAGTCTGTTGATGCCCAGTTCTGCAACTTGAGGCCTTACTGGCTTGGAGGGATGAGATGACCGAGAGAGAGAGAGAGAGAGAGAGAGAGAGAGAGAGAGCCTGCCATGTGCCTGTGGGAACAGCCAGCAGCGGCGGTCACGTGCGTGATTCTTGGGCAAGTGTGTTGCTGTTCTGGCTCCAAGCTGTTGCTTGTGCTGCGGATGACGACAGGGTCCCACTGGGGACGTCTCTCACATACCAAGGACAGAGAAGGCTGTGGAACCCATGGCGTGAAGTCTACTTTGTCCCCGAGAAGGGGATTAGTCCCAGAACCCAGCAAGATCTTTGAGTTTTTCCTGTGTGATTTCATTTAGGTTTGGCCTTTGTATGGCCTTCATCTGTGTGAAAGGGAGACTAACATTCTCTGCTGGGAAGTATTTGGATCTTGGTTTCTCCAGGGCTCTGACACAGTTGGCTTCTCCTGCTGGAACATTCTTGCTGGTACAACTTCATACCCACAGAGGGCACTCTGACCCCAAGGAAGGTGCAGTAGAAGCTGTCGTGACCTCTCTGGAGCACAGCTTCCTTTGCTCTGGACTTCTCTGTGTTTTGTCTCTAACAAGGAAATGTCACAGTTCAAACTTACTGAATAAAAGCATTACTAAATGCTCCCTGCCCAAGTGCACTCTGGGATGGAGGAGGACTCGGCCTTTTCCCTCCCTTAGGACCCTGCTGGCTTTGTGTAAATTTGTTGAGCAGTTTGTGAGCGATTTCCACTTCTGTGACTTGGGGACATGCCAGAGTCCTTGGCCCATCCTCAGGGTGTTCCTTCAGCATTGTCAAAGGCCCCTCAGTGCAGACAGAAGGCAGGCTTGTTTCCCGGAACCCCGCAGGAGCCAGAGTCAAAGGGCTTCTGTGTCAGGAGCAGAAAACCTCAGGAAATGCCAGCTTCAGACACAGCTCTGTGTCTCTTTGTCCCTTCAGATCTGACTGTGTTTACGCCCTTAGGAGAGGGCAGCAGCTGGTACACAAATAAACAAAACTTGTGGCTGGGGGCTTTCCTTCCGGTTCTCCTAGCCAGGAAAGGCAGGGGATCCTAGTTTCCTTGCTGCCATATAGCAGTTTCCTCCAAACTGAAGTTCTTCTTCCTGCAGGGAAGCAAGCATCAAGAGGTCAGGTAGTCCCGGAGAGCTAAACCTTACAAGGTCACAGGACCACTTCCCATGGAGCAGTGAACGGCTGTTGAGGGACAGACTCTGACCAGTCTTGTATAGCAGTTTTCTAAACTTAAAAGGTTGCAGGCCCCTTCCCTAAAGACATAGAAAGGATAAACAATTGCTTGCAAAGGGTTGGGGGTGGGGAGGGTGGACTCTAACCAGCAAGCTGCCTGCATGTTGTGCAGTGAGCTCCAGTGCAGGAGCTTGCATGAGCCATCACCCATGCTGGGGGTGGGTGCTGGGCGGTGATGCAGCTGCCTTTGAGTCACCCACGCTCCTGCAGGAAACCCCTCACCGGCTCTGTAAGGAACCCCACTAAACTCAGTGGTTCACCAAAATTGGTTTTGGTGCGATAGTGCTTTGGTCTGTTGTCTGTGCCCTGTCTGGGGTGAATAGACGCGTGTTTGTGTCTCTGTAGGGAAGAAAGCTCCAACTCTCATGTGGTGCTCACGCTTTCAGAACTGCTGTAGGCATCTGTACAGAGCTCCAGCTACTGAACGGAACTCTCTGCAGGCATGTTATTATAAAGGAGCTATAGATGCATTCCACATCTCCACAGCTCTTCTGTCACTTCCGACCTGTGAGTGGGCATGAGCCATTAATCCTCTCTGTCTGCACATTGAGCAAAGACCATGCTAATTCCATTGGACCAGGATGCCTCCATTTTTGGACTCTGACTGCCATTTAATCACAACCTTCTGTTTCCCAAGAGTGACTCAACCACTTCTCCCACTCATAAAATGCCTGGCCTGGCCCAGACCACCTGTCTGATTATCTCCACTCTGCTGGAATGGCCCAAGCCCTGAGGCAAGGTGGACAGCTCTGCAACCAAGGAGTTCCAGTGACCCCCTCCGCCCCATAAGTATCCCCAGTCTGTGAGGGAGGTTGCTTCTGGCCTGCCTGGTTAGAGCTCTTTTCATGTTTGTCTGAATAAAGCCTGTCTCTGCTGTTTCATTTCTCTATCGTTTCATTTTCCACTTTTCCTAACAGCGGGGTGACAGGATACATGGAAATCTCAGAAAACAGTTGTGTGGTACAGGTGGGACCGACACAGTGCAGGTCATGTCCCATGTGATGGGTGATTGGCTTCCAATACTGAGGCTTTTTTTGTTGTTGTTGTTGTTGGTTTTTCTGTGTGTGGTGCACATGCCTGTGTGTTTGTGTGTGGGCACATGCCTGTGTGTTTGTACATATGTGTGCGAGTGCATGTGGAAGCCAGAGGACAGGCTTGTATTATTCTCAAGAAACACTATCCACTTTCTTTCTTTCTTTCTTTCTTTCTTTCTTTTTTTTGAGAGCATCAGAGAAAGAGAGAGACAGATAGAGAATGTGCTCCAGTGGCCTCTCAGCCGCTGTGAACAAACTCCAGATGCATGCACCTCCTTGTTGGCAAGTGTGGCATTACGCCCTTGCGTCCCTTTGTGTCTGGCTCAACGTGGGACCTGGAGAATCAAATAGGTGTCCTTAGGCTTAGCAGGCAGGTGCCTTAACCGCTAAGCCATCTCTCCAGCCCCACCTCTTCTTTTTGAGACAGGGTGTCTCGTTGGAGTGGGGCTCCATCAGTTAGGCTAGGCTAGCTAGTCAGCAGGCTTCCAGGGTTCCTCCCGTTTCGGCCTCCCCAGGACTGTGTTGACAAGGCATTTGTGCACTTTACCCGCTGAGCCATCTTCATAGCTCCTAGAGACTGAGTTTCTTTTTCTTTTCTTTTCTTTTTTTTTTTTTTTTTTTTTTGAGGTAGGGTCTCACTCTAGCTCAGGCTGACCTGGAATACACTATGTCATCTCAGGGTGGCCTCGAACTCACGACAATCCTCCTACCTCTGCCTCCCAAGTGCTGGGATTAAAGGCGTGCGCCACCACACCCGGCTTTGAGACCAAGTTTCTAATTCACCAGCCCTGGGCCACCCTCTTCTGATTTTCCTTGCCCAAGGGGACATCTTTTTATAAGTCATCACACTAGAGGGCAACCTTTTGTTTTTGTTTTTGAGGTAGGGTTTCACACTAGCTCAGGCTGACCTGACCTGGAATTCATTAGGTAGTTTCAGGGTGGCCTCAAACTCATGGTGATCCTCCTACCTCTGCCTCCTGAGTGCTGGGAGGGCACTCCACATCCGGCATTGGAGGGCAACTTTTGACGTTTGCCCAGCAGTGCCCTTTGTGGTAGCAGAGGCTGTGTCCACAAGGGAAAGGTGACATTGTTCGTGTAGGCTGCAAAGCCTTCTATCAGAGTTGCCTGGCCAGCTTACTGTGGACCTGGTCCATCCCATGCTGATGTCAATCATCTGATTGCTGCCCTTGTACAATGTCTGTGACCCTCTGGGGCATGGAGGCTGTTTTAAGGTTCAAATAGAAAACTAACTTATTTGTTTATTTTTGTTCCTAGCTCCTGGTTTCGCTGGCCATCCAGGTTACCTTTCTTTTTTGTTTTTATTTATTTATTCATTTGAGAGCAACAGATAGGCAGAGAGAGAGAGAGAGAGAGAGAGAGAGAGAGAGAGAGAGAGAGAGAGAGAATAAATGGCCTCCAGCCACTACAAACAAACTCCAGATGCATGCACCACCTTGTGCATTTGGATTATGTGGATCTTGGGGAATTGAGCCTCGAACTGGGGTCCTTAGGCTTTATAGGCAAGTGCTTAACCGCTAAGCCATCTCTCCAGCCCAGGTGACCTTTCTAGTGATGGTCTTCTCAGATGTTTCAGCACATGGCCATGTCTCCCTTTCTCATCTTGAGACAACAGCTTTCTTGTCCCCTCCTGCTGACATCTTCTTCCCCAGCTGTGATGGACTATTTTCTTAAACCATGAGCCAAATCCTTTCTCCCTTCAGTTGTTTCTGCCAGGTATGTGGTCCCAGCGATGAGGAGGCCACAGCGTGCCATGTCCCTCCAGGCTGCCTTCTCTTGAAAAGGGTCCCCAGGGAGGAGAAGGCTGCTCTCAGCGGGCGGGGAGCGGCAGGCCCAGCCTCCTTAGCTGTAAGGATAGGCCTCTGTTTCTTCAGTGTGAGTCACAATAATGCATATGCTGTGGCACTAGCAACACACACTCCGAGGTTAGTCACCCATAACCCCCGAATTTTCCAGTCCCTAGTAAGACCCAAGACGTATGAGTCATTCATGTGAAGATAGGGTCTGCCTTGTATCAAAAGAGCTTCTGTCTCTGAGGGAGGAGGGAACAAGTGCGATCCGTCCATCTCTCCCAGCAAGGCTTTACAGACTAGGCTAATAAGGAGAGGCAGATGGGATTCTCAGAGAAAGATGGCAAGTTCCCCAGTTAATCTGATTAAAGGGCCTCGGCAACTTTTCCCTGGTGCATAAATAAAATATGACAGTTGGTGTCAGCTAAGAAGTCTTCGGCAACTTTCTGGTCCCTTATTTGATTGGGGCATAGCATAGCAGTGTTGTCTTTCAGCAAATGGCAGCGTGCTGTGAAGGGAACCAGAGAAGCCGAGGGCCACACGAAGGGACTGTCTGTCCTCTGCGTCTCTCTGACATGGTCCATGGAGGGTGAGGTGACCGGACATTCTCGCTCATCATGGCCTCCTGCGAGGACAGGAACCTAGGAGTCTGGCAAGGAGAGAGCAGGGCTGCTGGGAAGGGGAGGCTGTGCAGGCCATGGAGAATTCTCTAGAAGACTTTGGTCTTTGCTCTTTAGGTTCCACATGGCTGTGCAGGGAACCTTTGGGCTTCTTGGAACTTGTATTAACATGTCGATGCATTCCCAGGTACATAGCTGCAGCTGCTTGGAAGTAGTGAAGAAGGAACTGTGAGATTCTCTGCATTAACTTCAGGGTGTCCACGAGGACCACCGAGGTCTCTTTCTCTCTGGTTTGGACAACAAAACCTGCCAGAGGAGATAGGAGGGAACTTGGAATTTGCACATGAACTTTATAGTGTGTCTCTGTCTCTCTTGAGTTGACCTCTTTTAAATTGCAAAATTGTGCTAAATTCTTTACCCTCTGATCTTTCCCCAGGCTACTGTCCCTGTCCAGACCCAGGCAAGGGCATTTGCTCCATGACGTGTTGTTGGCACACACAGAGTGATGGTTGCTGTAACTCCTCAGACACACTGCATCTCTGTTAAAATGAAATTGCTTAATTCAGCTTTCTCCTTCCCTTCCTTTCTTTTTTCTTTTCTTTCTTTGACAGGGTCTCATGTCTCAGGTTGGCCTTGAACTCACTATTGCAGCCAAGAATATCCTTGAGCTCTTGATCCCCCTCTTTCCACCTTCCAAATGCTGGGATTACAGTTGTGTATCACCACGCCCAGCCTTAATCTGGTTAGACTGTAGGTTAGGGTTTTCATGGAAAATTCCTTTCCTTTTTTTTTTTTTTTATTTAAGAGAGACAGAGAGAAACAGAAAAAGAGGAAGAGGCAGAGAGAGAATGGGCGCGCCAGGGCCTCTCAGCTGCTGTGAATGAATTCCAGATGCGTGTGCCCCCTTATGCACACGTGCAACATTGTGTGCTTGCATCACTTTGTGTCTGTCTATATGTGGGACCTGGAGATTTGAACAAGTGTTCTTAGGCTTCGCAGGCAGGTGCCTTAACTGCTGAGCCATCTCTGCAGCCCCGAAAATTATTATTTTTTTAAAAAAGTAACAGTTCAAACCATAAGGTGGTGAAGCAGCTAGTCTGAGCCGGTGGATGCTGGAGGGAGTGTGTAGGTCTGTTGTATTCTCCGTGGGGACAGTACCTACTTTGAACAAATGGTGGTGTATAGAAGTGCTTTGTAAGCCGGTGTGTGTGTTCCCACTTAATTCCAGCACTCAGGAGGCTGACATAGGATTGCTGTGAACGTGAGGCCAGCCTACAGGCTACAGTGTGTTCCAGGTCAGCCTGGGCTAGAGTGAGACTGTCTCATCGAGGTAAGAGGATCACTGTGAAGTCAAGATAGCCTGAGACTACATAGTGAATTCCAGATCAGTCTGAGCTAGAGTGAGACCCTCCCTCAAAAAACAACCCCTCCCAATGTGAATGTGAGGCCAGTCTACAGGCTACAGAATGAGTTCCAGGTCAGCCTGGGCTAGAGTGAGACTGTCTCATCAAGAGAAGAGGATCACTGTGAGCTTGAGGCCAGCCTGAGATTACACAGTGAATTCCAGGTCAGCCTGGGCTAGTGTGAGACCCTCCCTCAAAAAACACCCCCCCAAACCAAACAAAAAGTGCTTTGTAATCTGTGAAATATTAAGAAATATTACTAGCGGGGCTGGAGAGATGGCTTAGAGGTTAAGTGCTCACCTGTGAAGCACTCCTGAGTTCGAGGTTCGATTCCCCAGCACCCATGTAAGCCAGATTCACAAGGAGGCACATGCATCTGGAGTTCGTTTGCAGTGGCTGGAGGCCCTAGTGTGCCCATTCTCTCTCTTTCTCTCCCCCTCTTTCTCTGTCACTCTCAAATACATACATAAAAATAAACCAAAAATTAAAAAAAACTACTAGCATTTTTAAAGATGCCTTTTGCATTGCAGCCAACTTTACTTCAAACCAACTCTGTTGAGGAATGATTGACATACAGAAATCCCACATGTTTAATGCACATGTTGGTTGAGTTTGGGGTGATTGTCTACTGGGAATTCAACCCCACCATCAAGGCCTGCCTGCCCACATCTCTGCTGCCTCCCTGAGTTTTGACCTGACCCTTTATCAGTAGAAGTAGAAGAAAGCACACTCAGCATAAAAGTCTACCTTCGGAGGAAGCTTTCAATTTGTAGTCGTGTTGTCCACTGTGAGTCATACTAGACACACAGTGCCAGAGACTGGACTTCCCAGCTCGTAAGCTCATTGCAGTTTGTTTTCATACTAAACTCTGAGCTTGCTCCTTGCGACTCTTACAGGACAGCTTTGTAGGTCATGCGGGGAAGTTTTCACCTCCAGCGTGTACTCCTGTGCTGGTGTCCCCCAGCCGTATTAGAGATGACTCCCGGGCTGCAAGGATGTGACATGGGACACCACCGGCTCATTTTCACACTCTCCTCCAAGGATGGTTTCCTGCCAGCTTATCTTTGTCTCTAACAGCGATAAGGTGTAATCAAGACAGCAGAGAGAGCTTCTGTCCTAAACTCCTTGGACAGTGACAGGAAGTGCTATTGTGTTGCCCTGTTTTTATTTGTGGAGTTACCTTCTGAGCGGGCCGTGTACCGTTGTCCTTTCCCCAGTGATGGCACTTAGACTGTGACAATACTTTTTACTGACAACCTCTATACACACAGACAATATAGCATGACCGTAATCCCTTCCCATCACCTTCCCTTCCCTATACCCCCTCCACTAAATCCCGTCTTCTCTCCAACTAGTCTCCCTTCCAATTTAATGTGAAAATGTTCTTTGAAACGTATTTATTTAAATCAAAGGAATGAACTAATTTAAAAGGATAAGGGGTTGAAAATACTGTTCCGGGTGGCATTTAGCTATGAGAAATAACTTGAGGTGGCCTGGGACAGGTGGAGATGTTTGAGGCACGGCTCTGCATGGTGCTTGAGGCCTGGGCCCTTGACCCACGTGTAAGGTGCAGCAGCTGGCCCACCCTGTTCCAGTGACAGCTTTGCACTTCTCCAAGGCCAGTGCTCATAGCCCAAAGGTGTTGAGCAGGCCACATCCACATCATGAACCACACATGGCGCTCTGCATGGGCACTGTGAGTCTGGGCCTCTCCCTCAGGAAGCTGTGAGTTGGTCAGTTTAGTAGGAGTCACCCTCTCTTCCAGTTCCTGAAGTAGAGAAGAGAGTTGGGGACCTAGGAAGGGTCCTGCGTGGCCTGGAGAACCCCAGCTAGGGAGATGCCTAGGAAAGTTGGGCAGGAGCACACAGGCAGGAATCTGATCCCAGGGCAGTATTGATGTTCTCGGATGGCTTTCTCAGTTTGCGCACTGATGTGCAATATAACGGCTGTGGCTTGGTTTGAGTGAAGTGCCCCCCCATGGGCTCGTCTGTTGTAGGCATAGAAAGCTTGCGTGACCCTTCCCACCCGAGCCACGCAGACAGTATAATCCAGGGAAGTGGAGGCTATCATCAGGCTTAAACTTGGTCCCTCCCTCTTATGCCTTCATATCACAGATCATTTCTGTACCTCAAAAAATTTGGGGGTCCAACCCCCACTAGCAACCAAGAAGTCAATGCTGGTGAGCTCTGAGCCAACTTCCTTCCTTTTTTTCCTTCTTCCTGCCCCTTCCCTCCTTCCTTCAGTTAGGGTTTCTCGCTATAGCCCAGAGTTGGCCTCAAACCTGCAGTTATCTTTTGTCCTCACCGTTCCTAGTGCTGGGGTTCCAAGAATGAGCTACCAGTTTTCAAAGCCAGCTGTGACCTTGTTCATCTCGAACCCCACAGGCTGAGAGCTCAGACTGGAGACTGTCCCCCTCAGATGCCAGCTGCAGCCCCAACTGCTTTGCCTATGCATTGATCGAGCAGCTGTGAATTGGGGCTCTCACGGTCTCCTCTTGGGTTCAGCACGTTTGCTAGAGTGGTTCACGGTATTCATAGAAACACTTGTGCTTCCTGGTTTATTATGAAGAATACCAGGAAGGACATGGGAGGGTGGAGGGGAATGCAGGGGGAGGTCTCGGGAGGGGAGCGGAGCATCCCTGCCCTGCTGGAGTGGAGATCGAGGAACCTCCACATGACCAGCTGTCCTTTGGGGCTTTTTAAAAATGTGTGCGGGCTGGAGAAGATGGCTTAGTGGTTAAGGCACTTGCCTGCAAAGCCAAAGACCCTGGTTCGATTCCCCAGGACCCATGTAAGCCAGATGCACAAGGTGAAACATGCATCTGGAATTTGTTTGTAGTAGCTGGAGGTCCTGGCGTGCCCATTCTCTCTTTCTCTCTCTATCTCAAATAATAAATAAATAAATAAATAAATAAATAAATAAATAAATAAATTTAGAAACATTACAAAAAACTGTATTGTGTGTATTTGTTGCATGCAGGTGTATATGTGTGTGCAGGTGCATGTGCTTGTGCTTGTGCACATGTATGGTGGAAGGCAGAGGACAACCTTAGGTGTCATTCCTCAGGAATGCTGTTCACCTTTATTTTTTATTTTTTGGGTTTTCGATGTAGGGTCTCACTCTAGCTCAGGCTGACCTGGACTTCACTAGGCAGTCTCAGGGTGGCCTCGAACTCACAGCGATCCTCCTACCTCTGCCTCCTGAGTGCTGGGATTAAAGGTGTGCACCACTACGCCCAGCCACCAAGTAGGTTAGACTGGCCAGCAAGCCCCAGTGGTCCCCCCTGTCTGCACCATCATGCCTGGCATTTTTAAAAGATTTTATTTATTTATTTATATATTTATTTGACAGAAAGAGGGGAGAGAGAGAGAGAGAGAGAGAGAGAGAGAGAGAGAGAGAGAGAGAGAGAATGGGCACGTTGGGGCCTCCAGCCACTGCAAACGAACTCCAGACGTGTGTGCCCCCTTGTGCATCTGGCTAACGTGGGTCCTGGAGAATCGGACCTGGGTCCTTTGGCTTTGCAGGCAAACACCTTAATCACTAAGCCATCCCTCCAGCCCATGCCTGGCATTTAAAAAAATATATTTTTTGCTAGGTGTGGTGGCACATGCCTTTAATCCCAGCACTTGGGAGGCAAAGGTAGGAGGATCGCCGTGAGTTTGAGGCCAGCCTGGGAATACAGAGTGAATTCCTGGTCAGCCTGGGCTAGAGTGAGACCTTACCTGGAACCACCCTCCCCTCCCAAAAATATATAAATTACTCACTTGAGAGAGAGAGAGGAAAGAGAGAGAGACTGACTGACTATATGGGTGCCCCAGGACCTCCAGCCGCTGCAGATGAACTCCAAATGCATGTGCCACTTTGTGCAGCTGGCTTTATGTGGATGCTGGGGAACAGAATGGGAGCAGCAGACTTGGCAAGCAAGTGCTTTTAACCACTGAGCAATCTCTCCAGCCCCTGCCTGGAATTTTTAAAATTTTTTTTATTTATTTACTTATTAGAGACAGAGAAAGTGGGAGAGAGGGAGAGAGGAGAGAGAGAGAGAGAGAGAGAGAGAGAGAGAGAGAGAATGGGCACACCAGGGCCTCTAGCCACTGCAAATGAACTCCAGACGCATGCACTGCCATGTGCATCTGGCTTACATGGGTGCTGGGGAATGGAGCCTCGAACCGGGGTCCTTAGGCTTCACAGGCAAGCGCTTAACTGCTAAACCATCTCTCCAGCCCTGTCTGGAATTTTTATGTGGGTTCTGGGGCTCAATCCCAGGTCCTCATGCCTGAGGCAGGCACTTTACCCACTGAACTCTCTCCCTATCCCCTTCCACGGAACCCCTTCTTTCTAAATAGTCCCTCTTCTATTTTGACTTGTTGTTTTCCCCTCCAGCATACATGACGGAATGCTGATGGCCACTATTGTGCAGGTCTTGTGCAGGCAGTGAGTGGCAGCCATTGTGAGGGCGTGAAGGCAGTGGGACACTTTGTCTGGAAGGCAGCGTTCCAAAGCCCTCTGGCTCTTACGTTCTTCCTGCTCTTCTGCAGTGTTCCCTGAGCCGTGGAGGGAGTTACATAAATGTCTCATTTAGTGCTGAACATCCAGCCATCTCTTATTCTCATCATTTTGTGAGTTTTGAGTCTCCCCAATAGTCATCGCTGTCTGGAAAATGAAGCTTCTCTGACTGAAGGTGAGAACAGCTCTCATCTATGAGCAGTCACGTAAACATTTAGAGGGCAATTGATGGGCACAAAATATCCATGTAGGCTATATTTCTTTTTATATTTCCCCACACAGGTGGTGGAAGGTGAGAGTGTATTTTTAGTTCCTATGACCCACCTCGGGGAGCAGAAGTTCTGGTTTTGATGACCTGCCTTACACAGATAAAGGGACAGATGAAAGAGAAGGCAGAAGGTCAGAGATCTGAAGCCCAAAGTGTCCTGATGTGACAACAGAAAACTGTCCTTTCTTGCTCTGAAGCTATTTCCAGCCTAGTTCAGAAGGCCATGACATGAGGGAAATATTTTACTTAACCTCTTTGTTCTACCCACTTAAGAAATAGCAAGGGCGGTGGGATTATGAGCCAAGATCTGTGAGCACAACCCCCAGAACCCAGTGCATCCGAGTGCCCACCCTGGCTGGCTTGAATCTGGCTCTGTATGGGAGCCCGTGGCTGAGAGCCACGTGACTTCATCTCTCTCACCTCTGAAGTCAGCTCTCACCCAAGCTCCCCACGGTCACCGTCTGTATTAGTTCCTTCTCTCGTGGCTGTGACAAAACACCTGACAAAAACAACCTAAGGAAGGAGGGCTTATCTTGGCTCACAGATTGAGGACACAGTCCATCTCGGCAGGGAAGTCACAGCAGCAGAAGCATGAGGTGGCTGGTCACCTTGCAGCCATGGTCAGGAGGCACGGAGTTACGAGTGCTGGTACCCAGCTTGCTTTCTCTTTTTTTAATTAATTTTTTTTTTTTTAATTGCAGCCACGGTCAGGAGGCACGGAGTTACGAGTGCTGGTACCCAGCTTGCTTTCTCTTTTTTAAATTATTATTATTTTTTATTTTAGAGAAAGAGAGAGAGAGAATTGGCATGCCAGGGCCTCAGCCACGGCAACTGAACTCCAGGTGCTTGTGCAACCAAGTGGGCATGTGCAGCCTTGTGCTTGCCTCACCTTCTGTGCATCTGGCTTATGTGGGATCTGGAGAGTCAAACATGGGTCCTTAAGCTTTTCAGGCAAATGCCTTAACCACTAAGCCACCTCTCCAGCCCTTACTTGCTCTTTTTTATTCAGTCTGAGATCTTAGCCCATGGGATGGGGTTGTCCACATTCAGGGTGGGTCTTCCCTCCTCAGTTAGACTTTTCTGGAAACACCCTCATAGTCACACCCAGAGATTAGTACTGTGGTTGGCTCTACCGTCCATGATTTTTTCCTCCTGTGTATATTGTCATCCCCTCTGTTACTTTTCTTGCCAACTCCTTTGTACTCGGTCATTTTCCCTCCAGTTGCCAGCCAGGGTGGGGATGATTCTTGGTTCTGGGGGTTGTGCTCACAGATCTTGGCTCATAATCCCACCGCCCTTGCTATTTCTTAAGTGGGTAGAACAAAGAGGTTCTGGTTTCAACTTCACCTGCTCCTCCAAGGTGGCTTCATCCTGGGAATGAACCAAACAGATAAAAAATGGGGATTAAAATCTTAGTTATAAAAAAATTTATTTATTTATTTATTTATTTATTTATTTATTTATTTATTTTGGAGAAAGAGAGAATGGGGCGCCAGGGCCTCTACCCACTGCAAACAAACCCAAGATGCACAAGCCCCCTTGTGCATCTGGCTTACCTGGGTCCTGGGGAATTGAATCGGGGCCTTAGGCTTTGCAGGCAAATGCCTTAACTGCTAAGCCATTTCCCCAACCCCTTTTGTAATTTTTTTATGAGAGAGAGAGAGAGAGACAAGAGAGGGGAGAGAATTGGTATACCAGGGCCTCCAGCCACAGCAATCGAACTGTAGATGCATGTGCCACCTGTGCACATGCGCGACCTTGTGTGCTTGTGTCAACTTGTGCATCTGGCTTACTTGGGACCTGGAGAGTTGAACATGGGTCCTTAGGCTTTGCAGGCAAGTGCCTTAACTGCTAAGCCATCTCTCCTTTCCCCAAATAGAGTAATTTTGACTGCTTTCTTCCCAGCCCAACTCACACTTGTGTCTTCTTCTTCTTCTTTTTTTTTTTTGATTTTCAAGGTAGGATCTCTGACTTGGAATTCACTATATAGTCTCAGGGCGGCCTTGAACTCATGGCAATCCTCTTACCTTGGCTTCCTGAGTGCTGGGATTAAAGGCATGCGCCACCATGCCTGGCACGTGTCTTCATTCTTTAGTGTGAGGGACCTTAGCAAACACTTCCTCTCTTTTCAAGAGTGGGAAAAGGGGATCTTTAAAAAATTTATTGACAACCTTCATACCTGTACACATTATACCCTGACCATAATCCTCTGCCCCACCCTTCTTTGTCTCCCTCCCCACTTCCACTGAACTCTTTCTCTTTTTTTCCAACTTGTCCAAAAAGGGGGTGTCGGTTGTCCTGTTCCACTAAGCTCCCTGACAGGTGAGTGGCATTAGGCAGGTGTCCCTCACAGTGTGAGAAGCAACAGTGCTAAGAACATGATTGTAGAGCAGACTGCCTGTGTGTATGTCTGTGTGCGTGTGTGCATGCACATGTGCCCAGGCGTGTGCACGGAGTGGTGTGTGTGGAGAAGATAACTTCAGGTAGTCCTCACCTTCTACCTTGTTTGCAGCAGGGTCTCTGTTACTCTCTGCTGTGTTCACCAGGCCAGCCTGCCTGTGGCCTTCTAGAGACGCTCCCGCCTCCACTTGCAGTCTCCCTGTAGGAGTGCTGGGATTACAGACACATGTGCTACCATGTCCATCTTTATGTGGTCCTGGGAGTCCGAACTCACGTCCTCATGCTTACGTCACATGCGCTTTAACTACCGAACCATCTCCCCAGCCCCTGTGCCTAGGTTTCAGTTCCAGTTTGGCCAGTTGCCAGCCTTGGGTGCCCAGACGAGTTCCTCACATTTCCACTCTCAGGCCCTCATCCGTACACTGGTTAGTAGCTGTTGTGCTGTGAGGATGAAACGAGACTATGTCTGTGGGATTCTGATCACCCTGCCTGCACAGACTGGGTGATTTTGAATGACCACATGGCCATGTTTGCCAGCAGACTGCTCTGCCCAGTTTCTCCTTCCCTTTGCCCATTCCAGGGGCCTTCGCATGACAGCGACTAAGATGGCATCTTCCTCCACCTTGGCCCAGAGGTGACTGGCTGCTTTTGCTCATGCCCTGTCTGCTTAATATCAGTTAGAATTCTACCCAGGTTGACTATCTGGCTGGCTCATCTGTAGCGCTTAGAGTTGACTTTTGCCTTAACTTTTTTTTCTTTCTTGAGACAAGGTCTCACTCTGCATTCCAGGCCATTCTGGGACTCACTGTGTAACCCAGACTCACCATGAACTCACTGAAATCCTCCAGAATGCTAGGCTTATAGGCACGCACCATGCCCGCCTGGTCCTTTCCCCAGTGCCTAATGAGCATGTGCATCAGTCCTTAGCTTCTGGTAAACCCTAAGCTTTCCCAGAGTCTACTGTGTGTCTGTGCTCACGGTTGGGAGTTCTGCTCACCTTGGATCATGACTGACCTGTTACCAGGGAACTGGGAAATCACCTTAGCCCTTGCAAAGGCATCTTGGGGTTCAGATGCTTCCCTAGAGCAAATCCCCACACACAATGAAATGGAGACCAGAGAAAAGGCAAGGAAATCTTTTGCTATTATATTTATTTATTTATTTTTGTTTTTTCGAGCCACTGTCTCACTCTAGCTCAGGCTGACCTGTAATTCACTCTGTAGTCTCAGGGTGGCCTTGAACTCACAGTGATCCTCCTACCTCTGCCTCCTGAGTGCTGGGATTAAAGGCGTGTGCCACTATACCCAGCTTGCTTGCTTTATTTATTTATTTATTTATTTTTAATTTTTTTTCTTTTTTATTGGCAACTTCTATACTTACATACTATTTATTTATTTTTTAAAACTATTTTTATTTATTTATTTGCAAGCAGAGAGATAGAGAAAAGAGAGGCAGACAGAATGGGTGCACCAGGGCCTCTAGCCTTCCATATGAATTCCAGTTGCATGTACCACTTTGTACATCTGGCCTTATGTGGGTCCTGGGTAATCACATTCTGGGTTGTTGGGCTTTGCAGGCAAGTACCTTCACTGGTGAACCATCTCTCTAGCCCCTATTTTTATGTTATATATATTTTTTGTTTTTTCAATTTTTTGAGGTAGGGTCTCACTGTAACCCAGGCTGACCTGGAACTCACTGTGTAGTCTCAGGGTGGCCTCAAACTCACAGCAGTTCTCCTACCTCTGCCTCCCATTGCCTCTGCTGGGATTAAGAGCATATGCTACCACGCCTGGCCCCTATTTTTATTTATTATTATTGACATTAATTTTTTTGTTTTTATTTATTTGATGGCAATAAATAGGCAGAGAGAGAAAGAGGCAGAGTGAGAGACATTGAGAGAGAGAGAGAGAGAGAGAGAGAGAGAATGGGTGCACCAGGGCCTCCAGCTACTGCAAACGAACTCCAGATGCATGTGCCAGCTTGTGCATCTGGCTTACATGGGTCCTGGGGAATCAAGCCTCGAACCGGGGTCCTTAGGCTTCACAGGCAAGCGCTTAACCACTAAAAGCCATCTCTCCAGCCCAATTTTGACATTTTTATATATGCATGTAACACATTTTTATTTAGAGATTTTTACATGTATATATGTGTGGTGTGCGTATGTGTGTTCAATGTGGATGTGCATGCATGTGGGTGGGCATGTGTTTGGAGGCCAGTGGTCAATGTCAATTGTCCTCAGTTGCTCTCCACCTTCTTTTTTGAGACAGAGTCTCTCACCAAACTGGGAGTTCACCAATTCAGCTAGACTAGTTAACCAGCTAGCCGTGGACAGCTTCTTTTCTCAGCCTCTCTAGCACTGGGGAATTACAGGCATGCTTTGCCATGCCCAGCCTTTTTAGGTGAGTGCTGGGCATTAGAATTTAGGTTCTTTCTGTTCTTTTTGGTTTTTTTGAGGTAGGGTCTCACTCTAGCCTAGGCTAACCTGCAATTTACTATGTAGTCTCAGGCTGGTTTTGTACTCACAGCGATCCTTCTGCCTCTGCCTCCCAAGTTCTGGGATTAAAGGCATATACCACCATATCTGAGAGAGAGAGAGAGAGAGAGAGAGAGAGAGAGAGAGAGAGGGAAGTAAAGAAAAAGAAAAAGAAAAAGAAAGAAAGAAAGAAGGAAAGAATGGGTGCACCAGGGCCTCCAGCTGCTGCAAATGAACTCCAGTTGCATGTGCCACCTTGTGCATCTGGCTTTATGTGGGTCCTGGGGAATTGAACTCAGGCCGTTAGGCCTGGCAGGCAAGTTCTTTAACCACTGAGCCGTCTCTCCAGCACTAGAACTTAGGTTCTAATGTTTGTGAGGCAGGCACTTTGCGAACAGGCTGTCCTCAGCCCCCATATTATGCGTTTTGATCATAATCAGCCTCTCTCATCCTCTCTTGTCCTCCTCACACAGAGTCCCCGGTCAGGCAGCTTTTCATGAACCGATGGTAAAGAAATTGTGTAGGCCTTGTGAGAAGCTAGGTGGGCCGTCAGGGAAAAGAACACAGCGACCAGAGCCCCGAAGGTTGTAGCTGTTATGGGGTGTGTGTGTGTGTGTGTGTGTGTGAAAACTGCATTCTCCCCAAGGTGATGGAGCCTTGTGTGAAAACGTTGAGTTCCACCTCCATGGTAGAAATAACCATGTTCCATTACTGCTGGCTTTAACGTCGTGTTTGGTTAACAGCTACTCTACGTGGCCCCAAACTCAGGCTGTGTGTTCGAGACAGGAGATAGCAAACAGTGTTCATCTCAGACGTTCATCTTTTCACTGGTGCTAGCTTTGGGCCAGGAAGGATCCGCTAACTCTGTCTTAGGTCATCAATTTACCGTTCAGTTCTGTGGTCAGTTTACAGCCTGGCCCTCTGTCCTCACCACACAGTGACCACTCCACGCCTCTTTCTGGCGAATTTTAAGTGAGCGGTAGTGTGAGGATTGCTTGTTTGCAGGTTAGCATTATTTGAAAGTTCTTGCAGCCTCTGGGAGAGCTTGCACCCTCCCCTGGTTCCCTCGCTCTGTGCCTGGCCCAGCCCCGTTCTCCTGGGAGCACAGGCTCTCTGTGGCTTATTCTCTTCTGCTCTCTACACCTCTGTGCTTCGGCGCTCCTGACCTCAGTTTCCACTGCCCCTTTCAGTCTGAAGTCCGATCACTTTCTACAGTAGATGATGGCTGAGAATCTGAGCTGGCTAACTCTGCTGTCTTCTCTCTGGTCTACTCCCACTGTCTAGATAGTGCTCCCTTCTTGTCTGGCTGGCTTTCTTGCCCTAGCCTGTCATCTGTTATTTTTATAATTTTTTTAGAAAGGAAGGGTGCACACACACCATGGCACACATGTGGACGTCAGAGGACAACCTCGAGGTGTCCACCCTTTCCAATCACCATGTTTAAAACAGGGTCTTTCTTGGTTTTCGTTGTGGCAAGTGCCAGACTAGCTAGCCCATGAGCTTCTGGAATCTTCTGGCTCTGAGTTCCATTGTCATAGGCACACTGGGATCACAGACACACGAGCCACTTTGTGTCTTGACTTTATGTGGGTGCTGGGAAGGACCGAACTTGGGTCAGCAGGCCTGCAAGCAAGTGCCTTTAACAACCGAGCCACCTCCCCAGCCCTGTCTGTTTTAAGCATGCACACCCTTTGCTAGCTTAAGATATTTATTAGAGGTGAATCTTATTCTGGCCTCTTATTTTCTTGACATTTTTTCTTACTGCGTGACCCCTGTACTAGTTACTTTTCTTGTCATTGTGACCAAATACCTGACAAGAAGCAACTTAAACGAGGTCCTACTTATTTCGCCTCATGATTTGAGTGTACAGCTACCATGATGGGGAAAGCTTGGTGGAAGGAGTGGCTCAAGGCTGTGACCCACACGAGAGTGAGGCTGCTTGTTCATAGCTGGCGGATCAGGAGGCAGAGAGGGGGATGCCTGGGCTCTGCTGGCTTTCTCAGTTCAGGCCTGCAGCCTGTGGGATGGTACCACCCACGTTCTGGTTGGGTCTTCTTCCCTCAGCTAATTCTCAGACACACCAAAGGTGTGCATTGCTGATGTGATAGGCTTCTGGGGCTGAGAGCAGGACCGGAAGCTTTTCTACCTGGACGCAGCTTTTACTGTTCCAGCACGGCTCAGTGCATTCACATCCCACGGCTGAGGCCCTCATGCACCAGAGCATTGCCTTATGTCCACTTGAGTCCCTTTGTCTCCCATACAGGGGTGCTCATATTCTGATTGGTTATTCTAAACTTGTTAAGCAGAGTTTATGAAAAACAACAACAAACAAACAAAAAACCAGTGTGGTGGCCCACACCTTTTGTTTCGGCACTTGGGAGGCAGGGGTACGAAGATCACCCTGAGTTCCAGGCCACCCTGAGACCAGGTCATCCTGAGCTAGAGTGAGACCCTACTTCAACAAACCAAAAATCAAACTAAACCAAACCAAACCAAACCAAACCAAACCAAACCAAACCAAACCAAACCAAAACAAAACAAAAAAACCCCAAACACTAGAATTTGTCACCATTGCTTGCAGGGGAGGTGGGGATAGGCTCAAGGATGCTGACCAGCATGCTGAAGATGTTTCTTGTTTGTCTTTTCTTCAGTTCCTCAGGCCCCTCATCATCAGCACCCCCCCTCCACAATACAGAAACATGTTATTCCAAGCTACTGGGCACATTCTGGGCGCTCTCCAAGGTCATTTTGTGTGCGTAGACATGTAGCTGTGTTTTCTGTTCTGTGAGGGCCCTTACCCACACCAATATCTTAAGTTGGTCTTTCCTCCCTCCCGCCATCCCTCCCTCCCTTCCTTCCTCCCTCCGTTCCTTTCTTTCTTCCTCCCTTCCCACCCTCCCTCCCTCCCTCCCTTCCTCCTTCCCTCCCTCCCTCCCTTTCTGTTGCAGTCAGGTTTGCAATGCAGAAATCACCCAACTAAGAGCAGCTTTTGGGAAAAAAGGGTTTATTTTGGCTTACAGACTCAAGGGGAAGCTTCTTGATGGCAGGGGAAAACGATGGCATGAGCAGAGGGTGGACATCACCCCCTGGCCAACATAAGGTGGACAATAGCAACAGGAGAGTGTGCCAAACACTAGAAAGGGGGAGCTAGCTGTAACACCCATAAGCCCACCCCCAATAATACACTGCCTACATGAGGCGTTAATTCCCAAATCTCCATCAGCTGGGAATCTAACATTCAGAACACCTAAGTTTATGGGGGACATCTGAATCAAACCACCATATTCTACCCCTGGCCCCCATAAACTGATAACCATACATGATGTAAATACAATGCATTCATCCAACTTTAAAAGTTTTTATTAATACTAATGATGTTCAAACATTCCCATAGTCTGAGATCTTTTATTTTTTATTTTTATTTTTGGAGAGAGAGAGAGAGAGAGAGAGAGAGAGAGAGAGAGATAGACAGAGATGCGGCAGCAGTGTCTCAGCTGCTGAGAACGAAATCCAGATGTGTGCGCCCCCTTGTGGTCAAGTGCGGCATTGCGCACTTGGGTCACTGCATCTGGCTAAACGTGGGACCTGGAGATTGGAACCGTTGGAGATTGGAACCAGCGTTCTTAGGCTTAGGAGGCAGGCACATTAACCCCTAAGCCATCTCTCCAGCCCATTCTGAGATCTTTTAACTGAGCCACAATACCAAAAAAATCTCACCCCCCCCCAAAAACAAAAAGCCACAATGGCACAGAATAAACACTTACACAGCAAAAGATGGCACTGGGCATAGCAAAGAAATATTTAACCAATACAAGATTTAAACGGGACAAATACCAAACTCTGTAACTCCAAGTCCAACAACTCTAGTCAGTGAGAAGTCTCCACTTCCAAGAATTTTAACCAGCAACAAGTCTCTGGTATTCCATTTCTGCCCCTCCAGCTAGGGTACTCACAGTCCTGGAAAACTTCAGCCAGGCAGGCAGCTCTCCTTGACAGCCATCTTATGGCCCCAGTATCTCCACTGGATCTCCAGGTGCAAGCCATGGTTCATCCTTGTGGCTTCATCGGTCTCCATGCAGGCATCCAGCAAACCTGCTTCACACTGCCCATGGCCATTTCCAAAACACAAGACCATGTTGCAAATTCAATGACCCTCTCTTTCTTCATTTCTTACACTCCACAATACCAGGCAGGGTGCCAGTTTGTTAATCCAGGGGAATAAAGCAGACTTTGAAGAACAGGACACTCCTTGAGCACTCGGGCCCCTTCCAAAGAGTCTACAGTCTTCCTGTTGCCCCAGTGCAGATCAGGTGGCCCAGTCTCAAAGGTTTTAATCTCTCATATAATTGCAGCTGAATGGGCAGAAGTTTCAGCCCAAAGATTTCATTTCTGTGCCATATCCCTCTGCATAGTCCATTTCTATGCACTGCAATCCTGCACAAGTTCTCAGGACATGGGCATAACAGTAATCCTCTCACAAAACTACTTCCAGCCCAGTCCAAGCAAAGCTCCTTTTAACCTTCATAAGCCAAACTTCACAGTCCATAGTTCTTACTGCATTCAGGTCTTTCAACTCTGACCAGAATAGTCCATCAAGCTGTACTTACAGCACTGCTAGGTGTCTCTTAGGCCAAGGTTTCAAATTTTCCACATTGCTCTTGAAAATCAGTTCCAAAAGGCCAAAGCCACACAGTCAGGTGTCTAGGAACAAATGACACCACTCCTTGGTACCAATATTACTGTTGCAGTCAGGTTTACGTTGCTGGCTGAAATCACCTGACCAAGAGCAGATTTTGGGAAGAAAAGAGTTTATTTTGGCTTCCAGACTCGAGGGGATGTTCTATGATGGCAAGGGAAAATGATGGCATGAGCAGAGGGTGGACATCACCCCCTGGCCAACATAAGGTGGATGATAGCAACAGGAGAGTATTCCAGACACTAGCAAGGGGGAGCTGGCTATAATACCCATAAGCCCATCCCCAACAATACACTGCCACCAGCAGGCGTTGATTCCCAAATTTCCATCAGCTGGGAAACCTAGCATTCAGAACACCTAGGTTTATGGGGGACACCTGAATCAAACCACCCTTCTTTCCTTTATCCCTTCCTTCCTTCCTTCCTTCCTTCCTTCCTTCCTTCCTTCCTTCTTCCTCCCTCCCTCCCTTTTCTTCCTTTCTTCCTCCCCTCCTTTCTTTCTTTCTTTCTTTCTTTCTTTCTTTCTTCCTTTCTCTCTCTCTGTCCCTCCCTCTCTCTTTCTCTCTCTCCTTCCTTCCTTCCTTCTTCCTCCTTCCCTCCCTCCCTCCATCCCTTCCTTTCTTTCCCTTCCTTTTTCCCCTTCCCCATCCCCTTCCTCTTTCTTTCTTTCTTTTTCTTTCTTTCTTTCTTTCTCTCTCTCTTTCTCTCCCTCCCTCTCTCTTTCTTTCTCTTCCCTCCCTCCCTTCCTCCCTTCCTTTCTTTCCCTTCCTTTCTTCCCTTCCCCATCCCCTTCCTCTTTCTTTCTTTCTTTCTTTCTTTCTTTCTTTCTTTCTTTCTTTCTTTCTATCTTTCTCTTTCTTTCTTTCTTTCTTTCTTTCTTTCTTTCTTTCTTTCTTTCTTTCTTTCTTTCTTTCTTTCTTTCTTTCTTTCTTTCTATCATTTCTTTCTTTCTTTCAACCACCCTCCTTTTTTTCCTTTCTCAAATCTTCCTTTCTCTCAAATCCCTTCTTAAAAAAATATATTTCCCTTTAATCCCAGCCTTGGGAGGCCTTCCTAGGAGGATTCCTTCCTTCCGAGGCCACCCTGAGACTCCTTAGTGAATTCCAGGTCAGCCTGAGCTCCCTCCATCCGGACCCTTTCAAAAAATAAAAATAAAAATAAAAAATCCCCTTATAAACCTTTCTTTCTTGGTGCATGCCTTTAATCCCAGAATTTAGGAAGCAGAGGTAGGAGGATTTCTTTCTCTTGAGGCCACCCTTCCTCCCTACATAGTTCTTTCCAGGTCCTTTGAGCTATAGTGAGACCCTTCCTTGAAAAACAAAATACATACATATGTACACACACACACACATGTATGTATAGAATTTAGTGTTTCTTTTTAAATAAATTATTTTTTTAATTATTTATTTATTTGGTGAGTATGCAAATGAACTCCAGATGCATGCACCATTTTAGGCATCTGGTTTTACATGGGTTTTGGTGAATTGAACCCTGGCTGGCAGGCTTTATAAGCGAACATCTTTAACCACAGAGCAATCTCCCTAGATATCCTTTTTTGTGTTTATGTTTGTGCATGTTGGCATGTGTGTGGGATCGTGTCTGTGTACATGCACATATGTATGTGCATATGGCGATCAGAGGTTGGCAGAGGGTGTTTTCCTCAGTTGCTCTCCACTATACTTGCGGAAGCATGGCATCCCACAGTTTGCTGGCTGGTCTAGTCTAGGTAGCCAGTTTGCCTGAGCCATCCTGTTTCTAGCTCCCAAGTGCAGGGGTGACAGGGGGACTGCCATGCGGCCTTCATTTACATGGGTGCTGGAGCTCTGAACTCCAGTCCTCACACTTGCAGGGCAAGTGTTGTATCCACCAAGCCCCTCCCTCCCACCCACTTTGGAGTTTTTGAGGTGGGGTCTCACTGTATCCCAGGCTGACCTGGAACTCACTCTATAGTTCCAGGCTGGCCTTGAATTTACAGTGATCTTCCTACCTCTGCCTCCTGAGTGCTGGGATTAAAGGGGTGCACCTCCACACACCATGCCTGCTGAGCCATTTCTCTACATGATCATTCCTCCCTCCCTCCCTTCCTTCCTTCCTTCCTTCCTTCCTTCCTTCCTTCCTTCCTTCCTTTCTTCTTTTTTTCTTTTCCCTCTCTCTCTCTCTTTGTTGCCAGGGCCTTCAACCATTGTAAACAAACTCCAGACACATGTGTCCCCTTGTGCATCTGGCTTACGTGGGTCCTAGGAAATCGTACCTGGGTCCTTTAGCTTCGCAGGCAAATGCCTTAACCATTCAGCCATCTCTCCAGCCCTCTAGGTGTTTGTTAATCCGATCGAGTTGACAATGAAAATAAACCATCCTGGCTCCCTTGGACTACTCTTGGCTCCTTCCATTCTGTGCATCTTTTACAGGCCAGTTGATAATTTCTGTCTTAATCTCACTGCTTTCTCAGTCTTCCCTGAAGCACTTAGAGGTTCTGCCTACTCTGCTTTCCTTGCACCAATACTTTGGTCAGTGGCAGGAAATCTGAGTCATTACTGACTTCCTGCCTGGGACTCTGCTCGGAGCTGGGGAACATCCAGAGCTCTGCATCTTCACGGGCCTCCCGTGATTTTGGTGCAGGTAGTCCCAGAACACCCTCAAGCCTCTTGGTTTGCACTGGAAGCAGGTTGACAAGTGATGTCTACTGAGTGCAGGGGATGCCCAGGGTTCCCCAGAGTTAGGCATGTGTTTTTTTGTTCACAGCCAACCTTAATTCTGCTTTTTCCTTTCTTAACTGCCTTTTTTCCCTTTTTTTTAAGAGAGAGAGATAAAGCGAGCACGTGCGCGAGAGAATTGGCACGCCAGGGCCTCAGGCACTGCACCTAGTGGGCATGTGTGACCTTGCACTTGCCTCACCTATGTGCATCTGGCTTATGTGGGATCTGGAGAGTCGAACATGAGTCCTTAGGCTTCACAGGCAAGCACCTTAACCACTAAGCCCTCCAGTTGCTTTTTTTTTTTTTTTTATGAGAGAGAGAGAGAACTGGCACGCCAGGGCCTCAGCCACTGCACTTGAACTCCAGACACATGTGCCACCTTGTTTGCATTTGCAGCCTTGCATGCATTTGTCACCTTGTGCATCTGGCTTATGTGGGTTCTGGGCAATTGAACCTGGGTCCTTAGGCTTCGCAGGCAGGCGCCTTAACTGCTAAGCCATCTTTCCAGTTCTGCTTTTTCCTTTCTCATTCTGAAAAGATAAACTCAGTAGGTCTGGGTGGATTTATTACTTTTCTCATCACTGTAGCCAAATATCTGAGCAGAGCCAGAGGAAGGGGTTATCTTGGTCCACAGTTTGAGGGCACAGTCCACCAGGGTGAGGAGGGCATGGCGACAGGAGCACGAGGCAGCTGGTCACATTGCAGCCATAGTCACAAAGGAGAGAGAGAAATGTTGATGCTCCACTCACTTTCTCCTTATGTGCAGTCACTTTCTCCAGAAATTTCCTTCCTTCTGCATTACTGACCAATTCTTTGTGGCTGTCGGATTATGTCTGTTGTCTTTCATCAGAGAGGCTGCTTCCTTAGGAGCCTCTGCTTGCAGACAAAGAGCTGGAGTGGATTTTCAACTCCATGGAGAGAACTTCGTGCACGGGACAGGCTAGTTCACACTCGGTGCTGCTGCTAGATCTTCTCTCTCTCTTCCTTCCTCTCTCCTTTCCTATCTCCCTCTTTCTTACCCCCCTTTCTTCTTATCTCCCTCTCTTCCTCCCTCTTTTCTCTTTCTCTTCCACCTCTTCTTCTCCCCCATTCTTTCTGTGTATTCCAGGCTTGTGTCAAGCTCATGATTCTCCTGCCTCATCCTGTGGCGTAGCCGAGATTACAGGTATGCACCACCACACCTGACTTCGAGTCTCTCTACAATTTTCAGCAGGTTGCTTATCGTGAAAGTCTGGAATATTATACTGTCAGTCACCACTCCGCAGTCCAACTTTTTATTTTATTTTATTTGTTTATTTATTTGAGAGAGAGAGAAAGAGAGAGAGAGAGAATGGGCACACCCAAATTTTGAGACTAATTCCAAGACTGCAAATGTGACAACAGGCCACACAGGCTCCTTAGCAGTATGGCGCCACCTTTAGGGGACATTAGTGACCTCAGCTCTTGTGTTCTGGGTCAGGATGGGTTTGATCAGGGCAAACCTTTCTGGGGTCTAGCCAGCTGTGTGACACTGGAAAATGACTGGGCTCCAACAGGCTGTTGTAATATTACTTCAAAGCCAGAGTGGAGATCACAGCCTTCACCCCATTAGGTTTTGGGGAGTTACACAGCATGTGTTAGGAACATCGCCCCTATGTGGTGCTTAGTAGGTGCCCAGTGCGTGTTTGAAGCATGTGGATGTCCACATAGGCCACATTCATCAGCCTGGCTTTTTTTTTTTCTTGGACTTAAATTTCTTTTTCAATTTTTTTTTTTTAGAGAGAGAGAGAGAGAGAGAGAGAGAATTGGCGTGTCAGGGCCTCAGCCACTGAAATCGAACTCCAGACACTTATGCCACCTAGTGGGCATGTGCAACCTTGCGCTTGCCTCACCTTTGTGCATCTGGCTTATGTGGGATATAGAGAGTCGAATATGGGTCCTTAGGCTTCACAGGCAGGTGCCTTAACCATTAAGCCATCTCTCCAGCTCCCATTTTTTTATTTTAGTTTTTCAGTTTTTTTTTTTTTTTTTTTTTGGTTTTGCGAGGTAGGGTCTCACTCTGGTCCAGGCTGACCTGGAATTCACTATGTAGTCTCAGGGTGGCCTCGAACTCTCGGCAATCCTCCTACCTCTGCCTCCCGAGTGTTGAGTTTTTCAGTTTTTTGAGTAAGGGTCTCACTCTAGCCCAGGCTGACCTGGAATTCACTATGTAGTCTCAGGGTGGCCTTGAGATCACAGCCATCCTTCTACCTCTGCCTTTCCAGTGCTAAGATTAAAGGCGTGCGCCACCACGCCTGGCTTCAGTCTGGCTTTTGATGTTTTCAAATCTCTTGCATTTTGAGTTTCTCTGTAGATCATGTGTTTCACGAAGTCTCATAACTTGGTGAGTGACAGTGGGGCTGAGTGATGTGGGCAATAGCTGGGCTGATCCTGTAACAACATTTGATCCAGGGATTACAGGGCTGTCAATCTTAGCAGCCCCAGTAAAACTTTGCATTTCCACAGCACCTGACACTTAAAGAAGAACAGACGTTCAGTGGAACACCGGATTGTCCTCAAGTCTGATTAGCAGGCTGGGTGTGACCTTAGATTCCTGAAGTTACCTGGACACTGGTTGGTCCACAGGGGACCCAGGCCTGTGTGCCCCTTACATGCCAGTCAGCTTGGTACGTGACTCTGCTGAGGAGCAGAGTTCAGTGAACTTGAAGAACATATGATGATGGAGTCCCAGAGATAAATTCTGCCAGAATCGACCCTGAGATGCACTCTCCCTGTGGACTAAAATCTGGTGTGGCATCCCTGACATCCCTCTGCTGCCACCCTGTCCCTTTTCCCACCCAAATGTCCCTTCTGCCTTCACTGGGGTCTGGGAAGGTTTAATCCTTTCTGGCTCTCTCCCAAGATAAGCTAGGTAATTGAAAATGCGCCCACAGGCATAATCTCCAAATTGGTGGATTTAAAACAAAGCTGATTAGAGCCTTCCAACTTTAAGGGTGGGAACAGAAAGTCTGTCGTTAAGAGATAATGTTGATATGAAAAGCTGAGCACTCGGACACGCTGCGCACAGCTGGAGTGGATTCTACATAAAGAATATGCATCCATTGGTCCTGCCTGTGGGCTTCCTGTTGCCAACTAGCTGGCTGTAGTCCCTGCTGCTCTGCCCATATAGAAATCATGAGCAGGCAAGGGGATGCCTTTGTAATGCTGGAAGTTCCTAGCCTTTGCATGCCCAGCACCTAAGGCCTGTACTGACAGACCTGGAGGATTACAGCTCCAGTCTCTGAAAGCCAGGAGCCATGCTTTATAAGCTGAATGGTTCTAGGGACTTAGGTGGTGTTGTGGTTTGAATGAGAAATGTCCCTCATAGTCTCATGGGTTTGAACACTTGGTCCCCAGGTAATGGTGCTGTTTTGGAAAGTTGTGGAATCTCTAGGAGGTGGAGCCTTGCTGGAGGAAGTAGGTTACTGGGGGCGGATATTAAGGTATTACACTCAGGTATACTTCTTATTTTTAAAAATTAATTTGTTAATTAATTATTTAAAATTTAAAAAATATATTTTATTTATTTATTTGAGAGAGAGAAGGAGAGAGAGAGAGAGAAAGAGAGAGAATGGGTGCGCCAGGGCCTCCAGCCACTGCAGATGAACTCAAGATGCATGCATGCACCCCCTTGTGCATCTGGCTTATGTGGGTCCTGGAGAATCAAACCAGGATCCTTTGGCTTTGCAGGCAAATGCTTAACTGTTAAGCCATCTCTCCAGCCCAACTTAATTTATTTTTTGAGAGAGAGAGAGAGAATAGAGAGAGAATGGGTACACCAGGCCCTTCGGCCACTGTGAAAAAACTCCAGACATGTGCACCGCCTTGTGTGCATGTGTGACATTGCATGCTTGCATCACTGTGTCTGGCTACATGGAACCTGGAGACTTGAACATGAGTTCTTAGGCTTTGTAGTCAAGTGCCTTAACCACTAAGCAATCTTTCCAGCCCCCAGTTCTACTTTTTGTCCACTGTTTTTCTCTTGATTGCAGATACAATGTGACAAGTCCCCTCATGCTTGTGCCACAATGCCTTCCTCTGTGTGATGGACTGAGCCAGAATAAATCTTTCCTCCCTTAAGTTTCTAGTCATGTGTTTGGTCACAGCAGTGAGAAAGGTAACAGATATAATAAAGCATAGGCTTGTTGCTCTGGGCTGTAACCAACAGGAGCCCTGGTACTTGATAGCTACTGAAATCCTCTGCTTCCAGCAGCAGTGAGTGGTAAAATCAGGCAGTGGAGGTGGTGTCTGGTAGGGTTGGAGCTCCTGAATGGGTCATGCTTGTTGGAAACCTCAGCTCCTGTAGTGACTAGTGTTACACTTCTCAGGCCTTTGGGACTGGGGACACTTGGCCTTTGAAAATGGCCGTGTTTCTAGTTCTCGGACTTTGAGTGTCAGAGACCCTTTGGCTCTTGACCGTGGATGGGTTTATAGCTCTTGGGCTTTCAGTGTCTGGGACCCTTGAATCTTGTTGTATTTACCTTCATGTATCTGGGACAAAACACCAGACCAAAAGCAGCTGAGGGAAGGAAAGAGTTTGTTTTGGCTCATTGTCTTGAGGGAAGCTTCCTCATGGCAGGGGAAGAATGGCAGAGCAGAGACAGGACATCATGTCTTGCCACAGCAGCTGGCAGTGCGAGCAAGAGTGAGCTGAGCTCTGGCAATGAGGAAGCTGGGCGACAACTCTCCAAAGCCTGCTCCAGTGGCACACCTCCTCTAGCAAGGCTTTGCTTCCTGAACTGCCACCAGCTGGGAATCAGGCATTCAAAACACATTAAGCTATGGGAGGCAAATTCAAACCACCACAACCCCAAGGCTTGGCTCCCTGGAACACCTCTCCTGACTGTGGCCTATGGTTTCCCATCTCTGACTCTTCTTAGAGGTGAAGTGGGTGAATAGGTGTTTCATGCTTTGGGAACCAGAGGAAGGGGGTGAATGGTGACACATCAGGCAAGCAGGTGGCTCTGCATGGTGGGAATGTTGCTTGGCCTTTGTTATTGAAGTTGGCAGCCGTGTGATCATTTATATGTTGGTAAGGTGATTTGGGCAAGTGACCCTGTAGGGGAATACAAGCTTATGATCCTCCACCTTCATAACCACCTTGCAAGTGGTTTGGTAGAATTAGCTTTCCTCAGATGGGAAACCAAAGTTGGGAAAAGGGAGACTTTGGTGAGTCAGAGCTAGGAGGGGTCAAGGTCAGTGCAAACCCAGTCTGACTTCAGAACTCTCTGAACCACATTGCTTTGTCTGCTAATCACCTAGCATGCTTCATTTTCTTATTCATTTGTTTGTTTCTGTGGAGAGATAGTTTTGCTGGGTATAGTAGTTTTGGTTTGCAACTGTACTTTTTATTTTTAAGGTTTTTCTTTTTATTTTATTTATTTGAGAGAAGGGAGAGAGAGAGAGGGAGGGAGGGAGAATGGGCATACCAGGGCCTCCAGCCAATGCAAACGAACTCCAGATGCATGTACCACCTTGTGCATCTGGCTTATGTGGGTCCCGAGGAATCAAATGCCTTAACAGCTAAGCAATATCTCCAGCCCAACTGTACTTTTAAAATATTTGGAATACTCTAAGCCTTCTTTCTTCTTAAGTTTTCATTGAAAAAAAAATCACATGTTATTGTGATTATTATTGGCCTGCCTTTAAATGTAACTTGCTGTTTCTCTCTTGCAGTTTCCTTTATTTTTCTTTGTTCTGCGTATTTAGAGTTTTGACTATAATGTCATGTGGGGAGTTTCATTTCTGGCCTGCTCTGTTTGGTATTCAGCATGTCTTTTGTACCTGAATGGGCATTCTTGGCAGAGGCATGTCACCTTGTTTTCTTGTGTCACTCCCTTTGTATTGGGATTTGCCTGTCTGGAGACAATCTGTTAGTGTGAATGGGGGAAGGGTGAGCATCCTGGGTGGGTGAATGCAGACTCAAACAGAGTGGTGGTGGCATCACAGGCAGGGATACATTCATGGAGGGGACGAGTCACCAGCATGACGTACTTACATATGGTGGCAGCAACATTACATGCCTGGGCAAACCATACATGGCTTTTGTCTGTGGATTCTGGGGATCAAACTCAGGTCCACATCCTTGTGAGGCAAGCACTTTGCCCACTGAACTAACTCCCTAACATTTTGTTTTCTGTTCTAACTGAGAGTTGATGATAGAGATCGTTTCCCATGGGTGACTTGAATTCTACAGAACAAGGCAATGTTTTACTTACTGGCTGTTGTGTGCCCATTGGGGGTCACTTCCAGGCCTGTTGGCCCCTGCCATAAAGTGCACTCACCTCCTTGGTGAGTGCAGTCTTACATCACTTAAGCACTTGTTTGCTTGATTTCCAGCCACCCAAGTCTGCATCTGTCTGTTACCTCACAGAACAAGCCCCCCTACCTTCTGAACTGCAGTTCTCTGGAAATTGTCAGTAGCTCTGGCTCCCAGCATGCTCTGTCAGAGGACCCACTCTGAGAGGTTATGTGATAGCTGTCAGATGGCAGTGATTGGAAGAGACTCTGACATCTAATTTTAATAATTCAGCCATCATAAAACATGGCACTTTATGTATAGAAACTTGCAGAAAGAACTGGGCAGAGAGGTTTGTACTTCCCACCATGGGGAAACAAATTGTGTGTTGTAACCAGGAGTCCACTTCAGATACACAGGCGTCAAAGCACGGGGAGGGAGATCTCCTCTTAACAGTGAAATACATTCTTTCTTCACTTCAATACCTCATGAAGAGGCACTATCCAGGCGAGAAGAGCCAAATTTTCTTTGCAATTAGTGTTCACTGCTTGAATGTAAATGAGTCCTTGGAAACAGTTTGCACTGCTCTTAGTCACCTGAGCACTCCCAGCCCCCTCATATTCCCTTCGGTTTTCATCTGTTAAAACACACTTCATTTACAGAAGCCGGAAGGGTAAGTGCAATCTAGTCCCCGCCTGATATCACCTCTCCTCCAAAAGCCGATGGTGTTTGAAGTGCTCTGACAGCACGGAGCTGTCTGCATGTAGCTGTGGCCTCCCAACATGGGGAGACAGTGGACGCCAGGCTGGGACTGCTGGTGCAGGCCTGCCATCCTGGTTACTTGGGAGGCTGAGGCAGGAGGATCTCAAGTTCAAGGTTAGCTAGGGTTATATAATGAGTTCAAGGTCAGCCTGAGCAACTTAGTCTCCAAATGGAAAGTAGAAAAAGTGCCGAGGACATAACTTAGCAGTAGAGAGCTTCCTCTAGCATGCAGGAAGCCTTGGGTTGTATCCCCAGCACTGCTAAACAAAAACAAAATAGCAAAACCATAAAAACAAAACAAAACAAAACAAAACGAACAACTCAACCCAACAAAATGTAGAAGCTGTGTGTGGTATTTCAATATGAGTGGGCCTGAAACCAGAATTTGGCCTTGACACAGACATCAATAAGCAGAAACAGGAACTGAATCTTAGAACTGCACGTAATTCAGAAAACTGTTAATCTCAGAAGGCAGTGGGTTTATACCCTAGAGGTCTGTTTTATCTCATGTCTCATCTTTTTTTTTAAACAACTTGCACCTAGCCATTATTTATCATCTTAAAATTTTATTAGAACACAAAGAATTAGGTTTCACTATGGCATGTTAAAATTTTCATTTATTTGTAAGCAGAGAAAGTAAGGAGAGCAGGAGGAAGGGATGGAGGGAAGGAGGGACACACACACACACACACACACACACACACACACACACAGAGAGAGAGAGAGAGAGAGAGAGAGAGAATGAGAATAAATGTGGGTGTACTAGGGCAGGGCCTCTTGCTGTGCAGACATACTCCAGATACATGTGCCACTTTGTGTAACTGGCTTTATATGGGTGCTGGAGAATAGAACCTGGGTTGGAAGGCTTTGTAAACAAGTGCCCTTAACCTCTGCGCCATCTGCCTAGTCCCATTATATAGCATTTTATTTTATTAAAATAAAACTGTTTATTTAATTATTTGAGAGAGAGACGGTGGGTGTGGGGGGGGGGAAGAGGCAGATATAGAGAGAATGGGTCCATCAAGGCCTTCACCCACTGCAAACAAGCTCCAGATGCATTTGGCTTACTGGGGAACTGGAGAATTGAACCTGGGTTCTTAGACTTCATAGGCAAGCACCTTAACCACTAAGCCATCTCTCCAGTCCTGTAGCACTTTTTAAACAAAAATTTTTCTGTTTTCCTTCTGTCCCACTTCTTTCATCCTCCTTCAGACTCTTCCCCCACCATAGCCTTCATCTGGCTTTCTTGCCATGGATCTTTTTGTCCCCTTTCTCATTCCCTCTTATTTAATTCTTGGGGTCTCCTATCTGGTTTCCTAGCCTGTACTCATACTCACATCCCCTTATTTACATATATACAAACATAAAAGGAAAAGCTTGCTGGGGCTAAGGAGGGGGCTCAGCAGTTAAAGGTGCTTGCTTGTAACAGCCTGCTCACCCAAGTTTGGTGATCCACTGCCACATAAAGCTGGATGCAAAGTGGCACATGG
This sequence comes from Orientallactaga sibirica, assembly GCA_036365145.1. NCBI lineage: Eukaryota > Metazoa > Chordata > Mammalia > Rodentia > Dipodidae > Orientallactaga > Orientallactaga sibirica. The sequence continues at coordinate 1,796,351 of JAEOAD010000555.1, forward strand.
GTTTGTAATCCCAGCGTGCTTAAAGGAGACAGAGCCAGGAGAACCCTGAGCTCATGGGCTGGCTAGACTGGCCTTCATCGTGGCAAACAGGAGAAAGCTGTCTCAAAGGCGGTTGAAGGAGAGAACCAACACCCTGACATTGTTCTCTGATCTCCACACACCTGCTGTGGCACCTCCCTACACTAACACCCCTATACATCATACATACACAAAATAAAAAAATGTAGGCTGTACATATGAGAGAGAACATGTGACTTGTCTTCCTGAGCCTGGGTTACTTTAATTTTCTTTTAAATTGTTATTGAAAACTCCCATAAGTATGGACAGTATACCCCAATCATAAACCCCCTCCCACAAACCGTATTTCTCCCTCCTAAGCTCCAATTAGACTCTTCTATTTTGATGCTGGGTTACCTTAGTTTGAAACCAGAAACACCGAAACTGCTGGGAAAGCAGAGAAAACACTTCAAATAATAAGTGAAGGTGAGAATGTTCTGATAAGGACTCCAGTGGCACAGAAAATAGGCCCAAGAATCAACAAATTGCACTACATGAAACTAGGAAGGTTTTGCAAAGCAAAAGAAACCATTGGGCTGGAAGATGACTTAGTGGTTAAGGCACTTTCCTAAAAAGTCAAAGGACCCAAGTTCAATCCCCCAGGACCCACATAAGCAAGATGCACAAGGTGGCACATGTGTCTGGAGTTTGTTTACAATGGCTGGAGGCCTTGGTGTGCCCATTCTCTCTCTTTCTAGCTGCCTCTCTCTTTCTCATAAACAAATAAAAATAAATAAAATATTTTTAAAAAGAAACTATTAACAGAGTGAACGGAAATCCTATAGAATGGGAGAAGAATCTGCCAAGTACACCCAGATCGGGAGTTGATATCTGGAGCACATGCAGATTTTAGTCTGCACATCATACCAGGAGAAGGGGGCAAACGCAGGCAGTTATTCCCAAGCACAGTCTCTCTCTCTCTCTCTCTTTCTTTCTTCCTTCCTTCCTTCCTTCCTTCCTTCCTTCCTTCTTCCTTCCTTCTTTCTTTCCCTCCCTCCCTCCCTCCCTCCCTCCCTCCCTCTCTCTCTTTCTTTCTTTCTTTCTTTCTTTGGATTTTTTTCGAGGTAGGGTCTCGCTCTAGTCCAGGCTGACCTAGAATTCACTATGTAGTCTCAGGGTGGCCTTGAACTCACAGCGATCCTCCTACCTCTGCCTCCCGAGTGCTGGGATTAAAGGCGTGCGCCACCATACCAGGCCCAAGTCCAGTCTTGCCCCTCTGGGCAGGTGACAGTCTTGTGTTTGAGATATGTAGTGTCAATATTTTTCTCTGTACAGCTTCCCCTGTCTATGTAGTGGGAGTGTCACATATACCAAGGCTGGTGTGTCCCACGCTCCTCCAGAGTCCCATCCAGGTCAAAGGTTACTCAGAACAAGCACTGTATGTGTGCAGGGTTGCTTGCAATGAGCATGGGCAGATTCCTTTCTACAATATGGAGTACAACGTGTCCTTGTCATCTAGGTTGTAAAAGTGCTTCTAGGGGCTGGAGAGATGGCTTAGCAATTAAGGCGTTTGCAGGCAAAGTCAAAGGACGTAGGTTTAATTCCCCAGGACCCACATAAGCCAGATGCACAAGGTGGCACATGCGTCTGGAGTTCGTTTGCAGTGGCTGGAGGCCCTGGTGTGCCCATTCTTTCTCTTCCTCTACTGTCTCTCAAATAAGTAAATAAGAGTAAAATATTTTAAAGTGCCTCTATTTGTCCCCTATCAAGACTAGAAACATTAAAAAAAAATCCTTAAGTGGCGAGAAAAGACAACTGAATTCTACTGCATGTGTTTCCTTTCAACTCAGACTTCCATCAGTTACAGCTCACACTTAGTGCCCACCCCGTGCAGGCTGCTGTAACAGAGGACCAGAGAGAAGACTATCATTCTAACCTGGGCTGACCCAGTGCTGACTTCTGCGTGCACCTCCACTCAAGTGCACGAGGCTGTAGAACTGAAATGTGGAACACGTACCCAGTGCCCTTGTTTTCTGGCAGGACTGTGCAACAGGGCATGTGTGAGGCTGTAATTGTACTTTTTTTTCAGGTCAGGCATTTAGAGTGCACATGCCTTTGATGTGGGTTTAACTCCTGAGCATTATGAAAATTCAGTACAAAGCAGGGGCTTGCTTGAAAGACGCTCTGGTCTCCAGGGAGGTACTTACATGTGAGATGCTGACAATTTGGAATAATTTTTTAATAAACACGTCTCCAACTTGGCGTGCAAAGTGGGGCATTTAAAAAGCCAGGACAGTGAGCCCATGCATAAAATATGGCATTAAAAAGGTAATTGCGCACTTTGTGATGACTTGTGTGCAAAAGCTGTCTTTTGTCAGTGTTAGCTGCGGGAGCGCGCAGCTCTTTGCTGCACAAATAGATGAGCAGAAACCCAAGATGTTGAGGTGTTTTGAGATCACAGCAACAGAGAGGGCCCCTTCTGGTGCATCCATATTTCATGAGGGCAGCAGTTAAAACATTCATTAGAGACTCCCATCTGCAGCCAGTGCGCTCTTGAGGGGTTCAGATGGGGATCGGATTTTTTTTTGAGTAGCACTTTACACACACAGGAAAAGACAATCACTTGAGAGAATTAATAGCTTAGTGGAGAGAGGCTGTCTGGTGAATTTCAGAGCAAAACTGTGTCGACATAAAACACAGCTTTTGCACTAAAGGGAATAGAATCTATTCTGAGCCAAAAATAAGCAATTTGGGCTAGGAAACACAGTTAGGTTGCCTGGAATAACATGTTCCACTGTGGAAGTGGTTAAGTGTACCTTTGTAGTCACGTGATAAAGGAAAGTAATCAATCAGTGTCTTTACTAACGAAACACCTTGGTGAGGACAGCAGACAGGCAGGTCCAGCAACCGGGAAATCACGTAGGTTTCAGATGCTATCTGGAGACAGTCTTTACGTTTGTGTTGGTGGATGCTAATAATCTGTGAAGTTCATACATTTAGAAAGGTTTTACTTGACAGTCAAAAGAATTGTCAGGTCAGATATGGTCATCGGAGCTAAAGGAGTACTGGGGGATGAAAGCTAGTCTGACATGATTTTGGCTCTGCACCTGCCCCATTCCGCCTCTCCACAGGCACGAGATCCTTGTCAGCCAGGAATAAGGCTTTCTCTCTCCCCTTCTCTCTTTCTTCTTCCTTCCTTCCTTCCTTCCTTCCTTCCTTCCTTCCTTCCTTCCTTCCTCTCTCTCTCTCTTTCTATTTAAATTATTTAATTTATTTGTGAGGAGAGAAAGAGAGAGAGAGAGAGAGAGAAAGAGAGAGAGAGAGAGAGAGAGTGTGAGTATGGGCATGCCAGGGCCTCCAGCCGCTGCAAACAAACTCCAGACACATGTACCACCTTGTGCATCTGGCTTATGTGGGTCCTGGGGAATCAAACCTGGGTCCTTTGCCTTTGCACGCAAGCACCTTAACCACTAAGGCATCCCTCCAACCTCATATTATTTTAAAACTTTTTTTTTTTTGTTTTTTTGAGGTATGGTTTCACTCTAGTCCAGGCTGACCTGGAATTCACTATGTAGTCTCAGGGTGGCCTCGAATTCACAGCAATCCTCCTACCTCTGCCTCCCAAGTGCTGGGATTAAAGCCGTGTGCCACCACGGCTGGCTTAAAAACAATTTTATTGAGCATTTTTTTAACACATGAACGTACTGTAATTTGATCCTATCCTGTACTATTCTCTCTTTTTTGTTGCTCCACCTTCCCCTGAGAAGCCTTCTCTTTCCAAGCAGTCCTTCTGTCTTACTGCCTCAATCTTTTTGTCCTTCTCTGCCCTCTTAGTCAAAATAGGCTCAGAACTGCACAGGTCTTGTGGGGACAATGACAACCCCTGTGAGGCCACGAATGCACCAGTAGCTTGATGACGAGAGGACAGTGTCCCTAAGTATTGCTTCCTAGCCTATGGCTCTTCCGTGCTCTCTAAACCTTCTTCCCCAATGTTCCATGAGTTTGCTCATGGCCGGAAACACCGCAGATCAGAAGCCTCACATCACATCTTGCCACAGCAGTTGGCAGGAAGTAGTAAGTATGAGCTAGCCCCCCACAGGTGACCCACCTCCAGCAAGGCTCCACCTCCCCACAGCCGCCAGCTGGGATGGAGCGTGCGGCTCAAACCCTAACACATGAGCCTATGGGAGGGATTTCACACCCAAGCCACCAGTGTGTATGCATGTTCATATGTGTGGGCACATATGCGTGTTTATGCACATGTGTATGGAGGCAGCAGTCCCTTGAGTTTGCTACATGACTGTATACATTTTTTCCTCTCACACAGTAGTCAGCGGCTTAAGAAGAGAGTGCTGCCTTTGAGGGTTCTTGTCTCACTGCTGCTGCTTTTTTTTTTTTGGAGATAGGGTCTCGCTGTAGTGAGGCTGATCTGGAATTGTAGTCTCAGGCTGGTCTTGAACTCATGGTGATCCTCCTACCGCTGCCTTCCAAATACTGGAATTAAGGGCTTATGCCACCACACCTGACTACTGCTTATTTTTTAAAAATACGTTTTATGTGAGAGAGAGAGAGAGAAAGACAGAGAGAGAGAGAATGACTATGAATGGGGGGTCATGGCCCCTTGAGAGAGAGAGAGAGAAAGACAGAGAGAGAGAGAATGACTATGAATGGGGGGTCATGGCCCCTTGAGAGAGAGAGAGAGAAAGACAGAGAGAGAGAGAATGACTATGAATGGGGGGGTCATGGCCCCTTGCCACTTTGAACAGACTTCAGACACATTGTGACTTGCTCTGTGAGCCAGGCTTTCTGTGGGTACTGGGGAACTGAACCCCAGCCATCAGGCTTTGCAAGCGAGCACCTTTAACTGCTGAACCATCTCTCCAGCCCCACTGCTTATTTTTATTTACTATTTTAGAATCACTTCTACCTCAATGCCAGAACGTTCTCTTTCTTACTCAGCTTGATGCTTGCGTGATGATGTGAAGCAGACACGAGCAACGGGTGGGAACTTTGCTGTGTTATTTGTCGCCTTCTCTGCTGTATTCTTTTTTTTTTTTTTTTGGAGAGAGAGAGGAGAGGATAGAGATGGGCGCGCCAGCAGTCTCTCAGCTGCTGAGAATGAAATCCAGGTGTGAGCGCCCCCTTGTGGTCAAGTGAGGCATTGCACCCTTGCATCACTTTGCATCTGGCTAAACGTGGGACCTGGAGATTGGAACTGCTGGAAATTGGAACCAGTGTTCTTAGGCTTAGGAGGCAGGTGCCTTAACCACTAAGCCATCTCTCCAGCCCTCTGCTGTATTCTTGATAGCAGGGTTGGGCGACCAAGCCTTTAGTGCGACCTTGACCTTCCTGATCACTTCTGGACTCAAGCTGAGTGACTCATGACATGCACAGCTGTTTTCTCAAAGGCAAGCTGTGTCTTCTGTTTCCAGTAGAAACTAAAGACGCACTTGTGCAGGGCTTCCTTCTTTTCCACCAAGCTTGGCATCACCTTTGGCTCTGAGCCCATGAGGTGGAGTTTTGGGCATTGAGGCTGGGGTCACTCAGAAGCACATGGAACTTCTGCTTTGCTGATGGTGAGAGGCTTAAACAGCCTGGTGAATCAGGTCTCTGCTCAGTTGACTTCAAACTGACTTGACTGAAGCAGCACGTTTCATGTCTCTAGTGGTGTTTGCATGCAGGACTAATGTCTCCTGCTAGAGCATAAGCAGTTTGGGGACAGAGATGGTGTCTTGTCAAGCCTACACCTTGGCCCAGCCTGTTGTGTCCAGTAAATAATGACTGCCTGAGGGCTGGAGAGAGGGCATAGCAGTTAAGGCATTTGCCTGCAAAGCCAAAGGACCTGGGTTCGATTCTCCAGGACCCATGTCCTGGATGCATGCATATGGAGTTCATTTGCAGTGACTGGATGTACTAGTGTGCCCATTCTCTCTCTCTCTGACTCTTTATCTCTCTCAAATAAATAAATTAAAAAAATACATTTTTAAAAAGAATGACTGCCTGAAACAGACTGTGCCATTAACACAGAAATGCCACAAATGGTACTGGGGATGTGGCTCAGTTGGTAGAGTGCTTGTTGAGCAAGCATGAAGACCTGAGTCTGGGTCTCCAGCACCCTGTGAAAATGTCGAGTGTGGTAGCATGCATCTGTCATCCCAGGGCGAGGGGGTCTCCACAGGGGGTTCTTCCTTGGGCTTGCTGGTTAGCTAGTTTAGCTGAATCCTGCCTGGGATGAGTGAGATACCCTGTTTCAAAAATAATATAAGGTGGGAGATGGCTTTACAGTTAAGGCGCCTGCCTGCGAAGCCTAAGGACCCATGTTCGACTTCCAGATCCCACGTAAACCAGATGCACAAAGGTGAGACAACCGCAAGGTTGCACGTGTCCACTAGGTGGCGCAAGCATCTGGAGTTCAATTGCAGTGACTGAGGCCCTGGCACGCCAATTCTCTCTCTTTCTCCCTTTCTCTCTCCCTCTTGTTCTCTCCCAAGTAAAACAAAATAAATGTTAAAAAAATAATATCAGGTGGAAGAACAATTAAGGAGGACACCTGACATCGAGCTCTGGCCTCCACACACAGGCACACACACACATATGAACATGCATGCACACCACACAGGGCAACACAATAAAGACTGATTTACCCTTCGATAGGACTCGCCTTGCTTGCAAGATGCTTATTACAGTGAGCAGAAGGCACTTCAGGATCCCTCAGTGCTGCCAAGTCACTGAAGCACGGTTGAGCTTTGGCTCAGGAGCGTGTGTGCTCTTTGTGCTCGGGTCACAGGATTCTGACCCTCTGGAAAGATTTCAGCCCATGGGGATGTGCGTTTTCTTTCTAGGTCTGGCTCTTTGGCTAACCTGAATGTCTTATGATCTCTCACTGCTACTGTGTCAGATAGGGTTAAAATTCCTTCCATGAAAGAAACATCCTGCATTCATTTATGCTTCCTCCAAACGTTCATATCCAAACCGTGTCCTGTAAAGTCTCTGTGACTTTCTGCTCTGAGGTTCTGGGTTGGCAAGCCCGCTTTGGGCTGTATTTGTCCCCTGCCTTGTGGACGGGCAGCCACACTTTGCTGTGCTCTTGCCAACATGCTCTTTTGAGCCTTGGCGATCAGATCTTCCAAGTAAATTCACAAGCATCGTATTTGCTTTTTCTTTTTTAAAAAATATTATTTATATTTGCAAAAGGAGAGAGAAAGAGGGGAGAATGGGCATCCAGGGCCTCTTGCCACTGCAGATGAAGTTCAGATGCATGTGCCACTTTGTGCATCTGGCTTTACTTGGTTCCTGAGGAATTGAACGTAGGCCATCAGGCTTTGTAAGAAAGTGCCTTAACCTGAGCCATCTCCAGCCCAGCATCATGTTTTCTTAGACTGCATGTTTTGGATTTCATGTTTTTTAAATTTTTTTTGTTTGTTTTTTGAGGTAGGGTTTCACTCTAGCCCAGGCTGTCCTGGAATTCACTATGTAGTCTCAGGCTGGCCTTGAACTCGTGGTGATCCTCCTACCTCTGCCTCCCAAGTGCTGGGATTAAAGGTGTGCCACCACACCTGGCTAGGCTTTTTTTTTTTTTTTTTTTTTTTTTTTTTTGAGATGGTCCTGAGTACTGTGTTTTACGGGATAAAGTGGGACTTCATCACAAAAGTTTCATTGCACCTTTGCAGGCCAATTGATGAAGAAACAACCGACCATGGCCATTATTGCTGGCTTAAACAGTGCAGGTAAAGCTGTTGTGTGTGGCTTCAAACTCAGGATGGGTGTTTGAGGCAGGAGGTCACCGTGAGTTCACCTTTTAGTTTTTTTTTAAAGATTTTTTTTTTGTTCTTGTTTTTTTGAGATAGGGTCTCATTCTAGTCCAGGCTGACCTGGATGGAATTCATTATGTAGTCTCACGGTGGCCTCGAACTCATGGCGATCCTCCTACATCTCCCTTCTGAGTGCTGGGATTAAAGGCATGCACCACCACGCCCGGCCTTTAATAAATATTTTTATATGTTTATTTGAGAAAGAGACAGAGAGAAAAAGGCAGACAGAAAGAGAGCGAGTATGGGCACACCAAGGCCTCCTGACACTGAAAACAAACTCCAGTTGCATGAGCCGCTTAACATGGGAACTGGGGAATTGAACTCAGGCTGCCCAGGCTTTGCAAACAGTGCCTTTAACCCCTGAGCCATCTTCCCAGCCCTACCTTTTGATAGCTTTGGGCCAGGAAGGGCTATTTAACTGTATCTACTCTCAGTTTTCCCTTTCGCTGTGTGGTAAGTTTAAAGCCCCTGCCATCACTTCCTTTCTAACCTAACCATGACAATCCAGGCTGCTCCTCCGGTCATTGTGACTAAGCAGTGATGAGTGGGTTGGGGACAGGGTCCCTGGAATGTTAGCATTTGGAAGTCCTGAACTGCCTCTTTGAGGATCCGTTTCTTCTCCCAGTTTGATCCTAGACAAACTTTCCAGGCACTTGTTGGACTGAAGATAGGGTCTGCTTGAAGTTCCTGTCTGTCACTTCTCTTCGGTTTCTGAGCCTTGTGAGCTGGGGCGGTGGCGTGGGGAACGGGAGTCCTGTACAACAGACATAGCAGGTCTGCGCTGGACAAGGAGACGAGGCGTCCGCTTGCTCTTCTATGTCCTGTGGAGCAGGATGATACAAATAGACTGAGAGCTCTGCCCCAGACCCCTCTGCTCAGCTATTCCTGGGACAGATGGGCAGCATAAGGTCATCTCTAGGTGCCCAGAGCAGAGTGGGCACAGCCATTTCCTGCCCACCCTCGGAACCCTCGCTCTAGGCCTCATTCTGTCGGGCAGAGCCCCCTTCTGGTGCCGACTGTGCTCAGCTGGGGGAGGAAGTGTGGCCTTCTCCAGCTGAATGCACTGCAACCCTTCCTTGGCAGCAGGCCGGAGCAGGAAGTGTATATGAGAAAGAATTAATTTCTGGTCCCAGGAGACATCACAAGTGCCTTCAAAAAATAAAAAAAAGGGCTGTAGAGATGGCTTAGCAGTTAAGGCACTTGCCTGCAAAGCCTAAGGACCTAAGTTCAACTCCCCAGAACCCACATAAGCCAGACACACAAGATGACACATGCTTACAAGGTGATGCAGGTGCACAAGGTGGTGCACGTGTCTTGAGTTTGATTGCAGTGGCTAGAGGCCCTGATGTACCAATTCTCTCTCTCATAAAAAAATAAAATAAGGGCTGGAGAGATGGCTTAGTGGTTAAAGCGCCTGCCTGCTAAGCCTAAGAATGCTAGTTCCAATCTCCAGGTCCCATGTTTAGCCAGATGCAAAGTGACTCAAGGGCACAATGCCACACTTGACCACAAGGGGGCGCACACATCTGGAGTTCATTCACAGCAGCTGAGAGACTGCTGGTGCGCCCATTCTCTATCTGTCTTCCTCTCCCTCTCTCTGTGTCTCTCTCCAAAAAAAAAAATAAATAAATAAAAATAAAATAAAAAGAGCTGGGGAGATGGCTCAGTGGATCAAGCACTTGCAACGCAAGCATGAGGACCTGAGTTTAGATCCCTAGAAACCACATAGATTTCTGGGTGCCTGTGACCCCAGTGGTGGGGAGGCAGAGGCTGGGGTCCCTTGGGCTCACTGTCTAACTAGTCTAGCCAAAGCGGCGAGCTCTCGGTTCAGTGCTAGGGTTATGAGCCAGCATGCCTGCATAGCAGCCTGTTCAGTTTAGTGCTCACAACAACCTTGAGAGAGGGGTCCTTTGATGTTCATTCCACTTTACTGATAGGGAAACTGAGGCACAGCAAGGTCGAATAACCTTTGGAAGGTCACCCATGTCATTCGAATGAGACAACAGTGTTAACTATCTGTTACTACTCCTATGTGTACAGGGTCGCCAGGCAGGGAATTCAGCCCCTCATTTAGACGTCTGCACTGTGAAACGAAGGGATGGACAGGCCTGTTGGGGACACAGATAGCTGGGATAATGACATTTCATGAGTTTTTCACTAATGACCGTAATGCATGACAACATTCCAGAGTCAGGTGGCTCCAGCTTCCAAGCCCTTTCCAGGATGCCCCGGGAGACAGCAGGGGAGAGGCCGGGCTCTGGAGCCCCAACTGTATCTCCAGTGTCTGTAACAGCATCTCTTAGCGCAGGGCCAGCTGCTCTGCCAACAGAAGGTAGAGCACTGGGCTGGTCTGAGGGCAGCAGGCAGGGGCATTTTCAGACTGGGTTGTCCCCGGGATTTCTTAGCTGGCTGTGTCTTTGACAGGTGCGTGTTTTCCACACATGGTTTCCGCCAGGTCGGGTGAGACGCGCTGTTTTCTTTTCTCAGACAGCAGAGACGGCTCAGTGCCTGTGGAGTCCCCTCGGAGGCGGCGGCTGGCACGAAGGCCAGGCTACATGAGAAGCGTGGCTGCGTCTGGGGTCGGGTTCCTCGCCCCAGCAGGAGGCACATCTTGTCTGGTCCCAAGAGGCCTGACCGGTAAGGAGGTCCAACAGGCTGAGTCCAGGGCTGGACAATGTGGCCTTGACCTCAGTGGCCAATGTCAAGACCTGACAGTAGGCAGCCCTGTTCCCAAGAGCTCACCTGCTCCTGCTGTGACCTCTGTGGGCCTCCTACACCTGGACCAGAACTCTGTGAGAGAAACTCCAGTACACTTTGGGATTCAGCCCGGAGCTGGCACCAGATTGTCTGCGAGACTGACCAGGCCATGTGGCCCTGGGGACAGTGGACACCCGAAGGTTTTATGCACGGACAGTTCTGAGGTCTGTGGCCCCAACGGAGATGCAGCCCTCAGTGAGGGAGCAAGAGGCATGCGGATCGTAGGATCTCTGGCATCACGGGAGGTGAGTGGCAACAGGAGCAGCCTTGAGAGAGGTCCCGACAGCCCCCCAGTTCCTCCTGCCTCCCAAGTCCCCTTTGCCTCGAGCTTCAGCTTCATCCAGCTTTCTCTTGGCTCTGCTGGTGAACGGGGCGAGGCAGAGGGCTGCCTGCCATCCAGAGACGACAACAGCCCCCAGGAGACGGGAGGCGAAGCCTTCAGCTCAGACCAGTCCCTGGAGAGTCCTCAAGGCAACTCTTGGGCCTTTGGTGTCCCTGCTACTAGGGGCCCCGTGGGCTTGGCCCAGGCAGCAGGGAGCAGCAGCAAGCAGCAGTGTGGCTTGCACGCCTTGACCCTGGACACTGGCTCCTTTTCCCCGGATCCCGCCTTGGCTGGCGGTTGGGGCGATGAGGGCAGCACCTTGGATGTCCACAGCTGGGACGCTCTGCTCAGGCAGTGGGAGCCTGCACTGCACGACTGTCTCCTGAGCAACCGCAGGCGGCTGGGGGTTAGTATCTTCTTTCCTTTCTCTTTTTTAAATTATTATTTTATTTTAGAGAGAGAAAGAATTGGTGCGCCAGGACCTCAGCCACTGAAATCGAACGCTAGACTCTTGTGCCACTTAGTGGGCATGTGTGACCTTGTGCTTGCCTCACCTTTGTGCGTCTGGCTAAGGTGGGATCTGGAGAGTCGAACATGGGTCCTCAGGCTTTGCAGGCAAGCGTCTTAACTGCTAAGCCATCTCTCCAGCCCTCTTCTTTTAAAAAATATTTTATTTTATTTATTTTTTTTGGGGGTGGGGAGAGACACAGAGAGAGACAGAGAGAGAGGGAGAGGATGACAGAGATGGGCACACCAGCAGCCTCTCAGCTGCTGCGAATGAAATCCAGATGCATTCGCTCCCTTGTGGTCAAGTGCAGCATTGCACCCCTTTTGCATCTGGCTAAACGTGGGACCTGGAGATTGGAACCAGCATTCTTAGGCTTAGGAGGCAGGCGCCTTAACTGCTAAGCCATCTCTCCAACCCCTAAAAATATTTTATTTTTATTTATGTATGAGAGAGAGAGAGAGAGAGAGAGAGAGAGAGAGAGAATGGGTCCACCAGGGCATTGCAAATGAACTCCAGACACATGCACCACCTTGTGCACCTGGCTTACATGGGTTCTGAGGAATCAAACCTGGGTCCTTAGGCTTTGCAGACAAATGCCTTAATCACTAAGCCATCTCTCCATCTCAGTCAGTACCTTCTGGGGGAGGTCGTTAGGACCCCCAGCTCAGTGCTGGTGGAGGGCAGGGAATGGGCAGGCTGGTTCCAGGGTGGCTGACTGCAAAGACACGGCTTTTCTTCTGCTGTGTCTGAACACGCTCGCTTTGTGCCCTGGATTCTGTCTCTGTGGCTCAGGTGTTCTGGTAGGCACACGCTCCCCCACCGTCTTTGGCCGGGTTTGTTCAGCTTAGCTTTGCTTTGAGTAGGACACTGGAGTCGGGAGACTGAGCTGGCTGTGGTTTGGAAAATGTGAGAGGTTTCAGGCATGGTGGCGCACGCCTTTAATCCCAGCACTCAGAAGGCAGAGGTAGGAGGATCGCCGTGAGTTCGAGGCCACCCTGAGAATACATAGTGAAGTCCAGGTCAGCCTGGGCTAGAGTGAGACCCTGCCTCGGAAAACCACAAACAAGGTGAGCAGTTGTAAGGAGGACGTCCTGCATTGGGAGGCCCCATCGTCCTTGCTTCACGTGTCCCCTGCTGTCCTGCGCACATGGAGCTGGCCTTCTAGACCGTGTAGCTTGTCCTGTTGACACTGTGGCGGGGTCTTGGCTCAGGACTTCATGGATTCTTCCTCTCCACAAGAAAGAGCTGGAGTGCAGGGGTACAGTAAGCCAGCGGATTTGATTCAGGCAGAGTAAGCAAACGCTTCCTGTGGGGCAGGGAGGGAGCCCAAGTAGGATGAGCCCTGATCTCTGTCTGACCCCGGTTTCTATATTTATCCCCTCCCCAGCCTATGTCATGTCTATCTCTCTAGGGTCGCACCTGTGCACGAATTCTTACTAAATAGTGGGTGAGACGCCCTGCTTCTGCCACAAGTGCAGAACTGGGCTTGTGGTTGGATCCCCCTGCCTCAGGCTGTGAGCACAGAAACACTCGCTCAACTAGTGGCCTTGGTTGTGGGCTATGAGGGAGGGGCAGCATCTTTCTCTGGGGATTTTCTTCTCCCACCCCATCTTCTAGGACCAAGGCAGGGTAAGGTCACTGTTATGTTCCCACACGTCACAGTCCTCCCTAACTGTCTGCCACCCTCCACCTCTCCATCAAGACTGCTTTATTCTGGTGTGTGTGTGTGTGCGTGCTGTGTGCGTGTGTGTGTGCATGCACATGCATGCACATGCCCTTGCACATGTGTGGGGATGTGCAGGGAGGCGAAGCACTCACCTTGGAGCATTCAGCAGGAGAATCTGCAAACCTGGAGGGAAGTGCATGTTCATTTGTGCACTTGGATCCTCTCTGCCTTCTGTTCCTTTCCTGTAGACTGATGTCACAAGGGACTTGTCCTTGACTGACTCTGTATGGCCTTAGGGACCTCAGTCCAGCCCAGATGTAGGATGGAGAGAGAGAGAGAGAGAGAGAGAGAGAGAGAGAGAGAGAGAGAGAGCAGAGAGGGGAGATTCGTGGAGCCCTGGGCTTAGATGTGTCCCCCGCTGGTGCCACTGACCTCCCCCCACGCCTCTCTAAAGGTTTGTGTGTGTTGATCTGTGTGGATAGAATCCCCCCAATTCTTCAGGTCAGAAAACAACATGCCCCTGCCACTGTCTCTGAACCCCCTCAGATCTGCCGCACACACCTGCTGTCTCCACCACAGCCACAACCTCTCGGGGCATGCCCTGCCCGAGAGAGCCTCTCCTGTCATGGTGTGCCTCGTGTGCTCCCTCCAGCCCTCAGCCCGAGAAGCGAGAAGCGCAGCTGGCTCCCCTCCCAGTTTCCCCGTCTCCCTCATCTTTTTACCCTGGGGTTTAGGGCAGAGACCATTTTGCCAGGACCTGTATACCTTCTCCACGTGCATGGTGATGTTTTGTTTAAAACAGCTTTTTGTGAGGATTTCATGCTCAAATTATACTCCTGTTTATATAACTCTTTTTGTTTTTGTTTTTTCAAGGTACAATTTTGCTCTGGCCCAAGCTGACCTGGAATTTACTATGTAGTCTTAGGGTGGTCTCAAATTCAAAAAAGAAACCAATGGCTGGGTTTGGTGCTGTACACCTTTAATCCCAGCATTTAGGAGGCAGGGTAGGTGGCTCGCTGTGAGTTCCAGCTGGGACTACAGAATGAGTGCTAGGTCAGCTTGGGCTAGAAAAAACAAAACAAAACAAAAAAAAGAAAATAGAAACAAATGCCTTTGGCATGAAAAACATACACTTGTGGGCTTTTTTATTACTATTTTTATTTTGAGAGAGAGAAAAGACAGAGGGAGGAGAGAAAGAGAGAGGGAGAGAATGAGTGCGCCAGGGCCTCTAGCCACTGCAAACAAACTCCAGATGCGTGCACCACCTTGTGCATCTGGTTTACGTGGGACTTGGAGAATCGAACCTGGGTCCTTAGACTTTGCAGGCAAGTGCCTTAACCGCTAAGCCATCTCTCCAGCCCCAAGTCAACTTTTTTTTTTTAAAAGAATGAAATTGATTTTTAAAATACTTCCTAGATGTTCTTGGGTTTCACAAAAATGGGTTTGCTTGAGTGCAATTGTAATTTGTTTTTGTGTTTTTTCCTTTCAAATCAATACAGGTAACCTCCTTGAGTTTAAAACTTCAGAAACTTCAAGAAAAAGCAATTGAGGACGAGGATTATGATAAAGGTGAGGATTAAGCTGTTTATAGATGATTTCTCCTTAACATCTCCTCCTTCCTTCCTTCCTTCCTTCCTTCCTTCCTTCCTTCCTTCCTTCCTTCCTTCCTTCCTCCCTCCCTTCCTCCCTTCCTTCCTCCCTCCCTCCCTCCCTCCCTTCCTCCCTTCCTTCCTCCCTCCCTTCCTTTCCTTCCTCTGTCCCCGGGCAGGTGCTGTGAGGCCAGCTCCTCAGGTTGGCTCTGCTCAGGGGCAGCTGCCTGTCTTTCTTACAGCCAGGCTGGCCTGTGGATTTCTGAGTAGTCTTACTGATTTTCCTGAAATGGGTAGAATGTTTCACAGTAAGAACCACATCAGCCAGGTGTGGTGGGTCACGCCTTTAATCTCAGTATGTGGGAGGCAAAAGTAGGAGGATCACTGTGAGTTCAAGGCCAGCCTGAGACTACATAGTGAATTCCAGGTCAGCCTGGATTACAGCAAGACCCTACCTGAAAACAAACAAACAACCACATCAAAGATCTGGGGAGGTAGCTCAGAGCATAAAGTGCTTGCCTTGCAAGTGTGAGGATCTGAGATCGGATCCCCAGAACCCAAGTAAAGGCAGATGTGGTAGCACATGTCTGTAATCCCAGCACTCCTCCTGAGAGATGAGAGGTGGACACTGGAGCGTCTCTGGAAGCTTGTAGGACACTTAGCTTATATATGTGGCAGCAAACAAGAGGCCCTGCCTCCAACAAATTGGAGGTGAAGACCCACACCCAAGGTTGTCTGTCCTATGCCATCCCCCCCCCACACAGAAGAATCATATCACTCCATCATCCGCCTGCCTCGAAGTCATTCATTCACCACGCACACTTGTTGAGCATACGTGATGTGCCAGGTAATGTGGCAGGGTACAGGAAAGAACAGTCCATGTGTATTCTGTTATCAAACCTGGTATCACAAATTTGTTTGAAGTTGCCTCTGGCTGCAGATTTCCAGCACTTTTGTCCTGCTCTTCTCCAGGAGGCAAAATGTCAGGGTTCGATTGTGAAATGTCTCCTGTAAGCTTGTGTGCTTGAACACCTGGTTCTCCGTCTCCCACTGGTGGCACTGTTTTGGGGGTGTTGCAGTCAGGTTCGCAGCTTTTGGGAAAAAAGGGTTTATTGTGGCTTACAGACTCGAGGGGAAGCTCCATGATGGCAGGAGAAAACAATAGCATGAGCAGAGGGTGGACATCACCCCCTGGCCAACATAAGCTATAGCAGCAGGAGAGTGTGCCAAGCACTGGCACAGGGAAACTGGCTATAACACTCATCAACCTGCCCCCAACAATACACTGCCTCCAGGAGGCTTTAATTTCCAATTGCCATCAGCTGGGGAGACTGGCATTCAGAACACCTGAGTTTATGGGGGCACCTGAATCAAGCCTCCACAGGAGGTCTGGGAACATTTACGAGTTGGAGCCTCACTGGAGGAAGTGGGTCACTGGAGGTGCGTCTTGAAGGTTGTGTCCTAGCCCCATTGTTGTTTTCCTGTCTGTTGCAGCAATATGACCAGCAGCTTCATGTTCCATTTGCCACAGAAATGAACTGGTCCCACTGCCCGGCCTTTCCCTCTATGACAGACTACATCGTCTGAACCATGAACTAAAATAAACCCTTCCTCATTGAAGTCGTATCTGCCAGGCATTTTTGTCATAGCAATGAGACTAGTAACTAGAACACAAAGTAATCCTTGATGAATGTCTGATTGCGACGGTGTAAAGGGGGTGTGAATGTCAAACTCAGGAAAGTTCCATCTGTCAGCTGGTGACTATAATAAGGAGACAATTGGTTCACAACCTGCCATTCGAATGATTGATGAATGGATGGATGGATGGATAGAAGGATGCTACTGGCAGATTCAGCTAACTCTCATATTTCTGCACAAAGGGGCAGAAAGAATTAATTTATTCAACCTGAGGTACTTAAAAACACTTTTGTGAGCTCTGAAAAAGTTAGAATTTATTTGTACACGTGTTTTAACGTCCTGTGTATTTTTATTTGGGGTATAGTTTGCATACAGTGAGCTATAAAATATTTAGTATTGTATTCTTTATTTTCCTTGTTGCTGTGACAAAACACCTCTGAAGAAGCAACTTAAGGAAGGAAGGGCTTATTTCAGCTTATAGTTCAAGGGCTGCAGTCCATCGAGGTGACGAAGGATGGCAGTGGGAGCGTGGGGCAGCTGGTCACATTCGATCTGCAGTCAGGAGGCAGAGAGAGATGAGTGCTGGTTCTGGACTTGTGCTTTCTTTCTTTCTTTCTTTCTTTCTTTCTTTCTTTCTTTCTTTCTTTCCTTTTCTCTCTCTCTCTTTTTTGGTTTTTCGAGGTAGGGTCTCACTCTAGCCCAGGCTGACCTGGAATTCACTATGTAGTCTCAGGGTGGCCTTGAACTCATAGTGATCCTCCTACCTCTTTTCTTTCTTTTCTTTTCTTTTTTTTTTTTTTTTTTTGAGGTAGGGTTTCACTTTAGTTCAGGCTGACCTAGAATTTACTCTGTAGTCTCAGGGTAGCCTCAAACTCATGGAGATCCTCCTACCTCTGTCTCCCCAGTGCTGGGATTAAAGGTGTGTGCCACCATGCCTGGCTCGCTCTCTCCTTTCTATTCAGTCCCTAACTCCAGCTGATGGATGGCGCCACTCCCAGTTAGGGCGGGTCTTCCTCAGTTAATCTCATCTAGAGACTACCTTGTAGATATGCCCAGAGATTTGTCTCTCAAACGATCCTAGATCCTGTTAAGTCCGCTATCCAAATTAACCATCTCAAGTATCCTTCTCTGTCTGTTTGGGTGAGCTCAGCTCAGCAGGCTTGCTGAAGTGTCCCGGGTCAGGCAAGGAGACCAGATGTCTGTGTCAGCTGGCTTTGGTCCTGCTTCTACCCTTGAGGAGCTCTTTGCTCCAGGATAAAGCTACTACTACTCTGCCGCGAAGGTGGAAGGTGAACGTGACTGTGATGGACGTGAGGTGCCTGCGCTTCAGGCCTGGCCATCATTTGTTTCTCTTCTTTCTTTCCTTCACTTTGTGTGTGCGGGTGTGTAGGTGTGTGTGGTGTATTCAGGAGTGTGTGCGGACGCGCGTGCTCTGTGTGTGCCAGAGGATGCTGTTAGGTGTCCTCCTCCATTGCTCATCACGTGTTTCCTTGCTGTGAAGTCAGTTACTGGTGCCAAAGCTTGCTGTTTTTGTGAGCCCCAGTGAGTCTCAGGTCTCTGCTCCCCACAGGAATGGGGTTACAGGAGACTGTTTATGTGGGGTGCTGGGGAATTGAACTCACGCGCCCTCAGGCCCTCATGCTTACATGGGAAGTGCTGTGAACCGCTGAGCAATCCCACCAACTTCATGTTCCTTCTTCGTTTCCCTCCACCCCGTGCGAGGGTGTCAGGAAACATGGAGAGCGGGTGCTTCTGCACAGCCTCTGGCAGCGGTGGGCATCAGGAGCTGCAAAGACACAAAGGCGCAGTCTGGCTTCTGCTTCTCTGTTTGGCAATACGAAGCTTATTTGCACATGTTCTGATTTCTTTCTAGGAATTAGAAATGTGGCAAAGAAATATATATTAAGACATGCAAATGATAATGAAACATTTGAGCTTGAATAGTCTTGATAGGGTAAGCCAGCTTTCTGCTCTGCAGTGTGAGCTCTATCATCTGGCTTTTCTCATTTCCTGCCTGATGCTCTGTTGGGTGACGCTGAATGACTGAGGAAAGGAGCCTGTAGTTCTGCTTGGCTTTGAAGAAGCCCCAAATCGGTTATCCTGTTTTGTTTTCTTTTGTTGGTGTTATTTTTGTTTCGAGACAGAATATCACAGTTTAGTCCGGGCTAACCTGTAACTCAGAATCCCCGTCTCAGCCTCCCCAGCAGCTGGGATTGTGGGTGTTCCAGACTCAGTTTGCCCGGTTTTAAGAACAGAAGGAAAACATGGGAAGGGTTAGAAGGAAAGAGAGACCTAGAAGGGCAGTTAAAGACGAGCTTCGTGAAGCGCGAAGGAGGAACTGCAGTCTGATGTCCTGTGCTCCTCCATGGGCCTTGCTGCTTTGGGACCTCAGCCTCATGAGCAGAGAGGGTGAATGTGCCACCCACAGGTAACTAGTGATCTTTCCCTTTCGAACGATTACAGGTGGCGGCGATTCCCTCTTCACGACGGCAGTGACGTGGTGCCTTACTCCTGCGTGGAGCTCCCTGTGTTGTTCGGTGCATCACTGGACACCTAATTTGTTTTGATAAACTGTCCAGGCACTTTATTCAACCTTGCATCCTATTTCATGAAAAATCATAGCATATGGGACTAGAGAGATGGCTTAGTAGTTAAGACACTTGCCTGCAAAGCATAAGGACCCAGGTTTGATTCCTCAGGACCCACATGAAACCAGATACACAAGGTGGCTCATGTGTCTGGAGTTCATTTGCAGTGGCTAGAGGTCCTGGCATGCCCATCTCTTTATTTCTTTCTTTCTCTCTCTAATAAAAAATCATGGGCTGGAGAGATGGCTTAGTGGTGAAGGTGTTGCCTGTGAATCCTAAGGACCCAGGTTCAATTCCCCAGGACCCATGTAAGCCAGATGCACAAAGTGGTGCATGTATCTGGAGTTCATTTGCAGTGGCTTGGGGCCATGTCATGCCCATTTTTTTTCTATCTGTCTCTCTTTCTCTCATTAAATGAATAAATAAACAAATGAATAAAATACTAAAAAAAAAAATCACAGCATATGCAGTGCCAATCTGCTCCTGATTGCAGAGAGGCCCATAAGGAGGGATGCTCTGGGTCTCTTCAGATTTAATACTCTCTACCAGGAGCTTGGTCAAGTCTCAAATCTGTGGGACTTTTTTTTTTTTGGAGAGAGACACAGAGAGAGAGAGAGAGAGAGAGAGGGAGAGGAAGACATAGAGATGGGCGCGCCAGCAGCCTCTCAGCTGCTGTGAACGAAATCCAGATGTGTGCGCCCCCTTGTGGGCAAGTGCTGCATTGCATACTTGCGTCACTTTGCATCTGGCTAAACGTGGGACCTGGAGATTGGAACCGCTGGAGATTGGAACCGGAATTCTTTTAGGCTTAGGAGGCAGGTGCCTTAACCGCTAAGCCATCTCTCCAGCCCCCATCTGTGAGAATTTAATAAAGTGGCTACTCTAAAGGTCCCGTCCTTGTGTGATGAACCCTAACTAATTTTTTTAAACTTATAAAAAATATTTATTTATTTATTTATTTATTTAGCGAGAGAGAAAAAAAGAAAAAGAGAAAGAGGCAGAGAGAGGGATAGAGAGGAAGAGAGAAAGAAATGACTGAGTCAGGGCATTCAGCCACTGCAAAGGACCTCCGGACACATGTGCCATCTGTGCATCTGGCTTATGTAGGTCCTTTGGCTTTGTAGGCAAGCACCTTCACCGCAAAGCCTACTCTCCAGCCCCTAACTAGTCTTTTAGAGCTTGGAAAGAATGAAACTTTATGGCAAATAGGGATTGGAATTTTACCAAGGTCTTCCTTCTGCAAGGTGGTAGACCTTGAGCAGGACCAGGGGAGTCTCAGTGGCACATACAGAAAGTTAGATGAAAATGCTTTCATTTTCCCTGCATGGGCGCTGATGGCCGGCAAGCTCCAGGCTCAGTTTGCTGAGAAGCCCTGACATGGTATGAAGCAGCCAGAGGGGCCAGGCCCATCTGCCTTGCTCATTCTACCTCCCTGTGTTGTCACTGTGGGCCTCTGCTGGCCATGGCAATCATTTTCTACAAGAGGAAAGAGGAACTCAGGGGTCAGGGTGGTAAGGTATGTCGTCCAGAGTTGGGATAAGTGGCGAGTGATTAAAGCAGCTGTGAAGAAGATATGGCAGGCAGCGGTCCAGTAGTGGACCGTCTCTGAGCTCTTCTCTGAGATCTTTTCTGCACTAGTACGAGAAAAGCCTTGACTTGATGACATCACTTCATTTTGGAATCCTGGGGCTGTGCAATGCCCAACCTAGAACCCCAAGGCCCAGTTTTCTCCCATGATCCCTTTGTCACTCCCCATCTTTGTCCTACCCCAGCCCAGCTTATTTCCTACCATAGCAAACGTAGTTCAAGCAAGAAAAACTAGGGGACACCCTGAAGCTGCCCTCTCGCTGGGTGCTGGGCCGAGGCAGGCTTTAGTTTTTGGATCCCAACTCTCTCTCTTCTGTCCTTCAACCTGAGTGTTTGGGGGTGGACTTACGGGCCCCTGGCTCCTATACCTGCCTCTGTGTGTCATCCTTCTTCGACAGTTCCTATGGACTCTTTCCATTTCACCTGACACTATCATTAGAACCAGTGTTAAGCCGAGCCCTGCGATGTCCCTTTGTCACCTAGCGCTCACCTGGTTTCCCGACTTCACTTCTGACCACACCTAGTCCATCAGGACCCTCGTTCCCTCTGGTCCCCAGTCACTGCAGAGGACAGCGATCCTTCACCCACACGGTCACACCTGGGAGTGCCCTTACAAGTCCTCCCCGTCTTAGTGCACTTACGAGTCCTCCCCGTCTTAGTGCACTTACGAGTCCTCCCCGTCTTAGTGCACTTACGAGTCCTCCCCGTCTCCATGCCCTTACGAGTCCTCCCCGTCTTAGTGCCCTTACGAGTCCTCCCCGTCTCCGTGCACTTACGAGTCCTCCTCATCTCAGTGCACTCGGTACCTTTTAGGTCAGCCTAGTTAAAAATCGGACAATGGCGTCAGGTTCCTCCACTTATAAGTTGTATAAACTTGAACAAATTACATAATGTTACTAGGCTTTGATTTTCCCACCTGTCAATGGGATGTCAGGGTCATGTGAATATTAAGTGGGTAGCATTGCTAAAACTGGGGTTGCATATCACCCTAAGTGTTAGCACAATGATACCCTAGTAAAGTCCTTAGGTATTAAGGGTCTACATAGAGGATCTTTTCAATCTTCCGTCTTTGTGTTTTCTGTCCAGGTGTGCTTGCACACAGGTTCCTGTCTCATGTCACCCGAGAGGACCTGATTAGACACTTTAGAATAAAGAGGAACCAGAAAGTCCACAGGAGAGGGACTTTTCACATTTCACAGTAGACAAAGTTATTTTCTGTCACAGCCACATATTGGGTGGGGTGACCTTTAACGTTGATGACAGTGATGTGGAGGAAGGGACAGTTTTCCACTTGACCTTTATGCGCCGCGCCAGCTTGTATCTTAACACGAAATCAGTTGCTATTGACAGGCTTGACAGAGCGCGGACCTGACAGGAGCTGGTTGTTGGAGGGAGATGGGCACCAAGGCCGCCCCATTAGCCACAGAGTGAGGGAGGGACTTCCCTTGTGCCCAAAGGTGACTGGAAATGACAGCTCCCCAATTCACTGGCAGCACACTTAGCGTAATTAGGTCCTCAGGAGTTCGTCTGGAAATGAGATTTGCTGTTAACGCGTCATAATTGCCAAGCACTTGGTTATTCTGTGGCAGCGTGTCTCCATATTGCTGCTCTGCTTTTGTTAACTCTCCTCTGCCTCGCCAGTCACTGCAGGATGTTTTCATCTCGTCTGTCCTGTCACTTTATTTTTGCTGTTCTCTGAGATTTTCTTGCTTCCTGTAGTTTTCTACCATTAGAGGACGTGAGGGTCCCATATGAAGGCTGAAGTGTGAACCTTTTTCCCCCATATTGCCCGAGGTAGAACTGGTTCTGGATGTGGGGAGGGAGAGGCAGTCTTACAGCCAGTGAGTTTGGAGAAAGATGCTGCTCCTGAGAACCTGTTGTCCCAGATCTGTCCCTCATTCTGACACTACTTGTGTGTCAGAACCCATAAGGGGTTCACTTCAGTTCTCTAGGGAACTTGTGGAAGGGTCTCTGTGGAACTGTTGGTTCCAACACCGAGAGTTAACCAAGAAAGAGGTGTGTCATTGTGGCGTTGCTCCCAGCTGTCTTCCTGAGCTGTCGTGATGTACAAGTCACGTCTTGTGTGCTGTAGGACGCAGTAGCATCTGTCCCACCTCCCTGCTTTGCCAGTGAGAGAAGCCACACAAGTAGAAATAAGAATTGTGCTGATGCGTTTAGACAGATGCAAAGTGAGGCAAGGGTGCAATGCCGCACTTGACCACAAGGGGGCGCACACATCTGGATTTCGTTCACAGCAGCTGAGAGACTGCTGGCGTGCCCATCTCTGTCTCCCTCTCCCTCTCTGTCTATCTCTCTCTGTCTCTCTCTCAAAAAACAAATAAAAAAATTTTTTAAAAAAGAATTGTGCTGATGGACAGAGATCTGCTCACATGGTTTTGGTTCAGGAGTTATGGATGAGTTTACCACACCTAGTCCATCAGGACCCTCGTTCCCTCTGGTCCCCAGTCACTGCAGAGGACAGCGATCCTTCACCCACACCTGGGAGTGTCACACCTGGGAGTGCCCTTACAAGTCCCCCTCCCGAGTCTCCCCTTGGTGCACTTACGAGTCCTCCCCGTCTTAGTGCACTTACGAGTCCTCCCCTCTCCATGCCCCACGAGTCCTCCTTAGTGCCCTTTACGAAGTCCTCCCCTCGCACTTACCAGTCCTCCTCATCTCAGTGCACTCGGTACCTTTTAGGTCAGCCTAGTTAAAAATCGGACAATGGCGTCAGGTTCCTCCACTTATAAGTTGTATAAACTTGAACAAATTACATAATGTTACTAGGCTTTGATTTTCCCACCTGTCAATGGGATGTCAGGGTCATGTGAATATTAAGTGGGTAGCATTGCTAAAACTGGGGTTGCATATCACCCTAAGTGTTAGCACAATGATACCCTAGTAAAGTCCTTAGGTATTAAGGGTCTACATAGAGGATCTTTTCAATCTTCCGTCTTTGTGTTTTCTGTCCAGGTGTGCTTGCACACAGGTTCCTGTCTCATGTCACCCGAGAGGACCTGATTAGACACTTTAGAATAAAGAGGAACCAGAAAGTCCACAGGAGAGGGACTTTTCACATTTCACAGTAGACAAAGTTATTTTCTGTCACAGCCACATATTGGGTGGGGTGACCTTTAACGTTGATGACAGTGATGTGGAGGAAGGGACAGTTTTCCACTTGACCTTTATGCGCCGCGCCAGCTTGTATCTTAACACGAAATCAGTTGCTATTGACAGGCTTGACAGAGCGCGGACCTGACAGGAGCTGGTTGTTGGAGGGAGATGGGCACCAAGGCCGCCCCATTAGCCACAGAGTGAGGGAGGGACTTCCTTGTGCCCAAAGGTGACTGGAAATGACAGCTCCCCAATTCACTGGCAGCACACTTAGCGTAATTAGGTCCTCAGGGAGTTCGTCTGGAAATGAGATTTGCTGTTAACGCGTCATAATTGCCAAGCACTTGGTTATTCCGCAGCGCGTGTCTCCATATTGCTGCTCTGCTTTTGTTAACTCTCCTCTGCCTCGCCAGTCACTGCAGGATGTTTTCATCTCGTCTGTCCTGTCACTTTATTTTTGCTGTTCTCTGAGATTTTCTTGCTTCCTGTAGTTTTCTACCATTAGAGGACGTGAGGGTCCCATATGAAGGCTGAAGTGTGAACCTTTTTCCCCCATATTGCCCGAGGTAGAACTGGTTCTGGATGTGGGGAGGGAGAGAGGCAGTCTTACAGCCAGTGAGTTTGGAGAAAGATGCTGCTCCTGAGAACCTGTTGTCCCAGATCTGTCCCTCATTCTGACACTACTTGTGTGTCAGAACCCATAAGGGGTTCACTTCAGTTCTCTAGGGAACTTGTGGAAGGGTCTCTGTGGAACTGTTGGTTCCAACACCGAGAGTTAACCAAGAAAGAGGTGTGTCATTGTGGCATTGCTCCCAGCTGTCTTCCTGAGCTGCCGTGATGTACAAGTCACGTCTTGTGTGCTGTAGGACGCAGTAGCATCTGTCCCACCTCCCTGCTTTGCCAGTGAGAGAAGCCACACAGTAGAAATAAGAATTGTGCTGAAGCGTTTAGACAGATGCAAAGTGAGGCAAGGGCGCAATGCCGCACTTGACCACAAGGGGGCACACACATCTGGATTTCGTTCACAGCAGCTGAGAGACTGCTGGCGTGCCCATCTCTGTCTCCCTCTCCCTCTCTATCTCTCTCTGTCTCTCTCTCAAAAAACAAATAAAAAAATTTTTTAAAAAAGAATTGTGCTGATGGACAGAGATCTGCTCACATGGTTTTGGTTCAGGAGTTATGGATGAGTTTTCTGCTTTTTAATTTTTCCCCTACACTACAAATGAAAGAAAAAAGAGAGAAAAAAATTAGAAGGAAGAAGCATACACAGACATTCTGTGGAGAGTCAGAAATCTAGCAAAACTTTCAGTACCATTTGGCTTTTTTCTTCAAGTAAGTTCATTTCACCAGGATTAACATTCTATGCACATCTATGAGATCAGAAATCCAATTACACCTTTGAATTGAGACTGTGTCTTTACCTGTGAAGATGTGAATCGTTTTGTTTTTCTGAAAGGCTTTACACAATGAAACATTCCCTTATAGTACATGGGCTCCAGGAAGCGACAAAACCTTGGCAGTGAGGCTGGTAATGTATACAGCAGCTGGCCTGAAAGAGTTCATCTCAAAACAGCATTTAGGGGCCAGGCGTGGTGGCACTCGCCTTTAATCCCAGCACTCGGGAGGCAGAGGTAGGAGGATCGCCATGAGTTCGAGGCCACCCTGAGACTACATAGCTAATTCCAGGTCAGCCTGGACCAGAGTGAGACCCTACCTCAAAAAACCAAAAAAAAAAAAAAAAGCATTTAGGGTCTGGAGGGATTGCTTAGTGGTTAAGGTACTTGCCCGTGAATCTTAAGAATCCAGGTCTGGGGTTGGAGAAATGGCTTAGCGGTTAAGGCTCCTGCCTGCTAAGCCTAAGAACACTGATTCCAATCTCCAGGTCCCACGTTTAGCCAGATGCAAAGTGATGCAAGGGTGCAGTGCCACACTTGACCACAAGGGGGCGCACACATCTGGATTTCGTTTGCAGCAGCTGAGAGACGGCTGGTGCGCCATCTCTATCTGTCTTCCCCTCCCTCTCTTTCTGTGTCTCTGTGTCTCTCTCAAAAAAAAAAAAAAAAAATCCAGGTCTGATTCCCTAGGACCCATGTAGGCCAAATGCACAAAGTGGCACATGCTTCTGGAGTTCATTTGTAGTGGCTAGAGGCCCTAGTATGGCCATTCTCTCTGTCTGTCTCTCTTCTCTCTATGTCTCTCTGCTTGCCAGCAAATAAATAAATATTTAAAAAGCATTTAGTTGGGTTGGAGATATGGCTTCGCAGTTAAGGTGCCTCCCTGTGAAGCCTAAGAATGCTTGTTCAAATCTCCAGGTCCCATGTATAGCTAAATGCAAAAGTGACACAAGTGTACAATGTTGCACATGCACACAAGGAAGCACACGTGTCTGGAGTTCGTTTACAGTGGCTGAAAAGGCCCTGGCACACCTATTCTCTCTTTTTCTCTCTCAAATAATAAAAAGCATTTAGTTGTCAAACAAGTAAGTCAACAAAAATACTTGGAAAGCACCTTAGAGCAGAGGCAGGGCAGCAGCTAGAAAGCCCCGTCCACTCACCTCCACTTGGCTCTGCTTCTGGCTCACGTTTACTGGAAGCTCGACTTTGCATTGTCCTGAGAAGCATGCTGGAGACATTCCTCTTAGGAGGACGGGGGCTTCTGCCTCTGGAGATCTGGGGATAGCAGGGACATGTGGCACAGGGGATACGTCCAGTCCTCGTGCAGGGGCACTTCTGGTCCTTGGCAGAGGCACTTCTGGGGAGCTCTTGGAAGCTGTTGTCCAGTGAGAACCCCAGAGCCCCTCCCAGTCAAGATGGTTCCTTCGTGTCTGTTCCACTTACGGGCTTTCGTTTTCTTGTTGGCAGATGGAACCAATTGCTTTGAGTCCATCACATGACTCTCAAAACCGTGAACCACACTGTTAACAAAACTCCCTCACTTAAGAATGATGGAATCCATGCATCGCTTTTTCTCCTCTAGACAGAATGTGAAGACGAGAGGGTCCTGGTAAAAGAGTAGGACACTGGTGGTGGTAGAAATGAGTGTGACACGTTTTTCACAAGCTTGTGTGTCTGAACACTTGGTTCCCAGCTGATGTTTGTTTTGGAAGGTTGTGGAACCTTGAGGGGATAGGTCCTGTCTGGTAGATCTGTGTCACAATGAGGGGACGCTTCTGGCTCATAGGTTGGCCCTGGTTCTGGAGTGCTCTCTGCTTCATGGTCCAGCCACCATATGAGCAGCTCTACCTGCTCCTGCGGCCACGGAGCTGCTCCACCATGCCTCCCCCGCCCTCTGAAGCCGTGAACCATGGTAAACTTTTCCTCCCTCAAGCTGTTCTGTCAGGTGTTTTGTCACAGTGACAAGAAAGGTAATTGGCACAGGTGGCTTCACGCTCCTCTCCCCGTTCTGCTCAGTCAGCGGCTGCTCGGGTGCTGACCCAGCCTCACTAAGTCCAGCTGAGTCTTTCTGCCGCCTGTGACTTCTCCTGTGTGTTCCCAGTTCCCTGTCATTGTAGAAAAAGCCATCCTTGGGTTTCAGCCATTAGGTCTTTAGGGAAAAATCCTCCAAAAGTGAATAGAAAAACTGAGAATGGTGATGGTCACCTGAAACCCGAGAACTCAGGAGTGAGGCAGGAGGATCCAGAATTCAAGTCCAGCCTGGGCTACACTGTCAGACTTATGTCTGAAAACACCACGAAAAAACAGAACAAAAAAGCAGGCTGCAGCCAGGTGTGGTGGCACATGCCTTTAATCCCAGCGCCAGGAGGCAGAGGAAGAGGACCACCGTGAGCCTGAGGCCAGCCTGAGAATACATAGTGAATTCTAGTCCAGGTCAGCCTGGGATACAGCAAGCCTCAACCTCAAAATAAAAAAAAAAAAAAAAAAAAAAAAAATAAAATAAAAATAAAAACAAAACAAAACTAAACTAAACTAAAAGCGAACTCCACTTTGGGGCCTTTAGGATCATGCTGTGGGCTGGTGATTGTGAGGATGAGATCAGATGCACCGGCTGCTGAATCGCTGTCTACCTACTGAACCAATATCAGGTCCAGCCTAGGTGTGAGCTGTGAGCCGTGAGCTGTTCCTTCTGCATGGCCCCATGGCTGCAGCAAACACTGAGTTCCTTGTAGCATGTCTGTTAAATCATATATATCTGAGAGTCTGCCCAGGGCAAGCATTCACAAGTATTGGCTCCACCCTTTTTATAGCATGATCTGTCCTGGTGATTTATTTTATTTTATTTATTTGACAGTGAAGGGGGAGGGAGAGAGAGAGAGAGAGAGAGAGAATGGGTGTGCCAGGGCCTCCAGCCATTGCAAATGAACTCCAGTTGCATATGCTGCTTTGTGCATCTGGCTTATGTGGGTTCTGGGCAGTTGAGGCTGGGTCCTTGGCCTTAACTGCTAAGCCATCTCTCCAGTCTGTGGCGACTTTTATCTTACCAGTTGGGTCATATCACCTCAGCCACTGTTCTCAAACTCAGGCTTCTACCTGCTTCTCCCCCATCCTTGGGGGTCACTTCCACAGCCACTGGGCTCGTGTGTGAGGAGCCGCAGGAACCAGACGTGTCCCCCCAACCCTTCTTCCTCCTTTCTCAGGGGTGGTGGGGGGCCTACTTCAACCTCCCCAAAGGACCTCAAGTATATGGTGACAGGTTCACTGTGCCTGGTGTCGACAGCTGAACAATTAACTCTCTAGAGGCCAGTGGGCCTTACAGTCCATGATGATGGCCCTCCACATGACCCTGCACACACGTGGACCCCAAACAGCCGCTCTGACTTTGTATTGACTCATGTCTTGTCCATTGAAACAGGTGCTGGTCTTCATCCGTGTGTGTGTGTGTGTGTGTGTGTATGCACGCATGTGTGAGCCCACATATGTGCGAGCATGTGGAGGCTAGACATTATTGTGGGGTGCCATCCTCAGTTACTCTCCCCACTGCTAATCGGGAAAGGTTCTCTCACTTGAACCCGGAGCCCTCCAGTCTGGCTAGTCTAGCCAGCCAGCTTGCCTTGGGAATGATTTCTTCACCTTCTGAGTGCTGGGATTCGGGCAGGCTGCCTTCCCAGCCTGTCATTTATGTAGGGGCTGGGGGTGGGATCCAAGCTCAGGTCCTCATGCCTGCATAACAAGCATTTTTATCCCCTGAGCCATCTCCGCGGCCCCTGGTCTCCATCCTCTATGTGTATATTACTGTTTGCTAGCAGGTTGGGCCAGAATCGGGAAAATACTGCCGTCCCTCCAGCTTGATCAGCCTTCCAAGCTGGTGAAGCCCGGCGGAATGAGAACAGTTTACAGCCAAAGCAGCGATGGGCTGCAGGCATCCACTTTTGGGGTCTTATGTCGTCAGCTCAGGGCCCCAGAGAAGCAGAGTGGAAGGAGAGCTGCCCAAGCACCCCCAGTAAGAAGGGAAGGAGCAACAGTGATGCTACTCAGCGTGGTTCCAAGGCACTGGACACTTGCCGCATCTCCCTGGGTTCAGGCGAGTGCTGGGTCACAGGGACACCCCCCCTTGTAGATTCCTAGGGCACAGGGAAGTGGTATCTGCTCCAGAGTAATGGAAAAGACACTGTCCTCCAGAGTAGTCAACGCAGCAGGACAGTTCCTACTGTTGATGGCACTGCTCCACAATGGCCCCAGCTACACAGGTCTGCAGGTCTGCACGTGGCCTGTGTCTTGTGTGTGTCTCTGCTGTGCTGTCCTAATTCCAGAGGTGGTTTGGGAAATTCAAAGAGAACCGAGGTAGATGGCCTTGCATCGCCTTTCTGGAAATCCCACGGGCATCCCGTCTCAGCCCATGATAGATATGGGTGTTGTGGTGACCTTCACATTGCTGGGACAAAACCCCTGACCAAACGTAGCTGACGGGAGGAAAGGGTTTATTTCAGCTTGCGATCTCGAGGGCAAGCGTCAGCGTGACAGGGCATCACGTCTTGCCACAGTAGTTGACAGCAAGAGTGAGCTGAGCTCTGATAAGGGAGAAGCTGGGCCGTGACACCCCGAGATCAACCCCCGGCAACACACCTCTTACAGAAAGGCTCTATGCCCATGTTGCCACCATCTGGGGACCAAACATTTAAAACCCATGAGTTTATGGGGGACATTTGATTCAAACCATCACAACGAGTAAGACTGACTGTACCCTTCCCTCCAAGAATGTGGTGTTACTGAGGGACTGTTGTGGAAGAGGGAGCTTTCATTTTGACAGAATCAAAGTGGGAGTAGAGATGAGCTGAAATTCCATAGTAAAAAACATTGTAATTCTGTTCTGGGAACTCCAGTACACTCAAGCCTGCTGTCACTTGTCTGTGACTGTCTGTAAGATAATAAAACAGATGAACATAGCGAATGAGATTACCTGTGGAAAAGTGTGAATTCCCCATCTTGCCAGATCTCATAGCATGTTCTCCATCTCTGCTTCCTGGACACCTGTGCCTTTCGTTGTAATTTCACAGTGCATACCTGTCACGGTCGCCTATTTTCTGCTACTGGCATTTTTGCCAGTGTGTTTGATGGAGTTTAGTTATCCACATGTCCTATTGTCCCCTTGAGGGACTTAGAATCTCTACGTGGCTCAGAAGCCAGTTGCCAAAGGAAGCCTGTGCTGCCCACATGAGTGGATGAAGGCTGAAGGGAGCTGAGGATGGACAGAAGTTATCATACATTTTACAGTATGAAAAGATGTGAGCACTGGGCAAGGCTGACCATCAGCTCTTCCCTATGTGATGGTCCCCCAGGTGATTGCATGCCAAATGCCAGAGATACTATTGTGTTAACTTAAAACTTTTTTGTGTTTATGGTGTGCATGTGTGTTTGTATGTGTGTAAGTATATGTGCAAGTGTGTGCACATATATGTGGAAGACAGAAGTCATACACACACACACACACACACAAGTGTGTTACTGAGGCTGCCTCTAGGAAGGATTAACTAAAGGAAGAGTCCTTCCCCCAGGCGTAAGCCTTCCCCCAGAGTGGGCGGCCCAGAGTGGGCGGCCCTCTGGAGGAGGGGCTGGTTGATAAAAAGGAGCTCTGGGAAGAAAGGCTCTCTCTCTCCCACCTGGCTGCCGGTGCTACTAGCTGCTTGGTGTTTTCTGCTTGGTACCTGCTGCTTGGTGTTGCTGCTCTCCAGTGTGGACTGAAGACCAGGGTGGACTGAAGAGCAGCGTCTCTCCAGGAAGCCTCCAGGCCTTCAGTGCCGGATTGGGACTGCTGAGGCCTCCAGCCTCGTGCACTGAGCAGCTACCGGGTTTCTTCACTCGGACCTGCAACCTGCTATTGCTGGACTGTGTAAGCTAATCCAATAAATCCCCTTTAATACAATTCATTCTGTCCATTCTGTTCCTCTAGAGAACCCTGACTAATACAGATTCTGGTACCAGGAGTGGTTCTAGAGAAACAGAATTGTAAGGATGGGTTTCCCTAGTAGGCTTGGTGCTCTGTGGAGTTGGTTCTCCAACTCTAGTACCACTAAAGGCTCTGCTGGTAATAAGGAGAGCATTTTAAGTGGTAATAAGGAGGGCACTAATAATCCATGGTGTGAACTATTTAACTTAACTCCGTGAGATAGATGTATTTAGTGATTCTGAGTCATATCTTGTGAGGAGCAAGGAATTTAGTGACTCTGTATCTAGAACCTTTGAATATTTGTGGAAAAGTAAGACGAATGATGATGCTGGATGGTTTCTTCTGGCATCTCTAGATAAACTGTTGAGAGAAAAGCAGAAGCTCCAAAAGGAAAATTCCAAGCTTAAGACCCACGTACATGATCTGAAGGTTTCTAAGGGTGCCCTGAGGAAAATCTCCTGTCTAGTCAGAACAGGGCCTGAATTGCAGAAAACCAAACTCAAGCTCTCATTGTAAGATTGGCTAACTTGCAGCGTAAGCTCATTCCCAGCCTCACAAACTATCAGAAGTTAAAGTGAGGGCATTGGTTGAAAAGAGTGGGATCCCATGACTTGGGATGGGGATGTGGGAAGACCCTGAAGAATCTGGGGACATTGAACTCCTCAGATTCTGAAGAAGTTGTTTTGCATGAGAATGTGGCTTCCTCCTTTAGCTGCAGGTGCACCCCACCCCTGAGGGAATCACTCCTTCTTTGTCTGAGGAAGCAGTAATGACCTCCCTGCAGGATGTGCTGATGCTTCTCAGAGCCCACCCATCTTTGCCTCAAGGCCTATAACTAGGCGTAAGGTTAGGCATGCCCCTAAAGGGAGTTAGAAAGCGTGACTCAAGAGGAAGTGAGATACACCCTAAAGAACTTCAGGAGCTTTTAACTTGTACAGGCAGAAGCATGGGGAATATATGTGGGAATGGATTTTAAGGGTGTGGGATGATGGAGGAAGGAATATAAAATTAGATCAAGCTGAATTTATTGAAATGGGCCCACTAACCAGAGATTTTAGATTTAACACTGCAGCTCATGCAGTTGGAAGAGGTGCCAAGAGTTTATTTGATTGGTTGGCTGAAGTATGGATCCAAAGATGGCCTACTGTGAATGAGCTTGAGCTGCCTGATATCCCTTGGCTTAATGTTGATGAAGGGATTAAAAGGCTCAGAGAACTTGAATGCTGGAGTGGATTTACCATGTAAACTCATCTTTAAGCCCGCAATGGGAGCGTGCAGAAGATGTGCCCTTCACTAAGACTATAAGAAACAGATTTGTGAGGGGAGCACCAGCACATTTAAAGTCCCCAATCATTGGTCTTTATGTAAAGAAGACATCACAGTGGGAGCCGCAGTTGCTGCATTAGGTGACTTAGATGCAATGGGTCTAACTGGCTCTGGGGCAACAAGGGCCAAGTATCAGCACTGAATCGCCAAAGGCAAGGTGGGCGTGTTTACCATAATGGACAGCGCAGGCAAAACAATGCTCGTGAATAGTATGACTCGTGTAGACCTTTGGTACTGGCTGCTTAATCATGGTGTTCCCAGAAGTGAAATAGATAAAAAGCCTACTAAGTTCCTGCTTGATCTGTATAAGCAGAAAAGTTCCAGAGCAAAGAACCCAAAGGCCACTTTGAATTATAGCAACAGAGAATCAAGGCCTCTTAACCAGTTTCCAGACTTGAGCCAGTTTACAGATCCTGAACCCCTTGATTGAAGGGGTGGCCGGGTCCCTTTGAGGAAGGACCCTCCCATAATCCCCAAAAGTTTCAATATTAAGCTTAGTCCTATCCTTCCTCAGAGGGACCTACGGCCTTTTGCTAGGGTAACTGTACACTGGGGAAAAGGAAATAATCAGACTTTTCGGGCTTACTGGATACTGGCTCTGAATTGACATTGATTCCAGGAGACCCTAACTGCATCGTGGCCCTCCAGTTAAAGTAGGTGCTTATGGAGGTCAGGTGATCAATGGAGTTTTGGCAAATGTTAGACTGACAGTAGGTCCAGTGGGTCCCCGAACTCATCCTGTGGTTATTTCCCCAGTCCCAGAATGCATAATTGGGATAGATATACTTAGGAGCTGGCAAAACCCCCACATTGGTTCTTTGACTTGTGGGGTGAGGGCCATTATGGTTGGAAAGGCCAAATGGAAGCCATTGAGCCCTCTACCAAGGAAAATAGTGAACCAGAAACAGTATCGCATCCCTGGAGGAATTGCAGAGATTAATGCCACTATAAAGGACTTGAAGGATGCAGGGGTGGTGGTTCCCACCACATCCCCTTTAACTCCCCTATTTGGCCTGTTCAGAAGACAGACGGATCTTGAGAATGACAGTGGATTATCGGAAACTTAATCAGGTGGTGACTCCAATTGCAGCTGCTGTACCAGATGTGGTTTCTTTACTTGAGCAGATTAACACATCTCCTGGTACCTGGTATGCAGCTATTGATCTTGCAAATGCCTTCTTCTCCATACCTGTCCATAAGGACCACCAGAAGCAATTTGCCTTCAGCTGGCAAGGTCAGCAGTACACATTTACTGTGTTACCTCAAGGTTATATTAACTCTCCAGCCCTGTGTCATAGCTTAGTTCGCAGGGATCTTGATCGCCTGTGCCTTCCACAAGGTGTCACATTGGTCCATTATATCGATGACATTATGCTGATTGGATTGAATGAGCAGGAGGTGGCAGCCACTCTGGAGTTGCTGGTACAGCATATGCGCATCAGGGGATGGGAAATAAATCCATCCAAAATTCAAGGACCTTCCACCTCCGTGAAATTTCTAGGAGTCCAGTGGTGTGGGGTTTGCAGGGACATTCCTTCTAAGGTGAAGGATAAGTTGTTGCACCTGGCCCTCCTACCACTAAGAAGGAAGCACAACGTCTAGTGGGCCTATTTGGATTTTGGAGACAGCACATTCCTCACTTGGGTGTGTTACTCCGTCCCATATACCAAGTGACTCGGAAAGCTACTAGTTTTCAGTGGGGCCCAGAACAAGAGAAGGCTCTTCAACAGGTCCAGGCTGCTGTGCAGGCGGCTCTGCCACTTGGGCCATATGATCCAGCAGATCCAATGATACTTGAGGTGTCAGTGGCAGATAGGGATGCTGTTTGAGCCTTTGGCAGGCCCCATAGGTGAATCACACCGAGGCCCTTGGGATTCTGGAGCAAGGCCCTGCCATCATCTGCAGACAATTATTCTCCCTTTGAGAGACAGCTCTTGGCTTGCTATTGGGCCTTAATAGAAACTGAACGCTTGACAATGGGCCATCAAGTTATTATGCGACCTGAACTGCCCATTATGAGCTGGGTGTTATCTGACCCACCAGGCCATAAAGTTGGACGCACAGCAGCAGTCCATCATCAAGTGGAAGTGGTATATCCGTGATCGGGCTCGAGCAGGCCCTGAAGGCACAAGTAAGTTACATGAGGAGGTTGCCCAAATGCCTATGGTTGCTACTCCTGTTTCAATGCCTTCTGTCCCCAAGCATGCACCTATGGCATCATGGGGTGTGCCCTATGATCAGTTGACTGAAGAGGAGAAGACCAGGGCATGGTTTACAGATGGTTCAGCACGCTATATGGGGCACGTCCCAGAAGTGGACAGCTGCAGCATTACAGCCCCTTTCTGGGACAACTCTGAAGGACTGTGGTGAAGGGAAGTCTTCACAATGGGCAGAACTACGGGCAGTACACATGGTTGTGCATTTTGCTTGGAAAAGAAAATGGCCAGATGTGCGGTTATACACTGATTCCTGGGCTGTGGCCAATGGTTTGGCAGGATGGTCTGGGACATGGAAGGAGCATGATTGGAAAAATTGGTGAAAAGGACATTTGGGGAAGATGTATGTGGATAGAGCTCTCTGAATGGGCAAAGGATATAAAGATACTTGTGTCCCATGTTAATGCTCATCAGAAGGTGACCTCATCAGAGGAGGACTTTAATAATCAAGTAGATAAGCTGACACGTTCTGTGGACAGTGGTCAACCTCTTTCCTCAGCCACCCCTGTCATTGCCCAATGGGCCCATGAACAAAGTGGCCATGGTGGCAGGGATGCAGGTTATGCATGGGCCCAACAACACGGACTTCCACTAACTAAGGCTGACCTGGCTACGGCTGCTGCTGAGTGCCAAATCTGCCAGCAGCAGAGACCAACTCTGAGCCCCGATATGGTAGTATTCCACGGGTGACCAGCCAGCAACTTGGTGGCAAGTCGACTATATTGGACCTCTACCATCATGGAAAGGGCAGCGTTTTGTCCTTACTGGAATAGACACTTATTCTGGGTATGCATTTGCTTTTCCTGCACGTAATGCTTCTGCCAAAACTACTATCCGTGGGCTTACAGAATGCCTTATCCACCGTCATGGAATTCCACACAGCATTGCTTCTGACCAAGGAACTCACTTCACAGCCAAGGAAGTACAGCAGTGGGCTCATGATCATGGAATTCACTGGTCTTACCATGTGCCCCACCACCCTGAAGCAGCTGGCTTGATAGAGCGGTGGAATGGCCTTTTAAAGAAACAGCTGCAGTGCCAACTAGGTGGCAATAGCTTGGAGGGCTGGGGGTGTCCTCCAGCAGGCTGTATATGCTCTGAATCAGCGTCCTATATATGGTGCTGTTTCTCCTATAGCCCGGATTCACGGGTCCAGGAATCAAGGGGTGGAAATGGGAATGGTACCACTTACCATCACCCCAAGTGACCCATTAGCCAAATTTTGCTTCCTGTACCCACAACCTTACGCCTGCTGGCCTAGAGGTCTTGGTTCCAGAGGGGGAGTGCTTTCGCCAGGAGGCACAAAGAACATTCCATTGAACTGAAGCTGAGATTTCCCCTGGCCACTTTGGGCTCCTGATGCCCTTGAGTGCACAGGCTGAGAAAGGAGTTACAGTGTTAGCAGGGGTAATTGATCCAGATTACCAGGGTGAAATTGGACTGCTCCTCCACAATGGAGGTCAGGAAGAGTATGTCTGGAGTGCTGAGATTCTCTAGGCGTCTCTTGGTGTTACCATGCCCTGTTATCAAAGTCAATGGACAACTGCAACAACCCAATCAAGGCAGTGTGATAATGGCCCAGATCCTTCAGGAATGAAGGTATGGGTCACCCTCCAGGTAAAGAACCAAGACCTGCTGAGGTGCTTGCTGAAGGTGGGAGGAAATACTGAATGGGTAGTAGAAGAAGGCAGTAACAAATACCAGCTAAGGCCACGGACCAGTTACAAAAACGTGGTCTGTAATTGCCATGAGTGTTCCTGTCTTACCTTGTTAAGAGTGCTTGTACATATGTATAACTGAGGCTGCCTCTAGGAAGGATTAACTAAAGGAAGAGTCCTTCCCCAGGCGTAAGCCTTCCCCAGAGTGGGCGGCCCAGAGTGGGCGGCCCCCCCTCTGGAGGAGGGGGCTGGTTGATAAAAAGGAGCTCTGGGAAGAAAGGCTCTCTCTCTCCCACCTGGCTGCCGGTGCTACTAGCTGCTTGGTGTTTTCTGCTTGGTACCTGCTGCTTGGTGTTGCTGCTCTCCAGTGTGGACTGAAGACCAGGGTGGACTGAAGAGCAGCGTCTCTCCAGGAAGCCTCCAGGCCTTCAGTGCCGGATTGGGACTGCTGAGGCCTCCAGCCTCGTGCACTGAGCAGCTACCGGGTTTCTTCACTCTCGGACCTGCAACCTGCTATTGCTGGACTGTAAGCTAATCCAATAAATCCCCTTTAATACAATTCATTCTGTCCATTCTGTTCCTCTAGAGAACCCTGACTAATACAGATTCTGGTACCAGGAGTGGTTCTAGAGAAACAGAATTGTAAGGATGGGTTTCCCTAGTAGG
Source organism: Orientallactaga sibirica (assembly GCA_036365145.1). Lineage (NCBI taxonomy): Eukaryota > Metazoa > Chordata > Mammalia > Rodentia > Dipodidae > Orientallactaga > Orientallactaga sibirica. The sequence continues at coordinate 1,833,135 of JAEOAD010000555.1, forward strand.
CTTGGTGCTCTGTGGAGTTGGTTCTCCAACTCTAGTACCACTAAAGGCTCTGCTGGTAATAAGGAGAGCATTTTAAGTGGTAATAAGGAGGGCACTAATAATCCATGGTGTGAACTATTTAACGAACTCCGTGAGATAGATGTATTTAGTGATTCTGAGTCATATCTTGTGAGGAGCAAGGAATTTAGTGACTCTGTATCTAGAACCTTTGAATATTTGTGGAAAAGTAAGACGAATGATGATGCTGGATGGTTTCTTCTGGCATCTCTAGATAAACTGTTGAGAGAAAAGCAGAAGCTCCAAAAGGAAAATTCCAAGCTTAAGACCCACACGTACATGATCTGAAGGTTTCTAAGGGTGCCCTGGAGGAAAATCTCCTGTCTAGTCAGAACAGGGCTCGAATTGCAGAAAACCAAACTCAAGCTCTCATTGTAAGATTGGCTAACTTGCAGCGTAAGCTCAATTCCCAGCCTCACAAACTATCAGAAGTTAAAGTGAGGGCATTGGTTGAAAAGAGTGGGATCCCATGACTTGGGATGGGGATGTATGGGAAGACCCTGAAGAATCTGGGGACATTGAACTCTCAGATTCTGAAGAAGTTGTTTTGCATGAGAATGTGGCTTCCCCTCCTTTAGCTGCAGGTGCACCCCACCCCTGAGGGAATCACTCCTTCTTTGTCTGAGGAAGCAGTAATGACCCTCCCTGCAGGATGTGCTGATGCTTCTCAGAGCCCACCCATCTTTGCCTCAAGGCCTATAACTAGGCGTAAGGCTAGGCATGCCCCTAAAGGGGAGTTAGAAAGCGTGACTCAAGAGGAAGTGAGATACACCCCTAAAGAACTTCAGGAGCTTTCTAACTTGTACAGGCAGAAGCATGGGGAATATATGTGGGAATGGATTTTAAGGGTGTGGGATGATGGAGGAAGGAATATAAAATTAGATCAAGCTGAATTTATTGAAATGGGCCCACTAACCAGAGATTTTAGATTTAACACTGCAGCTCATGCAGTTGGAAGAGGTGCCAAGAGTTTATTTGATTGGTTGGCTGAAGTATGGATCCAAAGATGGCCTACTGTGAATGAGCTTGAGCTGCCTGATATCCCTTGGCTTAATGTTGATGAAGGGATTAAAAGGCTCAGAGAACTTGGAATGCTGGAGTGGATTTACCATGTAAACTCATCTTTAAGCCCGCAATGGGAGCGTGCAGAAGATGTGCCCTTCACTAAGACTATAAGAAACAGATTTGTGAGGGGAGCACCAGCACACTTAAAGTCCCCAATCATTGGTCTTTTATGTAAAGAAGACATCACAGTGGGAGCCGCAGTTGCTGCATTAGGTGACTTAGATGCAATGGGTCTAACTGGCTCGGGGTAACAAGGGCCAAGTATCAGCACTGAATCGCCAAAGGCAAGGTGGGCGTGTTTACCATAATGGACAGCGCAGGCAAAACAATGCTCGTAACAGTATGACTCGTGTAGACCTTTGGTACTGGCTGCTTAATCATGGTGTTCCCAGAAGTGAAATAGATAAAAGCCTACTAAGTTCCTGCTTGATCTGTATAAGCAGAAAAGTTCCAGAGCAAAGAACCCAAAGGCCACTTTGAATTATAGCAACAGAGAATCAAGGCCTCTTAACCAGTTTCCAGACTTGAGCCAGTTTACAGATCCTGAACCCCTTGATTGAAGGGGTGGCCGGGTCCCTTTGAGGAAGGACCCTCCCATAATCCCCAAAAGTTTCAATATTAAGCTTAGTCCTATCCTTCCTCAGAGGGACCTACGGCCTTTTGCTAGGGTAACTGTACACTGGGGAAAAGGAAATAATCAGACTTTTCGGGCTTACTGGATACTGGCTCTGAATTGACATTGATTCCAGGAGACCCTAACGGCATCGTGGCCCTCCAGTTAAAGTAGGTGCTTATGGAGGTCAGGTGATCAATGGAGTTTTGGCAAATGTTAGACTGACAGTAGGTCCAGTGGGTCCCGAACTCATCCTGTGGTTATTTCCCCAGTCCCAGAATGCATAATTGGGATAGATATACTTAGGAGCTGGCAAAACCCCACATTGGTTCTTTGACTTGTGGGGTGAGGGCCATTATGGTTGAAAGGCCAAATGGAAGCCATTGGAGCTCCCTCTACCAAGGAAAATAGTGAACCAGAAACAGTATCGCATCCCTGGAGGAATTGCAGAGATTAATGCCACTATAAAGGACTTGAAGGATGCAGGGGTGGTGGTTCCCACCACATCCCCTTTAACTCCCCTATTTGGCCTGTTCAGAAGACAGACGGATCTTGGAGAATGACAGTGGATTATCGGAAACTTAATCAGGTGGTGACTCAATTGCAGCTGCTGTACCAGATGTGGTTTCTTTACTTGAGCAGATTAACACATCTCCTGGTACCTGGTATGCAGCTATTGATCTTGCAAATGCCTTCTTCTCCATACCTGTCCATAAGGACCACCAGAAGCAATTTGCCTTCAGCTGGCAAGGTCAGCAGTACACATTTACTGTGTTACCTCAAGGTTATATTAACTCTCCAGCCCTGTGTCATAGCTTAGTTCGCAGGGATCTTGATCGTCTGTGCCTTCCACAAGGTGTCACATTGGTCCATTATATCGATGACATTATGCTGATTGGATCGAATGAGCAGGAGGTGGCAGCCACTCTGGAGTTGCTGGTACAGCATATGCGCATCAGGGGATGGGAAATAAATCCATCCAAAATTCAAGGACCTTCCACCTCCGTGAAATTTCTAGGAGTCCAGTGGTGTGGGGCTTGCAGGGACATTCCTTCTAAGGTGAAGGATAAGTTGTTGCACCTGGCCCCTCCTACCACTAAGAAGGAAGCACAACGTCTAGTGGGCCTATTTGGATTTTGGAGACAGCACATTCCTCACTTGGGTGTGTTACTCCGTCCCATATACCAAGTGACTCGGAAAGCTACTAGTTTTCAGTGGGGCCCAGAACAAGAGAAGGCTCTTCAACAGGTCCAGGCTGCTGTGCAGGCGGCTCTGCCACTTGGGCCATATGATCCAGCAGATCCAATGATACTTGAGGTGTCAGTGGCAGATAGGGATGCTGTTTGGAGCCTTTGGCAGGCCCCCATAGGTGAATCACACGGAGGCCCTTGGGATTCTGGAGCAAGGCCCTGCCATCATCTGCAGACAATTATTCTCCCTTTGAGAGACAGCTCTTGGCTTGCTATTGGGCCTTAATAGAAACTGAACGCTTGACAATGGGCCATCAAGTTATTATGCGACCTGAACTGCCCATTATGAGCTGGGTGTTATCTGACCCACCAGGCCATAAAGTTGGACGTGCACAGCAGCAGTCCATCATCAAGTGGAAGTGGTATATCCGTGATCGGGCTCGAGCAGGCCCTGAAGGCACAAGTAAGTTACATGAGGAGGTTGCCCAAATGCCTATGGTTGCTACTCCTGTTTCAATGCCTTCTGTCCCCAAGCATGCACCTATGGCATCATGGGGTGTGCCCTATGATCAGTTGACTGAAGAGGAGAAGACCAGGGCATGGTTTACAGATGGTTCAGCACGCTATGCGGGCACGTCCCAGAAGTGGACAGCTGCAGCATTACAGCCCCTTTCTGGGACAACTCTGAAGGACTGTGGTGAAGGGAAGTCTTCGCAATGGGCAGAACTACGGGCAGTACACATGGTTGTGCATTTTGCTTGGAAAGAAAATGGCCAGATGTGCGGTTATACACTGATTCCTGGGCTGTGGCCAATGGTTTGGCAGGATGGTCTGGGACATGGAAGGAGCATGATTGGAAAATTGGTGAAAAGGACATTTGGGGAAGATGTATGTGGATAGAGCTCTCTGAATGGGCAAAGGATATAAAGATACTTGTGTCCCATGTTAATGCTCATCAGAAGGTGACCTCATCAGAGGAGGACTTTAATAATCAAGTAGATAAGCTGACCCGTTCTGTGGACAGTGGTCAACCTCTTTCCTCAGCCACCCCTGTCATTGCCCAATGGGCCCATGAACAAAGTGGCCATGGTGGCAGGGATGCAGGTTATGCATGGGCCCAACAACACGGACTTCCACTAACTAAGGCTGACCTGGCTACGGCTGCTGCTGAGTGCCAAATCTGCCAGCAGCAGAGACCAACTCTGAGCCCCGATATGGTAGTATTCCACGGGTGACCAGCCAGCAACTTGGTGGCAAGTCGACTATATTGACCTCTACCATCATGGAAAGGGCAGCGTTTTGTCCTTACTGGAATAGACACTTATTCTGGGTATGCATTTGCTTTTCCTGCACGTAATGCTTCTGCCAAAACTACTATCCGTGGGCTTACAGAATGCCTTATCCACCGTCATGGAATTCCACACAGCATTGCTTCTGACCAAGGAACTCACTTCACAGCCAAGGAAGTACAGCAGTGGGCTCATGATCATGGAATTCACTGGTCTTACCATGTGCCCCACCACCCTGAAGCAGCTGGCTTGATAGAGCGGTGGAATGGCCTTTTAAAGAAACAGCTGCAGTGCCAACTAGGTGGCAATAGCTTGGAGGGCTGGGGGAGTGTCCTCCAGCAGGCTGTATATGCTCTGAATCAGCGTCCTATATATGGTGCTGTTTCTCCTATAGCCCGGATTCACGGGTCCAGGAATCAAGGGGTGGAAATGGGAATGGTACCACTTACCATCACCCCAAGTGACCCATTAGCCAAATTTTTGCTTCCTGTACCCACAACCTTACGCTCTGCTGGCCTAGAGGTCTTGGTTCCAGAGGGGGGAGTGCTTTCGCCAGGAGGCACAAAGAACATTCCATTGAACTGAAGCTGAGATTTCCCCTGGCCACTTTGGGCTCCTGATGCCCTTGAGTGCACAGGCTGAGAAAGGAGTTACAGTGTTAGCAGGGGTAATTGATCCAGATTACCAGGGTGAAATTGGACTGCTCCTCCACAATGGAGGTCAGGAAGAGTATGTCTGGAGTGCTGGAGATTCTCTAGGGCGTCTCTTGGTGTTACCATGCCCTGTTATCAAAGTCAATGGACAACTGCAACAACCCAATCAAGGCAGTGTGATAAATGGCCCAGATCCTTCAGGAATGAAGGTATGGGTCACCCTCCAGGTAAAGAACCAAGACCTGCTGAGGTGCTTGCTGAAGGTGGAGGAAATACTGAATGGGTAGTAGAAGAAGGCAGTAACAAATACCAGCTAAGGCCACGGGACCAGTTACAAAAACGTGGTCTGTAATTGCCATGAGTGTTCCTGTCTTACCTTGTTAAGAGTGCTTGTACATATGTATACCAATATTAAGATGTTTTGTTCTTCCTCTACTTCTCTGTTAGGTAATTAATACTGATTAAGATCATATTGCTAGTTAACCACTGTTGAATTTATATTTGACTTGTTATATGAGACTAAGCCTTCCTCAAGGAACTTGCTTTTTGTGTGTGGGGATGATTGTGCGTTTCGGTTGTACGAGGGATAGTTATATCATGTTAGGCGGAATTATGACCTTGTTACTGTCTTCATTTGGAAATTAAGTAGAATGTAAAGATATATGGTTTGGTGTCAAGTTGACAAGGGGTGGACTTGTGATGGTTAAGTTTGTGTCAACTTGATTTGTTTAGGAATCCACAGACATTCCTCATAAGTGTGTTACTGAGGCTGCCTCTAGGAAGGATTAACTAAAGGAAGAGTCCTTCCCCCAGGCGTAAGCCTTCCCCAGAGTGGGCGGCCCAGAGTGGGCGGCCCCTCTTGGAGGAGGGGCTGGTTGATAAAAAGGAGCTCTGGGAAGAAAGGCTCTCTCTCCCACCTGGCTGCCGGTGCTACTAGCTGCTTGGTGTTTTCTGCTTGGTACCTGCTGCTTGGTGTTGCTGCTCTCCAGTGTGGACTGAAGACCAGGGTGGACTGAAGAGCAGCGTCTCTCCAGGAAGCCTCCAGGCCTTCAGTGCCGGATTGGGACTGCTGAGGCCTCCAGCCTCGTGCACTGAGCAGCTACCGGGTTTCTTCACTCGGACCTGCAACCTGCTATTGCTGGACTGTGTAAGCTAATCCAATAAATCCCCTTTAATACAATTCATTCTGTCCATGTCTCAGAGGTCTTAGCCATGGTTTCAGAGGTCTTAGCCCATGGTCTCAGAGGGCTTAGCCCATGGTTTCAGAGGTCTTAGCCCAGGTTTCAGAGGTCTTAGCCCATGGTTTCAGAGGTCTTAGCCCATGGTCTCAGAGATCTTAGCCCATGGTTTCAAAGGGCTTAGCCCATGGTCTCAGAGGTCTTAGCCCATGGTTTCAAAGGGCTTACCCCATGGTTTCAGAGGTCTTAGCCCAGGTCTCAGAGGTCTTAGCCCAGGTCTCAGAGGTCTTAGCCCATGGTTTCAGAGGTCTTAGCCCATGGTTTCAGAGGTCTTAGCCCAGGTTTCAGAGGTCTTAGCCCATGGTTTCAGAGGTCTTAACCCATGGTTTCAAAGGGCTTAGCCCATGGTCTCAGAGGTCTTAGCCCATGGTTTCAAAGGGCTTAGCCCATGGTTTCAGAGGTCTTAGCCCATGGTTTCAAAGGTCTTAGCCCATGGTCTCAGAGGTCTTAGCCCATGGTTTCAGAGGTCTTAGCCCATGGTTTCAAAGGGCTTAGCCCAGGTTTCAGAGGTCTTAGCCCATGGTTTCAAAGGGCTTAGCCCAGGTTTCAGAGGTCTTAGCCCAGGTCTCAGAGGTCTTAGCCCATGGTTTCAGAGGGCTTAGCCCATGGTTTCAAAGGGCTTAGCCCATGGTCTCAGAGGTCTTAGCCCATGGTCTCAGAGGTCTTAGCTCAGGTCTCAGAGGTCTTAGCCCAGGTTTCAGAGGTCTTAGCCCATGGTCTCAGAGGGCTTAGCCCAGGTCTCAGAGGGCTTAGCCCATGGTCTCAGAGGTCTTAGCCCATGGTTTCAAAGGGCTTAGCCCATGGTCTCAGAGGTCTTAGCCCATGGTTTCAAAGGGCTTACCCCATGGTTTCAGAGGTCTTAGCCCAGGTCTCAGAGGTCTTAGCCCAGGTCTCAGAGGTCTTAGCCCATGGTTTCAAAGGGCTTACCCCATGGTTTCAGAGGTCTTAGCCCAGGTCTCAGAGGTCTTAGCCCAGGTCTCAGAGGTCTTAGCCCATGGTTTCAAAGGGCTTAGCCCATGGTTTCAGAGGTCTTAGCCCAGGTCTCAGAGGTCTTAACCCAGGTCTCAGAGGGCTTAGCCCATGGTTTCAAAGGGCTTAACCCATGGTTTCAGAGGTCTTAGCCCAGGTCTCAGAGGGTTTAGCCATGGTCTCAGAGGTTTTAGCCCAGGTCTCAGAAGGTTTAGCCCATGGTCTCAGAGAGTTTAGTCCATAGTTTCAGTTTACTCTCAGGTGCTTGGGCAGAACATTATGGTGGTGAGAGCAGAGCAGAGTGAGACAGGAAGGGGCTGTGAACAATACATCTCCAAGTATCCTGTCCCAGTCATCTACTTCCTGTAGCTAGCTCCTACTTCCTCAAGTTCCTAGATCCTCGAAGATGGTGCCACCAGCTGGGGTCTGTTTAACACATGAGCCTGTGGTGGACATTTCCTATTCAATCTGTACTAACATCTGAGTGGATTTAAATCTGAATCACGAAGCTGGACCTGGGCTGAGGAAATGGCTCAGTGGGTAGAGTGCTTACCCCACAAGCATGAAGACACAAGCACGGATCCTTCCCACGTAGGTATAAATTTTGGATGTGATAGCTCATGCGTGTAATCCCAGTGCGGGGGGAGCAGAAACAGGAGACTTCTTGGGGCTTGCAAAATCAGTGAGCTCCAGGTTCAGTGAGACACTCTACTGAAAAAATAAGATGGGGAGTAATTGAGTATATAACACTTAATGTTGACCTCTGGCCTCCACACACATCCTCACGTGTGCGTTCACATGCGCGCACACACACACACGGACATATACACACATTCACACCACACAATATGCACACACAAAAGAAGCTGGGAGTGTCAATGATGTCTTTTGTATCAGTTCTTACATGATTCATAAGCATTATCTTGTCACCATTTCACAAAAATCTGTTAGCATAAGATAGTTGCTGCTGTTATTCTCAAACATGTAGTGAGCGAACTTAGAGTGGTAAAATGATGCTAAGATAATAAAGTTGGCCAGATGACTGGGGACTAACATCTTTTCTAAAGTTTTAGTTTATTTAAAGGGCTGGGGAGATGGCTAAGTGGTTAAAGGTGATTGTTTGCAAAGCCTGACAGCCTGGGTTCAATTCCCCAGCACCCTCGTAAAGCCAGGCATATGAAGTAGCACATGCATCTGGAGTTCATTTACAGTGGCAAGAGGCCCTGTGTATGGTGTGCCCATACACTTTCTCTCTTATTGCAAATAAATAAATAAATAAATAAATAAATAAATAAATAAAGATTCTATTTTATTTTGTGCACGCGCGTGATGTAGTGTATTGGTGTGGTACACGCACTTGTGTGTGCCCTTGCAGTGCCCCAAACACTTAGCTGCCATGGGGGTCACTTGCCCACAGAGGCAGGAGTAGAATGTCGGCGAATGACTCCGTTGCTCTTCCACCTAGTTTTGTTTTGAGCCGGAGTCTCCTTTTACTAATTTGCTAATTTCAGAGCTTGCAGGGTTCAGCTTCCCTGTGGGACTGGGATTGCAGGAATGTGTGGCCATGCCCTGCTGTTTCCATAGGATTAGTGGACCTTAGTAGTCTCAGGCCCCCTCAGGTGCTTGCACAGGAAGCACACGTAACTGCTAAGCCATCTCTCTAGCCCATATCTGGGTCTCTTGATCCTTATGAAAAACACACTTTATATTTTTTTAATGTTTCTTTCCCCTTCTGTCTTTTCTTTCTTTTGTTTAAATTTTATTTATTTATTTGCAAGCAGAGAGGGAGATAGAAGAGAGACAGACAGAGAGAGGGAATGGGCATGCCAGGGCCTCTAGCCACTGCAAACGAACTCCAGATGCACGTGCCCCTTGGGCATCTGTCTTACGTGGGTCTTGGGGAATCAAACCTGGGTCCTTTGGCTTTGCAGGCAAATGCCTTAACCGTTAAGCTATTTCTCCAGCCCCCAATTTAATTTATTTTTTTATTTTTGCAAGGTAGGGTCTCACTCTGGTTCAGGCTGACCTGGAATTCACTATGTAGTCTCAGGGTGGCCTTGAACTCACGGCGATCCTCCTACCTCTGCCTCCCGAGTGCTGGGATTAAAGGTGTTTGCCACCATGCCTGGCTCCCACTTTAATTTTTGATTCTCTTATTATATTAAAAAAAATCTACACAAAGATTGAGGAGACACATGACCCTTTTGCATCACTTACTGGATGAACGTTCATGTTCTCGGATGTTGATCTCCAGGACAAAGATGTGATCTATGGTGTTCATCTTTAAAATTCTAGTTGGAGGGCTGGAGAAGACTTAGTGGTTAAGGTGCCTGCCTGCCAAGCCTAAGAACACCAGTTCCATTCTCCAGGTCCTACGTTTAGCCAGACACAAAGTGATGCTAGGGTGCAATGCCACACTTGTCCACAAGGGGGCGCATGCATCTGGAGTTTGTTTACAGCAGCTGAGAGGCCGCTGTTGCGCCCATTCTCTCTGTCTCTCTCTGTCTCTCTCTCGCTCTCTGTGTCTCTCTCTCTCTCTCAAAAAATTCTAGTTGGAAAGTCTACAAACCTAAGATTTCTTTTTTGAGAGTGTGTGGAGCTCCTTCCGCATTCTCTCAATACCCAGTGCCTGTTACAGCAAATCTGGAGATGGAGAGTCACCGTCTATCTTATGGATCTCCGGGCTGGTTGTGGGCAGCCCCTGCTGGCAGGGAGTTCCCCTTGGTCAGGAGTGAGATGCCAACCCTAGACCAGGGCCCTGGCTGCCTACTGTTCTCGTCATAGCTCAGGAATCTCGCAGCTCTGTTCCTGGAATGACACTTGGGCTCCGAGGGCCTGATAGCGGCAGACTCCGACTTCTTGCCCTACGGAACCCCTTGGGGGTATTCGATGGGCTCTACAAGGGCCTGTGGGAGTCTCTTGCAGCTGCCTTTTCTTATGGCATTTTTCCCTCTGGAAAGACTTCCCTTGAAGGCAGTTTTCTTGTGTTTACTCATTGAAGCATGTTTTGTCTTTTTTTTTTTTTTTTAGTTTTTTGAGGCAGGGTCTCACTCTAGTTCAGGCTGACCTGGAATTCACTATGTAGTCTCAGGGTGGCCTCGAACTCACAGCGATCCTCCTACCCCTGCCTCCCGAGTGCTAGGATTAAAGGCGTGTGCCACCATGTCTGGCTTGTTTTGTTATTTTGGGTGTGGTATGTATTGTGCATGTGTGTGTGTGGATGGATGCACATGCATGTGGAGGCCAAAGACCAGTGTCCGATGCCTTCCTTTGTCACTCTCCACCTTGTTGATTTGCTTATACATGTATCTGTGTGCACAGTGTGTGTGCATGTGGAGGCCAGAGCAGGGTGCTGGGTGTCCCTGTCTACTGCTTTTGTGCCTTATTTCCTTGAGTCAGTATCTCTCACTCAAACTGGAGCTTGTCTTTTTTTTTTTCTAGATTGCCTGTCAAGTGAGTCCTGGTGATCATTTTCTCTTCCCCTTGGTGCTAGGGTTACAGGTATGCATGGCCACACTTGGCTTTTTATGTGGGTGTGGGGCATTGAACTCAAGTCCTCACGCTTGCACAGCAAGTACTTTTAACCACTGACCCATCTCCCCAGGCTCCATCTTACATATGGAGACCATCTTTCACTGACCCCAGAGCTCACGGATTCAGCTTGCTCCAGGAACCCCTCTATCTCATGCTCCGGAGAGCTGGAACCATAGGCATTTATATGGGTTCTGAGGATCCAAACCTGGGTCCTCATGCTTCTGACATGCACTTTTCCATCAGTCTTCTTCTCAGCCCCGAAGGCAGTTTTATTTCTCCGAGCACTATGGTGTCAGGGGAGCTGCTCAGCCAGTCCCGTGAGGCTGTCAGCATCCGTCAGCTTTTGCTGGCTGTTTAAGGAGGTGTGGCGTGGAGTGGTACACCTGCAGGGTCACAGTATGTGGGATGTGTGGCCCTCTCTCAGGCCTCCCTTCTGTTGGCATCTCCGTGATTTCTGTCTGCATCACCTTGGCATTGAAGGTCATCTTTTTCCTTTTCTTCCAAGTTAGGGTCTCACTCTAACATAGACTGACCTGGAACTCGCTCTGTGGTTCCAGGCTGGCCTCAAACTCACTGTGATCCTCCTACCTCTACCTCCCAAGTTCTGGGATTAAAGGTGTGTGCCACCATGCCAGGAGGAAGGTCATGTTTTTATTTGCTTGGATGTGCTTCAGCCAAAAGAAAACAGCTTCCTTCTGCATTGTTGCAAGGAACGAGTATTCTAGCGTGCCTTATTTAATTTGATTGGAATTCATCCTAATTGGTAGGGCTCAGGCTAGTGAAAATCAGTTAATCCTCTAAGTCTGTTTTGTAGGGGTTGCATGCTGTTATATACCTAAATCCCTTTGTACTGTGCAAAGAATTTAAGCTGTTCATGCTGCTGTGGCGTTTGCCTAGACCAATTTAGATGATCTGCTGGTACTGTGTGAAAGGCTGCTGCGCCTCATTTGCCATTCCAGACAGGGATAAACACAGCATAGTGACTCACATTACATTTTTCACAATAATGATTGTGGCTGCTCAAATATCCTCCATTCCATGAGATGAGTATGCAGAAATATGCTGTACGGAAAACAATGATGTCTTAAGAGACTACAGGTTGTGGTGACCACCATTAAAAGGATGAATGAGCCTGTGGTTTCGGAGCACCGATGAGCAGATGGGTCTGGCTAATTTTATATGAAAACACCAGCAGAGCAAATTACTCATGAAAAGTCTCTTCAGAGGAACTAATTGGATGCCGTGTCCAGTTTAATAGTGAAAACCAAGTGCAACCGGAACTCACCAAGGGAGATGACTAAGAGGCATTTGACGTCTTCCAGTGACGTGGTTTGTAAAGATAACCTCAGGGCCAGGAAGATTTCTGCTGTCCAAGAGGAGCATTGATGTATGAGATAGCCCCCCAACTCTATACTGTACGTGGAGTAAGATAAAGGAACCCGTGAAACAGAAACTAGAAAAGTGGCCACTTGAACTTTGAACTTTTTTTGCAGGGGTAGTGCGCGTGGTGTGTGTCATGTGTGCATCCGTGTGCGCAGATGCACCTGCCCCATGCCTGTGTGTGCAGAGGCCAGAGGAGATCGTTGGGTGTCCTTCTCCTGTCACCCATCTGCTGACAGGGAGAAACCCAGAGCCGCTGCCCATCATTGAGATCCACCGATCCTCTGTCTCCGCCTCCTCCGCTATGGACTAGGGTTGCAGATGTGCATGGCCATGGCCAGCTGTTACGTGGTTCCAGGTGAGCTCTGGCCCAAGAGGTTCTCATGCTTACGCTGAAAGTGCGTTTAACTGTCGCATCATCTCCTCAGCCAGCTACATGGATTCTCTACCACGTCAGTCTACAGTTACTGTGCATGTGGATGTGACCCAGAGTCAGTGCTTGACAGGCATCCTCCTGGCTTCATTGGGAGGTTGAGGGTGGGGGCTAATAATCACTCTGCTCTTAAGAATTTATTAATTAATTTCCTTTTAATAGATTATACTAGTGCTCCATGCAGGCCTATACACATCATGGAGCAAGAAGTTTGTTAGAGCATATGTTAGTAACTTTTTTATTGAGAGAGAGAGAGAGAGAGAGAGAGAAAGAGAAAGAGGTAGAGAGAGAATGGGCGAGCCAGGGCCTTTTCAGCCACTGTGAACGAACTCCAGACGTGTGCGCCCCCTTGTGCACATGTGCAACATTGCGTGCTTGCGTCACTTTTGCATCTGGCTAAACGTGGGAGCTGGAGATTTGAACAAGCATTCTTAGGCTTCACAGGCAGACACCTTAACCGCTAAGCCATCTCTCCAGTGCTGGTAGTAACTTTTCTTGCCATCATGGCCACACACAAACAAAGCACTTAAGAGAAGGCTTTCTTTTGGCTCATAGTTTGAAGGAATACAGTTGGCTGTGGCAGAGGGCAGTGTACTCAGTGCCTCCATGGCAACAGAGGGTGCAGCTGGGACGTCTCCCCTCCTCACATGTTGGAGAACAGGAAGCAGAGATGGGATAAGGCTATAACCTCAAGGCCTGTCCACTAGTGCCCCACTTCTTCCAGTTAGCCCCCAAATATGAAAGGTTCCACAATGTCCCTAAATAGTGCTACCAGCTGGTGACCAAATGTAACAGTGTGGCAGTCTCACATTCTATGAGAGAACTTGTGTCCCCTGCATCTTTTATCTAGCACGCACATTGTGTTTGATAAGCATGCGCTTGCTGTGCTCGAAGTAGGCCCGTATGCATGATGGGGCACTGGGTCTTTAAGTTCCCGAGTGAACTAGGCCCCGGCCAAGTGATTGGTACATTGTGGCAACGAGTGAACAGACGTCAGAACTCAATTAAAATAGAAACTGTGGCATACACGTTATCTCATGTAGGAAGATCTGCCATTACATTTTAATATATTTCTTATTATTTATTTTTACTTTTTTGGAGAGAGACACAGAGAGAGAGAGAGAAGAAGACAGAGATGGGCGCGCCAGCAGTGTCTCAGCTGCTGAGACCGAAATCCAGATGCGTGCACCCCCCCATGGTCAAGTGCGGCATTGCGCCCTTGCGTCACTTTGCATCTGGCTAAACGTGGGACCTGGAGATTGGAACTGGGTTCTTAGGCTTAGCAGGCAGGCGCCTTAACCGCTAAGCCATCTCTCCAGCCCTTTGCCATTACATTTTAAACTGCATTTCTTTTAGAACTTACACTTTTGTTGTTTGTCTTTCAGAAAGGGCCTCACTAATATAGCCTAAACATGTAGTAAATCCTCCTGCCTCAGTGTCCCAAGTGCTGGGACTACAGATGTGAACTTCCATGTCAGCTCATAGTATACATGTTTCTTTTCTTCTTTCTCTTATTTAGTTTTTTACATTGTTACTATTCACTCCCTGCACTACTCCACCTTCGCGTCCCATCTACTTCCCTCATCCCCTTCCTCTTTCTAACTAACCCCCTTCTGCTTTCATGTAGCCTTCTTTCTTTCTTCCTTTTAAACATTTTAAAATATTTATTAATTTTTAAAATTTGTCTTTATTTGAGAGAAAAAGGCAGAGAGAGAGAGAGAGAGAGAGAGAGAGAGAGAGAGAGAGAGAATGGGCATGCCAGGGCCTCCAGCCACTGCAAACAAACTCCAGACACATGCACCCTTTTGTGCATCTGGCTTATGTGGGTTCTGCGGAATCAAACCTGGGTCCTTTGGCTTTGCAGGCAAATGCCTTAACCACTAAGCCATCTCTCCAGCACTTAATGTTTATTTATGAGAGAGAGAGAGAGAGAGAATGGGTGTGCCAGAGCCTTTAGCCACTGCAAACAAACTTCAGATGCACGTGCCAGTTTGTGCATCTGTCTTATGTGGGTACTGGGGAATCAAACTTGGGTCATTAGGCTTCACAGGCAAGCACCTTAACCATTAAGCAGCATCTCCAGCCCCTATTTATTTATTTATTTCTTTGTGTCCCAATGAGTTTAATGAGGGTATTGATAGGAGCATAGGCCACTTTCCAGTGGCTACACTGCTAAAGAAAATGTCCCCAACCTCCTCCTCATCCATTTACTGCCAGCAGAAGGGTGGAGCCTTGTGAGCTCCTCCCGATCCATGACGGAATGCTGACTGGCCCATCCCTGTGCAGGTCTTGGGCAGGTAACCACAGCTGTTGTGAGTTCATGAGCGGACACATTTTTAAATGGATGAGAGAGGAAGCGGCTCTGAATAGGCTTGTCCTATGACATTTCTCTATGTAACTATGGACAGGAAGACAGCTCTGGGTCCTGGGCTGGGGTCTCTGGATGCTGTTCCTTTTGAGGTCTCTTCTACAATTCTGTGGAGCAGGGGCTTGGGGGATGACTCAGCAGTTAGGAGTACTTTCTTGAAAAGCTTGCTGGCCAGGCTTCGTTTCCCCAGGATCCACATCAAACCAGATGCACAAAGCGGCTTATGTGTCTACTGTTCGTTTGCAGTGGCACGAGGCCTGGCTTGCCCATTCTCTCTCTCAAATAAATAAAATAAAATATTTAAAAAATAAACAACATAAGAAAGGATCTTTAAAGCAAATGTCATGCCTCCTTCCCTACCCCATGGCAATGGCTGTCATCTCACTGATGGTGTGCACCCTGACCAGGCCTGAATTCTTGGCATTCACCCCACATCCCAGGCTGGGAGGAGACCGAGCAAGGTTCCAAACGGTAAAATCACACAGCTAGCAAGGAGTTCAACTGGTGGTAGTTTCTTTAGAGCCAGCTCTGGATTCCCAACCCTAGCATGTGAATGAACACCTTGGAGCCCTGCTGAGCCATGGTGTCTGTTCTTGCCACCACAGTCACACTGACTCTGCAGGACATACTGGCTTTGAGGCTTATTATAAAGGCGCGTGACACCTTTGGAGATGGGTTTGAAGGCATGACCAACCTTGACTGACAATAATAACCAGCTACCTAGGCAGCATCTGTGTGCTTTCTACACATCACGTTGGTTTTTCCACAGCCCTCTATCTAGTATTTCAACTGTTGAGAAGCAAAAATACATAGGCAAAAATTCTCTCGTGTCTTCTAGCATTTTACTGGGTGTGCTTTTCGACTTAATTTCACCATCCGCCGAGTGGTGTTTGGTCTCTCACGCTTTCATTTGGATTCTCTGAATTAGAGAATGGACCCTTCGCTCTGGCAGGCACTGCCAACTCATATCTCTTCCTAAATACTTAGAAAGTCGCGGGCTTCTCGCCTTCTAGAAAGCGGCAGGGATGGTGGTGGCCTGGGTGTGGTGGTGGTGGTGGTGGTGGTGGTGATAGGAGTGAAGGAGATGGAGATGGTGAGGGAGGGGTGGTGATGCTGGTGGTAGTGGTGAAGGTGTTGGTACTGGAGATGGAGATGGTAGTGGCGTTGGTGGGGATGATGGTGAGGATGAAGGCCATGGTCATGGAGGTGCTGGTGGTGCTAACAGGAGTGATGATGATGGAGGTGGGCAGGAGTGACAGTGAGGGTGGTAGGCCCACAGCACCAGGGAAGCAGTGGACCAACCTGTCCTTCTGTTTGATGCTTGTCTATGAAGACTCCCCCATCCCTGCTCTGAACCCTGACCCCAGACCACGCAGGCTAGTCACTTCTTTGTCACAGTGCCTGCATACTCACACTTCAGCGATGGCTTTGAATATGTAGCTGTGAAAATCCGAGGGCTTCATGAAGCACAGGCAAAATGCAGGTTCTTTATGGAGGGGGTGGGGAGGTGTCAGTTCCTTCCCTAGTACCCTCGGTAATTGATATTTGCTGAAAGAACATTGTCTTCCATTTGAGCGTGGGGCAAGGGTTGCTTCAGAGTGACTCACAGTCAAGGCCAAAAGCTTTGTGTTTTCTGATGCATCTGTCAAACCACCACGGAAGCGCTGTTTGCAAGGTGTGTCGATACACACACACAAAGCTCGCCAGCCCCGGGAGAAGCATCTGGACATTGCTCTACTGTGTTATTTTGCACACTCACAGTGTAATTATTTTGTATGGTGAACTTCTACTGGGGATGACTAGATGTTTTGCACACTCACAGTGTAATTATTTTGTATGGTAAATTTCTACTGGGGATGACTAGATGTCTTAAAGCACACATTTTGCTGAAATATGTCAGAGCGAATCAACGAACATGTATGAAGAACTAGGCAACAGGCCACGTGCTGAGCGGGCAAGTGTCACCGCTAAATGAGCGCTTGTCGTCCATCTGCGGCGTCCCCGGCGGCGGCCTCCCGCCTCGTACCACGTCACAATGATTCCTCAGCCTTCTTCATTCTACCAGCTTTTGAAGACTTTTCCAGAAATCCTCCTTGCTCTTCACTGTGGTGTGTGTGTGGGGGGACATGTGACCCTCGGGAACCAGGCTTACTCTAAGCGGCTTAGCGTTAAGAACGCGAGGAAACCAAATCTCTACTTTCATGCAGAAATCAAAGAGGAGCAGAAGGAGCCGACAAGCTAATAACTTCCTGAAATAATAAGCAGCTTAGCGTTTTGCAGCTGATTTTGTAAGTGGAGAAATGGAGATAAAATCACTCATAATCATGCTGCCTGCCTTGGTCTTAGTTCCTCAGGTTTTTGGTTTTTTTTTTAAACATAGTTGTCATGATAGAGTGCAGATAATACATACATATAATCTTGCATCCTGTTTTTATCTCATAATATTAAAATCTTTCCCCAATGCTTTCCTAGTGCTGTGCGTGTGTGCTTGCATGTGCGCATGTATGGAGGCCAGAAAACGACCTGAGGTGACTTTCCTCAGGTGGCACCCACTTAAAAAAAATTCAATTATTTATTTGTTTGCTCTTGTGTATGTGTTTGTGTGTGGGGGTGTGAGAGGGCCTCTTGCTGCTGCAAACGAATACCAGATGCTGAGCCCGTTTTTATGAAATATTGCATTTATTTATTTATTTGTGTGTGTGTGTGTGTGTGAGAGAGAGAGAGAGAGAGAGAGAGAGAGGGAGAGAGAGATGCCATTTTTGAATCTGGCTTACATGGGTGGCTAGGGAATTGAACCTGGACTGATGTGCTTTGCAAGCAAGTGCCTTTAACTGCCGAGCCATCTTCCCGGCTCCACCACCCACTGTTTTCATGGCAGGGCTTCTTATAGGCCAGTGAGCCCCGGAGGTCCACCCATCCTGGCCTCCCCAGCACTAGTTGGCCTCAGTGTTCTCCTAGAATTGGATCCGAGGTTTATTTTTTCCCCACTTGGATG
The DNA here is from genome assembly GCA_036365145.1 of Orientallactaga sibirica. NCBI lineage: Eukaryota > Metazoa > Chordata > Mammalia > Rodentia > Dipodidae > Orientallactaga > Orientallactaga sibirica. The sequence continues at coordinate 1,850,919 of JAEOAD010000555.1, forward strand.
AGGTTTGGTTTGTTTGTTTGGACTATTCAGCTTCCCCGTGAGAAAGTGGCAAATGAGTTGTAGGGATAGTGGGCGCTCACATAAAGCACTCAGGTATATAGTTCAAGATGTGACGTGTTCAGAGAGACACCACCTATCTTCCCTGTTTAAATTCAGCAGAACACTGAGCTTGGAGCCAGGCAGGTGTTGGCTTTATTTCTAAGCCCTCGGAGCTGTGTGACTAACCAAGGGAATTTCTTTCTTTCTTTTATGCATCATCTTTAAAATTTTATTTTTAACTTTTAATTGACAACTTTCATAAATATAGACAACATACTATGATCATAAGCCCCTCCTGCCCCTCCTGTCACAAATCCCTGTCCACTGAGCCCTTCTTTCCAACTAGTTTCTCTTCTATTTTTTTTTTTATTATTGAGAGAGACAGAGAGAAAGAAAGACAGAGACAGAGAGGAAGAGGCAGAGAGAGAGAGAGAGAGAGAGAGAGAGAATGGGCGTGCCAGTGGCCTCTCAGCCGCTGTGAACGAATTACAGATGTGTGCGTCCCTTTGTGGGCAAGCACGGCATTGCGTGCTTGTGTCACTTTACATCTGGCTAAACACGGGACCTGGAGATGGAACAGGCATTCTTAGGTTTGGCAGGCAGGTGCCTTAACCGCTAAGCCATCTCTCCAGCCCATATATTTTTTAAGTAGAAGTTTTGCATGGACACATCATGTGTTGGTACCATCATTTCCTTCCTCCCTGCCCCCATGCCACTGAGGGCCCTCCTCAGGGGGATTGCTGGTACTCCCCATGGGGTTGTGGGTTATCAGATGTGAGAGCACAGTCAGTCATTGTGTGTGTGGGGGGCAGTGCCTCTGGACAGTGCCTTCCACTCTGTGGTGCTTACAGTGTTTCCACCCTCTCTTCAGCAAAATTCCCTGAGTCTTGGTTCATGTGTTTTAAGTCTACTTTCGTGTTCTGCTCTCAACTGCTTCTGGATTCTGCTTTGGGATGTTTTGCATAACCTCAGTGTCTGTCCCCAGTCACCCCGGCACACTCTTGTTCCTCTTGCCTACTCCTTTGAGGTCAGTTCTTTCATTGAACCTCGTGCTCACTGATCCACCTAGAAGACTAGCTTGTCACTGAGCCCCAGTGACAGACACTGTCTGTCTCTCCTGACGCTGGGGTCACAGGCATGCACCATCTTGTCTGCCTTTTAAGTGGGTAGTGGGGATTCGAACTCAGGTCTCCATGCTTTTGTGGCAAGAACTTTACTCATGAGCCATCTCCCAGTCCTACCACTGATTTTATATGTCCAAACAAGAAGCATTGTCTAAACAGAAATACGTATTCATTTTCGTGTGCCTACTGTGTGCAAGACAGAGGTGGTTATGGCTCAGCCCCTGTCCCAGGGACCTCGCCCTCTCTAGGGAGTCTGGCACCTGGGCAGGCAGACAGTATCCCCGCATGATGGGAGCATAGGAGCAGGTGCACTGCAGGGATGCTCTGGGGAAACGGAATGGAAAAAGACAAGGGGGGGGTGTTGCACATGAAAAGACCAAGGGTCAAGGTCACCTTTGCTACATACTTGCTTTGACACCTTGGGCATATCACTTAAAGTTCTGAATTTCCCTTTCTCCATTTGTCATCCTAGCCTGCAAGTTGTCATGGAGCTCAGAAGTAACGGACAGAACATGTGGGTGTGTGTTAGATGCTCAAAAATGATTAATATGCTTGACATCCGCGGTGCCCTGGCAGCAGCTGATCTTTATGAAAATGAACCCAACAAATTCCAATATTCTGAAATGTCAAAGGCTGGCTCCGTTGTGCTTGGGATGGTCGAAATACATCTTATTACAGTCTAATTCTTTGCACATTGGCCATCTAGGCATGATATATATGGTAATGAGAGTTACAATATGTAGCTCTCTAGGAACTGCATTTCTTGGCCATTATATAAAACCAGAGAAAGATGACTCACAAAGAGGATGTTGACTGTTTAGCTGAGAGGCGCACCCTCCTCTAGAATGGAGAGTTGTAGCCGGTCTCTGGGAATATGGTTACACTGTAGGTTCTGTCGTACATGCCTTACAGACGAGGAACAGGAATTGAACCTGTCGTGTAAGATGTCTGTACGTGTGAAGTCTTTGTCTGCTTCATAAATGCTTATTTACTTATTCATTTATTCCTTCATTTTTTTTCATTGTGTTCCCATACCGTGGCTCTAGTAACGAGCACTTATCACTGACACTCTGATGTGGTGGTTGTTATCAGGTGTCCCCCATAAACTTATGTGCTCTGAATACTTGCTCCCCAGATGGTGACAGTTTGGGAGGCGGAGCCTTGCTGGAGGAGGTGTGTTGCTGGGGTGGGTCTTGAGGTTTATCATCCCCAGGCTTGCTAGTGTTGGTTGGCTCACTCCCCTGCTGCTGTTCCCACCTGCTGTGGCAGAAGTGATGTCCAGCCTCTGCTTTGCCATCTTTCCCTTGAGCCTGGAAGCCAAAATAACTTTTTTTTTTCTCCCATCAGTTGCTTTTGGTCAGGTGGTTTGTCCCAGCAACAAGCAGGTGACTGTAACAGCTAAGGAATGGCAGTCAACCTTCATGAAACACTAGTGAGGGTCAACCTGACTGGATGTGGAATCACCTAGGAAACACACCTCTGGGTGTGTCTTTGCGGGTTCTTTCTGAGTGGTTTAGCTGAGGAGGGAAGACCTCCCCTGAATGCGGGGAAACACCATCCCACGTGCTGGGCTTCTGGGCTGAAAGAAAAAGGTAGAGTGGGTGGAGCCCCAGCATTCTTCTCTCTCTGCTTCCTGACTATGGACACAGTGGGACTGGCCGCCTCCTGTTCCTGCCACCATGACCCCCCACCATGATGAACTGTGTCCCTTGAACCATGAACCAAAATAAGACTCCCTCCTTGTGTTGCTTTTGTCAGGTGTTTTATCAGTAAGGAAAGTAATTAATATGATGTGGTAGCATGAGAAAGCATAGCCACTTGCCCCAAAAGAGAAGGAGATGGTGGGAGCAGTTCTGTCAATGAGACCTTAGGGTAAGCATGTAACGTCTGTTAACTGAATATACATATTTTCAATTAGAATGTATTCATCAGTGCATTCATCATGTGGCTTGCTAACAATTTCCTGGGTTAATTTTGAGTTTGTTTGGTTTTACTATTCAGCTGTATTTATAAATTACAAACAATATTTCTAATATTGCCATTCTGTCAGATGCTTTTTTGTAAAAGCTGCATTTATTTGACATGTGCTGTATGCTCCACATGCCCCAAATGCTGGCCTTGGGCCACACACTGAAATCTCATTCAGTGTCTACAGAAAGACCTCAGAAGTTTCAGAGGAAGAGAGCCCGATGGAAGAAAGCTCTGTGTCCTTGATCATGGGGCCAAATGGTGAGGAGAACATAGGGGTGGGTTTCCCAAAGGCACAGCAGGACCCCTGCAGATGAGGGGTGTAGAGTGAGGGTCACACATGCAGCACCTCTAGTACTGGGCTACTTTTAGTTGAAATGATTTATGCTTCCACACTCACAGGGAAGCCACGGGTGTAATACAGAGCTCACAGCTGCCCCTCATTCTGTGTCCCCAACTAGATGCTCAGGCTATTGTGAAACTCTTTGTGACCACTTGATGGCAAGCTGTAGCCATGATGCCACAGTGTCCTGAGGATGAGGGTGTGTGTCCCCAGACACAGACATGCCACAACGCCACCTGCAGCCCCCGAGTCATGAAGTTAATTCTGATATCTTGTTCCTGTGTAGTTCATTTCACCCTGGACCCCAGGGGCACTCGTTCCTACCTCAGTCCAGGAACACTGTAGCGTGCGGCTGTAGATGTCTGGAGGAGCGAGCACTGCAGCGTGCGGCTGTAGATGTCTGGAGGAGCGAGCACTGCAGCGTGCGGCTGTAGATGTCTGGAGGAGTGAACGCTGCAGCGTGCGGCTGTAGATGTTTGGAGGAGTGAGCACTGCAGCGTGCGGCTGTAGATGTTTGGAGGAGTGAACACTGCGGCGTGCGGCTGTAGATGTTTGGAGGAGTGAACACTGCAGCGTGCGGCTGTAGATGTTTGGAGGAGGAGTGCGGCGCTGGAGGAGCGTGCAGCTGTAGATGTCTGGAGGAGTGAACACTGCAGTGTGCAGCTGTAGATGTTTGGAGGAGTGAAGGTGCTGCAGCAGCGTGCGGCTGTAGATGTTTGGAGGAGTGAGGCGCTGCAGCGTGCGGCTGTAGATATTTGAGGAGTGAGCGCGCTGCAGGTGTTGTAGGTGAGGAGCGAGCAGCAGCGCAGCTGTAGATGTCTGGAGGAGTGAGCGCTGCAGCGTGCGGCTGTAGATGTTTGAGGAGTGAGCGCTGCAGCGTGCGGCTGTAGATGTTTGGAGGAGTGCAGCGCGCGGCTGTAGCTGTTTGGAGGCGAACACTGCGGCTGTAGATGTTTGGAGGAGTGAACACTGCGGCGTGCGGCTGTAGATGTTTGGAGGAGTGAACACTGCGGCGTGCGGCTGTAGCTGTTTGGAGGAGTGAACGCTGCGGCGTGTGGCTGTAGATGTTTGGAGGAGCGAACACTGCGGCGTGCGGCTGTAGATGTTTGGAGGAGCGAACACTGCAGCGTGCGGCTGTAGATGTTTGGAGGAGTGAACACTATGGCGTGTGGCTGTAGATGTTTGGAGGAGTGAACACTGCAGCGTGCGGCTGTAGATGTTTGGAGGAGTGAACACTGCAGTGTGCAGCTGTAGATGTTTGGAGGAGTGCACTGCGGCTGTAGATGTTTGGAGGAGTGAACACTGCGGCGCGGCTGTAGGCTGTAGATGTTTGAGGAGTGAACGCTGCGGCGTGCAGCTGTAGATGTCTGGAGGAGTGAACACTGCAGTGTGCAGCTGTAGATGTTTGGAGGAGTGAACGCTGCAGCGTGCGGCTGTAGATGTTTGGAGGAGTGAACACTGCAGCGTGCGGCTGTAGATATTTGGAGGAGTGAACTATGGCGTGGCTGTAGATGTTTGAGGAGGCGTGCAGCTGTAGATGTCTGGAGGAGTGAACGCTGCAGCGTGCGGCTGTAGATGTTTGGAGGAGTGAGCACTGCAGCGTGCGGCTGTAGATGTTTGGAGGAGTGAACACTGCGGCGTGCGGCTGTAGATGTTTGGAGGAGTGAACACTGCGGCGTGCAGCTGTAGATGTTTGGAGGAGTGAACACTATGGCGTGTGGCTGTAGATGTTTGGAGGAGTGCGCAGCGGCTGTAGATGTTTGGAGGAGTGAACGCTGCGGCGTGCGGCTGTAGCTGTTTGGAGGAGTGAACGCTGCAGCGTGCGGCTGTAGCTGTTTGGAGGAGTGAACACTGCAGCGTGCGGCTGTAGATGTTTGGAGGAGTGAACACTGCAGCGTGCGGCTGTAGATGTTTGGAGGAGTGAACACTGCAGCGTGCGGCTGTAGATGTTTGGAGGAGTGAACACTGCAGCGTGCGGCTGTAGATGTTTGGAGGAGTGAACACTGCGGCGTGCGGCTGTAGATGTTTGGAGGAGTGAACGCTGCGGCGTGCAGCTGTAGATGTCTGGAGGAGTGAACACTGCAGTGTGCAGCTGTAGATGTTTGGAGGAGTGAACACTGCAGCGTGCGGCTGTAGATGTTTGGAGGAGTGAACACTGCGGCGAACACTATGGCGGCTGTAGATGTTTGGAGGAGTGAACACTGCAGCGTGCGGCTGTAGATGTTTGAGGAGTGAACAGCTGCAGCGAACACTATGGCGCGGCTGTAGCTGTTTGGAGGAGTGAACGCTGCAGCGTGGAGGCGGCTGTAGCTGTTTGGAGGAGGAGGAGTGGCTGCAGCTGCAGCGTGTGGCTGTAGCTGTTTGGAGGAGTGAACACTGCGCGCGCGGCTGTAGATGTTTGGAGGAGTGAACACTGCAGCGTGCGGCTGTAGATGTTTGGAGGAGTGAACACTGTGGCGTGCGGCTGTAGATGTTTGGAGGAGTGAACACTGTGGCGTGCGGCTGTAGCTGTTTGGAGGAGTGAACACTATGGCGTGTGGCTGTAGATGTTTGGAGGAGTGAACACTGCAGCGTGCGGCTGTAGATGTTTGGAGGAGTGAACACTGCAGCGTGCGGCTGTAGATGTTTGGAGGAGTGAACACTATGGCGTGTGGCTGCGGCGAACACTGGCGGCTGTAGATGTTTGGAGGAGTGAACACTGCGGCGTGTGGCTGTAGATGTTTGAGGAGTGAACGCTGCATGGCGTGTGGCTGGCGTGCAGCTGTAGATGTCTGGAGGAGTGAACACTGCAGTGTGCAGCTGTAGATGTTTGGAGGAGTGAACGCTGCAGCGTAGATGTTTGGAACACTGGCTGTAGATGTTTGGAGGAGTGAACACTGCAGCGCAGCGGCTGTAGATATTTGGAGGAGTGAACGCTGCAGCGTGCAGCTGTAGATGTCTGGAGGAGTGTGGCTGTAGATGCAGGCTGCAGCGTGGCGGCTGTAGATGTTTGGAGGAGTGGTGGCACTGCAGCGTGCGGCTGTAGATGTTTGGAGGAGTGAACACTGCGGCGTGCGGCTGTAGATGTTTGGAGGAGTGAACACTGCTGGAGGCGCGGCGGCTGTAGATGTTTGGAGGAGTGAACACTGCGCGGCTGTAGATGCGGCTGTAGATGTTTGGAGGAGTGAACACTATGGCGTGCAGCTGTAGAACACTGCAGCGTGCGGCTGTAGATGTTTGGAGGAGTGAACGCTGCGGCGTGCGGCTGTAGCTGTTTGGAGGAGTGAACGCTGCGGTGTGCGGCTGTAGCTGTTTGGAGGAGTGAGCACTGCGGTGTGCGGCTGTAGCTGTTTGGAGGAGTGAACACTGCGGCGTGCGGCTGTAGATGTTTGGAGGAGTGAAGACTTATGTCTGTTGGATGATCTGAAGCCTGGGTCCGTCCTAGGTTTCCTCTTGGTTCTGACAGGAACCTTCTGGAGATGATGCTGTGTGTTCTTGGCACCTTATGTGTGGTGTCACACAGGGTAGCCCTGACCTACCATGGATGTTGTGGTAGTTTGAATATATGTCCCCCAATATATTCACTGTTTTATTAGTTATAGTTTGCATCTGCAGTCACCTTGCTAGAGGCAATGTCACTGGGGGCTGGTCTTCAGGTGTTGGTGGTGGGTTTGAGATTCCATTGTAAAGATATGCAAATGTGCCTAGCAGGAGTTCCTGAAGTGTGCTGTGTGACCTTTTGGCTGTAGTTTGCGCTGTGTGCTGTGTGCCTGGTGGTTTTTCTCTCTGCTTGGCCCTGTGAAGGCAGGCCACTTCTCCTGCCATTATGGAACTTCCCCTGGACCTGTGAGCTTCAATAAATGATATTCCTTCCTCCATAACTGTGGCTGGTCTGGAAGTTCATCTCAGCGAACCTGAAGCTGTCTGCTACAGTAAAGTGATCTGAGGAGTGTGGGGTGAGATGAACCTGACCGTGTGGATATTCGTCTTTTGGAACCTTTGTTTTGGAGGAATGGGCATGGACTTGGTGCTTGCAACTGAAGATGCCTTCTGGAGTGGTAAGCCAAGTTTTATGGACTATTCTGATGAGAGTTTGAGAATGCTAAGTGCAGACAGTATTGAACTTCGAGGCTTGGCTTATGAGCTTTCTAAGGGGAAGGAAAGAGTGCAGAGGACTTTGTCGGAACTGGGTTACTGGCATAAGAGATGGCTACATTCTGCTATCCTGGCCCAGAAAGTTTGATCAAAGTTGAAATTTGTAATGGACTGATGTGCTTGGCTAAAGATAATGGACTGAGATTTTAAGATTTTAAATTGGAAAACCTCAAGCAAGTTAAAATTATAGAGGCACTGAGACTAGTTTTAGATTACTAGAGCTGCTATTGTCAAACACATTAGCAATCTTAAGGAAGGTGAAAGGAAGGTGGCCGGACTGCTTTACATTAAAACAATGGAGAGGATGCCTGAGGAAAGACTGTTAGAAATGCAAACTCTTGGAAAGAGTTGACTGGAGAAGGAAACTGCTTTTCAAGGCTATGATTTATTTTGTCCCTGGATTAAGAATATGGCTGTGTCCTGCACACCTGGTATTAGTTTTGGAAATATGAAAAATGCATGGAGTGGGCATGAATTGCACAGGGTTCCAGGAGCCGCTGCTGAGATGCGGCATGAGGCAGGGCAGGAAAACCCTCAGGAATAGGCTGAAGAGCCTTTGGAAGATGGACTGTGGTTTGCATGGAGACCTGAAGATGTTTTGGATATACCAGGACTATGCAAGGACTCCCATGTAGTGCAGTGTTGGCCTGGGATGAAAAGTTTTCCCTGGTGACTCTGCCCAGCTGGAGGGGCGGAATTTTGGAAAACCTGGAGACTGTCAGTCTCTGGTTATATTGAACTTGAACTGCAGAAGTTTGATGACTGCTGATGGTGGTTGAGTTTGCATTATTCTAGTCTCTCCTTGCTATGCCTTATACTGGTTAAAATGTTTACTCTGTGCCTTTACATGTTGAAAGTATTTAACTTGTTTGATCTTACAGGACTCACTGTCTTAAGTTGGTCAAGACTGAGAGGACCTTTGAAATTGGACTTAGTACAACTTACAATGTGTGATAGTTATAAATCTATTGGGGGCCAGGAGCTAAATCTATTGGGGGCCAGGGGTGGAATGTGGTAGTTTGAATATATATCCCCCAATATATTCAGTATTTTATTAGTTATAGTTTGCATCTGCAATCACCTTGCTAGAGGCAATGTCACTGGGAGCTGGTCTTAAGGTGTGGTGATGGTTTGAGATTCCTTTGTAAAGATATGCAAATGTGCCTAGCAGGAGTTCCTGAAGTGTGCTGTGTGACTTTTTGGCTGTAGTTTGCTCTGTGTGCTGTGTGCCTGGTTGGTTTTTCTCTCTCTGCTTGGCCCTGTGAAGGCAGGCCGCCTCTCCTGCCATTATGGAACTTCCCCTGGATCTGTGAGCTTCAATAAATGATATTCCTTCCTCCATAACTGTGCCTGATCTGGAAGTTCATCTCAGCGAACCTGAAGCTGTCTGCTACAGATGTCCACCTTCTAGCGTCAGGCGTTTCAACCACGAAGCTACCATTACCCTTTGGAAGCTGGTGTCTCTGTTGTAGGGAGAGAACCCAAGACTTCCTTGGTCTCTGCTCACCATCCAGCCTCCTTGCCTCCTTCCTTTCATCAGGTGGCATTCTATTAGTGCCACGAATCATGGGCTCCATTTTGGTTCAATCATCACTATTTGATTTTGTTTTCAAGTTATCAACATTTGGCCCATGGGAGCATCTTAAGGTGGACCCATGTTCTCTTGACATGGTCCTCAGGCATCCGCCACTTCCAGATGGATCATTAAGCAGACCTCCTGCTCAGCCTCCCAAGTGCTGGGATTACAAGCTTGTGCTCCCATAGCCAGCGAAAGTCACCTTTTTTGAAAGAGAGAGAGAGAGAGAGTGAGAGAGAAAGAGAGAGAGAGAAAGAGAGAGAGAGGAAGATTGAGAGAAATGGAACACCCTGGCCTCGGCTACTGCAATTGAACTGCAGATGCTTGTGCCACCTAGTGGGCATGTGTGACCTTGTGCTTGCCTCATCTTCATGTGTTTGGCTAACGTGGGATCTGGAGAGTAGAACATGTGTCCTTAGGCTTTGCAGGCAAGCACCTTAACCACCAAGCCATCTCTCCCGCCCTAAAGTCACTTTTCATAACAACATATATGAAGGCACTCAGCAGGATGCTAACTTTGGCACATTCATTCATTTATCAGCTTGTGCACATGCGGTGTGGAGGCTGCAGTGCGGGTGCTGTGTGGAAACAACAATGTAGAATGAAAGAGAGCTGAGCAAGGGCAGCTGGCCTCTGAGGAAGTGAGGACGCCCTGGCTGGGCTAAAGGTAGCAGAAATGAAAGTGGAGGAGGGTGAGGACAGCAACACCACTGAGATAGTGACCAGGGTGTGGACATGGAGCTGAGGACCAGCGAGGGCTCCAGAGCCACCAGCCTGGCTGGAGAGTGCCTGAGACATTGGTAGGTAGTAAAGCAATAAAGGTGACTTTAGCTTTGACAAGGTTCAGTCCTCTTTCTTCCCTCCATCAGGAGAAGGGATATGAAGTGGCTTATGGGTAAGCAGGACCGAGGACCCAAGCTTCCTTTACATCAGACTGAAACAGACTGCAGGTGGCAGGAGCTAGAAGAGACAAGGAGCTATGTATGGATGGTGGAGGAGCCTTGGGTGTGTGTGGGGGGGCCGAGCTATGAAATGGGAGGCTGGTTGGATAGGCCCTGCCAGGAATCTCAGGGATGTGGGTGAGAACCATCTGAGATGGAACAGCAGGTCCTCCAGCCCGGGGGGGGGGGAGGGTGACATTGTTTCCCCATTCCTGATGTCTGCTCTGATAGTTCTAAAAGTTTAACTGTTGTGAAATAATTTAAAAGCTGAGCTGTGAGCTGGGGAGATGGCTCAGCGGGTCAGCTGTTTGCCACACAGGCATGAGATGTGACTCAGGGGAGCTGGGAATGGAGATGTGTTAGCAGATACCTACTGGATTTCATGGCTCTCCTTTCTCCCGTCTGTTTGGGTTTCCAGCTGAGATGTTGCGACAGAGACTGGAAGACCTGGAGCAAGAGAAAGGCCGCCTGCCCTGGGCTCTGCCTTCACGACAACCTCCTCTTGGCAGCTTCCTGGGCGACTTGGCGGCCCACATCCAGACTGCCTTGCAGGGACCCAGCCCGCCGTGAGTACCTGTGGACCCTGGCTCTCTCTGTGCACTAAGAGCTGGGAGGGGCTTGGCTATTGTAGTAGTTAAAGTTTTCATTGCTGCAACAAAATACCCCACAAAAGCAATTTGAGGAAGGAAGGGTGTGTTTTGGCTCGGTGGGGAAGTCATGGAAGCAGGAGTGTGAGGAGGCAGGTCACACTGCATCCACGGTCAGGAAGCAGAGGGAGGTGGGTGCTGGTGCCGGGCTCACTTTCTCTCTTCTATTCAGCTGGGGTCCCCAGCCTATGGAATGCTGCTGCCCACACTCAGAGTGGATCTTCCCACCTCCGATAACCTAATCTAGAACTCCCTCATAGACATGCCCAGAGAGTTGTTCCCATAATGATTCTGAATCCTGTTAAATTGACAACTGTGATTATATTATATATTATGATATAATATATTATATTATATAACCCATGGCTGGAGAGACCCCCTGGGAAGGTGGGTCCTGAGTCCTGCTTCCTGAGAAACAAGCTCCTCCTACTGGTGGTGAGGAAACCTGAGCAGCACAGGGTAGCTGTGCCCCCTCCTCAAGCTGGACATGGAAGGGGCGGGGCTCTCCTCTTCTCCAGAGCAATTGCTTCCTGGGATTGGGCTCAGCCTGTGAGAGGTGCAGGTGGGCCTCCATGACTGAAAGAGGAAACCTTCAATTCCTGAGTGAATTTGTTCACACCACCCAAGGTTTTCCTGGTGTTGGTATAGTAGCTATCCATAAGGATCTGGGGAGTGTGTGAGCATGTGTGTGTGTGTGTGTAGCTGTCTCTCTGGTTCCCAGGACTCTGTGTGTGTGTGTGTGTGTGTGTGTGTGTGTGTGTGTGTAGGAGGTGAGGGTGGTTGGTTTCTGGTCTCTTTAGATACCCAAATTCACAATACTCAAAACCCTTATATCCGTTAGGCGTGATGATGCATGCCGTTAGTCCCAGCACTCGGGAGGCAGCGGTAAGAGGATTGTCTTGAGTTCAAGGCCAGCCTGGGACTCCAGAGTGAGATCCAGGTCAGCCTGGGATAGAGCGACACACTACCTTGAAAACCATAAAAACAATAAGGCGTCAGGCTCAGACAGCTTGCCTTCCCCAGGCTTGCTGACACAATATCTGTTTCACATGTGTGATGTGATCGATTTAAATTATCTTTGAGGTTTTAAAATGGGAACCTTTTTTTACAGACTAAGTATTCAAAAGTAGGTGGAATGTTTGTTGAAAAAAATTGTAAGAATATCATGGGAAAAATATATGGAAATATAGTTCACGAATTATTTAAAAAAAAAACACCTCCACAAACCCCAAAACCTTTATATAAATGGCGTGGTGTTTGCATATTACCTGCACAACCCCCAGGGCTTTAAACCACCTCTAGATGACTTACAGTCCCTGCCACCATGCCAATGCCCGCTAAGTGGTGACAGTGCACTGCTTCGGGACCAGTGACAAGGAAGTCTGTAGCATGCAGCCCACACACTTGGAATAGTTTGGATCTTCAGTTGTTTGACCCTGCAGATGCAAGACCTGTGGACATGGAGACCCTCTGCACAGAGAAGAGGCCGTACCTGACCCAGCGTCCCTCAGTCCTGGCTGCATACTGTCCCTGGGGATCTTGGAAGCCTGTTGCTGTGCAGGCTCCACCCCCACATGAGCTGGTCAGGTTTGCTGGCATGGGTCCCAGCGCTGGCATGTCTAAAAAGTCTGAGATCTACTGCTCCTGACCACCTGTGTCCCCTCTCCCCAGGTAAGGCCTGAGAGAGGACAGACACACGCTTTATGATCCTATGAGCTCACTCAGAATTTAGGTCGACTTCTGTGCAAACATGGCCACAGTGATTGCTCTTTGCTTCCTTCTGCCAGTTGGCCCTGACAATTATAGGGCTGTGTGGCCTGTTCCTATTAAGTGTACGTGACACTGTGGTACATCAGACTTATATTGATGCCTCCCTGGAGCCCGTTTTAATAGTGAGGCCAGTTCTTTTCTGTTTAAGGGTTAGCACGTGATGGAGTGTGTGGCTGGAGAGTGGTAGAAGCGCTTGCTGCCTAAGCACAAGAACCTGCGTCTGATCCCCAGGACCTATGTGACAAGCTGAACACAGCTGTGCACGCCTGTGAGCCCAGTGGTAAAGGGGCAGAGACAGGAGGATCTCTGGGGCTCACAGCTGTGCACGCCTGTGAGCCCAGTGCTAAGGGGGCAGAGACAGGACATCCTCTGGGGCCCCCTGGTCAGCCAGTCTAGCAGAAAAATGGCATGACTCTGTCTCAAGGAAATAAAGTGGAAGAGTGATTGACATCCTTGTCTTGAACATAGGATGTGCACATTTGCCTGTACCCATGTATACACCACATGTGTGCGCATGCATACACACATGCTGCACATGAGTGACGAGTGAACTCTAACGTTTTATGGAGGTGAGCCCCACCTCCGCACTTCTAGTCTCTCCTCATCTGACACAGAGGCGTGCCTCAGTTCCCCTTCTAGCCTCAAACTGGAGCTTTTCCAACGTGACTTTCTACCCCTTTCTTTTCATCTTTGGGTCTGTTCCTTGTTCCCACCCCTGTCTGCTCCTGTGTTACATGCGTCCTTTTGTCACTCTTGCTCCTTCTTTTCCATTTTCCCCAGAGCCATAGGGCGGGGGGGGGACTTTGTGCGAACTCAGTGGCTCCTGAGCTTTCAGGATGGACCTTGTGATCTTCATGTGACACTCAAGGCTCCGGTGACCCAGTCCTGCCAGTGCCTGGCATCTTGCTGGCCATCCCTAGCCCCCCCACTGCCCACATAGCTAAGGGCTGGCAGTCACTGTGGCATCCAGAGTGCTGCTGAACGCTGGTCTTGCACGGGGTGCACTCGTGTCAGAAGCTGTCACCCATCCTTCCAAACAGAAAAGCTACCGCTCTCCCAGTGCCCTGCTTGCCAGTCACACAGCTCCGGTGACTTGATAGGACATCTTGAATGACTGTGCCTCGGTCCTAGGGGTCAGTATGCTGCCTAGAATATCCGCTCGCTGTGACAGATGACTGTCCCTGGAGGAAAGGCTGCACTGTATTTGCTGTTTGCTGTCCCCACTAACTCAGTGCGGGTGTCACATGTGTATGCGTGCTTGTCTACGTTCACAGAAGGAAGGAGGGAGAGAGCTGCAGGAAGAGGCTCTTTCAGTTTTCCTTCTTTTATTTTGTTTTTTTAAATTAATTTATTTTATTAGTTATGCTCATAATGTGAGTACATTCATGTTGGTGCCATCGTTAGCCTCCTCCCTGTCCTCCCCCCACCAAAGGGACCCTCCTCATTGGGGAATGTGGGTCGTGTATTGTGGGCGTAGCCATCAGTTTTGGGGAAGAGGAAATGTCTTTGTGCATGATGTCCAAACTTGTGGCTCTAACAATCTTTCCGCCCCCTCTTCTGCAAATTTCTCTGAGCCAGCTTGAGTTTGTTTTAGGTCTATTTCAGTGATGAGGTCTAGGGAGCCTCAGTGTCTCTGGATATCTGGTTTAGTAGGAGTTGAGTGTTCTCTGTGTCTATATCCTTCACCCTTGAGTTGGTACCAGGTTCACCAAGAAAGCAGCACTCTTGCTCATTTTCCCCATTAGTCTATGAATTCAGCTGGGGTCCTGGTGAGGAGCGATAGGCTGATCCTCTCCTCAGGTACAGCGTCCATCTGAAAAAGAGAAGCAAATTCTCCAATGGAGAAAGAAGTCAGCACAGGATAAATGTGATAACCATTATTATTTTAAAGATAATTTTATAGGTATAGGCCCTCTTGTAGCCCACGATTGGTGGGAGCTTGATATTGGAGACTGGGCTCATTTTCTGGATATGGTTCTGACTTGTTTCCCAGTTCTAGCTATGAGTTCCATTCCACTGAGCAGATCTGTTAGCGAAATCAAGAGCAGTTGGTTACCTACCATGGCTGTGTGCCACTATTGCACTTGTGTGAGCATCACGTCAGGTTGTTTGCTGCTGAGTCGTTTAGACCACGAATTGCTTGGACAGATGTTGGTCATTTTCCCCCAGTCGCTCATGCAGCACCTTCTGGCACTAGACAAGCTAACTGTCTGGGGACTGACTCTCTTCCAGATTCTAGCCAGGCCACTCCATGTTATGTATCAACAGCATATGATGTCTTCAGCAGTAGGTCTTACCATTAACCTTCAATGCGTTATCAAGTACCCTGACAGAAATCTGTTTTCTTTTGGTATCTGATCAACAGCTCATTGTGGAAGTTAACTGCATGCTGGTACTGGGAGTTGCAGGCCAGTGCCAAGGAAAAAGAAGGAAGAAAAAGATAGGTAATATAAAAGAGGAAGGAGAGAAGAGGGAGAGAGAGAGAAACAGGAGAAGATTAAGGTTAGTCTTCATCATACCCTCTCCAGGTCCCTGTGATTCAGGTGTTCCCTCTAAGGACCTGATGAGGTAGGGTCTCACTCTAGCTCAGGCTGACCTGGAATTCACTATGGAGTTTCAGGGTGGCCTCAAACTCACGGTGATCCTCCTACCTCTGCCTTCCGAGGGCTGGGGTTAAAGGTGTGTGCCACCACGCTCGGCTACCTTAGTTTTTGAGGTAGGGTCTCTCGCTGAATCCAGAACTCACCAATTCAGCTAGACAAGCTTGGCTTCAAGCACTGGGAATCTTCTTGCCTCTGCCTCCCCAGAGCTGGGATTTCAGGCACATGTTGCCATGCCTGGCACTTTTACATGGGTCCTGGAGATCGGAACTCGGATCCTCATGTCTGTGTGGCGAGCATTCACCACTCTAGAAAAGCTCTAGTCTTCGTTTATCTTTTGTCAAATTCACCTGTCCAATTATTGCCGTAGCTGAAAAAGAAGGACTTGAGATCCACATCTTCATGCATTTTGGCATGGTCACACAGTCACTGATAAGTAAGGAGACCTGCCCTTCCGAGTGCCAGCTGCCCCATGGCCTGTGGTGTCAATCCTCATTTGGGTCTGTTGGACTAGCCTGCTTCCCAGGAGGGGTGGTTCATGCAATCTTCACAGTGGCCACCAGGGGGACCCGGACACAAACCTACCGACGGTGCTCTGAAGGGAAGAAATATGTTCCAAATACAGGGCACTTTTCCTGTAGAAATAAAACAGTTGTGTCAGTGCGGCCAGTTTTCAACGCTAATTAGAGACCAAAGTAAGCGTCTCTTTACATTCCTGGTATTGTTTCTTTGAAAATCTGCTGAAAACTATAGACATCATGTGTTAGCAGCCTCCTGTTCATGTGTTCATGGGGTGGTCTGGGGATAGAGCTCAGCTGGTAGAGTGCTTGCTTAGCAGTCACAAAGCCCTGGGTTCCATCGTCAGCATCACTTACACTGAGTGTGATGGTGCATGACTGTAATCCCAGCACTGGGGAGGTCGAGGCAGAAGGATCAGAAATTCACTTCATGATGAATTTGAAGCCAGACTGGGCTACATGAGACACTATCTCCAAATACAAATAGCTAACTTCCGGGGGGGTGCGGATCTTAGGATCCACTCTGATTTGAGATCCACCCAGTCATTCTTGGGGAGTTTAGATACTTTAGAGTAAGATTTAAGGAACTGGAAGTTCCCCAGGAGCCCCCATATACTTTATTATTTTGTTACTTTTATTTTCACTTGTTCTAAAAATTACTGTTTAACTCAAATGCTTGAGAAAGTCCATTTTGTTCCTTGAACTGATTAGAGCAGCATCTTGAGTCACCCCGGGTGACTGTTGGTCACTACTGTGATGGTGGCTCCTGGTCATCTTACTGTGTGTCTGCCATTGAGGTGGGCGTCATACTTCAGTGAAAAGCAGTTTTGTTCTACCGTATGGTGGATCTGCTTGTCCCGTTTCTTTATGATGTTGCGGGTGAGGGCGCAGACATCTGGGGTATTTCCCATCACTGATTCACATGCAGCCCAGTCCTCTGAGATGCCACTGAAGGTCGGATTTGTGACCTTCTCTGCCTACTATGAGGGTCCTCACCCTGTCACCACTCCTGTCTCCCTGGCCAGTGGAACTGATGTCCCCTCTACACAGGACTCAATATTCTCATTCTCTTGTGGGACACAGGCAGCCCCATGGTCCAGACCCTGACGTAAGCATGACGTCCCTCCACCTCAGCAGCAGTTGTTGCCCACAGACTGCTTCTCTGGGCACCTATGGGGGCATGCCTGTGATGGCCACCCAGCTGGTAGGAAACTGGTAGACCACTGATGTGAGCTGGTGGGCATTTAAGTAACTCCCAGCAGACCCATCCCACCTGCCGTTCATTCCTGCCTCTATGGTAATCACTGCGTTCCCACGCCCGCCTCTCTCAGAGCCGTTCAGTCACTGGGGACAGCTTCCTGCTCCCTGCTGCTCTCCACCCTGGCACCCCACACTCCGGGCTTGTCTGCCAGGGGTTCTCCAAAGTGCTACCATTACCGTGAGTGAAGATTACAAGAGGAAGTTTTGAACTGCAGTGCACAAAAGAGCAATATTAGTTGGTAAAGAACTTGAGAGGCAAACACAAGGTCCCCAGCACTCACCTAAATGCCAAATGCGGTAATAGGTGCCTGTGATCCCAGAGTGGGAGAAGAGACAAAAGTGTCCTGGGGTTTGCCGTCTAGCTAGCTAGTTGACCCGAACCGGTGAGTTCCAGGCAAGAGACCCTATCTCAAAAGATAAAATAGGGCCGAGGAGATGGCTCAGCAGTTAGAGACACTTGCTTGCAAGCCTGCAGATCCAAGTTTGATTCCACAGCACGCTTGTAAAACTAGACATAAAGTGACCCATGAGTCTGTAATCCTTTTCTCCTTGCTGTGACCTGACAAGAAGCAGCTTGAAGGAGGAGGGGTTTGTCTTGGCCTACAGCGCCAGGGTATATAGTCCACTGAGAGAGGGAAGGCATGACAGCAGGAGGCCAGCTGTCACATTGCATCCACAGTCAGGTAGCAGAGAGAGGGAACAGGAAGTGGAGCCCACCCACAGTGACCCACTTCCTTATCGAGGCTCCTCCTCCTAAAGGTTTCACAACCTTTCCAGAGCAGTGCTTCCATCTGGAGACCAAGTGCTCACACCGCAGACCTGTGGGGACACGCTTCACGGTCAGCCCTCAACAGCACGGGTGACACCATCTGGGGGCCAAGTGTGTCGCAGACCTGTGGGGACACGCTTCACGGTCAGCCCTCAACAGCACGGGTGACACCATCTGGGGACCAAGTGCTCACACACGCAGACCTGTGGGGACACGCTTCATGGTCAGCCCTCAACAGCACGGGTGACACCATCTGGAGACCAAGTGCTCACACACGCAGACCTGTGGGGACACGCTTCACGGTCAGCCCTCAACAGCACGGGTGACACCATCTGGGAACCAAGTGCTCACACACGCAGACCTGTGGGGACACGCTTCATGGTCAGCCCTCAACAGCATGGGTGACACCATCTGGGGACTAAGTGCTCACACACGCAGACCTGTGGGGACACGCTTCACGGTCAGCCCTCAACAGCACGGGTGACACCATCTGGAGACCAAGTGCTCACACACACAGACCTGTGGGGACACGCTTCACGGTCAGCCCTCAACAGCACGGCTGAGTTTCCCTTGTCTCATCCAGGCTGCTCATCTGGCTGTTCACACTAGACTGCTTCTGCTCTGTTACCAAGATGGTGACTCTGGAGTAGTGTCACGCTGATGCCCAAAGAGCATTCTTCCTCAGTTCCCACCGGAACATACGACCCCCTGCTTATCGAGTAGGGACCGTAGCAGATGGCATTGTCACTGGGCCCAGTGACCATCAGCTCTAAACTCAGCTTGGAATGAGCACACTGTACTCATGAGTCCAGAAAGTGACTTACAGACCCGCTGTAACAGGGGAGTGAAACAAGATGGTGGTGAGACCATTAAAATGACTCTTATCACCAATGTCCCTGGCTCTGTTTCTGAATCCAGAATTGGAACTTGGTCTCCTGGAAACCCACCCCCCAAAGAGATACTGGCATGCCATGTGTCCCACTCCCAGGAGACCCACTCCAGACCCTTGTCAGGGCCTTGAGAAGAGAAAGAGAAAGTGGGAGAAAATAAGTTGATGTGGGCCTTAGAGAGTCCTTAGAACTTGGGTTGGAATTAGTGGATTATCAATAAAAACTTACAGATAAAGTTCACATTCAGCTGAAGTCGGTCCTTATGCCAATAGAACTAGACACACGTCGTGTAATCCCAGGTGAGTATTCATGGGTTCTCCTCTGATGGGCCTAAGGTGACTTAGAAAGAGGATCGTGGGTTGGTTTGCCATACCGTTTTTAGACCCAAATCATGACCACGAGGAGGAAGGATTAGGTCACTTGCATTCTCTTCTGTTATCAGAGTGGCCTTGATGTTCTGTGGCATCATTTCTTGGGTGAGGAAGCTGTTAGCAGGTTTACAACACAGTTCTGTGATGCTGGAAGTGGCCAAAATCACTTCCCACCACCATCTTTGCAAGGACAGTGATGGCAGCACAAGCAATATGACATGAATCTGAAGACACTTCTGGGGGCTGGTGACCATGCTGTCAGAGGGCTGTGCTTACCCTCTGTGATGACAGCACAAACAATGTGACATGAATCTGAAGACACTTCTGGGGGCTGCTGACTATGCTGTCAGAAGGGCTGTGCTTACCCTCTGTGATGACAGCACAAGCAATATGACATGAATCTGAAGACACTTCTGGGGGCTGCTGACCATGCTGTCAGAAGGCTGTGCTTACCCTCTGTGATGGCGGCACAAACAATATGACATGAATCTGAAGACACTTCTGGGGGCTGCTGACCATGCTGTCAGAGGGCTGTGCTTACCCTCTGTTTCCAGATGGGCTGTCTGAAGAGAGGTGGCTGTCCCACCGCTTGCCTTTCTAACAGTGACACTGACAGCATTGGGCTGGTAGGTTTTTGTTCTGTCCAAGACGTAAGTTGTACAAGTCCAATATCAGCACCAAGCAGCCATTCCTCTGACCCCACAGGGCCGACCACCTCAGAGGAAGGCATTACTGCACAAGCCACGGCATCACTGCCGGCAGCTTGGAAACAGGAAGTCCTCTTGGATGGCTTGCTGGTCTCTTCTCTGCCCCTTCCATAGGCTTATGCTCAGTGGCTGGAGCAAAGTCAAGAGCAATGGGAAGGCCTGTGCTGGTGCTGTGTTGGGAGATGGTGGCGATGTGTGCTCAGCACTAGGGCATACCTGATACCAACCTACATGGGTCCATCCCACTGTAGGGCCTCAGCCTTCTTCCAATATGACGGAATCAGATGCTTACCTCAGTTACCAGGGAATAAAAATTTCTCCTGTGCAATTTGCAGTCACATTTCCCCCAGGGGTCCAGGATCTTACTTTACAGATGGGGTTTATCCTTCCATTCATCATCATCATTATTATTATTATTATTATTTATTAGAGACAGAGAGAGGGAGAGAAAGAGAGAGAGAGAGAGAGAGAGAATGGGCACACCAGGGATGCTAGCTACTGCAAACAAACTCCAGATGCATGTGCCACCTTGTGCATCTGGCTTACACGGGGCATGGAGCATCAAACCTTAGGCTTTGCAGGCATGCACCTTAACCACTAAGCAATCTCTCCAGCCCTATCCTTCCAATTATTGATGGAAAAGACACAAGATAAAAAGACTTCCAACTTTTCACTATTGGGCAGGCCTCGATGGACGCCTGTCTGAAACTCTGGGTCTGAGGACAGAATTTTGGGCCCCTGGGTCCCTGTTGGCACCCAGTGCTCTCTGACATCCCATCCGATTGCAGGTTTTTAATCCTTCCCCTGAGGCCTTGCTCATCTTACATACTGATTAGTTTATAGCAGTGATGCTAATTTGCTCTGTCATTAGGGATTACATATTGAGACTTAGTGACTATAAGGGGAACAGCATTATAGAGGCAGAGGGTGCTCTGGGGATGGAAGATGTGGAAGATGGAAACCTGTCCCTGCTTTGTAACCGAGCAGTGAGTCTGTCCTGGGGCCACCACTCAGCCCTCCGAGGATTGCTTCCTGTACCGGGCGTAGGAGCTGAGAGACGGGTTTCCGTTAATCACAGGGGCTTTACTTGTGGATTAAGTAATGGATGTGATTAACCATAATACACAGAACTCCCAGCTACCCACCTGTAGCTCCTCTGAGCGACTAATCTTCAATTCTGTGTTGATTTCCAGCAATAACTCCCACCCCGACCCAGATGGCATCTATTTGGGAAATTCAAGATATGCTTAATATTAGCATAAGGAGAGCAAATTGGGAAATAAGTGAGTGAAAAGAAATAAGCTAACGTGATAGAAAATGGAATATAAATGACTTCTGGATTTTCTAGGTTACAGGCTCATTAAACCATCCAGCAGGGATCTGCTAAGTCTCCACTCAGTTCCGGGTTCTGGGGACGTCAGCAGGAGAGGTCCTCAGTGTCCCCTGGGGCTGATAGTCCAGGACCGTGACCGCACAGTGGCTTGGAGTCCAGAGGAGGAAGTGTGTCCTCTTCCCACCGATGTTGGCAGCTGGGGAGAGTTTAGAACCCTGATCCATCAAGATTGTGGCACATTGTGGGGCTGAGAAGATGGCTCAGCCCGAAAAGTGCATGCTTTTCAAACATGAGGACCTGATAGTAATTCTCAGCCTACATAAAATAAGCTGAAATAGCTGCATTGGGAGAGCGTTAGACTGAAGATCCAAAGGACCCAGGCTTGAACCCAGGTTTCAGCAGTGCTTGAAGGGCTGTAAGATTGGAAGATGGTTCAGTGGTTAAAGGCGTTTGCTTGCAAAGTCTGCTAGCCCCAGTTCAGTCCCCAGTACCACATAAAGCTAAATGCACAAAGTAGTGCATGTGGCACATGTGTCTGGAGTTCGCTTGCAGTGGCAAGAAGCCCTGGCATGCCCATTCTCTTTCTTTCAAGCAAATAAATAAAAATATTTCAAAAATAGGCTAGGTGTGGGCTGGAGAGATGTCTAAGGGCATAGAGCAATTGCTGTGCAGACGTGAGTACCTGGGATTGGGTCCCTACAACTCACACAAAAAGCCAGGCATCTGCAAACCCAGCATACTCACAGTGAGATAGAAAGTGGAAGTAAGAGAATCTTCTGGAAGCTTGGGGCCAGCTAGCCTGATGTACACAATGGTGAATGAGAGACCTTGTCTTGAACAGAGTGGAAGGTGCAGACCAACAGTTAAGGTTGTCCTCTGATCTCGAAACAGGGGACTTCCTCTTAGGTGGTAGGCTACCATCAACAGGAGATCTTCAGGGTCATTCAGATAATTCAGGGACGGCCTCGGTGTGAGGCGTGGGCACCATGGTGAGGTCGGTCCCCGTGTCTGCGGCCGAGGTGGCGTGTACCTGAGCATTGCTTCTGACGGTGTCAGGGCTGCTTTCTTGCACATGGTTGGTTGGCACCCTGATTTTGTCAGTGCCACACTAAGATCTACAAAGAGGGGTCATCCCACCTTGAACTCTGCACCCCTGAGCTTGCTCCTCAGACAGAGTGAGTCTTCACTGCCAGGTAAATTTTCTATAGATGAATCCATCCCCCTGCCTGCCCTCCACGCATGGAGGGACCAAGCCTGCTTGCTGCTGCGTTCTGGGCAGTAGGCGCGTTCCCAGCACAGGGGTCGAGATTGCATCTTTCCCTAGAGAACACAGAGTTGTGTCTGCATCTCAGGATCAGCGATCCTCTGTCCCAGTCCCTTGGTGCTCCTGTCAGAACACCCGAGGCTGGGTGGGTGTAGAGCAAAGAGGCTTACTTTGCTCATGACCGTGGTGGCTGGCAAGCCTGAGCATCATGGCGTCACCTTTGAGGGGGACCTGGAAGGAGAGTGTGCACAACCATGAACGGAAGCCAGCGTTCTTCTTTTTCCTCCTCTTCCTTGTTGATGTGTGTATATGTGTGGGCACACACATGTCACTGAGTGTGTGTAGAAGTTAGAATACAAGTGTTCGGGGGAGCCCTTGCCTTCCAGGGGGCTCTCGTTTTGTTGTTTACTGTTCACTCGGCTGGTTGGTCTGTCAGCTTCCAGGAAATTCTCCTGCCCCCCGCCCATCTTGCTGTATGTGTGCTGGGATTGTGGAAGGCCCCCACAGTTTCTGGCTTTTTACGTGGGGTCTGGGATCCCAACCCAGGCACTGATCCTTGGGTGGGCACATATCTGTTACAGCTCCCTGAGAGTGACAGCTTCTGAGTTCTGCTTGTAGGCCCTGGCATGTCTGCAGAACACCACCTCCCAGCTCTCTCACCTGGGCCAAACCAGATTCAGATGCTCTCTCCTTCCTTCCTTCCTTCCTTCCTTCCTTCCTTCCTTCCTTCCTTCCTTCCTCCCTCCCTCCCTCCCTCCCTCCCTCCCTCCTTTCCTCCCTCCCTTTCTCCATCCCTCCTTTTTTCCCTCCCTCCCTCCCTCCCTCCCTCCTTCTTTCTTTCTCTCCCCTCTCTCCTTCCTTCCCTCCCTCCCTCCCTCTCTCTCCTTTCTTCCCTCCTTTCTTTCTTTTTCTTTCTTTCTTTCTTTCTTTCTTTCTCTCTCTCTCTCTTTCTTTCTTCCTTCCTTCCTTCCTTCCTTCCTTCCTTCCTTCCTTCCTTCCTTCCTTCCTTCCTTTCTTGTTGGTGTGTTTGAGCCCCAGGCTAGTCTGTAACTCTCAGTCATCCTCTTAACTCCCCAGTGCCGGGATCATAGCCGCGCGCCACATCTGACAATTGATTTCTTCTCTAAGCAATGTGAGGGGGGGGTGAGATCCCGTGTTGATATCCGGATTAGTACATGCCACTCCATGCTTCCCCTACCCCACAGGCCTGAAGGAAGCAGCCTGTGACCATCTGGTATGGAGGGGCGGGGGAAGGGCAGTTCTAATGTGCCTCACAGTGTCCGAAGCCCCACACGCTGCTCTGCAGGGCTCTGCCTTGGATGGTCAGTAAAGTACCTATGGGATTTGTTTAAATCGCAGCCATGGAGGGGATTTATTTGAAACTCAGACATGTCCAGGAGTGACAGGACAGATTGGACATTAAATTACTGAAGTCAAGCACAGCCACTTAGTGGGTGAGGTGAGGACCTTCTTGTTATCATTTTGAGACAGGATCTAATTATGTAGCCCAGGCTGGCTTTGAACGCACTATGTAGCTGGGCTGTCTTGAGTTCCTTTTGTAGCCCAGGCTCTCCTTGATTCACTGTGTAGCTCAGGCTGACCTGGAACTCTTGGTGATCCTCCTGCCTCAGCCTCCTGAGTGCTGTGGGATACAGCTGTGCCCAGCACTTCTTAATTTATTGTTATGAAAATAGCCCATGTTCACTCTAGAGACATGTTTTGCATGTGTATGTGTGTATTGATGTGTGATGGGGTGTGCGCACATGCGTGCATGGAGGTCAGGACAACCTCAGGTGTCACCCCCAGGAACACTGTCCATGTCTTTTTGGGACGGGGCTGCTCACTGCCCTGGAGCTCACTAATTAGGTTACAATGGCTGGCCACCATGTCCCAGGGAGCCACCTGTCTCTATAAAGATGTGGGCACACGCCACCATGTCTGGCTTTTTAAAAAATTTTTGAGGCAAGTCCAACAGACTGGCCTTTTTTTTTAATGTGAGACAGCGAGAGAGAGAGAGAGAGAGAGAGAGAGAGAGAGGGAGAGAATTGGCGCTTTAGGGCCTCCAGCCACTGCAGTTCAATTCCAGATGCGTGCACCACCTTGTGCATGCGCGACCTTGTGCTCTTGCATCACTGTGAGTCTGACTTACGTGGGACCTGGAGAGTTGGACATAAGTCCGTAGGCTCTGCAGGCCTTAAGTGCCTTAACTGCTAAGCCCAATTTTTTTTAGATCAATAATTTTTTTTTTTTTTTTTTTGGTTTTGCAAGGTAGGGTCTCTCTCTCCCTAGCCCAGGCTGACCTGGAAGTCACTCTAGTCGCAACCTCGCCTTGAAATCACAACAATCCTCCTACCTCTGCCTCCTGAGTGCTGGAATTAAAGATGTGTGCCACCACACCTGGGAATAATTACTTTTCTAACATAGGTTGTATTATGACCCATTTTCTGGTTTCTGTTTCTGGCTTTTTTTTTTTTTTTTTGAGGTAGGGTTTTGCTCTAGCCCAGGCTGACCTGGCACTCTGTAGTCCCAGGCTGGCCTCAAACTCATGATAATTCTCCTACCTCTACCTCCCAAGTGCTGGAATTAAAGGTGGGCTCCACCATATCCTGCTATTTTTAATTTTTAGAGAGAGCACATGCACACATGCGAGGGAAACAGACAGAGAGAGAAAATTAGCGTGCCAGGGCCTCAGCCACTGAAGTTGAACTCCAGATGCTTGTGCCACTTACTGGGCATGTGTGACCTTGCACTTGCCTCACCTTTGTGCATCTGGCTTACGTGGGATCTGGACTGCTGAACATGGGTCCTTAGGCTTCACAGGCAAGTGCCTTAACTGCTAAGCTATCTCTCCAGCCCCCACCCCCCAGCTATTTTGTTGTTGTTTTTTCTGGCTTTTTAAATGTGGGTTCTGGGGAGCAAATTCAGGTCTTCATGCTAGCGAGGCAAGTACTTTACCCACTGAGCCATCTCCCCAATAGAGAGAGACCTTAGACTGGCCAGAGGAAGTAATCTCACTACCTGAACAAAAGAGCTGATGGCACGATGGGTATTTTTTCTTCTTTTATTTCAGACACATATTATTTATTGATTTTAATTTTATTTTTTGTAAGGAGAGAGAGAGAGAGAGAGAGAGAGAGAGAGAGATTGAGAATGGGTGTGTCAGGGCCTTCAGCCCTAACTAAGGTTATTTTGAGACATATCTGGTTAAGTTTGCCCAGGCATTCCTTGAACTTGAAATTTATATGCCTCAGCCTCCTAAGTAGCTGGAGTTAAAAACCGGAACCACCAGACCCAGCGTTAAGAAGTTCTGGAAGGTCTTGCAGCCAGGGTTTGCTGAGGAGCTCTGCCCACGCCCTGGCATGTCAGTCACACCTCTGTATCTCCATGCCAGGCCCAGCACTTGGACTTGCTCAGTTAGGTGGGTGTTCCAAGCAGTGCTATGCAGTGAAATAGATGAACCTCACGTGTGACTTTGGTTGATCTCGAAAAGACATTGAGCAAAAGCAAGCACCGGGCAAAAATGATTTTCACAATATATTTAATTCAACCCAATATGTCAAAATAGTATCCTTTCATTGTGCAGTGAGCATCAAACTATCACAAACGAGTTATCCTGCACTCAACTCAGATGTGCCTTTGATATTGCAGCACATTTTAGTTTGGGCCAGTCTGTGTCAGGTGCTCATAGCCCCATGTGACCCGAGGCTATTGGATCTGAAGATACAGTTTCAGTAGGTGGCCTTTGGTTGAGAATTAAAACAAAATCTCCAACAGGGGCCAATAAGATGGCTCAGTAGTTAAAGACACTTGCTTGCAAAGCCTTCCAGCCCAGGTTCAAGTCCCCAGGACCCACATAAATCTGGATGTGCACAGTGGTTGCAGACACCTGGAATTCACTTCCCCTGGCTCACCCATGTTCACTCTCTCTCTCTCTGTGTCTAGCAAATACATAGAATATTTTTTGAAATCCCCAGTTGATTACAACTAAATCAGAAGTGTACATTGGGGATCTTGTCCCTGCAAATTTCCTAAAGATTAGTTGCCTTGGGGACCCTTAGTGGAATTTCTTCTCCCCGCCTATACCAATACATGTCTGTCACTTTAAGGTCCAACAGTGATGACCCTGAAGCCCCACTCAGAGGTGACCGGAGGCCCCTGGAAGCCTCTGTCCAGGACAGCTTGCATGCAGCCATCGCCAGGCGGGACTGGCTTCTTCAGGAGAAACAGCAGTTGCAGGTGAGTACTATAGAATCTTCCAGAAAAGGGTTGGCCTTGTTCTTATCCATGTAAACCAGATGTGGTGAAGTGGGTCTTTGCATTGCTGGAGTGCTGGGACACACTGAAAGGAGAGATAGTGGAGTGGCTGAAGGGCATGTAGGAAACTGGGCACAGGCGAAGTTACCCACTCTACAGCATAATTTTCTTAAAAAATATTTTTATTTATTCATTAGAGATAGTAAAAGGGGCAGAAAGAGAGAGAGAATGGGTGTCCCAGGGCCTCCAGCCACTGCCAACAAACTCCAGATGCATGCACGACCTTGTGCATCTGGCTTATGTGGGTTCTGGGGAATTGAACCTAGGTCCTTTGGCTTTGCATGCAAGCGCCTTAGCTGCTAAGCCATCTCTCCAGCCCTACAGCATCGTTTTCCTTGGGACCCTTTGGCTAGGCTCTGCCTGTTTCCACCCATCATTTGAATGCAGAAACTTTGTGTGAGGGGCAGAAAGAGAACTGTTCTCTGGGAGTGTTTCCACCATGGTGGACTCTGAGACACAGCTGTCGAGGGCATGGTTGCAGGGCTGGGTTGGACAGGGACTACATCTGGAATGCCCAGCAGGTACATAGAAGCCACTCCTGGGCCAGCGCAGTGATGACAGGTGGCCAAGAGCTGTCTAGAGCCAGAACTCTGAACGCCGTTCTGAGGCAGGAGCCTGGGTGCTCTTGAGGCTAGAAGTGGTGTCTGGGTCTGCTCTAGTCTGGAGGCCCGGGAAGCGCTGACTCGTGGAAGCAGGGCCTCACGGGTAAAGCCTGGGTTTTCAGCTCTCCCGTTCCGAAGCCTGGCAGAGATTCTCTGTATTAGTTAATTTTTCCTTCGCTGTGACAGAAACCTGACGGAAACAGGGAAGAGACGTTTATGCTGGTTCAGTGTAGAAAGAACAGTCCAGCATGGTGGGAAAAGCATGGAGTGCCTTGGACTCTTACCAGTGGGAGCCCGAGTGGACTGGCCACATCTCAGCTGCAGACAGGAAGTGGAGAGGCTCAGGCAGCAACTGGAAGCACATGTCACCCTCAAGGTCTGCTCCTCCGAGGACCCCCTTCCTTCCGCTAGGCTCCACCTCTTAAAGGTTCCACACCTTCCCAAAATAGCATCACTAGTGTTCAAACACACGAGCCTGTGGGGGACAGGTCACACGGAAGCCAGACCCGTCTCCATAGTGGACAAGCTTGGACAAGCCGGGAGGTCAGGAGGCTTAGGTGAGCTCCTGCCCCCTGCAGAGCGGTCAGCTGAGCTTGCTCCATGCCAGTGTCTCCAGTAGCAAGGTGGTGAGTGAAGAAAGAGTGTCGTGATTTGTAACCCCCAGCAAACCAGCACTATGCTGGGCAGGGAACAGTGTGGGTAGCTGGAAACGTGTGTTCTGGTTTGGAATTTTTAACAGTATTCACCAGTGAAGGTCAGTACCACTCCCGAGCAGGGCAGAGTGCATGGAGGAGACCAAAAATAAAAGCACAAGCTAATAGCTAAGTTGGGAACTAAACCTAGGTGGGCACAAAGAAAGGGATAAAGGGTGGGGGATGGAGAGTTAGCATTTAATGGGGACAGAGCTTAGGGTGGAAAGGTGAGGCGGTCTCTGGCTGGATGGTGCTGATGGGCACACAGCTTGTCAATGCTCTGATCTTGTCAGTACTGCTGAGCTTGCTCCCACCATGGTGGTGATGCTAACTTAGGTCCTTTTACTATAGATAGCAGACCTGGAGCTGGGCCCTGTGGCTGCATCTGCGGCACTTGGGAGTTTAAGGCTAGCCCGGACTATGGAGTGAGATCCCATTTCTGTTGTGTGTGTGAGCGTGGGTGAGCGTGTACGGAGATCACCTTCCATTTCGGTTGAGGCAGGGACTCTCTTCACTGACACATTTGCCAGCAAGCTCCTGGGGCAGCTCCCATCTCCATCTCCCATCTTGCCATAGGTGCCTGTGGTCCTGTCAGACTTCACATGGGTTCTGGGGATCCACTGAGCATGTCCCCAGCTCGACACCCTATCTCTAAAACACAAGCCGGGCGTGGTGGCGCACGCCTTTAATCCCAGCACTCGGGAGGCAGAGGTAGGAGGATTGCTGTGAGTTCGAGGCCACCCTGAGACTACACAGTGAATTCCAGGTCAGCCTGGACCAGAGTGAGACCCTACCTCAAAAAACCAAAAAAAAAAAATAAAAATAAAATATAAATAAAACACAAAAGCAAAGCAAACGAAGAAAAGCGAAAGAAGGAAAGAGTGTGAAAAGAAGTGTAGGAGCCAAAGGAGGGAGCAGGCTTATTTGTTGAGACTGTCAACCATCAAGAGGCACCAAGGTCTTAGATGTCCAACATGTCATCACTCTCTCCCCCTGGGACTGCAGGAGGCAGAAGCCAGGGGAACCTGTGCTGTGAGTCAAGAAAACGTGTTAGAGAACAAAGACCCCAGGGGTTGGGCTGTGCTTTTATCAACCAGACCCCAGTGTATATGAGAGTGTGTTTATTAAGAGAGTTGGGATTAAAAGTTTTTATTTATTTATTTGGAGAGGAGAGAGAAAGAGAGAGAGAGAGAAGAGAGAGAGAGAGAGAGAGAGAGAGAGAGAGAGAGATTGAGAGGTGATTGGACCCACACCAGGGCTTCTTGCCACGAAATCCAGATGCATGTTTCACGTTGTGCCTCTGGTTTTACTTGGGTAGTAGGGAATCGAACCCAGGCTGGCAGGCTTTGCAAACAAGTACCTTTAACTGCTGAGCCAAGCCATCTCCCAATCCCGAGAGACTGGTTTTTAATTCAGAATTCTGCGGGTGATGAGATGGTTTCTGTCAGAGCACTGCTTGCACACTGGGCGTTCAGCTACCCGCTGCTTGTTTGATCCTATGACCTCAGCGGATGACAGTAATGGATTACTTGGGTTCTGGCTTGCTGTGTTACTGGAAATTAAATTTATTTAACATTCTTATGAATTTTAGACACCACAGCTATCCACAACATTGTCTTGTTTCCTCAGTCCAGTGGACCCAGCGAGCCAGGGAGTTTATCTTTCTCTGCATCCTGCATTCTCATCTTTGGGGACAGTCCGGCATTTTCTCCCCCTGATCTGTGGTTACGTCTCAGTGTGTGATGGATGTGGCCCGTGTCCTTGCTTGTCTGTCGGAAGTGAATGAAGCCAGTTATATATTGCTTGCTGGTTTTTTCCCAATCAAAACCTTGGCCGTCCATGGTCCATATTTCATGCTCTGGATGGAATGTTTCTTCGCCTGCTGTCTCAACAGAACCATCAAGCTGGCGCAGTATTTCCAGTTCAGAGAAACTTCCTGCGCAGAAGGGGCGCCTCATGGCTGCTGCATATGGCCCCACTCGCATTTAACCGAGCCATGATCAGTAGAGCGGGGTTAACGGATGGAATCTCTGTTCTTCCATTCTCTACAGAAAGAAATTGGAGCCCTTCAAGCAAGGCTGTCTGCATTGGAGGCCAAAGAACAGCAGCTGAGAAGAGAGATAGAGAATCAGGAGACTCCACTCCAGGGGCAGGGCTGTGACCTGACACCGCTGGTGGCCCAGCTGTCCCTCAGCCAGCTGCAAGAGGTCAGCAAGGCCTTGCAGGACACCCTGGCCTCTGCCAGGCAGGTTCCCTTTCAAGCAGAGCCACCTGGAACCATAAGGAGGTACTGGTGATGTCCTACTGATCTGAGGTTGCTCGCCTGCCTGACCTGCTTATTGCAATGGCTTTGCGCATCCATATGCTCACAGGTGTTTTCCTTGTTGCCTGTCATCTCGGTAGAAGCATTATCGGTGTTCTGGCTTTACTATGTGGTACAGTGTGAATTTTTCCCAATTATTCTGTATCTTGTCCACCCAGCCTGCACTACCAGCACTGTCCCCACTCTGATAGGTGTTTCCCTTTTCCAACCCTGCCCCAGGGGTGGCTCCTCTCTCTCTGAGAACTGTTGGCATTCAACTGGAAAGACACTTTGATATGGACTGTAGCAGTTCCCTTCTCGTTGCTGGGACAGAGCGCTCGACCAAAAGCAGCTGATGGAAGAAGGGATTTATTTCAGACTTACAGTTTTGAGGGAAGCTTCATCGTGGCGGAGACAAGCACAGCAGGAGCAGGAAGCTGGCTCCCCCGTCACACACCAGCGGCAGGGAGAGAGCCGCAAGCGCCAGCTACTTCTCAGCACCCAGTAGGCTGGAATCAAGGTCCATCCCCACCCCCAGCGACCCACCTCTTCACACACCAGCGTCAGGGAGAGAGCAGCGAGTGCTAGAGTTCTCAATCCCCAGTAGGCAACACCCATCAACCTTAAGGTCTGCCTCTAGTGACACTAGCAGGGCCCTACCTTCCAAAGCTATCACACTGGCCTTTTCTTTCTTTCTTTTAATATTTAATTAATTTATTTATGTGTGTGTGTGTGTGTGTGTGTGAGAGAGAGAGAGAGAGAGAGAGAGAGAATGGTCACACCAGGGCCTCCAGCACTGCAAACAAACTCCAGATGCATGAGCCTCCTTGTGCATGTGGCTTACATGGGTCCTGGAGAATTGAACTGGGATCCTTTGGCTTTGCAGGCAAATGCCTTAATCGCTAAGCCATCTCTCCAGCCCATGTCGGCCTTTTCTGATCATCCTTGAGAGATGGGCTCTGCTTCTCCCAAGGGACAGGGTATATGCCATTGCTAGAGAAAGAGTGACTCACCAGTGTTTCTATGCAACGGACTTGTGTTGGCAGCTTGTACTGGCCGAGTTCTTGCGGTATGTTAGGCACTGGGATGATATTCACATATTCATACCTATTAGGCTGTTTCATAGCTGGGGAAGATACATACAAGCAGGTTAATAATTTCCCCAGTCTCGATAGGAGAGAAAAATCTGGTATTCATGAATCCTCAGCATGGAGTGGAAATTTCCCCTGCATTTTGCTTTGTGGAGGGTTCACTGGGTATGTATCTGCCAGTTTCTTTGTTTTGATTTGTTGTTTTAGGGTGTGTGTGCTGACATCTGGAGTCTTCCTCAGTTTCTCTCCACCTTACTATGTTTTTCCATCTTGTTTTTTTTTTTTTTGAGAGAGACAGAGAGAGAAACAGAGAGAGAGGAAGAGGCAGAGAGAGAGAGAGAGAGAGAATGGGCACGGTAGGGCCATTTCAGCCTCTGTGAACGAACTCCAGATGTGTGCGCCCCCTTGTGGTCAAGTATGGCATTGCGCCCTTGCGTCACTGCATCTGGCTAAATGTGGGACCTGGAGAATCGAACGGGCGTTCTTAGGCTTGGCAGGCAGGCATCTTAACCACTAAGCCATCTTTCCAGCCCTCCACCTTGTTTTTTGAGACCACTCCCTCACTGAGCCTGGAGCTCACTGATTCGGCTAGACTAGGTGGTCAGCAAGCCCCAGGGATCCTCCCGTCGCTGCTTGTCAGTGCTGGGATTACACGCATGTGCTGGGGCTTGAAACACAGGTACTCATCCTGGCAAGGCAAGCACGTCACCTCCTGAGCAACCTCCTCAGCCCCTACTTCTGGCTTTTTTGAGACAGGTTCATTATGCAGCTCAGGCTGGCTTATAATTCTCTATGTCATCCAGGCTGGCCTTGAACTCTGGATCTTCCTACCTCTGCTTCCCAAGTGCTCAGATCACATCTACTTCTTGCCCTTCAGGAGTTCATGCCTCCTTTTGAAGGCAGATGGATAGAACCCACACATGGGTTGGCTGGACGTGGGCGCAGATGGCTGTGAGGGTGTCTGGTGAGAGCACACAGCGTAAGCGAGAGCCTCGGTGTGCTGTTGGGTGGAAATGCTGCCACCTGTGGGGATCTTTACTCAGCTGTTTCCTGGCCAGCTCGGAGAGGGGCGTGTCAGACTCAGAGCTCCCTCCCCACTCCCAGCTGGCTGAAACTGAAGTCTTCCTTCAAAGGACCTGCTCTCTCTCCACAGGAGATCCAGCCAACCTGTCTCCCCTGAGCACTGGTCCTCACACCCCCACAAGCCACCTTCCCACAGAAATGTCTGCGAGGAATCCCTCTGAGAGGAAGACAATGATGTCACCTGCTTAGGGGCTGGTGCCTGGATGAGCAGAGTTACTATGTAGTCCTGGCTGGTCTTGAACTTGTGATAATCTTGTCTCAGCCTCCTGACCTCCTGAGTGTTGTGACTACAGGCGTGTGCCACCACACCTGGATAGATCATACGCATATCTTTCATTGTCTCCAACCTCAATTGAAGGTGTCCACAGCGGCCGGCCACAGACCTGAGGTGCTGTTTCTGGGGAGCACTTCTGGCACCCCACAAATGCAAGGGAAGGAAGTTCTTTCCTTTGGTGAACCTCGCATGAGCTGAAAGGGAAACTTCCAGAGAGCACTGGCCTTTCTGAGCGTGTTCCTTTGGTACCCTGTGCTGGCAAGAGGCCACCTCTTCCAATCAAGGCCAAGACCTGCTGGGTATCTGCTGGCCAGTGCTGAAGAAGGGTGAGAAGTAGAAGGCATTGCTGGGGTCCCAGAGCCCCGTGGCTTCGGGTTGGGAATAGTAACATGAGCAGAAGTCAGTCTGTGTTTGACATCACATGGTATTCCCGAGGGGTGAGATGCCATATACTGCCTTTGAGAACAGCCAGCAAAAGTGCTTTTTAATAAGTTTTTAAATTTCTGGTTAAAAATAAAAAGACACCAGACTGGAAGAAGGATTAACCAAAAAGAAGGAGTTCAGGGATGAGGATGTGCGGGGAGACGACAGAAGGTGATGGAAGGGGACTGTGAGCAAGATAATTATGCACATACTTGAAAATTGTCAATAAAAATTTTATAAACTTAAAAATTTTCACCCTAGCGGACAAGAGGAGGCTGCTTTTAAGCCTGTGGAGGAAGCTGACAGGGCAGAAGCCATGGAAAACATGAGGTTCATTGAATTCCCCTCATGCTTGGGGTCCCGGTTCTTGGGCTTCAAAGGGAGCTCTCCATTTTCTCCTGCAACTCTTCCTCAGATGAGAGGGACTGGAAGGCCAGCTTTTACCAGTGACCTTGATGCTTCCCGCACATGTAAACCCATCTTTCTAATTCCATCCCATTCTCCACAGTAGGACAGGGATGTGGGGGTGAAGCAGGGGCAGGAAGGAGAGAGGGGAAAGAAAAGATAAAGGTGGTTTGCAAGGTCTTCTGAGGGCCTCATCTGCGCATGAAGGACGCAAGGCTCTGTCGGTTTGGCATCAGCTGAGGAGCGTGGTGATTCACAGCTCGCCCTCAGCCGCCATCCTCACCTCCCCTGGTTTGCTGTGGGGTTGAATGATGGACACTCCAGGGGAGGGCAGCCTGAGACCCTGTCTAGCGTGCATCTGGCTCCCTGTAAAGTGAGGTGGGAATAATTGCAGTAATAACAACTGCGGGGATGTGCAGGGTGGTTGCTCGCAACGTCTCGAGCATTCTTTAGGAATGCCTGGCTGGTTTCTGTTAGTCCGTGGTTGAGTTCTTCATCCCTCGGCTCTTGGGATTTTTCATGCTTCACATGAAATGTGTTCTGGCAGCTCATGGATGAATTGTCTCTGGTTGTGCATTTGGAAGAAACATGTCACATCTTTTTACAAACTGTTGGCACAAACTGAAACAAACACCAACCCCTGGTTCCAGCGGATCTGGCAGGGCTTCGGTTGGAGAGTCTGGGAGTCTCATGGCACAGCTGGACTCCAGAAGGTGCTGGGTGGGAGGACGCAGGCCTCCTGCGCCCCTCACCTCCTTAGCCGACACCGGGGCTCCGCAGGGTCGGGTGGACTGCATAGGGTGCCGCAGGCGTTCCCACCGGTGCAGCAGGAGCTCCACAGTGCACAATCCCAGCTGGGCTAGGGCTCCTTGAAGTGAGATCTGAATTAATGAAACCCAGCAGCTCACAATTGACTAGAAAAAAACCTCAATCATCCCGCTGTCCCCTCACATACATATCTGACCAGAGCAAGGAGACATGGGGAAGTTGCAAGGCTGGAGTTGGAAGACAGACCCCACCCCCAATCACGAAGGTCTGGCTGACAGTCACAAAGAAGGGTGTGTGGCAGCAGTTGGGTGCAAGAGCTGGTCCCGTTAATGCACCAGAGCCTGGTGTGAGGTGACACACACTCAGCATACTGGGCAGCACAGAGATGCGGAACTCCCCTCAGCCCCAGAAGCAGTGTTCATCCAGGCTGCCCTCCACTTCAGGTGGTTGCTATAGGTTAGCCTCCACCCCTGGGTGTGGTCTGTCCTCTGCCTCCCACCCGGACGGTTTGTCAAGGTCAAGGGCACTGACCACTTCCTCCCACCCAGAGCATACGAAGGCACTTGGAGGCAGGTGAGAGCTTTGTGTTATGAAGACTGCCTGCCTTGTGAGGAATTCTGGCCTTTCCTTTCTCCCTCTGTCTCTACCTTCCTTTCTTTCTTCAGGCATCTTGCTTTTCCCAGGAATTTGTGAGTCAGGTAAACATTTGCCCAGGAAGTGAATGTGGTGAGACGGCAGTGTTGTGAGGGAAGCCCGTCGGAGTTTGGGGCGCTCGGTGGCAGCTCATCCTGCCTGACATTCTCAGATTGATAGTTGTAATCACACATTGATTCTGAATGTCTACTGTTTACAAAAGCTCCTGTTTTGGCATACGATAACCTGTGACGTTCATTGGACCATATTATTAGTCTTGTGCCCAATTTGCAGATGGCACTGCTGAGAGTCTGTGTAGTAGCAGTAGGTGTCTTCACAGCGTGGGCGAGTGTTTGATATGGAGAGAGCAGTGATTAACACTGAGGGCCAGAGAGACCAGGGCTTAAGCAAGTGCTTATTCAAGCCATGGGACAGTTAAGCAAGGTGGCGGTGGAGTAAGACCCTGCAGCCATGCTGCGCCCTCAGACGTGGACAGCAGCTAGTCACGCACGAAACTACCTTTACAAGACCCAAGGAAGCGGGTGGAAGGACACAGTGTCTGGCTTCAGCATACACAAGAAAAGAATCACTGAAGAAGTAGGAAGGAGAGAGTTGCCTTCTGCCTTCTGTACCTCTCTTCCATCCCTAGGCACTGGAACATTGGAGGGACAGGTACGAAAGTCCAGGTCTTAGCTTTGGGACCTAGAGTAAGGCTCACCACAGTGGGACATGGTACTGAGCAGAGCCCCGCTCCCAGGCATAGTGGCACACCTGCCTGTAATCCCCGCACTCTGGAAGTAGAGGCAGGAGGATCAGAAGTTCAAGACATGAGACACTGTCTCAATAGAAGATCACTGTGACTAAAATAGAAATGTTTTGCAATACTGGCTTCCAGACACAAAGTGGCCTTGGTATTCACGACCTCACGGTGGCTGATACTAACTACACAAGACCAGTGGAATAGGAGGGAAAATGATGACATCAAAATAGAAGAGAGGGCTGGAGAGATGGCTTAGCGGTTAAGGTGTTTGCCTGCAAAGCCAAAGGATCCCAGTTCCACTCTCCAGGACCCACGTAAGCCAGATGCACAAGAGGACGCATGCATCTGGAGTTCGTTTGCAGTGGCTGGAGGCCCCGGTGCACCCATTCTCTCTCTCCCTCAAATAAATAAATAAATAAATAAATACATTTAAAAATATTAAATTAGAAGAGAGACTAGTTGGAAAGAGGAAGGGATTCAGTGGAGAGGGAGTTCACAAGCAAGGAAAGGGCGGGTGGGGGGAGGGATTGTGATCATGTATACAATCTGTCTGTATGGAGGCTGTCAACACAACGTGAAAAGACCCCCACAGAACAAGAGTGAAAAAATGGATATGTGTATAGTAGTGTTTTACAACTTCTCAGTGGTTTGTTTTCTTCAAGGATGTAAAAGTCTATTACACTTACTTAGCTCTTTTGTTTTTCAAAGTAGGGTCTCACTCTAGCCCAGGCTGGCCTGGAATTCACTGTGTAGACTCAGGGTGGCCTTGAACTCAGGGTGATCCTCCTACCTCTGCCTTGGGTGCTGGGATTAACGGCGTGCGCCACCACACCTGGCTTTAGATAGCTCCATTATGTAGCCTTGGCTGGCCTTGATCTCAGGTGATCCTCCTGTCCCAGCCTCCTGAATGCTGGATTACAGGTATGCACCAGCACATCCAGGGTTGGAGTATTTTAATTCGTGACTTTCCTCTTTTATAATTAGATATAAGAGTGATCTCAGCTGGAGTCTAAGGATTGTCAAAGATGGGATGGGATCGTCGTAAAATGATTGTTGCTACCTCTAATATGCCAGCCGCAAGTTAGCTCTCTTCACATCAGTGCGTGGGCTATATTAAAACAGAAAAACTTTCTTCTGCTCAATTTCAGTTTTTAGTTTCTATCATTAACATCTTGGAAAATGTTATGTACTTAATTTCCTGGTAATTTGAGTGTCTTCTAGAATCTTTTCATAGCATTTTCTTACTCTTTCTCATTTGTAAGTTGTATCTTCCCAGCTTTAGCCCTTTGGACGTTAATTGAATAGGCTGACCTGAACTCTTCTCGGGGTCTTGGGTTGAAGTCCTGGGGGAACTGGGGAGCTCTGAGGCTCTACCAGCAGAAGGCCAGCCTGCTCCACTGACCCTTCTCCAGTGACCATTGGGAATATGCTGGGTTGGACATGCCAGCTCCTGGCTCGCTGAGATCTGACTAGTTAGAGCTCATTTTTACTGAGCGGCTGAAGCAATTTAGTCTGCCCTGTGTTGATGTCTGCTACTGAGGAGCTCTGGGTCAGAGGCAGCCAGAACCTCTGGATTCCTTCGGATGCTCATGGGGGTGTCCGGTCTCTTGTGCAAGAGTTACTTTGGTTAACCTGTTTCCTTTTCCTCTCTCTCTCTCGTTTCCTCTCTTCCATCCCTCCCTTCCTCTTCCCCTTTTCCTTCCTTCTTTTCCTTTTTTTCCTTCTTATTCCCCTTCTTTCCTTCCTTCCTTCTTTCTCACTCCCCCACCCCCAGTGCTGTAGTTGGAAGCCAGAGCTTTGTGCATGCATGCTAGACAAATACTTTTGCATTGAGCCATGTCCTGTCTTCTCTTTTGTTAAGCATTCATCTTTTGGGCATCGTGGTACAGGTCTATAATCCCAGCTTAGTTGGGGGATTGGAGAACTGCCTGGGCTACAAAGTGAGTTCAAAGTCACCTTGAGCAACTGAGACTATATTTCAAAATTCCGAGTATGTATGAGAAGAGGGTTTGGGATAGAGAGTGATGCCTGGATTCAGTCTCTATCCCTGCAAATAAACAAAAGTCCATCCGTCTTGCCTGACACTGTCATTGCTATTTTGTTCTTTCTCTTTGGCAAGTTTCTGAAGCTTCCTGTAACCGACAGTGGAATTCCTTATTCAGGGACTTGCTTAATCAATGGGAGGTTCCTCCCTCCCGCTCATTCATTTTGTTCGTCCATGTTCTGTTTGAGTGTTCTGTATCCAGTAAAGTTTCCATCTTTAGTTTACCCTGGGGACATTTTAGCAAATGATAGCGACGGTATTACCCAGTTTTAGGAATCAGCCAGATTCTTGCTTTGCCAACTGGTCTTGAGAGCATATCTGAGGGAAGTGGAACGTTGCAGCCTCCTCTGCAGACGTGAGCTGTGCAGGTGCATTGGAGAGATACTGGAAAATACCTGGCTGCATTGTCGCTTGGATACGGCAAGTGCTATGTGAAATAACAAGTAAACTATGGAAAATAAAACTGCCTTTTGTGGAACTGGGTGTCTAGGTGAGCTGTGGCAGTCAGATGGCCAGCAGCGCACCAGCTGGTACGGGAGGCTCAAGAGGTGCACAGACATGCTTGTGCATGTGTGTGTACATGCATGTGCATGGGTGTGTATATGGGTTTGTGGGTTTCTATGTGTGTGCATATGGGTGTTTGTGCATATGAGTGCATGTGTATGAATGCATGTGTGTGTGCTTATGTGTGCATGCATGTGTGTATGTGTGAGGGTTCATGAATTTCTATGTATATATTTGCATCATGTGCATATGGGTGTGTTTGTGCACATGAGTCTATGGGTGTGTATGTGTGTGGATGTGTGCATGGGTGCATGTGTTATGTATATGTGTGGATGTGTGCATGGGTGCATGTGTTATGTATGCGTGTGGATGTGTGCATGGGTGCATGTGTTATGTATGCGTGTGGATGTGTGCATGGGTGCATGTGTTATGTATGCGTGTGGATGTGTGCATGGGTGCATGCGTTATGTATGCGTGTGGATGTGTGCATGGGTGCATGTGTTATGTATGCGTGTGGATGTGTGCATGGGTGCATGTGTTATGTATGCATGTGGATGTGTGCATGGGTGCATGTGTTATGTATGTGTGGATGTGTGCATGGGTGCATGTGTTATGTATGTGTGTGGATGTGCATGGGTGCATGTGTTATGTATGTGTGGATGTGCATGGGTGCATGTGTTATGTATGTGTGTGGATGTGTGCATGGGTGCATGTGTTATGTATGTGTGGATGTGTGCATAGGTGCATGTGTTATGTATGTGTGTGGATGTGTGCATGGGTGCATGTGTTATATGTGTGGATGGGCATGGGTGCATGTGTTATATGTATGCGTGTGGATGTGTGCATGGTGCATGTGTTGTATGTGTGTGGATGTGTGCATGGGCATGTGTTATGTATGTGTGGATGTGTGCATGGGTGCATGTGTTATGTATGTGTGTGGATGTGTGCATGGGTGCATGTGTTATGTATGTGTGGATGTGTGCATGGGGCATGTGTTATGTATGTGTGTGGATGTGCATGGGTGCATGTGTTATGTATGTGTGGATGTGTGCATGGGTGCATGTGTTATGTATGTGTGGATGGGTGCATGGGTGCATGTGTTATGTATGCGTGTGGATGTGTGCATGGGTGCATGTGTTATGTATGTGTGGATGTGTGCATGGGTGCATGTGTTATGTATGCGTGTGGATGTGTGCATGGGTGCATGTGTTATGTATGCGTGTGGATGTGCATGGGTGCATGTGTTATGTGTGGATGTGTGCATGGGTGCATGTGTTATGTATGTGTGTGGATGTGCATGGGTGCATGTGTTATGTATGCGTGTGGATGTGTGCATGGGTGCATGTGTTATGTATGCGTGTGGATGTGTGCATGGTGGTTATGTGTGGATGGGTGCATGGGTGCATGTGGTGTGTGTGGATGTGTGCATGGGTGCATGTGTTATGTATGTGTGTGGATGTGTGCATGGGTGCATGTGTTATGTATGTGTGGATGTGTGCATGGGTGCATGTGTTATGTATGTGTGTGGATGATGTGCATGGGTGCATGTTATGTATGTGTGGATGGGTGCATGGGTGCATGTGTTATGTATGTGTGTGGATGTGCATGGGTGCATGTGTTATGTATGTGTGTGGATGTGCATGGGTGCATGTGTGTGTGGATGTGTGCATGGGTGCATGTGTTATGTATGTGTGTGGATGTGTGCATGGGTGCATGTGTTATGTATGTGTGGATGTGTGCATGGGTGCATGTGTTATGTATGTGTGTGGATGTGTGCATGGGTGCATGTGTTATGTATGTGTGGATGGGTGCATGGGTGTGTATATTGGTGCATGTTTATGGATATTTGAGTGTTTGTGCTTATTGGTGCATGGGTATACGTATATATGTGTGTGTGTGTATGTATGTGTATGGGTACATGGGTATATGTGTGTGTGTGTGTGTGTGTATGCACGTGTGTGCATGTGGATGCATGTGGATGGGTGTATGTTTGTGCATGTGTGCTCTTACACAAGTTGGCAAGTTCAGAAGGTCCAGCAAGTCCAGCAGACTGGGTACTGGGCTCCTTGTCTTGCTCGCTGTCTGCAGACTCATCCATCTAGCTCAGGAAACCTTTTCCAACAGGGATGGCAAGTCGTGCATGTGCTCTTCTCTCCCCCGTTTGCTTATGTGTGGTTTTATTAAAGCTCATGGTCTTATCGGACGTCAGCCCATGTCCACATTGCTGCACTGTAGAGGTTGGGCAAGACACCTGACACGGTCACGCAGGACGCATTGGAAAGCCTTTCTGTCCTTCCCTCCTCTGGAGATTCTCCAAGAAGAGCTCTCTGGGAGCATGTCCTGTCGTCACCGTGCTGTCTGGCTCCCCTACTGCCGCTCAGTTGGATCAAAGTTCATGCTCTGATAGCCTGCAAGTGTGGCCTGCAGAGGTTCTGGACACACACCTGCCTCTTGGCACACAACTCCGTCCACTGTGCCTGTCCCAGGGTATGGGCACGAGATAAGCAGTGTCTAGTACGGCTGTAAGGGACGTCACTCCTGAGGCGTGCATGTGTCCCATGCTGCCGTGACAAGATCTTCCTAAGTCTAGTGGAATTTGTGGCATTTTGTCAGTTGTGCCCATGGACGTCCCATGGTGACATGTAACATTACTACGGTGAAGATAGAAGGGTCCAAGGAGGGAAAAGGGCAAGCAGAAAAACCCTCATTTCCTACAGCGGTCACCCCTGCCACTTCTGACCCGCTTGTCCTCCATGGAGGGCTGAAGGACTAAGCAGTAATTGGCACAGTTGCTAATGTCAACGGATTCCTGTGTTTGGTTTTATTTTATTTTGTTTTTCAGTTCCAGACCCAAGTAGTCTCTGCGTTCGGATAACTGTCACTTTGCCCTTTGCGTCTCTTCTCTTTGCTTCAGGAGCCATCTCTCGTTCTTAAACGGGCTTATTAAACAAGGGCAGAGGTGGAATGGGGCGTGGGGGAGGTGGACAGGAGGCTGGAGAAAGCTGGGGATGAAACTGACATTCTCCCCCTCACCATGAGGGGAACGTAGGGCTTCAGCACAGGCTGTGTGCACACAGGGTGGGGGTGGGATGCATGCATGCATGCATGGATGGCAGTTGCAATAGACAGCTGACAGACTACACAAGCCAGTGAAGAGGGTTTATTGACAATATCAGGGATTTAGCCTATATTCCTGCCTCCGTCTCTGCTGTTATCTGGCTGTTTGCAGTTGTTAGATCCCCAAATCTCTGTAGACATAACAAGGAGACTGAAAGAGCTTGGGGTGGAAAATCAGTAAAGGGTCTTGGATGGTCAGCCTGAAATAGTCTTAGAAGTGGGCTAGTCTAGCTTTCTTTTTTCCCTTGTGTGTGTGTGTGTGTGTGTGTGTGTTTGTACATGTGCATGTTTGTGAATGTGCACACATATGTATGTAGAGACCAGAGGATAACCTTGGGTATTGTTCCTCAAAAATGTTCCTTTGAGACAGCGTCTCTCACTGGCCTGGGGCTCACCAATTAGTCTAGACTGGCCAGCCAGTGAGTCCCAGTGATCCCCAGTGCTGGGACTACACGTGTATGCCAACGTGTCTGGTATTTTCCCGTGGGCTCTGGGGATTGAACTCAGATCCTCATGCTTACAAGGCAAGCACTTCATCATCTGAGCCATCTCCCCAGCCCCAGATTCCTCTTTTTTTTTTTTTTTTTTTTTTTGGTGAGAAAATGGTACCCAGAAGAAAGGAGCTTGCTCATTCTGAAGTCAGCAGGGTGTGGGAAGGGAGACTGCCCGAGAGTCAGCAGAGGCCAGCCAGGAGTAGGGATATGTAGGAGCCTTAATTGTTCCTCAAAGCCAAGGCTGTGGATGGGTGGGCACTTACCTCCCCAGTGGGTCTGGCACGGAGGGCTTTTCTCTGGCTGCTGTTTTCTGAGGGCGGGAGACACTGGCTAGTGGTGGGAGGAGGAAGTGTGACACTGCACGGAGGAACACATCTCGTGGGAGGCAGTTCTCCATCTATCTGACATCTGACATGGTGTCCCCAAGCAAGGGGCCATATGGAACTCTCACTTTGTCTTCCTGCCCTTGCAGTGTCCCATACTGTGGTGAGTCCACAGTTCACATGTGGATGTGCCCCTGTTCAAACCACACCCACCCCGCCCAAGCAGCCTGACTATGACCGTCACTAGACCTGGAGGTGCAGCATGTGCCACAGGGGCAGTGTTGCAGAGGACGGGGCAGGGTCCAGCTCTGGCTCTTCAGGGAGATGTTGCTGCGCTGGGCTGCCTGGACCAGCACTGGGTGGACACATCCCCTGGCCTCCTGTGGAAGCATCCCTCACTCCCCATCGACACAGTCCCTCCTGGGTAAGGAAGGCCAGGGCAGGTTCCTCTGACACAGTAGGGCTGAAGGATCAGGAATGCTGGAGTCACAGGCATGTGTCACCGTGCCTGGCTCTGAGGGGATAACTGTATGTCATAAGTAATATACAGTCTTATTGAAACCTGGAGCATACTTTTAGTCACCAAAGGACATGGAACTCCTGTTTGTCAACATCTGACTGGTCTTACAGGGTGGTTTTCAACTAGTATTCCTGTTCTTAGGGGTCACAGTGTGGTGGGTAGTGGCATCACACGGGGCAGGTGAATGTGATTCATTTATACCCCAGGCCAGATGCTTCTACTGTATTATATATCATAGCTCTGTGGAACACTTGGAGAGTTTTGAGCTACTAAAGATAGCTCATAGTACACAGATTACTCATATTCCTCTGCCCCCCACTGCTTTCATTCTGCGTATCCCCGAGGGATGCAGCTAATGCTAATATTAGCCCGAGCAGCACATAATTAGCAAGGTAAATCTACTGCAAAAGTAATATGGCATAAATTAAATAAATTAAATATAAATCAACTCAGATAGAAAACAATGCATTCAATTATCCACATCACTGCTGCGCCTCACGAGAGGGGACGCATTTTCCTTCTAGGATAGCGCCAGACTTGAGCCCAGTCCAATGAGCTGGGTCTGCTCTAGGAAGACATGGCTGCCCCGTTGTTCACTCTGGACCCTGGGCGTTAGCTACATGCACTGTTGTCTAGGCCAGCTAAGTCTTAGGGCTGGACGAGTCTGTTCTCTCTCTGAAGTGTCAGAGCATGAGCTAGAGCTTGGGGGTGCTTATGTATATTCTGCTATCAAGTGCCCAGAGGACGGGCAGCGGAGATGGCTGAGATGGTAAAGCGTTTGTCTTGCAAACATCAGGACCTGGTTCAGTGCTCAGAACCCATGTTTAAAGAAAAAGAAAGAGGGGGCTGGAGAGATGGCTTAGTGGTTAAGGCACATACCTGTGAAGCCTAAGGACCCCAGTTTGATTCTCCAGGTCCCACGTTCGTTTACAGTGGCTAGAGGCCCAGTCTAGCCTGCTTGGTGAGTTCCAGGCCCATAGAAGACCCTGTCTCTACAAAGGTGAATGGTGCCTGAGGAAGGACACTTGAGGCTGTCCTTTGTTTCTGTCTCTGTCTGTCTGTCTGTCTGTCTGTCTCTCTCTCTCACACACACACACCCCTGTGTTGCTCTTACTTGTTGTACTGACTCAGACATGCACAGATTTCATCTGCGTGCCCTCCAAACAGGTGTTTCAGCACATGGGACATGGGAGTGAGCCCAGCAGGTTCCTTCTTCCCACATGGGACTTAGAATCCATCCAGGCTGGGGAGGCATGGCATGCGTAAACAAATGGGTGACGGTGGAAAGTGCTCAGAAGAAGGCAGACATAGTTTTGAGAGAGGGGTGCTTACTGCCTTAGACATGCTAGAGAGATAGGTCTGTCCTGTTTGGTCTGCTTGATGCTCCGAGCACGGGGCGCTCAGTGCAGGGAACACTTGGCGCCACCATTTGCTGAACCAATGGCATGTCCACTTAGATGTCATCAACTCCCATCCTTCTAGGGATGCCTTGTGGCAGGGTCACATGTGAGCGACTCCTCCTAGGGTCAGGAGAGGTGCCACCTCAGAATGCGGCCCTGACTTCAGCCCTCAGAGCAGACTTCCGTATCAGCCCAATAAAGCACGCTCAGGGAGACAAAGGCCGCTGCCCGTGGTGTGTACGCTCTGTGGGTGTATGGAGCCAGCCAGACACCACCTTCCTCCTGCTGCTCTTCAGCCCCTGGGTGACGGAAGGTCTCTGGACAGTGTCCTGTGTGGGGAACTCCACCTCGGTGCCAAGACCAACACCTTCTTTCTAATTCTTCTAGCCTCCAGGAAAGGACCAAATCCCTGAACCTGGCCATTAAAGAAATCACTGCCCAGGTAAGTATCTTCCGATCCTCATTTTCTTCTTAACTGATTTCGTGAGTGTGTACAGTGATTACAGAGCACTCAGACTCTGGAGGAAACGTAGACCTTGCTGGGCCATTTTGCAGGCCATAGACTGAACCAGAAGAGCTGGGGCGGGGCGGCTGTCTTAATGGAGTTTTCCACATGTGGCAACTCCCACCCAACTCAGGGTCTGGGAAAGGACTGTACGGGTGCGACCATGTGCACCTGCAACTCAGTCCTGTGGGAGCAGAGATGGGAGGATGCTGGCTGTTGTAGTCAGCTTCTCCTTGCTGGCAGAAAGCACCCAGCCAAAAGCAGCTG
The DNA here is from genome assembly GCA_036365145.1 of Orientallactaga sibirica. Lineage (NCBI taxonomy): Eukaryota > Metazoa > Chordata > Mammalia > Rodentia > Dipodidae > Orientallactaga > Orientallactaga sibirica. Next base: position 1,895,694 of record JAEOAD010000555.1, read on the forward strand.
ACGGGAGGAAAGGGTTTGTTTTGACTTATAGACTGGAGTGGGAAGCTCCATGATGGCAGGAGAAACCATGGAATGAACAGAGGCTGGACATCACTTCCTGGCCAATATCAGGTGGACAACAGCAGCAGGAGAGTGTGCCAACACTGCCAAGGGGAAGCTGGCTATAACACCTATAAGCCTGCTGACAACAGTGCACCTCCTGCAGGAAGCTCTAATTCCCAAATTGCCATCAGCTGGGCATTCAGCATTCAGAACACATGAGTTTGTGGGCACACCTAGTTCAAACCCACCATATTCCACCCCTGGCCCTCATAAACGTATGACCATCCATGACGTCAGATGCAGCGCATTCAGTCCAACTTTAAAAGTTCCCATAGTTTTTATCCACCCCAATGTTGCTTAAACATCCCCAGTGTCCAAAGTTTCTTAACTGAGCAGCAATACCAACAAACAAAAAAACAAACACCCAAGCAGAAGCACACAGAATACACATTCACACTGCCGAGGATGGCATTGGGCATAGCAAAGAAAGATTGACCAATACCAGTTTGAGAACAAACAGGGAGAACATGGAAATCCTGCAACTCCAAGTCCGACAACTTTAACCAGTGGCAAATCTCTGGAGTTCCAATTCCATCCCTCGCCTCGGCTGCTTCTAGCCCAAGTTTTGCCCCATCCAGTGCCAGCAGATCTCCTTGGCAGCCATCCCCTAGTCCTGGCCTCTCCATTGGCTCTCTCTACTGCTGCCCATGCTTCATTCTCATGGCTCTATCAGGCCTCCACACAGGCCGTGCATAAGTCATCCCCAAACAGGTCCATATAAACACCTTTCTTTCCTGCATTTGTTATGCTCCATAGGACCAGGTGGGCTACCGAATATTTTAATCCAGGTGGGAAGAACCCTTTGAAGAGCAGGACACTCCTTCAGCATCCAGGCCCCTTATTTCACAAGAGCCCACGCACGGTCTTTCTGCTGCCCCAGTGCAGAATACCTGGCCCAGTCTCAATGGTGGTGATCTGTCAAGCAATTGTAGCTGAACTGAGCTGTTGATTTTAGCCCGAAGCTTTCAGTTCTTTCTGTGCAATACCCATCTGCTCACATCAGTCCATTCTTATGCAACTCAACCCTGTACAAGTTCTCAGGACAGAGGCAGGCGGAAGGCATTTAGCAAACCTCTCACATAAATTGCTTCTAGACCAGTCTCAACAAAGTTCTTTCTCACTCTCCTAAGCCAAACTTCACAGTCCATAGTTCTTACTGCATTCAAGTCTTTCACCTCTGACCAGAAGACTCCATCAAGCTATGCCCTGCAAGGCATATCTCAGGCCAAGGTTTAAAATCCTTCCACATTCCTCCCAGAAATCAGTTCCAAATGACCAAAGCCACACACAGTCAGGTTTCTAGAAGCAATGACCCCACTCTCGTTACCAATTATACTGTTGCAGTCAGCTTTATGTTGCTAGCAGAAAGCACCCTCCAAAAGCAGCTGATGGGAGGCAAGGGTTTATTTTGGCTTATAGACTGGAGGGGAAGCTCTATGATGGCAGGGGAAACATGGCATGAGCAGAGGCTGGACATCACCTGCTGGCCAACATCAGGTGGACAATGGCAACAGAAGAGTGTGCCAAATACTGGTGAGGGGAAGCTGGCTATAACACCCGTCAGACCACCCCCAACAACACATCTCCCTCAGGAGGCTGGAATTCGGAACATGAGTTTATGGGGCACACCTGAGTCAAAGCACCACATTGGCACTCATGAGAACGGCAGTCTCTGGAATCAGCGTGGGACTCAGTCTCAAGAAAACACGGAGATGAGTGATGGAAGGGGACACAGGAGATTCTCCTCTGGCCTCGCATGTGCACTGGCGCAACGCGTGCGCGCGCACACACACACACACACACACACACACACACACACACACACACACAGGCTTTTACAGGTGAGTAGTTCCTCACATCTGTAATCCCAGAGCTCAGGAGGCTGAGGCAGAATGATCAAGAGTTGAAGGCCAGCCTAAGCCACATAATGAGATGCTGTTTCAGACAGACAGACAGACAGACAGACAGACAGACAGACAGACAGGCAGGCAGACAAGCAAGCAAACAAACAAACAGAACAGGCTTTTAGGATGGGAGAAATTTGAGAATTTTATTAATTCTATTCCTAAGAGGGAATGGTCATATTTCTCAGCAATGGAAATGGTATAGTGGGTTTCAAAACAAAACAAGTTTTCCAGAGGCTGGGGAGATACCTGAGTTGGAAAAGTGCTTGCTGTACAAGCAGGAAGACCAGGGGTCCAGCCTCAGAATCAACCTAAAATAAAGCAAGGTGTGGTGCACTCGCTTGTAATGACAGCACTGGGGAGGCAGAGATGGGCCGCTCCGTGGAGCTTATTGGCCAGCCATGCTAACCTAACTGGTGAGCTCCAAGCCAGCAAGAGACTGTCTTAAAAAGGGGGAGAACGGGCTGGAGAAATGGCTTAGTGGTTAAGGCGTTTGCCTTCGAAGTCAAAGGATCCTGGTTCGATTCTCCAGGACCCACGTAAGCTAGATGCACAAGGGGCACATGCATCTGGAGTTCGTTTGCAGTGGCCAGAGGCCCTGGCGTGCCCATTCTCTCTCTGTCTGCTGCTCTTCTATCTCTCTCTCTGCTTGCAAATAAATAAATAATTTTTTTTTTAAAAAAAGGGGGAGAACACTTGAGAAAGGACTCCAGAAATTGTCCACTGTTCTCCATATGCGTGCACACGCACACATGCACACACACACACACATGGGCACACACCTGCTGGGCATACATCCTTTTTAGTGGGACTTAGAATCTTTATTGTTATATTCTTTACTGTCTATGCGTCCATACCAAGCCCTTGTATGAAGTAGCAGGACACTGTCTCCGTATTCTCTGAGTCCATGAAATGCCATGTTCTGTGGGACCCCCCCCACATACACCCTCACATGCATACAAATAAGTAAGTCATTAATAAAAACATGCTATAATCTATGTCCTAGTGATCAGGACCAACAGTTCCCAGAACAGAGCCCTTCCTCATGTCGCGCCTGGCCCAGTTGTAGGCCCGTGTGTGCTGCGAGCGGCCACCAGACACGGTGGCCGAGCCTTTGGCCTGAGCCCTCCATCACTGGAGTCAGGAGGTTCCAAGATGGTCACCACATAGGAAGAGCAGTTGCTGAGCAGAGCCACTGCCCTGGGAGGGGTCTCTGTCTGTTCCCGTGACCAGAGAAAGGAAGACCTGGGTCCTTCTCAGGGGACGTGTGGAGCGCATCATCCTAGCGGTACGCCCAGGCTGATGTTGGCGCGTGTTGTTGGCACCATTGTCCATCTCTGGCCCTTTTCTCACTTGAGGTGTTGCTCACAGCCCGTGCCGGCAGCCATGAAGTGGATTATATAGGATGATGTAAGGCTCGGGGCCCAGGAATACTCGAAGCCCACCTGACAGTTTCCTGGGCTCGTCACCCAGAGGAGAGGAGTGGATGAGCCTCTCTCTCCCCTGGCTCAGAGCCAAGCAGTAGAGACCCCCTCTTGGGGCGGAGAGGACCTTGGATTTACCCAAATCCCAAAGGGACCAGGCTTTGTCTGCACACTGCCCTCAGCTGCTTGGGATGTAATGGACCAGAGGCTGGTGGCTTATCGACCACAGCGCCAGAGGCTGGACATCTGAGGTCTCAGTGACATCATAGCCAGGTTCCGGTGGAGGCTTCCTGAGGGCCACAAATGGCTAATTTCTTGTTGTGTCCTCGCATGCTGGAAAGAGGGCGGAAGGGCTCTTTGGTAAAAGTACAACTATTGAAATGGATTGTTTTGATGTGTACATGCTGTGTGTGAGCATGTATATGCGTATGTCTGTGCATGTGCAGGTCACAGGACAACCTGAAGCGTCACCCCCTGGTGTGGTCCACCTCCTTTTGAGGCAGGGTCACTCACAGGCCTGGAGCTCACACTGATGATGCTAGCCTGGCTGACCAGTGAGCCCCAGGGATCTGCCTGTCTCTGTCTCCCTAGGCCTTGGCTTACATGTGTGTGCTGCCGTGCCCAACATTTTTACATGGGTGCTGGGAATCACACTAGGGTCTTCATGCTTGTGAGGCAAGCACTTTACCCTGAGAATACAGGCCATCTCCCCAACCCTTGGGTTGTAGGGCCTTTGAGAAATGGCTTTTGAAAAAATAGTTATTTGCAAGGGGAATGAGAGAGAGAGAGACAGAGAGAGAGAGAGAGAGAGAGAGACGAGAGAGAGAGATTGAGAGAGAGAGAGAGAGACAGAGAGAGAGAGAGAGCACACAGAGAGAGAGCACAGAGAGACATGCAGGTCCCTCTGGCACACCCACATGCAGGCCCCTCTGGCTTTACGTGTGTACTTGAGAACTGAATCTGGGTCAGTAGGCTTTGCAAGCAAGTGCCTTTATCTGCTGAGCCATCTCTTCAGCCCCTGGGGGTCACTTTTACAAGGACTGACACATTCATGGGGTTCTGCCTTTATGACTTGTTACCTCCCTGAGCTTCACCCCTGATCCCATTGCACTTGGGTTGAGATTTCAGCATAGGACTTTTTTTTGGTGGGGGTGGGGTGGCACAAGCATTCAAATCATCACACATCTCATCTCGAATACATTTATGGCCAACTTATAATTACTTTGCTTTTTCATAAAATTAAAGAGCTTATGCCTTAGATTTAAAAATGTAAGTCTAACATCTCCATTTGATAATGAGGTCCTCAGGGGCTAATTTTATTTGTAAATAAGGAGGTGCAGCATTTTCTCTCTGTGTGTGTGTGTGTGTGTGTGTGTGTGTGTGTTTTCTCGTGCCTGTACATGAATAGGGAGGCCATGTGTGAGAACTATAGCATAAACCACTAGTCACACAGAACATCTTCTGTCAACTGCAGGCTGGTCAGTGACACTGAAGTAAGAGGCTCAGCTGGGCACAGTGTTCTGTCCTTAGTGGAACACACACACACACACACACACACACACACACACACACCCCTGAGTCTTTTCAGTGAGGTATGCAATCTTCCTTGTTTTTGTTACATAACCAGGACTCTCGTGGGTTACTCAGACCAAAGGTAATTAAGGGATAAATGAGATGGAAATAGTTGGAAAGAATTGGGATATCTGGAGATTTGTAGATATTAGATTACATCCAGCATGTGCATTGTAATTTAATAAGAGACTTGAAAAAGGTTGTTTCACATTGCTAGTGAGGCTTGGGGCTGGCTTTTTCTCAACAAAGGAGAAATTGACCTAATTACGGTCAGTAGATTGTAGCAGTCGCCGCCTGGTTGCTGGGACAAAACACCTGACCAGAAGCCCCTTGTAGGAAAAACGGTTTATTTCAGCTTATGATTTTGAAGGGACGTTTCATCCTCACGGCAGGGAGCCTGGGTCACATCTCCACATCAGTAGGAGGGAAGTTATTTATCTACTGGACTCAGTTGGGCTATATCACCTCAAAGCCCGTCCCCAGCAACACCTCTCAAAGGCCCTACGACTTTCCCAAACTGTCACCAAGTGAGGACCGAGGATTTGAAACACACGTGCCTCAGGGTGTGTTTCATTCAAGCTTTCACAGGTCTAAACTAAAATCAGCAACGTTGGACATGGGTAGGTGAGACCTCAGAACTCTGGCTGGTGTCAAAGAAATCAACAGAAATGTCTTCGGACTTCCATGGCATATTTTATTTTATTTATTTTTATTTATTGACAGAGAGAGAGAGATGAGAGAAGGGGCACACCGGGCCCTCCAGCCACTGCAAATGAACTCCAGATGCATGCACCACCTTGTGCACCTGGCTCAAAGGTAGATTTTAATGGATAGGGTGGCCTGTGCCAGTCAATGGGCACTGAGCCAATTTGAGACTCTGCTGGGGAAGGGGTGCCATGGACATCTTTTAGCTCTTGGTTCTGTCTTCCTGACATGCCTCAGGACCATTGGAAGTACCTCAAGGTAAATGCCCTTGGATGTGTGAATGCACAAGACCATTCAGGCAGGCTTTAGCACGTAAATTAATCAACTGCCTTTTCATCCTGAGCATGAGTTTTATCAAGAGACAGTGTAGTCCCAGCCACCGAGGGGAGGGAACCCGGGCAAGCCCGTGAGAGAAACAGTGGAGTGTTTTAGGTAGGACTGAGTGAAGTTTGCTTTGATCCTAAAAATAGCCTCTGTTTGATCTGAGATAAACAAAATACTTAAAGCTGAAGGTTTCTCTTAAGACCCAGCGTGCTCTGGGGACTGGAATTACATATCTTCCCTGGGCTCTGTAATGCATGTGGTTAAATTCAGTTTCTGAATACAATTTCAGAGTTTTGGCAGGACCAGAATGATGCTTGGGGGCAACATCCTTCGTGGATCACTCCACATGTCTACAGATGTTTTTATCTTTACAAAAACTGTGCCGTCTGCTTTTGTTGAACTCAAAATACATCCAGGTAGCTCATGGATCTGAGTGTAGATAACAGACAAATAAGATTTAAACCTGAAACACGAAACAATGTAGCATTTCAGTTTCAAACAACATGAAAGATAATCTAAAGGCATCAGGAAAAGGCATTGAGGCTGAAGACTTTGGTTATTTTTGAAACACAGAAAAACGTAGGAAGTGTTTGCAGAGTCACAGGAAGATACATGATAAATCCCACAATTCTCTCTGCCAGTGACTTGCCTGTGTCGCAAATCGGACTCTCCAGCGAGTATCTGTCCTCCTGCTTTCCCTGGAAAGTGTCTACTAGTAATTAAATTTAGCAGGCTGCTCTGACCTTCATCTCCAAAGCCACATCTTAATTTACTGCCTACTGTGTGTCAGGGACTGAGCAAAGTCCCTGCTCACAGAGAGCTTGTATCCTAGCAGAGAGAGATGAGGTAAAAACAAAGGGAGGGAAACAAACTGTGTCAGCTGCAGAGGACCCTAGGGAAGACTTTATGGTGAAGGGGAGAGAGGGAGGAACTCTGCCATCTGGGGCAGGAAACCATCAAGGCCTTTCTTCCCAGGTAGCCACAGAACAGAAAGATGCTGAGAGTGTGAGGGAGCTAAGCCTGGGGCTGGAATGTTCTAGGCAGGAGTAGAGTACAAAGCACTGAGGCCTACACAGAAGGCGGAAGTGACATGTCAGATTTCAGCTTGTGGCTGTTCTTTGTGGGTGACACACACCAGGTTTGTGTGGGTGTGCCAGTGATGGTCTCCCACCTCTGCTCTCTTCCCATCTTTTCCCTTCCCTTTTCCTTCTCCTTCCTTCTCTTCTGGTTGCTTGCTTGCTAAGAGCTCCCCTCCTTTCCCTCTGACACGCTAATTTAGAAACCCACACGCCCCGGGTACAGCTGCCCACTGTCTTCTGGTTAGCAGTCATGGACGTTGATGGCCGGCCGTTTCTCCTCCCAGGTGTGCACCAGTGAGAGACTGTGCAGCTCTCTGAGGAGGAGACTTGCTGACCTTGAAGCCCGGTTACCTGCCTTGCTGGAAGCCAAGATGCTCGCCATATCAGGTAACTGCCAGCCAGCTAAATGGCCACAACTACCCCCACCACCTTGTGTTCTGTCATGGCTAGATGGACCTGGTCATGCAGGCCTGTTATTCTATTTACTTGGGAAACTGAGGCAAGAGGATCAAAAGCTTAAAGTCTGCATGGGCAAATTAGTGAGATGTCATCTCAAAATTAAAAAAACAATGCATGCTGGGGGTGTAGCTCAATGATAGAGTGCTTGACTAGCCTGCGTGAGGCCCTGTGCTCATTCCTTTAAAACACACACACACCACCTCTCACACCCCACTCCACACTCTGTGTAGGTCTCTTATGTATTAATAAGGATGTGTGAGCCATCTTGTGCATCTGGCTTACGTGGGTCCTGGGGAATTGAACCTGGGTCATTAGGCTTAGCAGGTATGTGCCTTAACCACTAAGCCATCTCTCCAGCCAGAGATCATATCTTAAAAATAGAGGGAGCCAGGCATGGTGGTGCATGCTTTTAATCCCAGCACTCGGGAGGCAGAGGTAGGAGGATCGCCATGAGTTTGAGCCACCCTGAGACTACATAGTGAATTCCAGGTCAGCCTGAGACAGAGTGAGACCCTACCTCGAAAAACAAACAAACAAACAAAAAAAGGTGGAGAGTGGAAGAGATCACCTGACATTGACCTCTGACCTCTCTCTCTCTCTCTCTCTCTCTCTCTCTCTCTCTCTCTCTCTCTCTCACACACACACACACACACACACACACAATTTGGAATTGAATGAAAGCACTTCTCTCTTTATGCTTGTAGGGTTTTTTGGTGTGTATATATTTGCGTGTAGTGAATATAGGCATGATGTGTGTATGGGTATGTGTGCCAAATTATACACGCAGAGGTCAGAGAACAACCTGAGGGTGCCAGGCCTTGCCCTTCCACCGTGTTTTGAGACAGGGCTTTTCTTTTGCCTCTGCGAATGAATGCCAGACCAGCTGGCCCATGAGCGTCAGGGTTTCTGCCTCCCATTGCCATGGGCACGTTGGGGTTACAGATTCAGGCACTACTTGGATTCTGGGGATCTCGACTCCGGTCAGCAGGCTTGTGCAGCAAATGCCTTGAAGCGCTGCGCTCTCTCCCCAGCTCGCGCCTGCAGCTCTTCAGAGGCGCATCTCTTCACTCATTAGTAGCTTGGGAATACGAGTCTCTGCAAATAGTATCTTACTCTGCCATTGAATTGTGCTTTCAAACATTCCCCTGTGATTACCCTTTGATTTGATTATTTTAAGAGTGCTGCCAGGCAGGCGGCGGGGTGGGGAAGGGGGGAACCGATCTCGGTGGCCAGGTCGGGAGATCAAGGCTGTGGCATATGTCCCACCATGTTCTATTAGCCGAACAAGGCTGTGGTTGATACATCTTTAGACCAGTTATGTAACAATCACCTCCCAGGGCTCTCTCAGGTTTATAGATTGAGTGAATACACAGCCCATCAGCTTCTGTGGAATCATAAAATTTAATGGAAAGGTATAATAATTACATGTATGGGTTTTCAATGGTGTTTTCAGAAGGAGTGTGGTGTCTGGCGGCTTCTGCTCCTCACATCATTAAACACTAATGTTGGCAGCTAACGAGCCACTGGGTCCCTGGTGCAGCCAAGCGTGGCATTTACAACCTTGAACATGGTGGGTGAGTGTGCGGCTTGCCTCTTAACTGCCTTGCATGCCACTTACGTGGAATTATGGCCCCATTTGCAGAGAGAGAGAAAAAGATGGAACATAATCTTCTCTGTGAGTTAAGGTTTTTGCCTTTCTTAATCAATATGTCTTCCCCAGGAGAGGAGGTAGATGCGGCTCCTTGGAGCCCAAGGGAGGAGGGCATGACTCGGGCAGCAGAGACCCCTCCCGCCAACATCAGTCATCTGCATTTATAGACTCGCAGGGAATATTCTTTAAAAAATTATTTTAAAAAGCATTTAAAAATTATTTTTATTTATTTATTAGAAACAGAGAGAGTGAGTGAGAATGGGCGTGCCAGGTCCTCTAGCCACTGCAGATGTATCCAGATGTATGCACCACCATGTGCATTTGCCTTATGTGGGACCTGGAGAATTGAACTTGGCTCCTTAGGCTTCACAGGCAAGCGCTATAAGTGCTAAGCCATCTCTCCATCCCCAGAGAATATTCTTAAGGTGACATATTGCAAATGAGCATGGGTTTTCTTTCTCAGCTCTTTGGTCAGCTGAGAACATTGGGGACCCTAATTGGATGAAGGGTGGTGACCGGAGTCAACGAAGGTGGGGACCAGATCAGTTTCTCCTCAGGCTGTCTGATGGGCGGCCTGTCTTCAGTGAGGTGGCTGTCCCCGGGGATATTGTGCTGGTGACAAGGTGCTGCCATGCTTTTGCATTTTCTCTTACTTTTGCATGTGTGTGAGCATTGTCTGTGTATGTGTATTTATGTGCATGTGAGTACACATGCATGTGAATGGGATCCTTCTGTCTCCGCCTCCTCAGTGCTGGGACAACAGGCATGTGCTGCCACACTTGGCATTTTACAGGGTTTCTGATTCTTTCTCTGTCTTTTTGCTGTTTTGTTTGTTTGTGTAGCAGTTCCTTTCTCATTGCTGAGGCAAAATACCTGACCAGAAGCAACTTAGGGAAAGAAGGGTTTGGATTTAAAATCCGCAAGGTAGATAGAGTCCATCATCACGGGGACAGCATGGTGGGAAGCTGCCGTCACATCAGGGAGGAACGCGCATGCTCAGCTCGCTCTCTCCTTTTATACAGCCCAGGACCCTCGGAATACCACCGCCCACAGTTAGTGTGGGTCTTCCTACCTCAGATAATCTAACCTACAGAGCCTTAACAGACATGCCAAGAGATTTGTTTCCAGGGTGATTCTAAATCCTGTCTAATTGACAACCAGAGATTCACTGTCAATCACAGTTTGCGCTGCAGTACTGGGGACGGGAATGGAATCCAGGGTCTCCTCCAAGCTAGGGAACAGTTCTGCCACCAAGCTACACCCCAGCCTACAGCCTGTCATTTCTGCAGCATCTTCACTCATGGGTCTTGGTCAGGGTTTCACCACCTGCCCTGACCTCAGAAGATCAGTCGGCTTTGAAGATCTGCTCCTCCCTTTCTGTCAGGGAACTGCAGGTGACTGAATGAACACGGGGTGCTGGACACCGACTGTGACCACCTCCCAGATCCCTCTTCACATCAGCATGCCCAGTGCTGGACACCGACTGTGACCACCTGACCACCATCAGTGCCAGCATGCCCAGTGCTGGACACCGACTGTGACCACCTCCCAGATCCCTCTTCACATCAGCATGCCCAGTGCTGGACACCGACTGTGACCACCTCCCAGATCCCTCTTCACATCAGCATGCCCAGTGCTGGACACCGACTGTGACCACCTCCCAGATCCCTCTTCACATCAGCATGCCCCCTCTGGACACCGACTGTGACCACTTCCCAGATCCCTCTTCACATCAGCATGCCCAGTGTGCTGACCACCTCCCAGACAGTGCTGGACACTGACTGACCACCTCCCAGATCCCTCTTCCATCAGCATGCCCAGTGCTGGACACCGACTGTGACCACCTCCCAGATCCCTCTTCACATCAGCATGCCCAGTGCTGGTGACCACCTCCCAGATCCCTCTTCACATCAGCATGCCCAGTGCTGGACACCGACTGTGACCTCCCTCCCTCTTCACATCAGCATGCCCAGTGCTGGACACCGACTGTGACCACCTCCCATCCCCTTCCATCAGCATTCCCAGATCCCTCTTCACATCAGCATGCCCAGTGCTGGACACCAGATCCCTCTTCACACATGCCCAGTGCCACCTCCCAGATCCCCTCTTCACATCAGCATGCCCAGTGCTGGACACAGATCCTCTTCGATGCCATGACACTTGACCACCTCCACAGCATGCCCAGTGCTGGACACCGACTGTGACCACCTCCCAGATCCCTCTTCACATCAGCATGCCCTCTCCCAGACCACCTGCCCCCAGATCCCAGATCCCTCTTCACATCATGCCCAGTGCAGCATGCCCAGTGCTTCACATCATCGACTGTGACCAGACCAGCATGCCCAGTGCTGGACACCGACTGTGACCACCTCCCAGATCCCTCTTCACATCAGCATGCCCCCGACTGTGACCACCTCCCAGATCCCTCTTCACATCAGCATGCCCAGTGCTGGACACCGACTGTGACCACCTCCCAGATCCTCTTCACACACCGACTGTGACCACTTCCCAGATCCCTCTTCACATCAGTGCATGCCCAGTGCTGGGACCACTTCCCAGATCCCTCTTCACATCAGCATGCCCAGTGCTGGACATTGACCACCTCCCAGATCCCTCTTCACATCAGCATGCCCAGTGCTGGACACCGACTGTGACCACCTCCCAGATCCCTCTTCACATCAGCATGCCCAGTGCTGCTGACCACCTCCCAGATCCCTCTTCACATCAGCATCGTGACCACCTCCCAGATCCCTCTTCACATCAGCATGCCCAGTGCTGGACACCGACTGACCACCTCCCAGATCCCTCTTCCATCCATGCCCAGACTGTGACCACCTCCCAGATCCCTCTTCACATCAGCATGCCCAGTGCTGGACATCAGCATGCCCCGCATGCCCAGTGCTGGACACCGACTGTGACCACTTCCCAGATCCCTCTTCACATCAGCATGCCCAGTGCTGGACACCGACTGTGACCACCTCCCAGATCCCTCTTCACATCAGCATGCCCAGTGCTGACCACCTCCCAGGTCCCTCTTCACATCAGCATGCCCAGTGCTGGACACCGACTGTGACCACCTCCCAGATCCCTCTTCACATCAGCATGCCCAGTGCTGGACACCGACTGTGACCATCAGCTGCCCAGATGACTATGACCACCTCCCAGATCCCTCTTCACATCAGCATGCCCAGTGCTGGACACCGACTGTGACCACCTCCCAGATCCCTCTTCACATCAGCATCAGATTCACATCAGCATGCCCAGACCACCTCCCAGATCCCTCTTCACATCAGCATGACTGTGACCACCTCCCAGATCCCTCTTCACATCAGCATGCCCAGTGCTGGACACCGACTGTGACCACCTCCCAGATCCCTCTTCACATCAGCATGCCCAGTGCTGGACAACGACTGTGACCACTTCCCAGATCCCTCTTCACATCCATGCCCAGTGCTGGATGTGACCACCTCCCAGATCCCTCTTCACATCAGCATGCCCAGTGCTGGTGACTGTGACCACCTCCCACATCAGCATGCCCAGTGCTGGACACCGACTGTGACCACCTCCCAGATCCCTCTTCACATCAGCATGCCCAGTGCTGGACATCGACTGTGACCACCTCCCAGATCCCTCTTCACATCAGCATGCCCAGTGCTGGACACCGACTGTGACCACCTCCCAGGATCCTCTTCACATCAGTGACCACCAGATCCCTCTTCACATCAGCATGCCCAGTGCTGGACACCGACTGTGACCACCTCCCAGATCCCTCTTCACATCATGCCCAGTGCTGGACATGCCCAGATCCCTCTTCACATCAGCATGCTGGACTGTGACCACCTCCCAGATCCCTCTTCACATCAGCACAGTGCTGACCTGTGACCACCTCCAGATCCTCTTCACATCAGCATCCTCCCAGATCCCTCTTCACATCAGCAGGTCCCAGATCCCTCTTCACATCAGCATGCCCATGCCCAGTGCTGGACAGTGCTGGACGATCGACTGTGACCACCTCCCACCATCAGCATGCCCAGTGCTGGACAGTGACCACCTCCCAGATCCCTCTTCACATCAGCATGCCCCTCTTCCCACATCAGCATGCCCAGTGCTGGACACCGACTATGACCACCTCCTGATCCCTCTTCACATCAGCATGCCCAGTGCTGGACCCACTGTGACCTCCCAGATCCCTCTTCACATCAGCATGCCCAGTGCTGGACACCGACTGTGACCACCTCCCAGATCCCTCTTCACGACTGCTGACCACCTCCCAGATCCCTCTTCACATCAGCATGCCCAGTGCTGGACACCGACTGTGACCACCTCCCAGATCCCTCTTCACATCAGCATGCCCAGTGCTGGACACCGACTGTGACCACCTCCCAGATCCCTCTTCACATCAGCATGCCCAGTGCTGGACACCGACTGTGACCACCATCCACATCAGCATGCCCAGTGCAGTGGACACCTGACTATGACCACCTCCCAGATCCCTCTTCACATCAGCATGCCCAGACCATCCCAGATCCCTCTTCACATCAGCATGCCCAGTGCTGGACACCGACTGTGACCACCTCCCAGATCCTTCATCAGCATCAGTGCTGGACTGCCCAGATCCCTCTTCACATCAGCATGCCCAGTGCTGGACACCGACTGTGACCACCTCCCACCACCAGTCCCCGACTGTGACCACCTCCCAGATCCATGCCCAGTGCTCACCATCAGCATGCCCAGTGCTGGACATCGACTGTGACCACCTCCCAGATTCCTCTTCACATCAGCATGCCCAGTGCTGGACTGACCACCTCCCAGACCACTGTGACCACCTCCCAGATCCTCTTCACATCAGCATGCCCAGTGCAGATCCCTCTTCACATCAGCATGCCCAGTGCTGGACACCAGATCCCTCTTCACATCAGCATGAGTGCCACCTCCCAGGTCCCAGATCCTCTTCACATCAGCATGCCCAGTGCTGGGACTTGACCACCTCCCTCTTCACATCAGCATGCCCAGTGCTGGACACCGACTGTGACCACCTCCCAGATCCCTCTTCACATCAGCATGCCCAGTGCTGGACATTGACTATGACCACCTCCCAGATCCCTCTTCACATCAGCATGCCCAGTGCTGGACATTGACTGTGACCACCTCCCAGATCCCTCTTCACATCAGCATGCCCAGATCTTCCCAGATCCCATCAGCATGCCCAGTGCTGGACACATGCGACTGATCCCTCTTCACATCACCTGTGACCACCTCCCAGATCCCCTTCACATCAGCATGCCCAGTGCTCCGACTGTGACCACCTCCCAGATCAGCATGCATGCCCAGTGCTGGACACCGACTGTGACCACCTCCCAGATCCCTCTTCACATCAGCATGCCCAGTGCTGACTGCATGACCACTCCCAGATCCCTCTTCACAGTCAGATGCCCACCGACTGTGACCACTTCCCAGATCCCTCTTCACATCAGCATGCCCAGTCCCAGATCCCTCTCACATCAGCATGCCCAGTGCTGGACACCGACTGTGACCATGATCCCTCTTCACATCAGCATGCCCAGTGCTGCTGACCACTTCCCAGATCCCTCTTCTTCATCAGCATGCCCAGTGATTGACTATGACCACTTCCCAGATCCCTCTTCACATCAGCATGCCCAGTGCTGGACACCGACTGTGACCACCTCCCAGATCCCTCTTCACATCAGCATGCCCAGTGCTGGACACCGACTGTGACCACCTCCCAGATCCCTCTTCACATCAGCATGCCCAGTGCTGGACACCGACTGTGACCAGCATGCCCAGTGCTGGACACCGACTGTGACCACCTCCCAGATCCCTCTTCACATCAGCATGCCCAGTGCTGGACACCGACTGTGACCACCTCCCAGATCCCTCTTCACATCAGCATGCCCAGTGCTGGACATCGACTGACCACTTCCCAGATCCCTCTTCACATCAGCATGCCCAGTGCTGGACACCGACTGTGACCACTTCCCAGATCCCTCTTCACATCAGCATGCCCAGTGCTGGACACCGACTGTGACCACTCTTCTCAGCATTCCTCTTCAGCATGCCCAGTGCTGGACACCGACTGTGACCACATCAGCATTCAACATGTCCAGTGCTGCATGCCCAGTGCTTCGACTGTGACCACCTCCCAGATCCCTCTTCATCAGCACACTGGACACTGCATGCCCAGTGCTGACCACCTCCCAGATCCATCTTCAGGCCAGTTCAATATGCTGGACACTGACTGTGACCACCTCCCAGGTTCCTCTTCAGTCCATGTCAACATGTCCAGTGCTGGACACACAGCTTTTTACCTGGATTCTGGGACTTGGACTCCGGGTCTCGTGTTGTGAGGAAAGCATTTTATTGATTGAGCCCCTTGTCCCCAGCTTCTTGTTGGCTTTATCTTAAGGTCACTTTCTAGAGAGCTGGGACACTGCCTGGTTCTTGTTTGTGCAATCATGTTGCCTGTACAATGACAGACAGACAGACAGACAGACAGAGTCTGACAGTCTCAGTGCTCTCCCACCATGCAGACTGACAGAAACTGGATTTCAATGACAGGTGCCACATGCTGGGTGGGTATTCAGAATTCATCTAAAGACAAACACGTTTAGCATTTATATCAGTTGGAAATCTGCCTGTTAAATAATAATACAGAAGTAAACAGCACAGGTTAGTATTTAAGAGGAGGATTCATGCATGATGTTTGAGTTGGAAACTTGCCCTGTGGCATATTTCTCTGTGACCTTCAGCAAGGTATGAGTTCCAAGACTTCCGTGTCCTGCGCTGTGAAGTAGAGATAACAATATTATCTTTCAGCGAACATGAAAAGTACCTGTATTTTATACCCTACAAAGAAAGAAAAATTGCTGTCAGCTAAACAATGAGACAATGCTTCCTTTGACTTAGAATTTTCATCTTATATTTATTGAAAGAGCTCTTTTAGATAGATTTAGGCTTACGAAGATCACATGCTATTTCACAAAAAAGGAAAATAAATTGGTTAAGGCTTTTCTCTAACACCTTCATCTTCATCTTCCAAGGCTTCTGAGGCACCTTTGGGCTCCAGGCTTTGAGGCGGATGTTTTCCCACATGCTGTCACCCTTCCCTCGATCAGAGCTGTCGGGGTGCAGTGTTTTATCCCTCCAAGAATGAACTACTGACTTCTTTAGGATTTTCTGCCAGGCTGCTGACAGCAGGCTTCAAGCTTTAAATGCAGATCTTTTCTGATTGTCCAAATACACATCCATGGAAGATTTTTCAAGCGATAGCCCCGACTCAGCTGTTCTTTCCATGGTTTGAGCTTTAGAATGCCTGGGGTGTCTGAGGGCCACAGTCAGCTGACCACTAAGAACACGTATGTTGTGAAATGCCCCCTCACTTTCTCGGGACTGAGGGTCCTGTCTCAGATTTGTTAGTGTTCAAACAAATGCGTCTTAGAATGGACAGTTGAAAATCGCCTTCATCCCAAGGTTGTGCTGGGACTACAAGAGGGAAGGTTTAAAGCTGTTGGCCTCATTATAGCTACAGTAAGCACTTTTAGTAATCAGCTAATTGTGCATGTGTGTATGTGTGAATATATATGCAGGTGCGTGTGCATATGTGTGCACATGTGTGTGGAGGCCAGAGGACCACCTCAGGAACCATTCCTCACACACTGGCCAACATTGTTGAGACAGGGATTCTCATTGGTTTGGAGATCTCTAAGAGGCTCGACTGTCCGGCCAACATGCTCCAGAGATCTGCCTGTCTCTGCCTCCCCAGCACTGGGATTATAAGTGTATACCACTGCTCCTGTTTTTTGTTTCTCCTGATTTTTATTGAGAATTTTATTCCATTAATAGCATAGTGTAGTTCAATCATAACCCCTTCCCGTTAATAACCACTCCCCCCTGTACCTTCAACCTCCATTTTAACTAACCCTCCTCTTTCCAAGCAGTCCTTCCTCTGTTCTGATCCTTTACTTTTGTCCTGTGTCCTCTTTGTCAAAGTTTTGATGGGTGCACTATTACGCATCCTCATGGTACCATCCTCTGAATGTGGACTCTGTTCCCTACAACTGTCTTCCTTTATGGATTGACTTTGCCCGTCAGTGGAATCATGTGGCATGCACTCTCGCACCTGTGATTTGTTTCTTTGTCTGGAGACAGACCTGGGTTGTGCATATACAAAGCATTTGTTCACTTTAAAATTTTTTAAATTTATTTTTTATTATTTTTTATTTATTTTTGGAGAGAGAGACAAGAGAGAGATAGAGAGGGAGAGGGAGACAGAAATGGGCACTCCAGCAGTCTCTCAGCTGCTGTGAACGAAATCCAGATGCGTGTGCCCCCTTGTGGTCAAGGGCAGCATTGCGCCCTTGCATCACTTTGCATCTGGCTAAACGTGGGACCTGGAGATTGGAACCGCTGGACATTGGAACCAGAATTCTTAGGCTTAGCAGGCAGGCGCCTTAGCCACTAAGCCATCTCTCCAGCCCCATTTGTTCACTTTTATGGCTTAGTGGCCTTCCATTGACTAGACATGCTTTTTGTAGTCTGTTGACGGCATGTAGGTTGCTTCCAGTTTTGAGCTTGCATGAGAAAAGCCACTCACTGGGTGGGGCTGGGAGCTAGCATAGCAGTTAACACTGTCAGGAATCTGGAGTATCTTTGAGATCAATGGAGCCTTTCTGAGCTCTTGGTGGGCTTTAATCAGGAGTTAGGGTGCCAGAAGTTCCCCATCACACAAAACTCCCTCTGAGTCAGAGTCCTCCAGGTTCTTATAATTTCGAAGAATGAAATCCACAAACCATTCAGGGCGAAGTTTAGAAAGATTTTTTTTTTTTTAAATTTTAGTTTTTCGAGGTAGGGTCTCAGTCTAGCCCAGGCTTGCCTGGGATTCACTATGTAGTCTCAGGGTGGCCTTGAACTTACGGCGATCCTCCTACCTTTGCCTCCTGAGTGGTGGGATTAAAGGTGTGTGCCACCACGCCTGGCTGAAGGTTAGGAAGAATTTTTATTAGAGCGTAGGAGAAGAAAAGAAGGCAGAACTCCTGAGGTAAGCTTCCTTGTGACTCTCAGAGGGGAGGTTGTTTTGTTTTTTTGTTTGTTTGTTTTGTTTTTTTTAGAAAGGGGAACTTGTTTAGGGAGGCAGAGATCTAGAGAGGGAGTCAGGTTTAATGAAAAAGAGATCTAGGGACTGGAGACATGGCTTAGCGGTTAAGACACTTGCCTCCAAAGCCTAAAGACCTATGTTCGACTCCCCAGATTCCATGTAAGGCAGACGCACAAGGTGATACATGGGCAAGGTTACACATGCACACAAGGTGGCACAAGCATCTGGAGTTCGATTCCAGTGGCTGGATGCCCTGGTGCGCCAATTCTCTCTCCCTCCCCTGTCTCTCTTGCTCTTTCTCATAATAAACAAACAAACAAACAACAAACACAGGCCAGTTGGTTGTGCTTGCCTGAAAGCAAAAATAAAATGATCTAGGGAAGGAACTCCTTTAGGGAAGAAAAGACATAGTGGGATTCTTTCTTCCTTACATAGAACATCTCCCACTTTTAGCTCAAAAGGAAAAAATGCTGCTTGCTTTGGGGGTCCTGTTACCTTTACTGCCCAGCCAATCTCTAACTTATATTCTCCACCAAGGCACTTGCTTGCACAAGCTGCCCGCCCAGGGTTCAGTTTCCTAGCACCCACGTAAATGGAGATGCAATGTGAAGCGTGTGTCTGGAGTTTGTTTATGGTAGCAAGAGACCCTTTTGCACACACATACACACACACATACACACACAAATAATTTAAAACATTAAATTTTCTTTGTTTGTTTTTGGTTTTGGTTTTTCAAGGTAGGGTCTCACAGTAGTCCAGGCTGACCTTTAATTCACTATGTTGCAGTCTCAGGCTGGCCTCGAACTCACAGTCATCCTCCTACCTCAGCCTCCCTAGTGCTGGGATTAAAAATGTACACCACTGCGGGTCCTTGCTATTCCTGGGGGTCGTTGGCCACCAACGTCCTGAGCGCAGGAGGAGCTGAGGGGAGCAGGGTCTTGGAGCGGGTGAGTGCCATGGGCAATGAACCACCCGGGAGACCATCTGATGGACAGCACTCGTTTATTCACAAGGGGAGTGGGTTTATAAACACTTGAGAAAGGCTGAGAAGGCACATACAGATTATAAAGTGATTGGACACATAGTTGCTATCTAATTGGCTGGTGTTGGAAGGCAGAAGTCGTGAGGGAGAAGCTGCAAGGGAGATATCAGAAATGGCGGGAAAAGCTATATGACTTCAGCCACATATTGGATGGCTACAGCTGTAGGGAGACTGTTTACTACCATATAAGGGGCTCTTGGGCAGCTGGCCACAAGGTCATGGAACTGTGTGTGGCGGCGGGGGTCGGGGGGAAGACCCTTAGGCTATAGAATACTCGGGTGCTCTGGGATGGGGGGAGGGCCCGTTGGTCCCATTTCCTCTGAGCACACTACGACCTTGTGAGAAGGGAGGGCCAGCTGGCTCCAGAGTGGGTTCCCAATGATAAGGCCGGCTGCCACCCCCACAGCCCAAGGTCCCCGGCCATGTCCAACAGCCCAGGCCAGCTTCTCACAGTCCCAGCCCAACACACCACCACCCAACAATGCCCAACACACCACCACCCAACAATGCCCAACACACCACCACGCTAGGCTAAAATCTTTTAAAAAGAGAAAAGCCTCTAGGAGCAGCAGCCAGGCACAAGTGTACTCACCTATCAGAACAACGCGTTGGACCAAGGGCAAACATGGAACCCTTAGACAGAACTGTGCTCTGTGCGGTTGGACCATTTTGCATGGTTTAGAGTGGAAATTCACGCCTTGCAGGGTTGGCGCGCTCACTTGAGCGGCTTTGAGGCATTAGAGTGGGCTTACAGTGGGCTCTCTAGGCCTCTGTTTGCACGTCTATGATTAGTGATGTCAGGATCTTAGAGTGGGCTTACAGTGGGCTCTCTAGGCCTCTGTTTGCACGTCTATGATTAGTGATGTCAGGATCTTAGAGTGGGCTTACAGTGGGCTCTCTAGGCCTCTGCTTGCATGTCTATGATTAGTGATGTGAGGATCTTAGAGTGGGCTTATAGTGGGCTCTCTAGGCCTCTGTTTGCACGTCTATGATTAGTGATGTCAGGATCTTAGAGTGGGCTTACAGTGGACTCTCTAGGCCTCTGTTTGCACGTCTATGATTAGTGATGTCAGGATCTTAGAGTGGGCTTACAGTGTGCACTCTAGGCCTCTGTTTGCACGTCTATGATTAGTGATGTCAGGATCTTAGAGTGGGATTACAGTGGGCTCTCTAGGCCTCTGTTTGCACGTCTATGATTAGTGATGTCAGGATCTTAGAGTGGGCTTACAGTGGGACTCAGGATCTTCTACAGTGGGCCTCTGTTTGCACGTCTATGATTAGTGATGTCAGGATCTTAGAGTGGGCTTACAGTGGGCTCTCTAGGCCTCTGTTTGCACGTCTATGATTAGTGATGTCAGGATCTTAGAGTGGGCTTACAGTGGGCTCTCTAAGGCCTCTGTTTGCACGTCTATGATTAGTGATGTCAGGATCTTAGAGTGGGCTTACAGTGGGCTCTCTAGGCCTCTGTTTGCACGTCTATGATTAGTGATGTCAGGATCTTAGAGTGGGCTTACAGTGGGCTCTCTAGGCCTCTGTTTGCACGTCTATGATTAGTGATGTCAGGATCTTAGAGTGGGCTTACAGTGGGCTCTCTAAGGCCTCTGTTTGCACGTCTATGATTAGTGATGTCAGGATCTTAGAGTGGGCTTACAGTGGGCTCTCTAAGGCCTCTGTTTGCACGTCTATGATTAGTGATGTCAGGATCTTAGAGTGGGCTTACAGTGGGCTCTCTAAGGCCTCTGTTTGCATGTCTATGATTAGTGATGTCAGGATCTTAGAGTGGGCTTACAGTGGGCTCTCTAGGCCTCTGTTTGCACGTCTATGATTAGTGATGTCAGGATCTTTGAGTGGGATTACAGTGGGCTCTCTAGGCCTCTGTTTGCACGTCTATGATTAGTGATGTCAGGATCTTAGAGTGGGCTTACAGTGGGCTCTCTAGGCCTCTGTTTGCACGTCTATGATTAGTGATGTCAGGATCTTAGAGTGGGCTTACAGTGGGCTGTCTAAGGCTTCTGTTTGCACGTCTATGATTAGTGATGTCAGGATCTTAGAGTGGGCTTACATTGGGCTCTCTAAGGCCTCTGTTTGCACGTCTATGATTAGTGATGTCAGGATCTTAGAGTGGGCTTACAGTGGGCTCTCTAAGGCCTCTGTTTGCACGTCTATGATTAGTGATGTCAGGATCTTAGAGTGGGCTTACAGTGGGCTCTCTAAGGCCTCTGTTTGCATGTCTATGATTAGTGATGTCAGGATCTTAGAGTGGGCTTACAGTGGGCTCTAAGGCCTCTGTTTGCACGTCTATGATTAGTGATGTCAGGATCTTAGAGTGGGCTTACAGTGGGCTCTCTAAGGCCTCTGTTTGCACGTCTATGATTAGTGATGTCAGGATCTTAGAGTGGGCTTACAGTGGGCTCTCTAAGGCCTCTGTTTGCACGTCTATGATTAGTGATGTCAGGATCTTAGAGTGGGCTTACAGTGGGCTCTCTGAAGGCCTCTGTTTGCACAGTGGGTCTATGATTAGTGATGTATGATTAGTGATGTCAGGATCTTAGAGTGGGCTTACAGTGGGCTCTCTAAGGCTTCTGTTTGCACGTCTATGATTAGTGATGTCAGGATCTTAGAGTGGGCTTACAGTGGGCTCTCTAGGCCTCTGTTTGCACGTCGTGATGTCATGATTAGTGATGTCAGTATCTTAGAGTGGGCTTACAGTGGGCTCTCTAGGCCTCTGTTTGCACGTCTATGATTAGTGATGTCAGGATCTTAGAGTGGGCTTACAGTGGGCTCTCTAAGGCCTCTGTTTGCACGTCTATGATTAGTGATGTCAGGATCTTAGAGTGGGCTGTTTACAGATTAGGGCTCTCTAAGGCCTCTGTTTGCACGTCTATGATTAGTGATGTCAGGATCTTAGAGTGGGCTTACAGTGGGCTCTCTAAGCCTCTGTTTGCACGTCTATGATTAGTGATGTCAGTATTTTAGAGTGGGCTTACAGTGGGCTCTCTAGGCCTCTGTTTGCACGTCTATGATTAGTGATGTCAGGATCTTAGAGTGGGCTTACAGTGGGCTCTCTAAGGCCTCTGTTTGCACGTCTATGATTAGTGATGTCAGGATCTTAGAGTGGGCTTACAGTGTGGGCTCTCTCTAGGTCTGGGCTCTGTTTGCTATGATTAGTGTCTATGATTAGTGATGTCAGTATCTTAGAGTGGGCACGTCTATGATTAGTGACAGTGGGCTGGGCTCTAGGCCTCTGTTTGCACGTCTATGATTAGTGATGTCAGGATCTTAGAGTGGGCTTACAGTGGGCTCTCTAGGCCTCTGTTTGCACGTCTATGATTAGTGATGTCAGGATCTTAGAGTGGGCTTACAGTGGGCTCTCTAGGCCTCTGTTTGCACGTCTATGATTAGTGATGTCAGGATCTTAGAGTGGGCTTACAGTGGGCTCTCTAAGGCCTCTGTTTGCACGTCTATGATTAGTGATGTCAGGATCTTAGAGTGGGCTTACAGTGGGCTCTCTAAGGCTTCTGTTTGCACGTCTATGATTAGTGATGTCAGGATCTTAGAGTGGGCTTACAGTGGGCTCTCTAAGGCCTCTGTTTGCACGTCTATGATTAGTGATGTCAGGATCTTAGAGTGGTGGGCTTACAGTGGGCTCTCTAAGGCCTCTGTTTGCACGTCTATGATTAGTGATGTCAGGATCTTAGAGTGGGCTTACAGTGGGCTCTCTAAGGCCTCTGTTTGCACGTCTATGATTAGTGATGTCAGGATCTTAGAGTGGGCTTACAGTGGGCTCTCTAAGGCCTCTGTTTGCGTCTATGATTAGTGATGCAGGATCTTCTATGATTAGTGATGTCAGGATCTTAGAGTGGGCTTACAGTGGGCTCTCTAAGGCCTCTGTTTGCACGTCTATGATTAGTGATGTCAGGATCTTAGAGTGGGATTACAGTGGGCTCTCTAGGCCTCTGTTTGCACGTCTATGATTAGTGATGTCAGTATCTTAGAGTGGGCTTACAGTGGGCTCTCTAGGCCTCTGTTTGCACGTCTATGATTAGTGATGTCAGGATCTTAGAGTGGGATTACAGTGGGCTCTCTAGGCCTCTGTTTGCACGTCTATGATTAGTGATGTCAGGATCTTAGAGTGGGATTACAGTGGGCTCTCTAAGGCCTCTGTTTGCACGTCTATGATTAGTGATGTCAGGATCTTAGAGTGGGCTTACAGTGGGCTCTCTAGGCCTCTGTTTGCACGTCTATGATTAGTGATGTCAGGATCTTAGAGTGGGATTACAGTGGGCTCTCTAAGGCCTCTGTTTGCACGTCTATGATTAGTGATGTCAGGATCTTAGAGTGGGATTACAGTGGGCTCTCTAAGGCCTCTGTTTGCACGTCTATGATTAGTGATGTCAGGATCTTAGAGTGGGCTTACAGTGGGCTCTCTAAGGCCTCTGTTTGCACGTCTATGATTAGTGATGTCAGGATCTTAGAGTGGGCTTACAGTGGGCTCTCTAAGGCCTCTGTTTGCACGTCTATGATTAGTGATGTCAGGATCTTAGAGTGGGATTACAGTGGGCTCTCTAGGCCTCTGTTTGCACGTCTATGATTAGTGATGTCAGGATCTTTAGTGCTTACAGTGGGCTCTCTAAGGCCTCTGTTGATTATGATTAGTGATGTCAGGATCTTAGAGTGGGCTTACAGTGGGCTCTCTAAGGCCTCTGTTTGCACGTCTATGATTAGTGATGTCAGGATCTTAGAGTGGGCTTACAGTGGGCTCTCTAAGGCCCTGTTTGTTTGCACGTCTATGATTAGTGATGTCAGGATCTTAGAGTGGGCTTACAGTGGGCTCTCTAAGGCCTCTGTTTGCACGTCTATGATTAGTGATGTCAGGATCTTAGAGTGGGCTTACAGTGGGCTCTCTAAGGCCTCTGTTTGCACGTCTATGATTAGTGATGTCAGGATCTTGAGTGGGATTAGTGATGTCAGGATCTTAGATTAGTGATGGATCTTACAGTGGGCTTACAGTGGGCTCTCTAGGCCTCTGTTTGCACGTCTATGATTAGTGATGTCAGGATCTTAGAGTGGGCTTACAGTGGGCTCTCTGTCAGGCTTCTGTTTGCTCTGTTTGCACGTCTATGATTAGTGATGTCAGGATCTTAGAGTGGGCTTACAGTGGGCTCTCTAGGCCTCTGTTTGCACGTCTATGATTAGTGATGTCAGGATCTTAGAGTGGGCTTACAGTGGGCTCTCTAAGGCCTCTGTTTGCACGTCTATGATTAGTGATGTCAGGATCTTAGAGTGGGCTTACAGTGGGCTCTCTAAGGCCTCTGTTTGCACGTCTATGATTAGTGATGTCAGGATCTTAGAGTGGGCTTACAGTGGGCTCTCTAAGGCCTCTGTTTGCACGTCTATGATTAGTGATGTCAGGATCTTAGAGTGGGCTTACAGTGGGCTCTCTAAGGCCTCTGTTTGCACGTCTATGATTAGTGATGTCAGGATCTTAGAGTGGGCTTACAGTGGGCTCTCTAAGGCCTCTGTTTGCACGTCTATGATTAGTGATGTCAGGATCTTAGAGTGGGCTTACAGTGGGCTCTCTAAGGCCTCTGTTTGCACGCGTCTATGATTAGTGATGTCAGGATCTTAGAGTGGGCTTACAGTGGGCTCTCTAAGGCCTCTGTTTGCACGTCTATGATTAGTGATGTCAGGATCTTAGAGTGGGCTTACAGTGGGCTCTCTAGGCCTCTGTTTGCACGTCTATGATTAGTGATGTCAGGATCTTAGAGTGGGCTTACAGTGGGCTCTCTAGGCCTCTGTTTGCACGTCTATGATTAGTGATGTCAGGATCTTAGAGTGGGCTTACAGTGGGCTCTCTAAGGCCTCTGTTTGCACGTCTATGATTAGTGATGTCAGGATCTTAGAGTGGGCTTACAGTGGGCTCTCTAGGCCTCTGTTTGCACGTCTATGATTAGTGATGTCAGGATCTTAGAGTGGGCTTACAGTGGGCTCTCTAGGCCTCTGTTTGCACGTCTATGATTAGTGATGTCAGGATCTTAGAGTGGGCTTACAGTGGGCTCTCTAGGCCTCTGTTTGCACGTCTATGATTAGTGATGTCAGGATCTTAGAGTGGGCTTACAGTGGGCTCTCTAAGGCCTCTGTTTGCACGTCTATGATTAGTGATGTCAGGATCTTAGAGTGGGATTACAGTGGGCTCTCAGGCCTCTGTTTATGATTAGTGATGTCAGGATCTTAGAGTGGGCTTACAGTGGGCTCTCTAAGGCCTCTGTTTGCACGTCTATGATTAGTGATGTCAGGATCTTAGAGTGGGCTTACAGTGGGCTCTCTAAGGCCTCTGTTTGCACGTCTATGATTAGTGATGTCAGGATCTTAGAGTGGGCTTACAGTGGGCTCTCTAAGGCCTCTGTTTGCACGTCTATGATTAGTGATGTCAGGATCTTAGAGTGGGATTACAGTGGGCTCTCTAGGCCTCTGTTTGCACGTCTATGATTAGTGATGTCAGGATCTTAGAGTGGGCTTACAGTGGGCTCTCTAAGGCCTCTGTTTGCACGTCTATGATTAGTGATGTCAGGATCTTAGAGTGGGCTTACAGTGGGCTCTCTAAGGCCTCTGTTTGCACGTCTATGATTAGTGATGTCAGGATCTTAGAGTGGGCTTACAGTGGGCTCTCTAGGCCTCTGTTTGCACGTCTATGATTAGTGATGTCAGGATCTTAGAGTGGGCTTACAGTGGGCTCTCTAGGCCTCTGTTTGCACGTCTATGATTAGTGATGTCAGGATCTTAGAGTGGGCTTACAGTGGGCTCTCTAAGGCCTCTGTTTGCACGTCTATGATTAGTGATGTCAGGATCTTAGAGTGGGATTACAGTGGGCTCTCTAAGGCCTCTGTTTGCACGTCTATGATTAGTGATGTCAGGATCTTAGAGTGGGCTTACAGTGGGCTCTCTAAGGCCTCTGTTTGCACGTCTATGATTAGTGATGTCAGGATCTTAGAGTGGGCTTACAGTGGGCTCTCTAGGCCTCTGTTTGCACGTCTATGATTAGTGATGTCAGGATCTTAGAGTGGGCTTACAGTGGGCTCTCTAAGGCCTCTGTTTGCACGTCTATGATTAGTGATGTCAGGATCTTAGAGTGGGATTACAGTGGGCTCTCTAAGGCCTCTGTTTGCACGTCTATGATTAGTGATGTCAGGATCTTAGTGGAGTGGGCCTCTGTTTACACGTCTATGATTAGTGCTCTCTACAAGGCCTCTGTTTGCACGTCTATGATTAGTGATGTCAGGATCTTAGAGTGGGCTTACAGTGGGCTCTCTAAGGCCTCTGTTTGCACGTCTATGATTAGTGATGTCAGGATCTTAGAGTGGGATTACAGTGGGCTCTCTAAGGCCTCTGTTTGCACGTCTATGATTAGTGATGTCAGGATCTTAGAGTGGGCTTACAGTGGGCTCTCTAGGCCTCTGTTTGCACGTCTATGATTAGTGATGTCAGGATCTTAGAGTGGGCTTACAGTGGGCTCTCTAAGGCCTCTGTTTGCACGTCTATGATTAGTGATGTCAGGATCTTAGAGTGGGATTACAGTGGGCTCTCTAAGGCCTCTGTTTGCACGTCTATGATTAGTGATGTCAGTATCTTATGTGGGCTTACAGTGGGCTCTCTAAGGCCTCTGTTTGCACGTCTATGATTAGTGATGTCAGGATCTTAGAGTGGGCTTACAGTGGGCTCTCTAGGCCTCTGTTTGCACGTCTATGATTAGTGATGTCAGGATCTTAGAGTGGGCTTACAGTGGGCTCTCTAAGGCCTCTGTTTGCACGTCTATGATTAGTGATGTCAGGATCTTAGAGTGGGCTTACAGTGGGCTCTCTAAGGCCTCTGTTTGCACGTCTATGATTAGTGATGTCAGGATCTTAGAGTGGGCTTACAGTGGGCTCTCTAAGGCCTCTGTTTGCACGTCTATGATTAGTGATGTCAGGATCTTAGAGTGGGCTTACAGTGGGCTCTCTAAGGCCTCTGTTTGCACGTCTATGATTAGTGATGTCAGGATCTTAGAGTGGGCTTACAGTGGGCTCTCTAAGGCCTCTGTTTGCACGTCTATGATTAGTGATGTCAGGATCTTAGAGTGGGCTTACAGTGGGCTCTCTCTAAGGCCTCTGTTTGCACGTCTATGATTAGTGATGTCAGGATCTTAGAGTGGGCTTACAGTGGGCTCTCTAAGGCCTCTGTTTGCACGTCTATGATTAGTGATGTCAGGATCTTAGAGTGGGCTTACAGTGGGCTCTCTAGGCCTCTGTTTGCACGTCTATGATTAGTGATGTCAGGATCTTAGAGTGGGCTTACAGTGGGCTCTCTAGGCCTCTGTTTGCACGTCTATGATTAGTGATGTCAGGATCTTAGAGTGGGCTTACAGTGGGCTCTCTAAGGCCTCTGTTTGCACGTCTATGATTAGTGATGTCAGGATCTTAGAGTGGGCTTACAGTGGGCTCTCTAGGCCTCTGTTTGCACGTCTATGATTAGTGATGTCAGGATCTTAGAGTGGGCTTACAGTGGGCTCTCTAAGGCCTCTGTTTGCACGTCTATGATTAGTGATGTCAGGATCTTAGAGTGGGCTTACAGTGGGCTCTCTAGGCCTCTGTTTGCACGTCTATGATTAGTGATGTCAGGATCTTAGAGTGGGAGTGGGCTTACAGTGGGCTCTCTAAGGCCTCTGTTTGCACGTCTATGATTAGTGATGTCAGGATCTTAGAGTGGGCTTACAGTGGGCTCTCTAAGGCCTCTGTTTGCACGTCTATGATTAGTGATGTCAGGATCTTAGAGTGGGCTTACAGTGGGCTCTCTAGGCCTCTGTTTGCACGTCTATGATTAGTGATGTCAGGATCTTAGAGTGGGCTTACAGTGGGCTCTCTAAGGCCTCTGTTTGCACGTCTATGATTAGTGATGTCAGGATCTTAGAGTGGGCTTACAGTGGGCTCTCTAAGGCCTCTGTTTGCACGTCTATGATTAGTGATGTCAGGATCTTAGAGTGGGCTTACAGTGGGCTCTCTAGGCCTCTGTTTGCACGTCTATGATTAGTGATGTCAGGATCTTAGAGTGGGCTTACAGTGGGCTCTCTAGGCCTCTGTTTGCACGTCTATGATTAGTGATGTCAGGATCTTAGAGTGGGCTTACAGTGGGCTCTCTAAGGCCTCTGTTTGCACGTCTATGATTAGTGATGTCAGGATCTTAGAGTGGGCTTACAGTGGGCTCTCTAAGGCCTCTGTTTGCACGTCTATGATTAGTGATGTCAGGATCTTAGAGTGGGCTTACAGTGGGCTCTCTAGGCCTCTGTTTGCACGTCTATGATTAGTGATGTCAGGATCTTAGAGTGGGCTTACAGTGGGCTCTCTCTAGGCCTCTGTTTGCACGTCTATGATTAGTGATGTCAGGATCTTAGAGTGGGCTTACAGTGGGCTCTCTAAGGCCTCTGTTTGCACGTCTATGATTAGTGATGTCAGGATCTTAGAGTGGGCTTACAGTGGGCTCTCTAAGGCCTCTGTTTGCACGTCTATGATTAGTGATGTCAGGATCTTAGAGTGGGATTACAGTGGGCTCTCTAGGCCTCTGTTTGCACGTCTATGATTAGTGATGTCAGGATCTTAGAGTGGGCTTACAGTGGGCTCTCTATGGCCTCTGCCTCTGTTTAGTGATGTCAGGATCTTATGATTAGTGATGTCAGGATCTTAGAGTGGGCTTACAGTGGGCTCTCTAAGGCCTCTGTTTGCACGTCTATGATTAGTGATGTCAGGATCTTAGAGTGGGCTTACAGTGGGCTCTCTAAGGCCTCTGTTTGCACGTCTATGATTAGTGATGTCAGGATCTTAGAGTGGGCTTACAGTGGGCTCTCTAAGGCCTCTGTTTGCACGTCTATGATTAGTGATGTCAGGATCTTAGAGTGGGCTTACAGTGGGCTCTCTAAGGCCTCTGTTTGCACGTCTATGATTAGTGATGTCAGGATCTTAGAGTGGGCTTACAGTGGGCTCTCTAAGGCCTCTGTTTGCACGATTAGTCTATGATTAGTGATGTCAGGATCTTAGAGTGGGCTTACAGTGGGCTCTCTAAGGCCTCTGTTTGCACGTCTATGATTAGTGATGTCAGGATCTTAGAGTGGGCTTACAGTGGGCTCTCTAGGCCTCTGTTTGCACGTCTATGATTAGTGATGTCAGGATCTTAGAGTGGGCTTACAGTGGGCTCTCTAAGGCCTCTGTTTGCACGTCTATGATTAGTGATGTCAGGATCTTAGAGTGGGCTTACAGTGGGCTCTCTAAGGCCTCTGTTTGCACGTCTATGATTAGTGATGTCAGGATCTTAGAGTGGGCTTACAGTGGGCTCTCTAAGGCCTCCTCTGTTTGCGTCTATGATTAGTGATGTCAGGATCTTAGAGTGGGCTTACAGTGGGCTCTCTAAGGCCTCTGTTTGCACGTCTATGATTAGTGATGTCAGGATCTTAGAGTGGGCTTACAGTGGGCTCTCTAGGCCTCTGTTTGCACGTCTATGATTAGTGATGTCAGGATCTTAGAGTGGGCTTACAGTGGGCTCTCTAGGCCTCTGTTTGCACGTCTATGATTAGTGATGTCAGGATCTTAGAGTGGGCTTACAGTGGGCTCTCTAAGGCCTCTGTTTGCACGTCTATGATTAGTGATGTCAGGATCTTAGAGTGGGATTACAGTGGGCTCTCTAAGGCCTCTGTTTGCACGTCTATGATTAGTGATGTCAGGATCTTAGAGTGGGCTTACAGTGGGCTCTCTAAGGCCTCTGTTTGCACGTCTATGATTAGTGATGTCAGGATCTTAGAGTGGGCTTACAGTGGGCTCTCTAGGCCTCTGTTTGCACGTCTATGATTAGTGATGTCAGGATCTTAGAGTGGGCTTACAGTGGGCTCTCTAGGCCTCTGTTTGCACGTCTATGATTAGTGATGTCAGGATCTTAGAGTGGGCTTACAGTGGGCTCTCTAGGCCTCTGTTTGCACGTCTATGATTAGTGATGTCAGGATCTTAGAGTGGGCTTACAGTGGGCTCTCTAGGCCTGTGTTTGCACGTCTATGATTAGTGATGTCAGGATCTTAGAGTGGGCTTACAGTGGGCTCTCTAAGGCCTCTGTTTGCACGTCTATGATTAGTGATGTCAGTATCTTAGAGTGGGCTTACAGTGGGTTCTCTAGGCCTCTGTTTGCATGTCTATGATTAGTGATGTCAGGATCTTACAGTGGGCTTACAGTGGGCTGTCTAAGGCCTCTGTTTGCACGTCTATGATTAGTGATGTCAGGATCTTAGAGTGGGCTTACAGTGAGGCTCTAAGGCCTCTGTTTGCACGTCTATGATTAGTGATGTCAGGATCTTAGAGTGGGCTTACAGTGGGCTCTCTAGGCCTCTGTTTGCACGTCTATGATTAGTGATGTCAGGATCTTAGAGTGGGCTTACAGTGGGCTCTCTAAGGCCTCTGTTTGCACGTCTATGATTAGTGATGTCAGGATCTTAGAGTGGGCTTACAGTGGGCTCTCTAAGGCCTCTGTTTGCACGTCTATGATTAGTGATGTCAGGATCTTAGAGTGGGCTTACAGTGGGCTCTCTAGGCCTCTGTTTGCACGTCTATGATTAGTGATGTCAGGATCTTAGAGTGGGCTTACAGTGGGCTCTCTAGGCCTCTGTTTGCACGTCTATGATTAGTGATGTCAGGATCTTAGAGTGGGCTTACAGTGGGCTCTCTAAGGCCTCTGTTTGCACGTCTATGATTAGTGATGTCAGGATCTTAGAGTGGGATTACAGTGGGCTCTCTAGGCCTCTGTTTGCACGTCTATGATTAGTGATGTCAGGATCTTAGAGTGGGATTACAGTGGGCTCTCTAAGGCCTCTGTTTGCACGTCTATGATTAGTGATGTCAGGATCTTAGAGTGGGCTTACAGTGGGCTCTCTAAGGCCTCTGTTTGCACGTCTATGATTAGTGATGTCAGGATCTTAGAGTGGGCTTACAGTGGGCTCTCTAGGCCTCTGTTTGCACGTCTATGATTAGTGATGTCAGGATCTTAGAGTGGGCTTACAGTGGGCTCTCTAAGGCCTCTGTTTGCACGTCTATGATTAGTGATGTCAGGATCTTAGAGTGGGCTTACAGTGGGCTCTCTAAGGCCTCTGTTTGCACGTCTATGATTAGTGATGTCAGGATCTTAGAGTGGGATTACAGTGGGCTCTCTAAGGCCTCTGTTTGCACGTCTATGATTAGTGATGTCAGGATCTTAGAGTGGGTGGGCTGTTTTACAGTGGGCTCTCTAAGGCCTCTGTTTGCACGTCTATGATTAGTGATGTCAGGATCTTAGAGTGGGCTTACAGTGGGCTCTCTAGGCCTCTGTTTGCACGTCTATGATTAGTGATGTCAGGATCTTAGAGTGGGCTTACAGTGGGCTCTCTAGGCCTCTGTTTGCACGTCTATGATTAGTGATGTCAGGATCTTAGAGTGGGCTTACAGTGGGCTCTCTAAGGCCTCTGTTTGCACGTCTATGATTAGTGATGTCAGGATCTTAGAGTGGGCTTACAGTGGGCTCTCTAGGCCTCTGTTTGCACGTCTATGATTAGTGATGTCAGGATCTTAGAGTGGGCTTACAGTGGGCTCTCTAGGCCTCTGTTTGCACGTCTATGATTAGTGATGTCAGGATCTTAGAGTGGGCTTACAGTGGGCTCTCTAAGGCCTCTGTTTGCACGTCTATGATTAGTGATGTCAGGATCTTAGAGTGGGCTTACAGTGGGCTCTCTAGGCCTCTGTTTGCACGTCTATGATTAGTGATGTCAGGATCTTAGAGTGGGCTTACAGTGGGCTCTCTAGGCCTCTGTTTGCACGTCTATGATTAGTGATGTCAGGATCTTAGAGTGGGCTTACAGTGGGCTCTCTAAGGCCTCTGTTTGCACGTCTATGATTAGTGATGTCAGGATCTTAGAGTGGGCTTACAGTGGGCTCTCTAAGGCCTCTGTTTGCACGTCTATGATTAGTGATGTCAGGATCTTAGAGTGGGCTTACAGTGGGCTCTCTAAGGCCTCTGTTTGCACGTCTATGATTAGTGATGTCAGGATCTTAGAGTGGGCTTACAGTGGGCTCTCTAAGGCCTCTGTTGCACGTCTATGATTAGTGATGTCAGGATCTTAGAGTGGGCTTACAGTGGGCTCTCTAAGGCCTCTGTTTGCACGTCTATGATTAGTGATGTCAGGATCTTAGAGTGGGCTTACAGTGGGCTCTCTAAGGCCTCTGTTTGCACGTCTATGATTAGTGATGTCAGGATCTTAGAGTGGGCTTACAGTGGGCTCTCTAAGGCCTCTGTTTGCACGTCTATGATTAGTGATGTCAGGATCTTAGAGTGGGCTTACAGTGGGCTCTCTAAGGCCTCTGTTTGCACGTCTATGATTAGTGATGTCAGGATCTTAGAGTGGGCTTACAGTGGGCTCTCTAAGGCCTCTGTTTGCACGTCTATGATTAGTGATGTCAGGATCTTAGAGTGGGCTTACAGTGGGCTCTCTAAGGCCTCTGTTTGCACGTCTATGATTAGTGATGTCAGGATCTTAGAGTGGGCTTACAGTGGGCTCTCTAGGCCTCTGTTTGCACGTCTATGATTAGTGATGTCAGGATCTTAGAGTGGGCTTACAGTGGGCTCTCTAGGCCTCTGTTTGCACGTCTATGATTAGTGATGTCAGGATCTTAGAGTGGGCTTACAGTGGGCTCTCTAAGGCCTCTGTTTGCACGTCTATGATTAGTGATGTCAGGATCTTAGAGTGGGCTTACAGTGGGCTCTCTAGGCCTCTGTTTGCACGTCTATGATTAGTGATGTCAGGATCTTAGAGTGGGCTTACAGTGGGCTCTCTAAGGCCTCTGTTTGCACGTCTATGATTAGTGATGTCAGGATCTTAGAGTGGGCTTACAGTGGGCTCTCTAAGGCCTCTGTTTGCACGTCTATGATTAGTGATGTCAGGATCTTAGAGTGGGCTTACAGTGGGCTCTCTAAGGCCTCTGTTTGCACGTCTATGATTAGTGATGTCAGGATCTTAGAGTGGGCTTACAGTGGGCTCTCTAAGGCCTCTGTTTGCACGTCTATGATTAGTGATGTCAGGATCTTAGAGTGGGCTTACAGTGGGCTCTCTAAGGCCTCTGTTTGCACGTCTATGATTAGTGATGTCAGGATCTTAGAGTGGGCTTACAGTGGGCTCTCTAAGGCCTCTGTTTGCACGTCTATGATTAGTGATGTCAGGATCTTAGAGTGGGCTTACAGTGGGCTCTCTAAGGCCTCTGTTTGCACGTCTATGATTAGTGATGTCAGGATCTTAGAGTGGGCTTACAGTGGGCTCTCTAAGGCCTCTGTTTGCACGTCTATGATTAGTGATGTCAGGATCTTAGAGTGGGCTTACAGTGGGCTCTCTAAGGCCTCTGTTTGCACGTCTATGATTAGTGATGTCAGGATCTTAGAGTGGGCTTACAGTGGGCTCTCTAGGCCTCTGTTTGCACGTCTATGATTAGTGATGTCAGGATCTTAGAGTGGGCTTACAGTGGGCTCTCTAGGCCTCTGTTTGCACGTCTATGATTAGTGATGTCAGGATCTTAGAGTGGGCTTACAGTGGGCTCTCTAGGCCTCTGTTTGCACGTCTATGATTAGTGATGTCAGGATCTTAGAGTGGGCTTACAGTGGGCTCTCTAAGGCCTCTGTTTGCACGTCTATGATTAGTGATGTCAGGATCTTAGAGTGGGCTTACAGTGGGCTCTCTAAGGCCTCTGTTTGCACGTCTATGATTAGTGATGTCAGGATCTTAGAGTGGGCTTACAGTGGGCTCTCTAAGGCCTCTGTTTGCACTGTTTGTCTATGATTAGTGATGTCAGGATCTTAGAGTGGGCTTACAGTGGGCTCTCTAAGGCCTCTGTTTGCACGTCTATGATTAGTGATGTCAGGATCTTAGAGTGGGCTTACAGTGGGCTCTCTAAGGCCTCTGTTTGCACGTGTATGATTAGTGATGTCAGGATCTTACAGTGGGCTCTAGGCCTCACGTCTATGATTAGTGATGTCAGGATCTTAGAGTGGGGCTTACAGTGGGCTCTCTAGGCCTCTGTTTGCACGTCTATGATTAGTGATGTCAGGATCTTAGAGTGGGCTTACAGTGGGCTCTCTAGGCCTCTGTTTGCACGTCTATGATTAGTGATGTCAGGATCTTAGAGTGGGCTTACAGTGGGCTCTCTAAGGCCTCTGTTTGCACGTCTATGATTAGTGATGTCAGGATCTTAGAGTGGGCTTACAGTGGGCTCTCTAGGCCTCTGTTTGCACGTCTATGATTAGTGATGTCAGGATCTTAGAGTGGGCTTACAGTGGGCTCTCTAAGGCCTCTGTTTGCACGTCTATGATTAGTGATGTCAGGATCTTAGAGTGGGCTTACAGTGGGCTCTCTAAGGCCTCTGTTTGCACGTCTATGATTAGTGATGTCAGGATCTTAGAGTGGGCTTACAGTGGGCTCTCTAGGCCTCTGTTTGCACGTCTATGATTAGTGATGTCAGGATCTTAGAGTGGGCTTACAGTGGGCTCTCTAAGGCCTCTGTTTGCACGTCTATGATTAGTGATGTCAGGATCTTAGAGTGGGCTTACAGTGGGCTCTCTAGGCCTCTGTTTGCACGTCTATGATTAGTGATGTCAGGATCTTAGAGTGGGCTTACAGTGGGCTCTCTAAGGCCTCTGTTTGCACGTCTATGATTAGTGATGTCAGGATCTTAGAGTGGGCTTACAGTGGGCTCTCTAAGGCCTCTGTTTGCACGTCTATGATTAGTGATGTCAGGATCTTAGAGTGGGCTTACAGTGGGCTCTCTAAGGCCTCTGTTTGCACGTCTATGATTAGTGATGTCAGGATCTTAGAGTGGGCTTACAGTGGGCTCTCTAGGCCTCTGTTTGCACGTCTATGATTAGTGATGTCAGGATCTTAGAGTGGGCTTACAGTGGGCTCTCTAAGGCCTCTGTTTGCACGTCTATGATTAGTGATGTCAGGATCTTAGAGTGGGCTTACAGTGGGCTCTCTAAGGCCTCTGTTTGCACGTCTATGATTAGTGATGTCAGGATCTTAGAGTGGGCTTACAGTGGGCTCTCTAGGCCTCTGTTTGCACGTCTATGATTAGTGATGTCAGGATCTTAGAGTGGGCTTACAGTGGGCTCTCTAAGGCCTCTGTTTGCACGTCTATGATTAGTGATGTCAGGATCTTAGAGTGGGCTTACAGTGGGCTCTCTAAGGCCTCTGTTTGCACGTCTATGATTAGTGATGTCAGGATCTTAGAGTGGGCTTACAGTGGGCTCTCTAAGGCCTCTGTTTGCACGTCTATGATTAGTGATGTCAGGATCTTAGAGTGGGCTTACAGTGGGCTCTCTAAGGCCTCTGTTTGCACGTCTATGATTAGTGATGTCAGGATCTTAGAGTGGGCTTACAGTGGGCTCTCTAAGGCCTCTGTTTGCACGTCTATGATTAGTGATGTCAGGATCTTAGAGTGGGCTTACAGTGGGCTCTCTAAGGCCTCTGTTTGCACGTCTATGATTAGTGATGTCAGGATCTTAGAGTGGGCTTACAGTGGGCTCTCTAAGGCCTCTGTTTGCACGTCTATGATTAGTGATGATGTCAGGATCTTAGAGTGGGCTTACAGTGGGCTCTCTAAGGCCTCTGTTTGCACGTCTATGATTAGTGATGTCAGGATCTTAGAGTGGGCTTACAGTGGGCTCTCTAAGGCCTCTGTTTGCACGTCTATGATTAGTGATGTCAGGATCTTAGAGTGGGCTTACAGTGGGCTCTCTAAGGCCTCTGTTTGCACGTCTATGATTAGTGATGTCAGGATCTTAGAGTGGGCTTACAGTGGGCTGTTTCTCTAAGGCCTCTGTTTGCTCGTCTATGATTAGTGATGTCAGGATCTTAGAGTGGGCTTACAGTGGGCTCTCTAAGGCCTCTGTTTGCACGTCTATGATTAGTGATGTCAGGATCTTAGAGTGGGCTTACAGTGGGCTCTCTAAGGCCTCTGTTTGCACGTCTATGATTAGTGATGTCAGGATCTTAGAGTGGGCTTACAGTGGGCTCTCTAAGGCCTCTGTTTGCACGTCTATGATTAGTGATGTCAGGATCTTAGAGTGGGCTTACAGTGGGCTCTCTAAGGCCTCTGTTTGCACGTCTATGATTAGTGATGTCAGGATCTTAGAGTGGGCTTACAGTGGGCTCTCTAGGCCTCTGTTTGCACGTCTATGATTAGTGATGTCAGGATCTTAGAGTGGGCTTACAGTGGGCTCTCTAAGGCCTCTGTTTGCACGTCTATGATTAGTGATGTCAGGATCTTAGAGTGGGCTTACAGTGGGCTCTCTAAGGCCTCTGTTTGCACGTCTATGATTAGTGATGTCAGGATCTTAGAGTGGGCTTACAGTGGGCTCTCTAAGGCCTCTGTTTGCACGTCTATGATTAGTGATGTCAGGATCTTAGAGTGGGCTTACAGTGGGCTCTCTAAGGCCTCTGTTTGCACGTCTATGATTAGTGATGTCAGGATCTTAGAGTGGGCTTACAGTGGGCTCTCTAAGGCCTCTGTTTGCACGTCTATGATTAGTGATGTCAGGATCTTAGAGTGGGCTTACAGTGGGCTCTCTAAGGCCTCTGTTTGCACGTCTATGATTAGTGATGTCAGGATCTTAGAGTGGGCTTACAGTGGGCTCTCTAAGGCCTCTGTTTGCACGTCTATGATTAGTGATGTCAGGATCTTAGAGTGGGCTTACAGTGGGCTCTCTAAGGCCTCTGTTTGCACGTCTATGATTAGTGATGTCAGGATCTTAGAGTGGGCTTACAGTGGGCTCTCTAAGGCCTCTGTTTGCACGTCTATGATTAGTGATGTCAGGATCTTAGAGTGGGCTTACAGTGGGCTCTCTAAGGCCTCTGTTTGCACGTCTATGATTAGTGATGTCAGGATCTTAGAGTGGGATTACAGTGGGCTCTCTAAGGCCTCTGTTTGCACGTCTATGATTAGTGATGTCAGGATCTTAGAGTGGGCTTACAGTGGGCTCTCTAAGGCCTCTGTTTGCACGTCTATGATTAGTGATGTCAGGATCTTAGAGTGGGCTTACAGTGGGCTCTCTAAGCCTCTGTTTGCACGTCTATGATTAGTGATGTCAGTATCTTAGAGTGGGCTTACAGTGGGCTCTCTAAGGCCTCTGTTTGCACGTCTATGATTAGTGATGTCAGGATCTTAGAGTGGGCTTACAGTGGGCTCTCTAAGGCCTCTGTTTGCACGTCTATGATTAGTGATGTCAGGATCTTAGAGTGGGCTTACAGTGGGCTCTCTAAGGCCTCTGTTTGCACGTCTATGATTAGTGATGTCAGGATCTTAGAGTGGGCTTACAGTGGGCTCTCTAAGGCCTCTGTTTGCACGTCTATGATTAGTGATGTCAGGATCTTAGAGTGGGCTTACAGTGGGCTCTCTAAGGCCTCTGTTTGCACGTCTATGATTAGTGATGTCAGGATCTTAGAGTGGGCTTACAGTGGGCTCTCTAGGCCTCTGTTTGCACGTCTATGATTAGTGATGTCAGGATCTTAGAGTGGGCTTACAGTGGGCTCTCTAAGGCCTCTGTTTGCACGTCTATGATTAGTGATGTCAGGATCTTAGAGTGGGCTTACAGTGGGCTCTCTAAGGCCTCTGTTTGCACGTCTATGATTAGTGATGTCAGGATCTTAGAGTGGGCTTACAGTGGGCTCTCTAAGGCCTCTGTTTGCACGTCTATGATTAGTGATGTCAGGATCTTAGAGTGGGCTTACAGTGGGCTCTCTAAGGCCTCTGTTTGCACGTCTATGATTAGTGATGTCAGGATCTTAGAGTGGGCTTACAGTGGGCTCTCTAGGCCTCTGTTTGCACGTCTATGATTAGTGATGTCAGGATCTTAGAGTGGGCTTACAGTGGGCTCTCTAAGGCCTCTGTTTGCACGTCTATGATTAGTGATGTCAGGATCTTAGAGTGGGCTTACAGTGGGCTCTCTAAGGCCTCTGTTTGCACGTCTATGATTAGTGATGTCAGGATCTTAGAGTGGGCTTACAGTGGGCTCTCTAAGGCCTCTGTTTGCACGCGTCTATGATTAGTGATGTCAGGATCTTAGAGTGGGCTTACAGTGGGCTCTCTAGGCCTCTGTTTGCACGTCTATGATTAGTGATGTCAGGATCTTAGAGTGGGCTTACAGTGGGCTCTCTAGGCCTCTGTTTGCACGTCTATGATTAGTGATGTCAGGATCTTAGAGTGGGCTTACAGTGGGCTCTCTAAGGCCTCTGTTTGCACGTCTATGATTAGTGATGTCAGGATCTTAGAGTGGGCTTACAGTGGGCTCTCTAAGGCCTCTGTTTGCACGTCTATGATTAGTGATGTCAGGATCTTAGAGTGGGCTTACAGTGGGCTCTCTAGGCCTCTGTTTGCACGTCTATGATTAGTGATGTCAGGATCTTAGAGTGGGCTTACAGTGGGCTCTCTAGGCCTCTGTTTGCACGTCTATGATTAGTGATGTCAGGATCTTAGAGTGGGCTTACAGTGGGCTCTCTAAGGCCTCTGTTTGCACGTCTATGATTAGTGATGTCAGGATCTTAGAGTGGGATTACAGTGGCTCTCTAAGGCCTCTGTTTGCACGTCTATGATTAGTGATGTCAGGATCTTAGAGTGGGCTTACAGTGGGCTCTCTAAGGCCTCTGTTTGCACGTCTATGATTAGTGATGTCAGGATCTTAGAGTGGGCTTACAGTGGGCTCTCTAAGGCCTCTGTTTGCACGTCTATGATTAGTGATGTCAGGATCTTAGAGTGGGCTTACAGTGGGCTCTCTAAGGCCTCTGTTTGCACGTCTATGATTAGTGATGTCAGGATCTTAGAGTGGGCTTACAGTGGGCTCTCTAAGGCCTCTGTTTGCACGTCTATGATTAGTGATGTCAGGATCTTAGAGTGGGCTTACAGTGGGCTCTCTAGGCCTCTGTTTGCACGTCTATGATTAGTGATGTCAGGATCTTAGAGTGGGCTTACAGTGGGCTCTCTAGGCCTCTGTTTGCACGTCTATGATTAGTGATGTCAGGATCTTAGAGTGGGCTTACAGTGGGCTCTCTAAGGCCTCTGTTTGCACGTCTATGATTAGTGATGTCAGGATCTTAGAGTGGGCTTACAGTGGGGGGCTCTCTAGGCCTCTGTTTGCACGTCTATGATTAGTGATGTCAGGATCTTAGAGTGGGCTTACAGTGGGCTCTCTAGGCCTCTGTTTGCACGTCTATGATTAGTGATGTCAGGATCTTAGAGTGGGCTTACAGTGGGCTCTCTAGGCCTCTGTTTGCACGTCTATGATTAGTGATGTCAGGATCTTAGAGTGGGCTTACAGTGGGCTCTCTAAGGCCTCTGTTTGCACGTCTATGATTAGTGATGTCAGGATCTTAGAGTGGGCTTACAGTGGGCTCTCTAAGGCCTCTGTTTGCACGTCTATGATTAGTGATGTCAGGATCTTAGAGTGGGCTTACAGTGGGCTCTCTAAGGCCTCTGTTTGCACGTCTATGATTAGTGATGTCAGGATCTTAGAGTGGGCTTACAGTGGGCTCTCTAAGGCCTCTGTTTGCACGTCTATGATTAGTGATGTCAGGATCTTAGAGTGGGCTTACAGTGGGCTCTCTAAGGCCTCTGTTTGCACGTCTATGATTAGTGATGTCAGGATCTTAGAGTGGGCTTACAGTGGGCTCTCTAAGGCCTCTGTTTGCACGTCTATGATTAGTGATGTCAGGATCTTAGAGTGGGCTTACAGTGGGCTCTCTAAGGCCTCTGTTTGCACGTCTATGATTAGTGATGTCAGGATCTTAGAGTGGGCTTACAGTGGGCTCTCTAAGGCCTCTGTTTGCACGTCTATGATTAGTGATGTCAGGATCTTAGAGTGGGCTTACAGTGGGCTCTCTAAGGCCTCTGTTTGCACGTCTATGATTAGTGATGTCAGGATCTTAGAGTGGGCTTACAGTGGGCTCTCTAAGGCCTCTGTTTGCACGTCTATGATTAGTGATGTCAGATCTTAGAGTGGGCTTACAGTGGGCTCTCTAAGGCCTCTGTTTGCACGTCTATGATTAGTGATGTCAGGATCTTAGAGTGGGCTTACAGTGGGCTCTCTAAGGCCTCTGTTTGCACGTCTATGATTAGTGATGTCAGGATCTTAGAGTGGGCTTACAGTGGGCTCTCTAAGGCCTCTGTTTGCACGTCTATGATTAGTGATGTCAGGATCTTAGAGTGGGCTTACAGTGGGCTCTCTAAGGCCTCTGTTTGCACGTCTATGATTAGTGATGTCAGGATCTTAGAGTGGGCTTACAGTGGGCTCTCTAAGGCCTCTGTTTGCACGTCTATGATTAGTGATGTCAGGATCTTAGAGTGGGCTTACAGTGGGCTCTCTAAGGCCTCTGTTTGCACGTCTATGATTAGTGATGTCAGGATCTTAGAGTGGGCTTACAGTGGGCTCTCTAAGGCCTCTGTTTGCACGTCTATGATTAGTGATGTCAGGATCTTAGAGTGGGCTTACAGTGGGCTCTCTAAGGCCTCTGTTTGCACGTCTATGATTAGTGATGTCAGGATCTTAGAGTGGGCTTACAGTGGGCTCTCTAAGGCCTCTGTTTGCACGTCTATGATTAGTGATGTCAGGATCTTAGAGTGGGCTTACAGTGGGCTCTCTAGGCCTCTGTTTGCACGTCTATGATTAGTGATGTCAGGATCTTAGAGTGGGCTTACAGTGGGCTCTCTAAGGCCTCTGTTTGCACGTCTATGATTAGTGATGTCAGGATCTTAGAGTGGGCTTACAGTGGGCTCTCTAAGGCCTCTGTTTGCACGTCTATGATTAGTGATGTCAGGATCTTAGAGTGGGCTTACAGTGGGCTCTCTAAGGCCTCTGTTTGCACGTCTATGATTAGTGATGTCAGGATCTTAGAGTGGGCTTACAGTGGGCTCTCTAAGGCCTCTGTTTGCACGTCTATGATTAGTGATGTCAGGATCTTAGAGTGGGCTTACAGTGGGCTCTCTAGGCCTCTGTTTGCACGTCTATGATTAGTGATGTCAGGATCTTAGAGTGGGCTTACAGTGGGCTCTCTAAGGCCTCTGTTTGCACGTCTATGATTAGTGATGTCAGGATCTTAGAGTGGGCTTACAGTGGGCTCTCTAAGGCCTCTGTTTGCACGTCTATGATTAGTGATGTCAGGATCTTAGAGTGGGCTTACAGTGGGCTCTCTAAGGCCTCTGTTTGCACGTCTATGATTAGTGATGTCAGGATCTTAGAGTGGGCTTACAGTGGGCTCTCTAGGCCTCTGTTTGCACGTCTATGATTAGTGATGTCAGGATCTTAGAGTGGGCTTACAGTGGGCTCTCTAAGGCCTCTGTTTGCACGTCTATGATTAGTGATGTCAGGATCTTAGAGTGGGCTTACAGTGGGCTCTCTAAGGCCTCTGTTTGCACGTCTATGATTAGTGATGTCAGGATCTTAGAGTGGGCTTACAGTGGGCTCTCTAGGCCTCTGTTTGCACGTCTATGATTAGTGATGTCAGGATCTTAGAGTGGGCTTACAGTGGGCTCTCTAGGCCTCTGTTTGCACGTCTATGATTAGTGATGTCAGGATCTTAGAGTGGGCTTACAGTGGGCTCTCTAAGGCCTCTGTTTGCACGTCTATGATTAGTGATGTCAGGATCTTAGAGTGGGCTTACAGTGGGCTCTCTAGGCCTCTGTTTGCACGTCTATGATTAGTGATGTCAGGATCTTAGAGTGGGCTTACAGTGGGCTCTCTAGGCCTCTGTTTGCACGTCTATGATTAGTGATGTCAGGATCTTAGAGTGGGCTTACAGTGGGCTCTCTAAGGCCTCTGTTTGCACGTCTATGATTAGTGATGTCAGGATCTTAGAGTGGGCTTACAGTGGGCTCTCTAAGGCCTCTGTTTGCACGTCTATGATTAGTGATGTCAGGATCTTAGAGTGGGCTTACAGTGGGCTCTCTAAGGCCTCTGTTTGCACGTCTATGATTAGTGATGTCAGGATCTTAGAGTGGGCTTACAGTGGGCTCTCTAAGGCCTCTGTTTGCACGTCTATGATTAGTGATGTCAGGATCTTAGAGTGGGCTTACAGTGGGCTGATGTCTCTAAGGCCTCTGTTTTGCACGTCTATGATTAGTGATGTCAGGATCTTAGAGTGGGCTTACAGTGGGCTCTCTAGGCCTCTGTTTGCACGTCTATGATTAGTGATGTCAGGATCTTAGAGTGGGCTTACAGTGGGCTCTCTAAGGCCTCTGTTTGCACGTCTATGATTAGTGATGTCAGGATCTTAGAGTGGGCTTACAGTGGGCTCTCTAAGGCCTCTGTTTGCACGTCTATGATTAGTGATGTCAGGATCTTAGAGTGGGCTTACAGTGGGCTCTCTAGGCCTCTGTTTGCACGTCTATGATTAGTGATGTCAGGATCTTAGAGTGGGCTTACAGTGGGCTCTCTAAGGCCTCTGTTTGCACGTCTATGATTAGTGATGTCAGGATCTTAGAGTGGGCTTACAGTGGGCTCTCTAGGCCTCTGTTTGCACGTCTATGATTAGTGATGTCAGGATCTTAGAGTGGGCTTACAGTGGGCTCTCTAAGGCCTCTGTTTGCACGTCTATGATTAGTGATGTCAGGATCTTAGAGTGGGCTTACAGTGGGCTCTCTAGGCCTCTGTTTGCACGTCTATGATTAGTGATGTCAGGATCTTAGAGTGGGCTTACAGTGGGCTCTCTAAGGCCTCTGTTTGCACGTCTATGATTAGTGATGTCAGGATCTTAGAGTGGGCTTACAGTGGGCTCTCTAAGGCCTCTGTTTGCACGTCTATGATTAGTGATGTCAGGATCTTAGAGTGGGCTTACAGTGGGCTCTCTAAGGCCTCTGTTTGCACGTCTATGATTAGTGATGTCAGGATCTTAGAGTGGGCTTACAGTGGGCTCTCTAAGGCCTCTGTTTGCACGTCTATGATTAGTGATGTCAGGATCTTAGAGTGGGCTTACAGTGGGCTCTCTAAGGCCTCTGTTTGCACGTCTATGATTAGTGATGTCAGGATCTTAGAGTGGGAGTGGGCTTACATGTGGGCTCTCTAAGGCCTCTGTTTGCACGTCTATGATTAGTGATGTCAGGATCTTAGAGTGGGCTTACAGTGGGCTCTCTAAGGCCTCTGTTTGCACGTCTATGATTAGTGATGTCAGGATCTTAGAGTGGGCTTACAGTGGGCTCTCTAAGGCCTCTGTTTGCACGTCTATGATTAGTGATGTCAGGATCTTAGAGTGGGCTTACAGTGGGCTCTCTAAGGCCTCTGTTTGCACGTCTATGATTAGTGATGTCAGGATCTTAGAGTGGGCTTACAGTGGGCTCTCTAAGGCCTCTGTTTGCACGTCTATGATTAGTGATGTCAGGATCTTAGAGTGGGCTTTACAGTGGGCTCTCTAAGGCTTCTGTTTGCACGACTATGATTAGTGATGTCAGGATCTTAGAGTGGGCTTACAGTGGGCTCTCTAGGCCTCTGTTTGCACGTCTATGATTAGTGATGTCAGGATCTTAGAGTGGGCTTACAGTGGGCTCTCTAGGCCTCTGTTTGCACGTCTATGATTAGTGATGTCAGGATCTTAGAGTGGGATTACAGT
This sequence comes from Orientallactaga sibirica, assembly GCA_036365145.1. Classification (NCBI taxonomy): domain Eukaryota; kingdom Metazoa; phylum Chordata; class Mammalia; order Rodentia; family Dipodidae; genus Orientallactaga; species Orientallactaga sibirica. The sequence goes on from JAEOAD010000555.1 coordinate 1,939,732, forward strand.
GGGCTCTCTAGGCCTCTGTTTGCCCGTCTATGATTAGTGATGTCAGTATCTTAGAGTGGGATTACAGTGGGCTCTTGGCCTCTGTTTGCACGTCTGTGATTAGTGATGTCAGGATCTTAGAGTGGGCTTACAGTGGGCTCTCTAAGGCCTCTGTTTGCACGTCTATTATTAGTGATGTCAGGATCTTAGAGTGGGATTACAGTGGGCTCTCTAAGGCCTCTGTTTGCACGTCTATGATTAGTGATGTCAGGATCTTAGAGTGGGCTTACAGTGGGCTCTCTAAGGCCTCTGTTTGCACGTCTATGATTAGTGATGTCAGTATCTTAGAGTGGGCTTACAGTGGGCTCTCTAAGGCCTCTGTTTGCACGTCTATGATTAGTGATGTCAGGATCTTAGAGTGGGCTTACAGTGGGCTCTCTAAGGCCTCTGTTTGCACGTCTATGATTAGTGATGTCAGGATCTTAGAGTGGGCTTACAGTGGGCTCTCTAAGGCCTCTGTTTGCACGTCTATGATTAGTGATGTCAGGATCTTAGAGTGGGCTTACAGTGGGCTCTCTAAGGCCTCTGTTTGCACGTCTATGATTAGTGATGTCAGGATCTTAGAGTGGGCTTACAGTGGGCTCTAAGGCCTCTGTTTGCACGTCTATGATTAGTGATGTCAGGATCTTAGAGTGGGCTTACAGTGGGCTCTCTAAGGCCTCTGTTTGCACGTCATGTCTATGATTAGTGATGTCAGGATCTTAGTGATGTGGGATCTTTACAGTGGGCTCTCTAAGGCCTCTGTTTGCACGTCTATGATTAGTGATGTCAGGATCTTAGAGTGGGCTTACAGTGGGCTCTCTAAGGCCTCTGTTTGCACGTCTATGATTAGTGATGTCAGGATCTTAGAGTGGGCTTACAGTGGGCACTCTAGGCCTCTCTGTTTGCACCTCTATGATTAGTGATGTCAGGATCTTAGAGTGGGCTTACAGTGGGCTCTCTAAGGCCTCTGTTTGCACGTCTATGATTAGTGATGTCAGGATCTTAGAGTGGGCTTACAGTGGGCTCTCTAAGGCCTCTGTTTGCACGTCTATGATTAGTGATGTCAGTATCTTTAGTGGGCTTACAGTGGGCTCTCTAAGGCCTCTGTTTGCACGTCTATGATTAGTGATGTCAGGATCTTAGAGTGGGCTTACAGTGGGCTCTCTAGGCCTCTGTTTGCACGTCTATGATTAGTGATGTCAGGATCTTAGAGTGGGCTTACAGTGGGCTCTCTAAGGCCTCTGTTTGCACGTCTATGATTAGTGATGTCAGGATCTTAGAGTGGGCTTACAGTGGGCTCTCTAAGGCCTCTGTTTGCACGTCTATGATTAGTGATGTCAGGATCTTAGAGTGGGCTTACAGTGGGCTCTCTAAGGCCTCTGTTTGCACGTCTATGATTAGTGATGTCAGGATCTTAGAGTGGGCTTACAGTGGGCTCTCTAGGCCTCTGTTTGCACGTCTATGATTAGTGATGTCAGGATCTTAGAGTGGGCTTACAGTGGGCTCTCTAGGCCTCTGTTTGCACGTCTATGATTAGTGATGTCAGGATCTTAGAGTGGGCTTACAGTGGGCTCTCTAGGCCTCTGTTTGATGTCGTCTATGATTAGTGATGTCAGGATCTTAGAGTGGGATTACAGTGGGCTCTCTAGGCCTCTGTTTGCACGTCTATGATTAGTGATGTCAGGATCTTAGAGTGGGATTACAGTGGGCTCTCTAAGGCCTCTGTTTGCACGTCTATGATTAGTGATGTCAGGATCTTAGAGTGGGCTTACAGTGGGCTCTCTAGGCCTCTGTTTGCACGTCTATGATTAGTGATGTCAGGATCTTAGAGTGGGCTTACAGTGGGCTCTCTAAGGCCTCTGTTTGCACGTCTATGATTAGTGATGTCAGGATCTTAGAGTGGGCTTACAGTGGGCTCTCTAAGGCCTCTGTTTGCACGTCTATGATTAGTGATGTCAGGATCTTAGAGTGGGCTTACAGTGGGCTCTCTAAGGCCTCTGTTTGCACGTCTATGATTAGTGATGTCAGGATCTTAGAGTGGGCTTACAGTGGGCTCTCTAAGGCCTCTGTTTGCACGTCTATGATTAGTGATGTCAGGATCTTAGAGTGGGCTTACAGTGGGCTCTCTAAGGCCTCTGTTTGCACGTCTATGATTAGTGATGTCAGGATCTTAGAGTGGGCTTACAGTGGGCTCTCTAAGGCCTCTGTTTGCACGTCTATGATTAGTGATGTCAGGATCTTAGAGTGGGCTTACAGTGGGCTCTCTAAGGCCTCTGTTTTGCTATGATTAGTGATGTCATGATTAGTGAGTGATGTCAGGATCTTAGAGTGGGCTTACAGTGGGCTCTCTAAGGCCTCTGTTTGCACGTCTATGATTAGTGATGTCAGGATCTTAGAGTGGGCTTACAGTGGGCTCTCTAGGCCTCTGTTTGCACGTCTATGATTAGTGATGTCAGTATTTTAGAGTGGGCTTACAGTGGGCTCTCTAGGCCTCTGTTTGCACTTCTATGATTAGTGATGTCAGGATCTTAGATTGGGCTTACAGTGGGCTCTCTAGGCCTCTGCTTGCACGTCTATGATTAGTGATGTCAGGATCTTAGAGTGGGCTTACAGTGGGCTCTCTAAGGCCTCTGTTTGCACGACTATGGTTAGTGATGCCAGGATCTTAGAGTGGGATTACATTGGGCTCTGTTTGCACGTCTATGATATGTGATGTCAGGACCTTCTCCATGTGTTTATTGGCCATCTGTGTACTGTTCTTTGTACGATGTCTGAGGAGCCCTTTGTCCATTTTCAATGGTGTTATCTGTGGCTTAATTGTTAAATTGTAGGACTTGAGGCCTTTGTCAGACATATATGGCCAATGACTTGCCTCCTTTTTTTCCTCCCCTCAATCTTACCTCTCTCTTTCTTCCTTTTCTTTTCTTTTTTCTTTAAAAAATTTTTTTCTTTTAGAGAGAGAGACAGAGTGACAGGGAGAGAATTGGTGTGCCAGGGCTTCAGCCACTGCCATCGAATTCCAGATGCTTGCACCACCTAGTGGGAATGTGCAACCTTGGGCTTGCCTCACCTGTGTGCGTCTGGCTTATGTGGGATCTGGAGAGTCGAACATGGGTCCTTAGGTTTCACAAGCAAACGCCTTCACCACTAAGCCATCCCTCCAGCCCTCTTTCTTTTTCTTTTGACAGGGTTTCATGAAGACCAGGCAGGCCTGGGTTCCAGGTGTGCACCACCACACCTGGCCTGACCATTTTCTAAATGGCGTCTGCTCTGATGAGCAGAGGCTTGCAATTTTGATGAAGGCCGCTTGTGTGGTGTTTTATTTCACTGTTATTATTCTGTTTCCTGTGTCCTCTACAAGGTTATTCCCCACTCCAAACTCCTTAAGAGGCTCCTTATTTCCCACTAGAAGCTTCATGGTTTGGACTTCTTTGAGTCCCGTGAGCCAACTCTGGTATAACTTGCATTGGTTAAGGTAACGCTCCAGGTTAACTTGCTCCCTACCCAGATAACTAGCTGTGTCAGTATCCTTTCTGGTCTTTACCGGCCTGCTTTATCTTTGGTTGAAAGGCAGTTGACTCTGAGTATGCGTCTTCTTCGGGCCTTCTATTCTGTCCCAGTGATCAACGTGTCTGTTCACTTTCTATTGCTTATTTATGGCGGCGATGGCATCAGCCTTGAGATAGAGACTGGCTTTTTGTTTTTATTTTTTGTGTAAGTATGCTGCACGCGCACGCATGCACGTGAGGACTGTGGCGTGTGTGTGGAGGTCAGAGGACAAACTCAGGTGTGGGTCCTTGCATTCCACCTTGTTTGAAGCAGGATCTCTTTACTGGTCTCCCTTGCGTACACCAGGCTATGAACTTCCTGTGAACTTCCGTGGAGTCTCCTGTCTCTGACTCTGACCTGTCTTATCGCAGGAGTGCTGGGCTTATAGATGTATGCTACTGCATATGGTTTTATGTGGTTTCTGGGGATCCACACTCAGCTTCTCATACTCGCACAGCAAGCACTTTGCCCCTAAGCCTTCTCCCCAGCCCTGAGGATAACTTTTCAAGGATTGCTCTGGCTTATCTAGGCCTTTGCGTTTTCTTCGCATGCCTATCCATTTCCCACCAAAGGGCTTCATAAAATTTTGATCGGAATTGTATTAAAGAAATGAATCAATCTGGGGGAAACCTTAGGAATATTGTGTGTTACGATGGCTGTTCATAGTTTACGTCTCTAATTATTTAAGTCTCACTTCCTCACAGTAGGATTTTGAAGGCAGTTTTCACTCTAGTGCTCTTGCATATGGTTTTTAAAATTCATTCCCCAAGTCCCATCAGTTTCAAAATATAAAGTGTATTTTAGAACAATCATCTTGTAGCAGTTTGTTGTTAACATGTAGACACACATCTGGTTTGTGTAGACTGAGCTTGTGCCCTGCAACCTTGCTGGACGCCACTGGCCATGTATTTTCCTGTGTTTTACACAGTGTCTTCCTCATGCTTGCCCCCACTGCAATTCTTGCAACCGCCCGTGGTTCAGGCTGATTATGATCGTATTTCATAGGAAGCTTGCGCCAAGGCCGGGGAGATGCTCAGTGGATCAGGCACAAGTATGCACAAGTATGAGGACCAAAGTTCAGGTTCCCAGCACCCATGTAAATGCTGGGCAGGCGTGGCAGTGGCCCTGTAGATCCAGTCCTCAGGAGGCGAGACAGGGCATAGCTAGACTAGTCAAGTCTGCCAGCTCTGGGTTCAAAGGAGGAGCCTCATCTCAATAAATAACATGGATAGTGACTGAGAAAAATATTCAGCATTAACCTCTGGCCTCCACACTCACATACACACACATGCTCACATGCAACCATGCATGCATACACACATGCACGCTATACACACATACACATACAGATTGAGAAACAGGGATGAGGGCAGAGTGGGACTTGCATGTAGCTCCAGCCTAACTACCAGGCCACGATTCTCTGCATCCTCCACATTCTGTCATCAGCTCTTGGCCGTTTGGATACGAAGAGGAATGATACCCAAGTCTTTCCTGCCACTGGGACATTTTTGTGTCATCATTTTCGGAGGTCTTGAGTTAGCCAATAGAATCCCTAAAACGGACATAATATCAAAAAGGTGATGGGCTAGGGAGATGGCTCAGAGGGTTAGAGTGTTTATTGCTCAACCATGAGGACCGTTCAATCAACAGCACCCATGTAAACATACAGACGTGGCTGCACAGTGCCTGAACCCCAGTGCTGAGGAGGCAGAGACAGAAAGATGGCTGGAGCTCCGTGGTCTGGCTGTCAGTGAGAGACTTTGTCTCAGAGAAACAGGATGGAGGAGTGAGAGAGGACACCTAACTTCCACTGGTCTCTGCATTTGTGCAAAGCTGCATACACATGTGCCATATACTGACACACACACACACGCGCACACGTACACATGTATACACGGTAATAAACAGAAGAGTGATCTTGCAGGAGGGAAGAGTCTTTTCAGTCTCCTCCATATTCACCGTTGAAGAAGCCCTGCTGTGCCGGGCGTGGTGGCGCACGCCTTTAATCCCAGCACTCGGGAGGCAGAGGTAGGAGGATCGCCGAGAGTTCGAGGCCACCCTGAGACTACATAGTTAATTCCAGGTCAGCCTGGACCAGAGTGAGACCCTACCTTGCAAAACCACAAAAAAAAAAAAAAAAAAAAAAAAAAAAAGAAGCCCTGCTGCCCTGCAGAGTTCCACCCCTTTGCCCACGTCGTGGGTGTGTGACAGCTGTTGCACATTCCTCCATGTTTCTGAGTGTCACACCTCTTTCCCTTCTCTCCCGCACTGGGCTGCAGGAAGCCACTTCTGCACAGCCAAGGAGCTCTCCGAGGAGATTCAGGCGCTGGCGTCAGAGCAGGAAGGGCTGGAGGCGCTCCACAGCAGGCTGCTGGCGCTCAGCTCCAGGAGCCACCAAAGACTGGGGAGTGTTAAGGACGACTACAGCAGGTGGAGACGGGAGCTGGCACACCAAGCAGCTGCCCACAGTGAGTACCATTCAACGTGTTAGCGATGGCATTTATGGTGTCCTGTGCCCAGATAGTTGTCATGTGCTTTAGGTGACCTCGCTGTGACAGGTGTCATGGAGCACACAGCTTTGTTCATGGGGGACATTTTCAACAAGAACCTTAGCCGTTAGGGTGGAGTTCCTGGTCAGCTTCTGTTCTGCTGCTCACATGGGATGTCTCCTTTCTCTGACTCCTTCTCCACCCCCTTCCTGCACTTGCTTGGGATCGGAGGCGTGTGCAGCGCTCTTCTGGGCTGAGCGCGCCTCTTAAGTATCACCGCCCTTGAAGCTTCCCTTCCTTCTGCTCCTTGGCTCAATCTTCTGGGCACAAGCTGACTCTGGGGAGTTGAGCCGGGAGCAGGAAGCAGTGCTGTATGTCCTCTGCGGCTTTTCTCCCCAGGGGAAGGACAGAGATGATCTTGCTGCTACTTGGGCCCAAGCGCCGGCCTGTCACAGGGGCTTCCACGTGTGAGAGCCGAGGCCACCCAAGGCCTGTGCTCTGGAGTCTCAGAAGACACAGGCTCCGTCTAAGTGGAGTAGTGGGAACTTATTTCTTTAAAAAAAATGTGGAGGAATTTCCAGTGATTCATTTCCTAAAATTCAGAGTGAAATCACAAGAAGCAACATCAGATGGAAAATGTGATAGACGCGGGAACCTGTTTCCTCACCATAAAAAAATGAGTACGAGATATATCCCGCACACCGACTGGGTGTAGAGATCAGTGTGCAAAGACCCCTGTGTGTGTATATTGTGTATGCCTGTGTGGGAACGTGTGTGTGCGCATGCACACACATGGAGTCGTCCACAGGAACACCAGCCACCTCCTTTGAGACAGAGTGTCTCGCTGTCCTGAATAAAGCTCACCAAGTGGCTACATGAGCTGTCCAGTGAGCCCCCAAATCCTCCTGACCCCCCTTCCCCATTACTGGGAGCACAAACGTGTGCAACCACACTTGGCATTTTTAGTGAGCTATTGTTTGGATTCCTTCCCTCTCTGGGTCCCTCTCTTTTTTTTAAGAATATGCTTTCTCCCTGAGATTCTTACTTAGCGACATGCCCTGATAAGGAAGGCACGATTATCGTGTCTAGTGCAGGTCTATATACCTGGCTTTGGGGCAGGTATTGGCCAGTGTAAGACAGCCCTAGGGGCTCCCTTTGGGGAGGCTCCGGGACTCATCCATACTCAGTGTGAGGCTGGTTCCCTCTTTGTCGCCCTGTGGGCTTAGCTCGGCTGCTTAAGCGCTTAAGCGGGTAGATCTGCTCTTCGGATGCTGTGTGGGGGAGGGGTGGCTCCCATCCCTTGGCTGGTGGGTGGGGGAGGGGAGGCTTTGGAGAGGGCCTGAAGTTGTTCCAGAGCTCCTCAGTTCCACACTGACGGTTTGCTGTAGATTGTGGAGACTAAGCACAGGTCTTCATGTTTTCAAGGCAAACACTTTATTGACCAAGTCCCTAGTGCTGATTTTTTAAATGTGTAAACAATGAAAACTTTGCAATTTCTCATGGTATTATCATGTAGTTTTGACACAACATGGGGAATACATTATATCTAGGAATAAACAAGATGCAAACAGATTTGCGCAAATATAGCCCAATAATATTTTCATCTGACTAGTTGAGTTCTTAAAAGCCATTAATATATCTTGTATTCAGAAAAGGACCGTGCAATATGCTGAGTCTCATCATTGTCACTTTTCTAAATGCTTTCAAATGATGAATTAAACATAAACAAATGCAATGAGAGACTCTTACCAGGGATGATTCTAAATTGCAGATGGCTCATTACTGTTACGAAGGTCTCTGTCGACTTCGTGCTGTGATTTTGCTGGATCAGCTTCCCGTTTCCCTGTGTTGGCTCACACATATTTGAAGCTAAAGCTAGTTTGTTAAAACTACTTTAAAAAATTTTTTTTTATTGAGGGCTGGACAGATGGCTCACTGGTTTGAGGCACTTGCTTGCAAACCCTGCTGGCCCAGGTTTTATTCCCTAGCATCCAGGTAAAACCAGATGCATACAGTGGTGTGTGTGTCTGGAGTTTGTTTACAGAGGCAAGAGGCCCTGGCACGCTCATTCTTTCCTTCCTTCTCTCTGTCTTTTTCTCTCTCTTAAATATGAAAATAAACAAATAAATAAATGTACTGATTTGATAGTCTCTTGGGTTTTTTTAAAAGATTTATTTATTAGAGACAGAGAGAGGGGAAGAGAGAGGAAGAGAGAGAGAGAGAGAGAGAGAGAGAGAAAATGGGCATGTCAGGTCCTCTAGCCACTGCAAACAAACTCAAGACGCATGCGCCCCCTTGTGCATCTGGCTTACATGGGCCCTTGAGAATGGAACCTGGGTCCTTAGGCTTCTCAGGCATGCACCTTAACTGCTAAGCCATCTCTCCAGCTTCCCCCGGCCCCTTTGCCACTGTGTACATAAGGTTAACTGGCCTGTGAACTTCTGGGGATTCTCCTGTCTCTGCCTCCCACTTTGCCTGGGATTAGACACGTAAACCCGGCTATGCATGGGTCTGGGGATCTAGACTCAGCTCATCAGACTAGTGCAGCACTTTCCCTGCAGAGCCCCCTCCCCAGCCCCGGGTAAGGCTTCTCTGGTTTCCCTGCAGAGCCCCCTCCCCAGCCCCGGGTAAGGCTTCTCTGGTTTCCCTGCAGAGCCCCCTCCCCAGCCCCGGGTAAGGCTTCTCTGGTTTGGAAGGACTTGTTTTTCGTCATTCAACTTAATGAACCAGGGTGAGTGACAGTGCGGGTCACCAAGAAATAAAAAAATGAATTGCTGAGTAAGTTGAAGCTTTTACTCATTGAAATGTAACAGAAGCAGGCCGAGGCTGACTCAGCTGACTTTGGATTTGGAGTGTTAACAATTCAGAGGGAACTCTGCTTCTGAGTTTCCATAGAGATGGAGTAAGAAGGAACCAGGAGCATCTGCATGACCATATAGCATGGACATATATGTACCAAGACTCCCTGGAGTCTTGGAAAAGACAGTTTAAGAAATGTTCTCTATCTATCTGTCTCTCTCTCTCTTTCTCTCTCTCTCTCTCTCTCTGTGTGTGTGTGTGTGTGTATAGGCACTAAAAATCCTGATTTTCAACAATGGTTTCTCTATGTACCTTTTGGGGGGAAAGATAATGCTGGGTTAGGTGAGAGGCCTAAGATGCAGGGACTCTCTTTCAGGCCCCCAGTACACAGGTGTCATCCGTCTCGTACATGTGACTATCCATGTCTAGCCAGGAGGAAATGAGAGAGCACAGCTATTCCCTTTGAGGCTCTTATAGAAGTCTGTACACACCTCACCTCACCTTGACCTTGGCACATGGTAAGAGCCAATGCAAGGGCAGCTGGGAGCCAGCCTCACCCTGGGCAGCCATGAACCCTGCTAAGGTCTGGGCTCCTGTGTCTATAGCAAAAGGTGAGATTTGCAGACTTGGGCACCACCTAGCAGTACAGTTCACACAGAGAGCTCTCACTCATGTGAAACATTTCTCGCTCACCACCTGAGATGTCACTTTGTCTGCATCCCTGCCTAGCTTTCGAGTCTCCTGAGGCTGGAACACAGTTCTTGGATTTCGCTGGAATGTATCAGGATCCAGCACGGTGGTCTTTAAAAACAGTGAGCACCCCACAGGTTCATTCGCTGGGGCCCGATGTTGCCTGACGTGTTAGTTCATTTTTCTTCTGTTTGGCTTGCAGAGCTTTCCAGACGAGAGCTTGGCTGTCTTTTCTGGAAGGTGATGGAATGGTCTGAGTTGGATATTTAGACTGGAGTGATGGCACACTGGGATGGTAGAAAGGCCACGCAGACATAACAAAGTGTTTCTTCAAAGGTGAAGGTAGATAGATCACATCACCTCTGATTCCCAGGGCTTCCATTGGGGACGCAGTCTCTGTGAAGGGAGCAATTAAGCCCAGTGAATCCCAATGAAAAGCTGAGTGGTCTTCTCACTGCCTGAATACTTATGGAAATTAACCACTCACCCTTTATTAGTATGGAGTTCAGAAAAAAAATTGGCAGGGAAAAGTGGGGTCTAAAAAACCGTCAGTAATGTTTTTGGTGCCCAACATCGACTTTCCAGAAGAACACACACACACACACACACACACACACACACACACACACACACAGCTTTGAGATTTACCCAACTGCTTTCCCATCTCCTGTGTATAAGCTGGTAATGCGCATTGTACTTTATTAATATTGTTGATTTCACACTGTAACTTGGATATAAAGGAAGCTGATGGGAGGAGAGAGATTTAATCACAGAATAATCAGGGCTAGAATTTAAATAGGACATCATTAGCATGGTAATTAATTTTCCCCAAATCTGGTTGGGGCCTGGGCTGGTGAGTCCTCAGGAGTCCCTGTAGGGGATCCTCAGCCCAGGAAAGCTTATTGCTGTGAGAAGATCAAATGGCGGGATGTCATATATCTGGGGCTGCTGGTCCCAGCCTCTCACTTACCTGAGTTGTTTCTCAAGGACCAGGGAGGTGGGAAGCTGGTCAAGGCAGGCAAGGGCAGTGACGTGGCACTGATGGTTTGGGGATGGCCATGTGCCCACACAGGCAAGATTCTCTGGCTTACTCCCAAAGTGTTTCTTTATGAGCTTATTTAGTGTGTGTGGTATGTATGGGGCTTATGCACACGCTTGTGAGTATCCTGTGTGTACACGTGTGGAGAAGTGAATGTTGGGTGTCTCCTCGATTGTGTGTGTGGTATGTATGGGGCTTACGTGTGTGTGTGTGTCCTGTGTGTACACGTGTGGAGAAGTGAATGTTGGGTGTCTCCTCGATTGTGTGTGTGGTATGTATGGGGCTTATGCACACGTGTGTGTGTGTCCTGTGTGTACACGTGTGGAGAAGTGAATGTTGGGTGTCTCCTCGATTGTGTGTGTGGTATGTATGGGGCTTAGGCACGCGTGTGTGTGTTTCCTGTGTGTACACGTGTGGAGAAGTGAATGTTGGGTGTCTCCTCGATTGTGTGTGTGGTATGTATGGGGCTTATGCACACGTGTGTGTGTATTTCCTGTGTGTACACGTGTGGAGAAGTGAATGTTGGGTGTCTCCTCGATTGTGTGTGTGGTATGTATGGGGCTTATGCACACGTGTGTGTGTGTCCTGTGTGTATACGTGTGGAGAAGTGAATGTTGGGTGTCTCCTCGATTGTGTGTGTGGTATGTATGGGGCTTAGGCACGCGTGTGTGTGTTTCCTGTGTGTACACGTGTGGAGAAGTGAATGTTGGGTGTCTCCTCGATTGTGTGTGTGGTATGTATGGGGCTTATGCACACGTGTGTGTGTGTCCTGTGTGTACACGTGTGGAGAAGTGAATGTTGGGTGTCTCCTCGATTTCTCGTCCCACCTTATTTCCCAGAAACAGTCTCTCACTGAACCTGGAGCTCATGCTGTGTTTTCTGTGTTGGACTGGCTGACCAGTGAGCCCCAGCAATCCTCCCATCTCTGTCCCTCTCAGGGCTGGGGTTGTAGGCATGCAGCAGCATACTAGCTTTTTAAAAAGGACCCATGTAAGCCAGATGCACAAGGTGGTGCATGGGTCTGGAGTTCATTTGCAGTGGCTGGTGGCTCTGGCGTGCCCATTCTCTCTATCTGCATTTTCCTCTCTCTTTCTCCCTTCCTCCTCTCTCAAATAAACAAATACATAAAAATATTTAAAAATATTGAGAACTTTAATATATGAGCATTTTGTAAAATTGGTCATATTCCCATTGGATTATACTCCTACTTATCATCTTAGGTCCCCTCTCCTCTGGTCCCCATTTCCCCAAGGACCCCCTTCAGTGTCACTGTGGGGTCAGGGATGCACCATTCGGTTCCTGTGGGCAGGACAGTACTTCATAATGCTCCTCCCCCCTGTGGCTCTTGCGCTCTTTCTGTCCCTCTCCTGCACAGATCCCTAAGCCTTGGGAGCTGTGGTAGAATCTACCTCAGTGCTGAGCTTTCAGCAGACTCTGCTTTTCCGCTTGGGTGAGTTTGAGTCTCCTCAGTGTCTATGGCCGTCTCTCTGGAGGAGATTCTTTGGCTGAATGTAAGAGCAGCACTCAACCCGCCCCTTGCTCTGGAATGTTCCCTGGGCCCTGGCAGATGTGATGGAGATGGCTCATCTTATGCTGGGCACTAGGCTTTTTCTTCTTGTCACTCTGGTGGGTCTTGGGTCTTCTCCGTACCTGCCACATTCACACCAGCTTTTTATATGAGTGCTAGAAATCAAACTCAGGATTGGATAACAAGTGCCCTGACCGACTGAGGCATCTCCTTGTAGGTTTTGAGCTGAAGTAGGCAATGGAAGGAAGCGTGATATACTGAAAGGGCTGGCTCCTCTAACTCTGAAGCCCAGGGGTGTGGCTCCCTGCTGAGGCTCACACCTGCTGGTACTGGTGTGTGGCTTAGAGAGCTTGTAAACTGCACCTTCTGTACATGCAGGCAGGCAATCTCCACGTTTGTCACCTCTCCACAGAAAGACTCAAGTTAAATCAGACCACAAGAACAATCAGTGTCCCTTCCTTTGCTTCCTTTGCTCTTTGTGGTGAGGAGGGGAAGAAATGGAGACCTGGGATAATTCACCAAATAAAGATGGAAAAAACAAAATCAACAAAAACAGCTTTAAAGAGGCAGAAGACAGTTCTAGTGACAAGGATGAATTATTTTGGTTGAGAATATGATGTGATAAGCTTCCTAGAGTCCAAGCTAGAAAGGTAGCTGAAGTATTGTCCATATTCTTCGAAGTTCCTAAAACTTAGTCCTTATTCTCTGTAACCTTCCAGCAGAGGATTTCACACAGTCCATTACTCCCTTTGAAACACTTTTATGCCATGTAGAATATGCTATATTCTAGTCCATTCCTCTTTATTGGCTGCCCTCATTCTCCTTCAAAAGCATGCAATTCTCAGGAAATATGTAGTCAGGATACATAGAGGCAGAGAACACAGAGCCAGAGAGCATGGAGCTGTGGAACACAGAGTCATGGAGCACACTGCCATGGAGCATGGAGCCACAGAATATGGAGTCAGGGAGCACACTGCCATGGAGCATGGAGCCACAGAATGTGGAGTCAGGGAGCACACTGCCATGGAGCATGGAGCCACAGAATGTGGAGTCAGGGAGCACGTTGCCATGGAGCATGGAGCCACAGAATATGGAGTCAGGAAGCACGTTGCCATGGAGCATGGAGCCACAGAATATGGAGTCAGGGAGCACGTTGCCATGGAGCATGGAGCCACAGAATATGGAGTCAGGGAGCACGTTGCCATGGAGCATGGAGCCACAGAATATGGAGTCAGGGAGCACACTGCCATGGAGCATGGAGCCAGGGATTGTGGAGCCAGGTAATATGTAATCAGGGGACACAGGGAGATGCCAACTTCTACAGACAAATTCCATGAGAGCATACTGTCCAGTCCTCATTTATAACGCACACAGGGCCCTTGCCATTTAGCCATCATCACCTACCTCTGGACACAAGGGAGATGGCTTCTGCGTCGGGGATTAGGGAAAACTGAACCGGCACATTTAGATGTGTGAGTAGACACAGGTTTTGCCACAGCAACACACCTTTCCAGCAGATTATGTGAGGACTTATTCTTTTGTTTGTTTGTTTATTTATTTGATAGCGACAGAGAAAGAGGCAGATAGATATAGAGAGAATAGATATAGAGAGAATAGGCATGCCAGGGCCTTCAACCACTGCAAAGGAACTCCAGACCATTGCGCCACCTTGTGCATCTGGCTTACGTGGGACCTGGGGAGTCGAACCGGGATCCTTTGGCTTTGCAGGCAAATGCCTTAACCGCTAAGCCATTTCTCCATCCCCCGCTTTTTTGTTTGTTTTTGAGGTAAGGTCTCACGTTAGCCCAGGCTGACCTGGAACTCATTGTGATACAGCCCAGACTGGCCTTGAACTCGTATCAATACTCCCACCTAAGCCTCCTAAGAGGATTAAGAGAATGAGCCACCCTGTCCATTTCACATCTGTAATCCTTTATCTTTCATTCACCATGTTAATCAATGACTTTACTGTACTGGGATCCTGGCTAAATATACGTTTGAATTTTTCTATCCAGTATATAGGCATCATTAATTCTCTTCAGCCACTTTTGTCTGTGGAGTTCTAAGCTTGAAATTTGCAATTCACATTCTCCCTTTTACTAAATAGCCATGACAATTCTTTCGGAAGGCATTCCCCTGTGGCATGAGAAGCCTGGAGAGCAGTTGGTTACCCTGTAACAGTTAAGCCAATTTTGTCCTAGTGGGCATGTTTAGCCCGGGGTGGTCAGTTGTGCAGCTTACAGGTTAAAACTGCTAATGACCCCCCTTCACAGGCTGCATAGGTCTTTGCAGCATCCTGACAGCTAGCCAACAACAGGAAGAGGCTTCTAGCTTGGTTCCGGCGGGATTTCTCAGCGTCCTGCAACTGCCCCAGGTGGAATCTTTACCACTTACTTCTGGCTGGGAGCCAAGAGCATTGGCAATAGCTTACATTATTTTGGGAGTTCCAAAGGCTTCTCTGACCAACAACTCACTGGGAGGTATCCCACTCCTGGCACTGGAATTTTCCTGTAACAACCTATGGCTTTTTGGATCAACATTATCCACCCCCACAGGGTACTGCTGCCCGCATGCTCTCTTTTAGAACGATACTTTCCATGTGGTTTCTTCATAATGTCTTCAGTGTTTGTTAACCCTCCCTACCTTCTCCTTCATCTTCCTCACCCCACTTGAACCTTTTCACTGGCAGCATTCTGCCTCTCTACTTACATATCTACTGTACCCTCCCCTGAAGCCTTCTCCTCCCCTTCCTCACTCATGGGCCCTTTACAGCTTCCTGGCCTCTGCTATAGACTTTTACTCCAACCTACATACAAATCTAAAAATTTGAAGCTGGATCCACAAAAGAGCGAACCTGTGGTGATTGTGTTTCTAAGCCAGGATTTCCTCAATTAGTAAAAGGTTTTCCAGGTCCATACATTTTCTTGCTAATTTAATTTTTATTTTCAGCTGAATAAAACTCCATCATGCATAGGCACCACATCCACTCATCAGTTGTGCATCTAAGCTTAGTCCCTTCCTAGCTATTGCCAGCAGGGCAGCAGAAAACATGGCTGAGCAAGGACTTCTACAGTAACGTGCAGAGTCCTTAGGGTTTGTGCCTAGGCATGTCTATGCATTTATCTTGTTTTTTTTTGGGTTTTAAATTTTTTGAGGTAGGGTCTCACTGTAGCCCAGGCTGATCTGTAATTCACTATATAGTCTCAGGGTGGCTTTGAACTCACAGTGATCCTCATACCTCTGCCTCCCTAGTGCTGGGATTAAAGGTGTACTTCACCACGCCCGGCTTTTTTTGGAGTTGTTGTTGAGACAGAGTCTCTCTCAGTGAACCTGCTGCTCACTGATCTGGCTAGCCTAGCTTAGCCGGCTTTCCCCAAAGCGCCCCTGTCTCTACCTCCGCAGGGCTGGGGTTATTGGGCACATGCCTTCCTGCCTGGGTTTTACACAGTGTTGTAGTCAGCTCCACGTGGCTGGGATGGACATCCAACTACACACAGTTTGTGGGAGGAACAGACACAGGGGAAGTCCATCAGTGGCGGAAGAAGCTGCTTCCTCTCATACATCCACGCAGAGACACAACTGCGGCAGGCAGACACCCAGAGCTCATGCTGCTCTCTCACACTTTTGGTGTGGAAACAGAGCTTCCCCCAAATATACCCGAGG
The DNA here is from genome assembly GCA_036365145.1 of Orientallactaga sibirica. Lineage (NCBI taxonomy): Eukaryota > Metazoa > Chordata > Mammalia > Rodentia > Dipodidae > Orientallactaga > Orientallactaga sibirica. Next base: position 1,955,510 of record JAEOAD010000555.1, read on the forward strand.
GCTGAACCCCAGGATCCGCCCTCCCAGTGGCCTAACCTTAATCAACAATGCCTGAGGCAGGCTGGAGAGATGGCTTAGCGGTTAAGGCGCCTGCCTGCAAAGCCTAAGAATGCACGTTAGAATCTCCAGGTCCCACATAAGCCAGATACAGTGATGCAAGCATGCAATGTCGCACATGTGCATAAGGGGGTGCACGTGTCTGGAGTTCAATTGTAGTAGCTGAAGGCCCTAGTGTGCCCATTCTCTCTTTCTCTATGGGCATGCCAGTGGCCTCTCAGCCACTGTGAACGAACTCCAGACGCATGTGCCCCCTTGTGGGAAAGTGTGGCATTGCGCCCTTGTGTCACTTTTTGCCTCTGGCTAAACATGGGACCTGGAGACTGAACGGACATTTTTAGGCTTGGCAGACAGGCCCCTTAACCACTAAGCCATCTCTCCAGCCCTCTTTGCCTCTTTTTCTCTCTCTCTCTCTCTCTCTCTCTTTTTTTCTTGTTTTGTTTTTTGTTTTTTGAGGTAGGGTCTCACTCTAGCCCAGGCTGAGCTGGAATTCACCATGCAGTCTCAGGGTGGCCCCAAACTCATGGTGATCCTCCTACCTCTGCCTCCTGAGTGCTGGCACCAAAGGCGTGCACCACCATGCCCAGCTTTCTTCCTCTTTCATTTTTGTCTTTCTTTTTATTTTGTCAAATTAATAGATAAAATGCCTGAGGCTATGAAGGACAAACATTTACATTCAAACTACCACACAAGTGCTGGGGATCTGAAGCCCTGTCCTCACGCTTGTGCAGCTGGTACTTTTTTAACTGAGCCATTTCCTCCCATTTCCCATTTTCTTAACTATGTCCATTAAGACAATGTTCCTGTCCTTAATAACTTCTTTTTCCCAAAAGTATGCTATTATTTCACAGGGTGATGGAGTGCACAAGCAGTTCCAGTCTGAGGGAGAGGGTTCCAAGAAATGGCAGACAAATGTCCTCCCTGTCCTAGAAGGATGACATTTGTAACTGTCACCTTCTTCTCCACTGGTTTGTAGCAGGTCCCCACCGTTCTGCGTGGACAACACATGGTGTTTGATGTGCATGTGTGAGCACAGGCCATAGGACCCTGGTGGTATTCAGCTGCTGGAACCACCTTCTTCCCATTGTAACTCGTGGGGTTCAGCTTCTTCCTGTCCATCACCTCCTCAATGGCTTGTGGGTGTCCCCCTTCGGCTTCCATGTTCTTTCCCATCCTCTGGAGTACCCTTCACCCTTGCCCCCAGTGCTCACTCCCTGCCTCCTTTCAGCTCTGTCCTGACCACTCCCATCCTGCCCAGTGCCCTGATGACATAGGCGAGGCCATACCCTGCATTGTCTGGGCCAGAACCTGCCGTGTCTGCGTCCCCTGTTTGCAGGCCAAGTCCTCGAGCCTGGCCTGATGCTGGGAGGGATTATTGTTCCTTACTTAATGTTCCATAATTATTCATCCCATTTGCCATGTTTTAATGGAACACTTAATAGCATCTATGAAGAAGCCTAGCGTCTATAAATAAACGCTCTTTGGTATTGAAAGGGTTGTATACAATATGAAATTTAGAACACATTTTTCCTCAGAAGCCCTGACATTAATATTCATCACAAGACCCAAAGTAGAAGCTATTATATTTTAGCATAATGAGTTTCCCATATGTTGCACAGCCTCTTGCAGTCTTGCTTCTCATCATGGCAATTAGAAAGGTCATCTTGTCGTGTAGGCTCCGTTACACCCACAAACCAGCTCATGGCCGTCACTTTGAAATGTATTAGGGCCCTTGTGTGAAAATGTAAGAGGCAGACATACTTCTGTCCCGAAGTGTAGCCGTTCATATCTAATGACCAAACCCAAACATGTGTGTTGTTTAGCTTTCTATGATATATGAGCATAGAAATTTCTGGACTGTGCTCTTGTCTCTTCCTCCTTCTTCTTTTTTTTTTTTTTTCTAAAAAATATTTTATTTATTTATTTGAGAGAGAGAGAGAGAGAGAGAGAGATCAGAAATAGGCAGAGAGAGAAAATAGGTGCGCCAGGGCCTCCAGCCACTGCAAACGAACTCCAGATGCGTGCGCCACCTTGAGCATCTGGCTTACATGGGTCCTGGAGAATCGAGCCTCGAACCGGGGTCCTTAGGCTTCACAGGCAAGCGCTTAACCGCTAAGCCATCTCTCCAGCCCTTGTTTTGTTTTTTTGAGGTAGGGTCTCACTCTAGTCCAGGCTGACCTGGAATTCACTATGTAGTCTCAGGCTGGCCTTGAACTCACAGTGATCTTCCTGCCTCTGCCTCTTGAGTGCTGGGACAAAAGGTGTGCACCCCCACGCCCGGCTTTTCCTGTCTTCTTGATTCAATTGTTTGAGCAACCTCCTCACTACTTCCTTTCTGTACACATGACATAATAAGGTCCCCAAATCATTTGATGGAGAAATTTGACATTGAGATAGTACACACTAGTATATTTCTAACCTATGTACTTTTTCTTCCTTACTTGAAAAATTAATGATCTGTGTTAACATACAGAAACATTGTTGTACTTGGTTCTGCCGCACGAACGCTGACGCAGTGGTGGGGAGGACGTGAGGAAGCGCTGCGTGTTAGGACAGTGGGTTTCGTGGGGAGCATGGAGAGGGTAGCGGGACACTAGAAGTTACTTTTGGGAAAATGAAACAAGCCTGTGGGAGCTGATGCTGGGGAGTATGGTCCTCAGGCTGGCTTGGCAATGGCGTGTGGGTTTGCCACACTGAAATCTCAGTGTGTTTCTACGTCTGGATGTCTCTCCGTGTTGGCTGCTTTCCTCATTGCTGAGGCAAAACTCCTGACAGGGAGAAACTGAAGGGTGGAAGGTGTGTTTTGGCTCCTGGTTTGAGGAAACCGTCCATCATGGAGGAGAAAGTGTGGCAGCAGGATCAACTTCTGTGGAAGTCCGAGTGCATGAGTGTGCGGCTGCTTGCTCATACTTGCTAAGAGAAGAGAAAGTGAGAGAGGTCAAGGGATGGAGAGATCAAGCGGGAAGCAGGGTCAGGCTAATAGGCTGTAGCCTCTTCCACTTGTCCCCACTGAGCCACTTCCCCTAGCTAGGTCCCACTTCCCCCTAATAAGCACCACCTGCTGGGGACCAAGTGTTCCAACACCTGGGAGACGTTCCACACAGACACCATTCCCCCTTGTTTCGTTCTGTCTTTGAGAGAGAAGCTAAGCTTCTGTATATGTGGAAACTTTTGCCAATAGAGAAGAGAGAAAGTTCTAGATTCTCTCATGCTTGGAGCAGTCTCCCCAGTCTTAGCTTCCTTACCACGGAGGATGCTAAAGACTCTGTGGTATATGAAGCCCAACATGATTGACATGTGACTTGGATGCTGTTCTCGGTACATTTCTTGTTGCTGTGACCAATGCCTGGCAGAAGCAACTCCAGGGAGGAAGGGCTTGTTTAGGCTCATCATTTCAGAGGACATCGTCCATCATGAGGGGTGGTATGGTGACTAGGGATGCATCACCCACAGTGGTGGGGACATAATGTGACAGCCCCTCACATCTTGGTGGCTCAGGAAACAAAGAATGGGAGAGGGACCGGGGCCAGGTTATAACCTGGAAAGCCAGTCTCTAGTGACCCACCTCTGCCAGTAAGGCCCCATCTCTTAAAGGTTCTGTAACAGCACCACCAGCTGGGGACCAAGTGTTCATGGTGGACATGCTAGATTCAAGCTATAATGGATGTTTTAACTTTAGAATTAATTGGGCTGGAGAGATGGCTTAGCAGCTAAGGAGCCTGCCTGCAAAGCCTAAGAATGCCCGATCGAATCTCCAGGTCCCATGTTTAGCCAGACGCAAAAAGCGATGCAAGCACGCAATGTTGCACATGCACACAAGGGGGTGCACGTGCCTGGAGTTCATTCACAGCGGCTGAGAAGCCCTGGTGTGCCCATTCTCTCTCTGCCTCTTCCTCTCTGTCTCTCTCTCTTTCTGCCTCTCTCTCAACTTAAATAAAGAAACAATGAATTAGCTCAGCATCGACTCCAGGTGCGTGAGCTGGGCAGAGAGCTGCCTTCCCTGGCCTTCCTCACCGTGACGCGCATGGAGGTGGCTAGCCCCTCATCTGTCTGGAGTGAGACACACAGGCTTGGTCTGTATGCCTCAATGGGTGATTATTAGACTTCTAACGTCAAAAATCATGGTCCTTGATGGATCCGTGGCTAAAGTGCTCATACAAGTGTGAGAATTTGAGTTTGGATCCCCACCAGCCACATAAATAACCAGGTGGGTGTGGTGGGACCCTGTTTGGGAGGCGGAATCACAGGACCCCCAAGGCAAGCTAGCTAGCTAGACTCACTGGACCAGTGAGTTCTGGGTTCATGTGAGAGACCCTGCGTCAGGAAATGAGGTGGAGAGCAGTCGAGGAAGACACTCAGCGTCAACTTCTGGCCTCCACATGCACATCTGCACACATGTGCATGCACATCTGCACACACATGCACACATATCACATGGGGGAAAATCAAGTTTCTTGCCTGAGCATGACAGAAAAAGAGGACTGAAAGATTTCAGTGTCCCTGTTGTGTGCCACTGGTGTGGAAATACTGTGCTGCCTTGCAGTTGAGGGAGGACAGTGGCACAGATACGAAAGGGCCCCTCCCTCCTTTACCCACTCTTTCCCCTGAAGCTGTTGACGTCATGTGGATGTCCCATTGTCATCTCCAGAGACATCCAAGTTCCGCTTGGTGCTAACAAGAACTGATAGATAAGCCTATTTCAAGAGTGTGTGTACATTTGCGTAAGATCCCTTTTTGGTGCTTATGAAATTCACTTATGTAATGCCTTAATGTGGATGCATTTTTGGGGCTCTGACTTTATGTTTAAAATCCCTGTGCAACTGGACTTTTGTATCCTACCAGTCCCCACTCACATCTTAGCTGCCACTCAGCACCCACGACAGCAGTGAGCACCCCTTGTGTGCCAGCAGCACTGTGACAGTCTCGGGGACAGAAGGATCACCCAGTGTGACCCTTGATCTCCAGTTGTAGGTTGGGGAGGCCATGCACATGTTGGTGCTGAAGCATAGAAACGGCTAGGTGTGGCAAGAGCGCGTGGACAAGTGTCGTCGCAGTCACGGAGAGTGTGGGAGAGGCAGAGCAGGAGCTGGGGGTGGGGATGGGGACACTGAGTTCCCCAGCCTAGGGGAGCACAGGGACACATGGCACCTTGGGAGGTGGGTAAGATCAGGGATGGGTCCCAGCCCTGCCACTCAGCAGCAGTGTGTGCTGGATGTTTCTCAGGGTGGTTAGAGTCTCAGAGAACTTTACCTAGAGCAAGCGCGAAAAGCCCAGGCTCGTGCCCCCACCCGCTATCCACCTGGACGCAGCTGCTGACCGCGGCAGGCTTCAGTGCTCCATTCCTTTCTTGGTGCCTCATGATCACTGGTTCTAACCTCATCTCTCCGGCCCAGCACTGAAGTGTCTCCTGTACTTCTGAGCAGCTGGCTACAAGCAGGTGGGCTAAGAACAGAGAAAGAAAGCGAGGCAGGCCCTGGGACTTCCTGTAGTCCAGACTCTTCTTGCTTCAGGGACACCCAGTGGTGGTTTGTTCCATGTCTCCCATACGCTCTTGTGATCTGAATGCTTGGTCCCCAGCTGATGGCAATGGGGGAGGCAGAGCCTTGCTGGAGGAGGAGTGTTGCTGGGGGCGGCTTTGGGGTGTTAGATAGTCCAGTCTCCCCCTCGCCAGAGCTGAGCGTACGCTCTTGCTGTTTTCCACCTGCTGTGGCCGAGGTGATGTCCAACCTCTGCTCTCCCATCCTTTCCTTGCCATCATGCAACGTCCCCTGGGGACTAAGCCAAGATAAACCCTTTCCTCCCGTCGGCTGCTGTTGGTTGCATAAGTCCATACAATACACCCATTTCGGGGAGGCTACTTGTCAGAGATCCTGCCTCTACGTGGGGTCAGCTGCTCGTTCTGAGTCCAGATCCCTGGGCTGCTGGGATCTGGTGTATTCTATCCCACAGCTGATAGCTTGTGCACAGGTGGTTTGTAGATTGTACACGTGCCCCTTTCTTCTCCGACTGTGTGCGCCATGCCTCAGCCCTTGCATTAGCATCCACCAGAGTTTAGGCGGTGCTGGGACCCTGCAGAGCCCTGCATGGAACAGGCTTACCATAAACACAGGCAGAGTGCAGAGACCACGTGTGTGGAGAATGTCTGCAGGAGCTCCTGGTGGTGGAATTTCTGCAGCTTGTGTGGGTCTGAACCGTCTGCAGTCTGTCAATGCGCATCCTGATATTGGAGGGTGATGGGCCGAGTGTTTCCAGAGACTCAGCCCAGCCCAGAGCTCTCTGTGAGCTGTGACTTGTCATATGAACCTTTGACAGAGTGTGGACACTTTTTAATTTTTTTGTTTATTTTTATTTATTATTAGTATTATTGAGAATGACAGACACAGAGAGAGAGAGAGGCAGAGGGAAAGAGAGAACAGGTGCACCAGGGCCTCCAGTCACTGCAAACGAACTCCAGATGCATGTGCCACCTCGTGCATCTGGCTTATGTGGGTCCTGGGGAACTGGGCCTTGAACCAGGGTCCTTAGGTTTCACAAACAAGCGCTTAACCGCTAAGCCATCTCTCCAGCCCCCTGTGGACACTCCTTGGTCCCCACAGAACCTTAATCTTCCAGCTCCCATCACCATCAACCTTTTCCGGTACTGACGCCTTGTTCTCACGGGCACAGAAAGAGTGTCCTTTACAGGCTGTGAGTTATTTAGAGAGAAGAACACATCTTGTTTGCCATTTGCTCCTGATAGAATCTGGTCACTGTTTCATGGGTGTGGCTTACTTGAGCAGAGCTTGGGAAGCAGAGGGCAGGCTATTCTCTCAAACTTCGTGGCTTTTTTCTGGATTAGTCCTGCAGGTGGTGCTCTGATGAGAGGGCGGGGCTTGCCTGCGGTGGATATGGACACTGTCAGAGCCCGGTCAGGGCTTGCATTGGCATCTACATTTGATCAGGGTAGGCACAGAGGGAGGAGTAGGGAGCAGGGTGAGGTGAGCAGCAGGTGTTTTAGGGGACCAGAACTCCAGTCCTGCAGAGAGATTATTCTGTCCCTGTTGGCTTTTGGTTGCCATGTTGGGGGCAAGGAGACATGTGCAATGCTGGCAGGTAAAGCTATCTTTCTGCAAGTCTCACCACCACTCTAGACATGCTAGATTTCAATGATCTCAACCTACAGTGATCCATAGATTCCCCTCACATGCCTTTGGGGTAAGGAATCTGTGGGAAGCCCCAGACAGGCCTCTGCTTTGACCTGAGGATGGTGTCCTGCAGTGATGGTGTGGGCTGGGCAGGGAGCAGGTTTCTTGAGAGGTGGCGTGGGCACTGGCTGGAGAGCAGGTCCTGCAGTGACGGCATGGGCACCGGCTGAGAGCTGGTGTCCTGAGAGGTGGCTTGGGCACTGGGCAGAGAGCAGGTGTCCTGAGAGGTGGCATGGGCACTGGGCAGAGAGCAGGTGTCCTGAGAGGTGGCGTGGGCACTGGGCAGAGAGCAGGTGTCCTGAGTGGTGGGGTGGGCACTGGCTGGAGAGCAGGTGTCCTGAGAGGTGGGGTGGGCACTGGGCGGAGAGCAGGTGTCCTGAGAGGTGGGGTGGGCACTGGCTGGGCACTGGGTGGGGTGGGCAGGTGTCCAGGTGTCCTGAGTGGTGGGGTGGGCACTGGCTGGGGAGCAGGTGTCCTGAGTGGTGGGGTGGGCACTGGCTGGGGAGCAGGTGTCCTGAGTGGTGGGGTGGGCACTGGCTGGAGAGCAGGTGTCCTGAGAGGTGGGGTGGGCACTGGCTGGAGAGCAGGTGTCCTGAGTGGTGGGGTGGGCACTGGCTGGAGAGCAGGCTATAGATGAGTTGTGTTCACCTGTGTGGAAGTTGTTGCTCTGATAAGAAATGTTTATGGTGTTCTCTGTGCATAAAAAGACTCAAAAAATAAACATGAAATAAAAAATCTGGGCGTGGTGGTGCACGCCTTTAATCCCAGCACTTGGGAGGCAGAGGTAGGAGGATCACCATGAGTTCAAGGCCACCCTGAGACTACATAGTGAATTCCAGGTCAACCTGAGCTAGACTGAGACCCTACCTCAAAAAAAAAAAATAAATAAAAATAAAAAGAGAAAAAGAGGGGTGTTGAAGTCAGGTTCACACTGCTGGCAGAAATCACCTGGCCAAGAGCTGCTTTTGGAAAAGAAGGGTTTATTTTGGCTTACACACTTGAGGGGAAGCTCCATCATGGCAGGGGGAAGTGATGGCATGAGCAGAGGGTGGACATCACCCCTTGGTCCACATCAGATGTACAACAGCAACAGGAGAGTGTTCTAACCACTGGCAAGGTAAAACTGGCTATAACACCCATAAGCCCTCCCCCAATAATACACTGCCTCTAGCAGGTGTTAATTCCCAAGTCTCCATCAGCTGGGAACCTAGAATTCACCACATCTAAGCTTATGGGGACACCTCAATCAAACCACTACATTCTACCCTGGCCCCCCTAAACTGATAGCCATCCATAATATAAAATTCAATGCATTCACATAACTTTAAAAGTCCCCATAGTTGTTTAAAAATTGATTCCAATATGTTCAAATATCCCTGTAATCCAAGGTCTTTTTTTTTTTTTTTTTTTTTTTTTTGAGGTAGGGTCTTACTCTAGCTCAGGCTGACCTGGAATTCACTATCTAGTGTCAGGGTGGCCTTGAACTGACTGTGATCCTCCTACCTCTGCCTCCCAAGTGCTGGGATTAAAGGCATGTGTCACCACGCCCAGCCCAAGGTCTTTTTGTTAAAAAATTTATTTATTTATTTGCAAGGAGAGAGAGAGAGAGAGAGAGAGAGAGAGAGAGAGAGAGAGAGAGAGAGAGAGAGAGAGAGAGAGAGAGAGAGAGAATGGGCATGCCAGGGCTTCCAGCCACTGCAAACTAACCCCAGATGCATGTACCCCTTGTGCATCTGGCTTATGTGGGTCCTGGGGAATCAACCTGGTCCTTTGGCTTCACAGGCAAATGCCTTAACCACTAAGCCATTTCTCCAGCCCTCCAAGGTCTTTTAACTGAGCCACAATATCAATAAATCCCTCCCCAAACCCATAATGGCACAGAATAAACACTCTCACTGCAAAAGATGGCATTGGGTATAGCAAAGAAATATTCAACCAATACAAGATGTAAATAGGGTAAACATCACACTCTGTAGCTCCAAGTCCAGCAACCGTAGTCAGTGACAAATCTCCAAACCTAATAATTTTAACCAACAACAAGTCTCTGGAGTTCCAATACCGCCCCTCCAGCTCAGCTGTTCACAGTCCTGGAAAACTTCATCTGGGGCTGGCAGTTCTTAGCAGCCATCTCGTGGTTACAGCATCTCCACTGGGTCTCCACTGCAACCCACGATTCATCCTCATGGTTCCACCGGGTCTCCATGCAGGCATCCAGCAAACCTGCTTCACACTGCCTGTGGCTGTTTCCAAAACATAAGACCGTGATGCAAACTCAGTGACCCTCTCTTTCCTGCTTTTCTATACTCCACAATACCAGGTGGGATGCCAATTTGTTAAATCCATGGGGGAACAAAGCAGACTTTGAAGAACACAACACTCCTTCAGCATTCAGGCCCCTTCAAAAGAGTCTACATTCTTCCTGTTGCCCCAGTGCAGGTCAGCAGGCCCAATCTCAAAGGTTGTAACCTCTCATACAATTGCAGCTGAACAGGCAGAAGTTTTGGCCCAAAGATTTCATTTTTCTCTGTGCCATATCCCTCTGCTCACACCAGTCCATTTCTATGTAAAACAACCCTGCACCAGTTCTCAGGACACGGGCATAACAGCAAGCCTCTCACACAAACTGCTTCTAGCCCAGTCCAGGCAAAGCTCTTTCTCACCCTCACAAGCCAAACCTCACAATCCACAGTTCTTAGTGCATGCAGGTCTTTCACCTCTGACCAGAAAAAGTCCATCAAGCTGTAGTTACAGCACTGCAAGGCATCTCTTAGGCCAAGATTTCAAATCCTTCCACATTGCTCTTGAAAATCAGCTCCAAAAGGCCAAAGCCACACGGTCAGGTGTCTAGCAGCAATGCCACTCCTCAGTACCACTTTACTGTTGCAGTCAGGTTCTCATTGCTGGCAGAAATCACCCAACCAATAGCAGCTTGTGGGAAAAAAGGTTTATTTTGGCTTACAGACTTGAGGAGAAGCTCCATGATGGCAGGAAAAAAATCACATGAGCAGAGGGTGGACATCACCCCCTGGCCAACATCAGATGGACAATAGGAACAGGAGAGTGTGCCAACCACTGTCAAGGGGAAACTGGCTATAATACCCATAAGCCCGCCCCTAACAATACTCTGCCTCCAGGAGTCGTTAATTCCCAACTCTGCATCAGCTGGGAACACGTAAGTTTATGGGGGACACCTGAATCAAACCACCACAAGGGGGAAAATAGGAAAACAACTTTCTTTATGAAATCATAGAAGAGCACCGTAGCGGAATTCTTTGGAATATGTTGAAGTAGGGAACGTCTATTTAGAAGGAGCACATTAGGGCTGTGTCTGACTTTTCATTCGTCTTGTACCCCTCATGTCTGGGGACATCGAGGCCCTGCAGCTCTGTTCTCTCTGTCAGCATCCAGCCGAGCAGGAACCAACAGTCACCCCGTGTTTCCATGTTAAGGATCCCTCATGCCATCACTATCACTTAGTTGTCTCAGACACCCTTGCAGAGAAACAGGAGTTGGCAGCATGTGGAGGTTATAGCTAGGGCATTAGTGGCTTCCCAAAAGCACACGTCTGGTGAGATCTGCCAGCCCTGACTTCTGAGGGCCCTGCCTTCCCCAGGACCAGAGTTCACCCAGCCATCTGCTGTGTCCGTCCATTTCCTTCTCCACATCACTGGCTGTCACCATAAGTGTCCTTACCTGTCTGTGACGTTGGACCACAGTAACCCTTGAGTCTACTTTGTATCTGCCTTATTCATGTTTCAAAAAAATATTTCCTTATTAATATCATTGATATTAATAGCATTTTTTTTACTTCCTCCTCTGGCTTCCAAACATATGTGCCCAGGGTATATGCATCTGCATCCACACCACACTCACACACACACAAAGCAAACTTGGGGGCTGGACAGGTGGCTCAGTGTTTAAGGGTGCTTGCTTGCAAAGCCTGACCACCTGGGTTTTATTCCCTAGTACCCATGTAAAGCCATATGCACAAAGTGGAACACGTGTCTGAAGATCATTTACAATGGCAGGAGACCCTGGCACACCCATACTCAACTCTCTTAAATAAATAAATATCTTTCAAAAAGAAAACTCATGTGGTGGTTTGAATATAAAATATCTCCTGTAGCCTCATGTGTTTGAGCACTTATTGCCCAGTTGGTTGGGAAACTTGTGGAACTTTCAACGAGGTCAAGTCTTGCTGGAGGAAGTGTGTCACTGGAGGCCAGTCTTGAGGTGTAACTGTTCCTGCTTCTCTTCTCACCTCCTCCCTGCTGATGTGAGCATGTGATGCTGGGACCCTGCTACGGCCTCGCTCCCCCTGCCATGGACACAACTCCTTCTTTCCTCAGTTGACTCTGGTGGGGGATTCTGTCCTAGCCACAAGAAAATGACTAACAGGACTTGAATTTCATTCTACACTTCACCAATAGTTTTTCTTTTTCTTTTCTTTTTTTTTTTTTTTTTGAGAGAGAGACACAGAGAGAGATAGAAACAGAGGGAGAGGGAGACAGATAGAGAATGGACGCACCAGCCACTGCGAACAAGCTCCAGATGCGTGCGCCCCCTTGTGGGCAAGTGCAGCATTGTGCCCTTGCGTCACTTTGCGTCTGGCTAATCGTGGGATCTGGAGATTGGAAATGGTGTTCTTAGGATTGGCAGGCAGGCTCCTTAACTGCTAAGCCATCTCTCCAGCCCACTTTTTATTTTTCTTAACTGACAACTTCTATACTTACAGACAATAAAACATGATATTTCCCTCGCCTCCCCCCCCTCCCCTCCCGTCTCTCCCTCCCCTCCTCCATTTTCCCTTTCACAACTCTGCTCTCCATCATATTCCCTCCCTCTCTCCATTAGTCTCTTATTTTGATGTCATCATCTTTTTCTCCTAATATGAGGGTCTTGTGAAGGTCTTGCTAGGTACGTGGGGTTGTGAGTATCGAGGCCAATTTCTGTCTGGACAGCTGCATTATAAGGAGTCATACCTTTTCTTTGGCTCTTACATTCTTTCCGCCACCTCTTCCTCAATGGATCTTGAGCCTTGGAGGGTGTGTTAAGAGATGTTTCAGTGCTGGACTTTCCTCTATCACTTCTTCTCAGCACTATGTTGCCTTTTGGGTCATCCCAGTGGTCACCACCATCTGAAAAGAGAAGCTTCTCTAACCAAAAGTGAGAGTAGCATTAATATATAAATATGAACATTAAGTGTAGTGCTTTCAGGGCAGCTTGGTGGGAATAATATATACACTTAGCCAGACAAGAGCAGGCTTTATACCCCTAAGGCTCATGACCTCCCCTTCCATGGACTTTTGATTAGGTGTTCAGTACCAGGTATGTATTCCCTCCCATAGAGCGGGCCTTCAGTCCAATTAGAGAGCAGTTGTTTTCCCCAGAGCAGACATACCACTACTTTACCTGTTTAGTCATTTGGCCTGTCTGGCCAAACTTGAGGCTCCCAGTGTCCACTGTTTCCACCACTGATGACTTCTGTCTCCCATACGCTGCATGCAGTGCAGCTTTTTCCAGCTTTCAGTTGGCTAGTCTACAGGGAGAAGGTTTTCTACTCAGCACCAGCTTGATTTCTCAGTGACCTTGCCACGCAGGCATATGAAATCTTCAGCAATAGGGTCTTACCATCTGTTTCTCATGGGAAATCAAGGGCCTTGGCAATAGCCTGTAATGTTTTGGAGGGAACAGGGACCTCCCTGGCCAGCAACTCATTTTGCCAGGACTTTTATGTGACAGTGTAAAACCTCATCAAAGAAAACTTTTTTGTTCATTACTTTCGCGTTGCTGTGACCAAATACCAGCAAGAAACTACTTAAGGGAGGAAAGGTTGATGCTGGCCCGTGATTTCAGAGAGACTTCAGTTCATCATGTCAGATAAGGCAGGCGGCAGGAATGGCTTCATTATGATGCTGGGTGCTTGTGGCAGGGGCGAGTTCACCTGGTGTGAACCAGAAAGCCAAGAGAAGCTGCTAGAACCAAGGGCCAGGCTCACCTTCAAAGGCTCATCTTTAGTGTTGTACTTCTGTCGGGCAGATCGCACCTCCTAAATCTTTACTTGTTCCACAGTCTCCCAAAAGGATACCATCAACTGGGAACAGGACTCAGAACATAAGCCTGGGTGGTACTTCAGATACAAACCATAACAGTCTTATATTTAAATGATACACAATACATGTATTTCAAAACAGCATGTTACACACAATAAATAAAACCATGTTTGTAGTTAAAGTAATAGAAAAAGTTCTATGTATGAGCTCAGTTCATTTTACCACAGATAAGATCGTCCCCAACTGATTTAAGCAGTGAAAATTAATTTCTATAAACAGATAGTTCTTCCACCAAAACTTGAAATTCCGCTTTCTCGTTTGAACTCTCCCCATAGATTTGTCACTTTTGGGGGCACATGTATGTGGTTTATGTGCAAGTGTGTATGTGTGAGCACAGGTGTGTATAGGTGCACACGTGTGTATGTGGAGACGAGAGGTTGACAATGTCCCCACCTTATTTTCTGAGGTCGGCTCTCTCACTTGAACCCAGAGCTCACTGATTCGGCTAGCCAGCTTGCCCCAGGATCCTCTGTCCCTACCTTCCACCCCCGAGATTTCAGCTGGGCTGCCATGCCTCCTGACATTTACATGGATGCTGGGGATCCAAACTCAGGTCCTCATGCATGTCAGCATCCCTTAGCCAGCTCTCCCCAGCCCATTTTTTTTTCTTGAACTTGCAACACAAAACCCAAGCCATATATCTTGGAGGGCAGGACCCGGAGACCAGAAATAAAACGGAGTTCTTTATTATGTCTTTAAACCCAGTTTTGAATGCTTTCTGTTTTCCAGAGCATGCTTTGTCTGCCTTGCTGTGAGGCTGTTGTACGGGTGATCGTGTCGGGAGGGAGGGGCAGTCTGTCTTTCTTTTTCTTTGCTTGACCCATTTCCCAGTCTTAAAAAAGCGTGTGTGTGTGGGGGGGGGCACTTCCATTTGGAACCTGATTTGAAGTTTGAAAACCCAGTCATGTCTTTCCTTCCTGGCCATGTTCACATGTACATTCCAGAAAAGATTCTCCATGCTGGGTCACTCCTCCATTTTCTGGATGGTTCCAATCAAACTGTCACAATACTGTGCAGACCCAGATCCTGCAATCGCCCTTAGCACGTGAGTGAGTGCCGTGTGGTGTAGGCTGTCACTCGCTCCCAACGCTATTCCTCTGGCTTTTACTCAAAGCTGTTTGTGGGTTGGCTCACATATGCTGAGGCTTCAGCGAACATAAACTCACACAAATATTTGTCAAGCTGAGCTAGCTAAACAGCTCCTCAGCTGCTAGGATTGTGGGATGGGAGATGGCTGCTCCACGTGCATGGAACTTCTGAGCTCCAAGCTGCACCGAATACTCACGTTTCCCAGTGCACACAGAAGCTTGAGCCTCCTGGGGCCTGTGGACAAGACTGGGCAGGAGGGACTCTGCGGTGGACCAGAGAGAAGAAGCCCGAGCACGGCTGGCCTCTTCCTCCTGCTCTGCACCCCTCTGTTGTTGGGGTGATGACTGTGAGTTGCTCATCTTCATGGTGCGTTTATTTACATTTTCTTTTCATTCCTGAAGCCCAGTTAGTTCCACGAGTTCATGTTGTCCCGTGTTCCTGCTCAAGAGCTGGGCCCTGGGAGTTTGCCCATCCTTGTGTGAACACTTGCCTGGCCTTATTCAGTGTGTTTCCCCTTTCATGTGCCTGGTTTTTCATTACTGTGACAAATACCCGAGAGAAACAATTTAAAAGGAGAAAGGTTTACTTTGGCTCATGGTTCCAGAAACTGCAGTCAGTGGTCAGCTGACCTCTTGACTCCGGGCATGGGGGTAGAAGGGGGTGGTGAGATACAGTTGTTTGTCTCGTGCACCCCAGGAGGCGGGGAGAGTAAGCGAAGGGGTCAGGGCCAAGAGCGGCCCATCAACAGCTCACCTCCACTGACCTCTTCCTCCAGCCAGTCCCCACCTTCCCATTGGGCACCATCTGCCATCATCTACTCAAATTTTGGGTCTATGGCTGGATCACACCGCTGAGCCCTCACGATCTAATTGTCTCTGGAAACCCCTCACAGATCTTATGAACCTTCCAGACATCTCTCAGTACAGCCAAATATTGCACATAAGTTCAATATCTCAATATTTATAAATCAATTTCAATATTCATGTATCAATATGAAATATTTCATAATATTTCAAATAAGCACAGTGAGTGGATTCAGTCCCAGGTCTCTGAGTAGCACTGGCATGGCATTGGCTGCTGGGTCTTAGTTCCCTCACAGCATGGGGCTAGAGTAGACGTTCTACAGGGATGTGGTAATTTGAATGTGGAATGTCCCCTAACCTCATATGTTTTGAATATTCAGTTCCAGCTGGTGGCAGTTTGGGAAGGAGAGCCTTGCTGGAGGAGGTGGGTTGCTGGGGGTGGGATTGAGGGTGTTATAGCCCAGCTTCTCCCTTGCCAGAGCTGAGCTCACTCTCTGGCTGTGTTGTGGCAGCCGCACTGGCAAGAAGGTTCACCTAGCCTCTGCTCTGCCATCCTCTGCCTTTCCCTCCCTCCCTCCCTGCCTGCCTGCCCTGTGAGCGATGAACCTTCCCTTGGAGACTGTTAGTCAGGATCAAGCCTTTCCTGTCATCAGCTGCTGTTGGTTGGGTGTTTTGTCCCAGCAACGACAATGTAACTACATCAAAAGAAGCTATGAGTAGTTTAGGGGACGCTGTGAATTCATATCTAATATGGTGTTAGTCACCTTTGACCCTACCAAAAAAAAAAAAAAAAGACAAATAACTTAAAAGAAGGGAAGAATTATTTTGGCTCATAGCTTCAGAGGTTTCGGTCCATGGTCAGCAGGCTCCCTTGTTTCTGGGCCTCCTGTGAGATGGAGCATTGTGGCAGAAGTGTGTGGTGGAGCAGTGCTATGCTCCCCTCATCATGACCGGGAAACAGACAGGAAGTTGGATAGGGACAAGACACTCTTCAAAGGCATGCCCCTGTGACCCACTTCCTCCCACCAGGGGCGTCATTCTAAACCACCGTCACTGTCACCTTCCAGTGATGCATCAGTGAACTGGGCCACTGATGGTGTCAGAGCCCTCGTAAGACAACCCTTCCCAAACAGCCCTGTCAGCTGCCACAAGCCTTTAGCACACGAACCTTTGGGGAGAGTCTTCCTATCCATGCTCTCACATGTGGCCAGATCACATAGCCTGTGAGTGTCAGGAAGGACCTTGGTATTAGCTGAGGCCTGTTCTGTTTTCTTCTGGAGTTATGGCTGCTCACTCTGGAGGAAGACCATGGAGCAGCTCAGGGAAGGCCACAGCACTGTCCAGAGAGCAGTGTGACCTCGGTAGTTACATTATCCAAGCACCCTCTGAAAGCACCCTGAACCTGTCACCCTCACCTTGGAGTCAGAGTCCTTCAAAGGTGCGACGACATGGAGCAGATGCCACCCTTGCACCCCGCTCCGTGCCTGGTCAAGTCCTGGGAGAGACCTGTTCCAGCAACCTGCCCTGTCCAGAGCTGAAGAGCGGGAGAGCAAGCAGCCCCTGGTGTCCATTCTGTTGTGTCCACACAAAGTAAAGGTGACTCAAGCGATGTTTCAGGTGCCCTGTAACGTCCAGCCTCACCGACACAGAGCTCCCTGCCTTGGGCTCCGTTCATGTGGACACTAAGCTGGTGTTCACTGACAGTGGTGGCCAGCTCTCCTGCCCACGGCTTGGGACTCACCTCTGGACCTAGGTGTGAACTGGCATTCAGACTCAATGTATTTTTTAAATAGAGCTCCTTGTTGATCCCAGTGTTTAGTGAGTTCCTGACTTTTTGGGGGTTGATCATCAAATTCCATGTTGACCCAATTGATTAATTTCTCTTGAATTCTTTTTTTATTTTATTATTTATTATTTTTATTTACGTATATTTGAGAGAAAGGGAGAGAGAGAAAAAGAGAATGGGAATGCCAGGGCCTCCAGCCATTGCAAATGAACTCCAAATGCATGCGCCCCCTTGTGCATCTGGCTTATGTGGGTTCTGAGGAATCGAACCTGGGTCCTTTGGTTTTGCAGGCATATGCCTTAACTTCTAAGCCAACTCTCCAGCCCCTCTCGAATTCTTTTTGAAATCTTAGGAGGACAGAATTCTGTTTGGGCTGCTCTGTGGACTGCATTTGTGTATCATTTGCATTTGTATTATTATGTCCACAACACCCAAGGGACACAAGTCAGGGAGAGAAGCTTCTTTTCTCACGGTTTTACAGTGCTGAGTCCGTCATGTTGAGGGATGGTGGAATGGAGCAGTTCACGTCACTGAGGACCAACAAGGGGTAGGGAGAGGGACAGTGCTGGTGCCCAGCTGGTCTTCTGTCCCCCTTTATTCCACGGAGGATCGTACTGTGGAATGGTGCCACTGACACTCAGGGTGGGGTTCCCCCATCAGTTAACTCTCTCTAGAAATGGCCTCACAGACACACCCAGAGGCATGCCCCCCAGTCTCCTGAGTGATTCTAAATTCAGCCAGGTTGACAGTGAGGATGAATCACCCCAGCTTGCCTCTGCGGTGTGGCCTCCCTTCTTCGTGGTCATGACCACGGCCCGCTTCTCTCCATGACTCTCGACCTTCCCAGTTACCTGGTTCAAGGTTGGAGACCACTCTTTGTCACTTAGCTGAAGGCTACAACTCTTCCAAAAAAAAGAATAAGATATTGGGGGCAAGTCCCCGTGTCCCCTGCACGCTAGCTTTCCTGGGACTGCTGTGGAGTTGACCCAGTGCTCTGGCTCTGACTTTGCTGGTTCTTTGACGTGACCTTGCACAGGTATCTGGAGAAGGTGAAATGGCAGGAAAGGGGTCTTAGAATGTGTGGTGTGATGAGCTTCAGGCTGACTTTGACCATGGCATCGATTCGTCCAGTCAGAAGTTTTCAGGAAGTCTCCAGACACCAAGGTGATTTCTATTTTGAAATGTGTTCACCAACTGCGGGGAGTGCTTCCTCACTGACCACGGAGCAGCGCGGTCCTGGGGAAGGCGTGGGAACCTTGCTGCTGCTCTGCAGGCGTCCCCTCCCTGCATTCCGAGAGACACCCACGTCTCACGACTCAGCGAGAAACGCTCACCTGCTCTCTGTGCAGTTTTTTCCCCTCCCTGAATTTTGCAACATGCCCCATGTCTGCAGGATACACGTTCACTCATTTCCTTTCGGTGGTTTGTCTACTGCTGTCTTTATTTTCCATTTGTCACCCTGCCTTGGGCCAGTTTGACAAATACCATGGAGTAGGAAGGTAGCTTAGACAACAGACCTTTATTTGCTGGAGGCTGGAGTCTAAAGTCAAGGTGTGGGCAGCTTTGTTGGGCCTGCACCTGGTGAAGACATGCCACCTTCTTGCTGTGTTCACCACCTGGTGCAAGGGCAAGACAGCTTCTTGGACTCTCTGTTCTGTTTTTTATTTTATTTTATTTATTTTTGGAGAGAGACACAGAGAGAGACAGACAGAGAGGGAGAGGAAGACAGATAGAGATGGGCGCGCCAGCAGTCTCTCAGCTGCTGAGAAAGAAATCCAGATGCGTGCGCCCCCTTGTGGTCAAGTGCAGCATTGCGCCCTTGCATCACTTTGCATCTGGCTAAACGTGGGACCTAGAGATTGGAACCGGGTTCTTAGGCTTAGGAGGCAGGCGCCTTAACCGCTAAGCCATCTCTCCAGCCCCTGTTCTCTTTTTTAATTTGAGAGAGAGAGAGAGAGAGAGAGAGAGAGAGGAAGAGGCAGAGAGAAAAATGGGTGCATCACTTTTGCGTCTGGCTAAACGTGGGATCTGGAGATTGGAACCGGTGTTCTTAGGTTTCTCAGGCAGGCGCCTTAACCACTAAGCCATCTCCCAGCCCGGAACCCTCATTTCCAAGGCTACAAATCTTGTTCATGAGGACAGAGCCCAACTGCCTCTGAATATGTCACACTGATGGTGAGGATCTCACCATGAATCTTGGGAGGACCAAGCGTTCGGGCATTACATTCACAGATGCGTGCTTCACATGTCCCATTATCGCCTCATGGTCTCTTCGGTCCTTTCGAAAGTGGATTTTCATGTAACTCTCTTTTCTCTCCTTTACTTCTCGATTTTTTCTTCTTTTTTTGCATGTGTGTGTGGGGGCATATGTGTGCATACTAGTGCACGTGCACCTGTGCATGGACATATGTGGATGCCAGAGGTGAGTGTCTCCTTAGTTCTTCTCCACCTTGTTTTTCTTTCTTTCTTTTTTCTAGGTAGGGTCTCGTTCTAGTTCAGGCTGACCTGGAATTCACTATGTAGTCTCAGGTTGGTCCCGAACCCACAGCTGTCCTCCTGATTTCTCTTCCAGACAGGGTCTAGCACCGAATGTGGAGCTCGCTGATCTGGCCTGACTAGCTGCCCGTGAGTGTTGGGTTCTCCTGTTTCTGCCTCCTCAGCACATTAAGAACACTTTGGGGCAAAGCAGACAGGAGGGTCTATAGGAGGAACCACATTCTCAGGAAAGATTTTATTTTTTTTAATATTTTATATTTATTTATTTATGAGAGAGAGGCAGATAGAGATAGAGCGAGCAAGAGAGAATGGGCATGCTAGGGCCTCCAGCCACTGAAAACGAACTCCAGACGCATGCACCACCTTATGCATCTGACTAACGTGAGTCCTGGATAATTGAACCCGGGTCCTTTGGCTTTGCAGGCAAGCAAGCGCCTTAACTACAAAACCATCTCTCTGGCCTTCAGGAAAGGTTTTGAAAAGAACAAAGGTCTGCTTTCTAGTCCTTGTTGCTCCATCCCATCCCATTTTGCCCACAGAGGACACCAGATCCATCTCTGTCTTCAGACCCGTCACTCTTGGGTCTGTCTACTGCCCTCCTCACTCATTCTTGCTTTCTTTGTCAACAGAACCAATGTCTTCTTAGAGACACGTTTTCCTCACTGCTTCACTCCTTGTGCTGGGCACAGCTTTCTCAACCAAGGCAGCTTCTACTCAAGCCAGAGGCACCTGTAGGGATCAGTCAGGAGAATTTCACACCAGACCATGTTCTAGAAGCATCTTCATCCAACAGCCTGAAAATGTTTCTTTGCCATTCCCAAGGTTTTTTTCTTTTTTTTTTTTTTTTTTTTTTTTTCTTTTCAAGGTAGCATTTCACTCTGGTCCAGGCTGACCTGGAATTAACTATGTATTCTCAGGGTGGCCTCGAACTCACGGCGATCCTCCTACCTCTGCCTCCCGAGTGCTGGGATTAAAGGCGTGCGCCACCATGCGTGGCCTCATTCCCTAAGGTTTTTAAGGGCATGTTTATCTTTGAGTAATATAATATTTCCCCCTCATTTTCTGTATCTAAAGACAGTCTTCAGCTTAATTTTCTTTTATTTCTACAAATATTGTCGTAGCTAAGACTTGAAAAGGTCCAAAGGGACGCCAGCAGCAGCAGGGGCTCTCTGGTTCCCTGTGAAACCTCACGTGACCCAGGGACATTTGGACAGACTTACAGGCTTGGTTCAAGTCCTGGCTGTGATTGTCTTAGATTATCTCAGAATGAGTTGTGACAGGGGATGACGACGCTGATGAGAGCAGCTGCCTTGTTTATTGAGGACGTCTCCCGTGTCTGGGGTTCTATTTACGAGTTAGCTCATGTCCCACCTTAGAAGTAGACAGTAATGGTCTCACTGTGTGGAAACGGAGGCCGTGTGGGTGAAACAGGCCCAGTGCACATAGCACATGAGTGACAGAATGAATATCTGGGCCAGTTTTTCCTGTCTGCAAAGACTTACATTGTTTGCGCATGATCAAGGTCATCACCTGCTTCATGACGGGTAAGCACGTCTTCCTTAGCTTGCAGATAAGCACCCCATTGCAGTGTGTACAAAGTTCATAATGAAGTTCCCTCAGGGCCTGCCGGCTCATTGCCAAAAACACCGGACTGGCAGGAATTCCCCTGTGATTGACACAGGCTATAAAACTTTTTAAATGAAAGTATAGTTTCATGTCAAACCAGATAAATTTGGACTATGACTTCTAATAAGACAGCACAGTGTCTTCCAGGCCCTTTGGGTAGATTGAACTCATAAAAGCATCAGGCAGCAGATCACACTATCTTTCCAAAGCCAGAGTCTGTAGACAGGTCCATTCTTTCTCTGTACTGGGCTTTTTAAGAAAGTAGGGTAATGGGTCCCCTGTTCCTCATCTTCAGAAGAATGGAAGGACTAAGCAGCCAGGCTCAGCCTACTTCCTGCCCCTGGAGAGACAGCTGAGGGAAGATGTGCCAGGACTGGAAGTCCTGAGCGCAAATGCAGGACCCAGACACACTCAGTTCTCCCTTCTGGGCGTTCGCTGTACCCTTCAGAGGAAGAAGGCCTGTGCTATTCTTGGGGACTTCTGTGATAGCTGACACCATGGAACTTTCTCTCCTTCCCCCCTCTAACCCTCCCTCCCTCTCTCCTGCCCATTTTTCCTTTCTCCTTCTCATCATGTAGCCCAGGGTGGCCGTGACTTCATGATCCTCCTGCCAAAGTCTCCCCAGTGCTGGGATTACAGATGGGCCTCACCAGGCAGGTCTTGAGTGTGTCTTTATGGTAATCTTTTTTTTTTTTTTTGAATCATGCCCACCTTCAGAATATGGCTTCTTAGCAGTACAGGAATCTGAACTTAAACACTGATCTCCTCACACATCAAATAAAAGCACTCCCCGTGTTCTGACGAAATGGGGCTCACCATTTCATCAACCTCTCACTCCTAAAGGGAAAGTTTTAGGCAACAGAGGAAAGAAGTTTTAGGGCTTGCATTTTCCCTCCTGCTTCCTGGCCATGCATGTTTCGTCTGAATTCTAGAAAGTCTCTGTCTTCTGTTGACGTAGGGAATCAGTTGCCTGTTTTCTACATGTGGGTGTTGACTTTTCAAAGTCTGAGCGGTGGGACACTATTCTGTGTACATAACTGCATGTGCAAGTATTTACAAAGACCGGGTGGGCAGTTAGATGTGATGGTGCATGCCTGGGGAGGCAGGAGGATCTCGAGTTCCAGGATTACCTGAGCTCTGTGGTGAGACTTGTCTCAATACAAACGAGGGCTGGAGAGATGACGTGGTGGTTAAGATGCTTGTCTCTGAAGCCTAAGAACTCATGTTCAAATCTCATGAAGCCAGATGCAGTGATGCAAGGGTGCAATGTAGCACATGTGTACAAGGGGCACATGCATCTAGAGTTCATTTGCAGTGGCTTAAGGCCCTGGCACACCCATTCTCTGTCTCTTTCTCTGCCTCTCTCTCAAAAATATAAATAATAATGAAACAACAAAAAACAAATGAACAAATTAAAAAACAACAAAAAGAAGAAAATGTTAATAAGTGAAAACATTTTTTTGTGTGTGTGCGCTTGTGTATAGGTATGGTGCATACATGCATGTGTTCGTAAGTTTGCAGGTACATATGTGCAGGTGCTTGTACACATGTGTGTCTGCATGTGTGGAGGTCAGAAGTGTCTTCCCTGAATTCTCTCCACTTTATCCTTTGCGTCAGGGTCCCTCACCTGAACCCAGAGTTCACCAAATCCTCTAGACCAGCTGGCCAGCTTGCCCTGTGGATCCCCTGTTTCCTGAGTTCTGGGATTACATGTGGGCTGTCACGCCTAGCCAGAATTTACATGGGTGATGCTTGCAGAGCATGTCTTTACCCACTGAGCCATCTCCCCAAATGAGAAATGATCAAAATCAAAATAAAAAGAATGGGTGGGCATTAAGAAAGATATTTTTCTTTTTTCTTTTTGGTTTTTGAGGTTTTGTCTCACTGTAGCCCAGGCTGACCTGGAATTCACTATGCAGTCTCCGGGTAGCTTTGAACTCACAGTGATCCTCCTACCTCTGTCTCCCAAGTGCTGGGATTAAAGGTGTGTGCCACCATGCCTGGCAAGAAGGATATCTTATACAAAAACCATGGACCTTATCCCCACAATTTCTTTCTTTTTTTGTTTTCATAGGGGAAGTCCTAAGTTTAGTTTCTCTTTTTACACTCATATTACCCCACAAAAGAAAACCGTAGTCTAATTATTTAAGGAGGTTCCAGAGACCGTCAAGTTCACGTACATTTGATGCCCACCACCACCTTAGCATGTAAGTGCCATGACACAGAGAACACGTGCCCATGACAGGGGTGGGTGCCCGATTCTCAACCAGTAAGTACTAAGCTGAAGGAGCAGTGCAGAAATGACGGCATAATGACCAGAGAAAAAGAAAGCAAGCCAGCCCATCTTATCTCGAGCTGTCATGCTCCGTACGGATTCCCTGCCTAACCTTGTGAAGGGTTGTAATTAATCAGTAATTACAGCTGGAGCAGGTTCTCGGGCAGGGAGGGAGCAGCACCAGCGCCCCGCGGGCTGTGGACACTAGAGGGCACTGTGGCAAAGCGCACAGCCCCAGGCTGCTTCAGGACAGCCAGCCTCCGCAGGACCTCCCCAGAGGGAGAGGGCACCTCCTTGTCACCTTGGGAGGCCCAGCCTGGATTCTTGTAAAACACAGAATGGAATAAGGACGAGTCAGCAGTGCAAGGCCCTCTCTATGCCGTCTTCCTCTTGGCTCTCGTGCCACCTGCCTCGCTGTGACACATCAGGCGCCTGTCTCCTTAGCTTCACACGGAGTGGAGTGTGATAATGAGGGTCTTTTATTGCAGTCCACTCTGGGAAATTCTTCCATTACTTGCTCACTTGTCCTGTTGGCGACAGCAGCACCCTTCTGTGTGGTCACAAGTGCGGAAGGCAGAGAAGTTGACGAGGCGTGGCTGGTGTCCCTGTTTGGCCTCAGAGGGAGTCAGTGCTCCCACGAGTGCATACTAGGGAGTGGGTACCCTACACAGCCATTGGAACTGTGCTTAAAAAAAAACCCACAAATAGAAGTACTTGCAAAGCACCTGGGAGAAATGAGAACGTGGATTCCAGCCATGGGAAGTCCCCTTGTGACACATAGATGCTTTTAATTAACCAGGCTGCCAGCAAGCCTCATTTCTAAGCTGTGCAAAAAGCTGAGTCTCGGGTGCACAGCTCTGCCACCCGTGTGTTATTGTTGTGTGACACACCAGCCAGCCGTTTTCTCTCCTATTGTGTTGGTAGTAGAGAAAAGGCTTTAAGAAAAAAAAAAAGATGAACTGGAAACGCAGGTGAGGGCCATCAAAGGCAGGGGTGGGGCTTAATGAAAGGAACACCTTGGTCTTGTTCAACACCAACTACCTGCCTGGCTCAGGCCATCTGTGAGGAAGGGGACAGTCTGCTGATTGTCTCAAAGGAAGAGGACAGACCCCTCCCTCCCCTAGCACTCTATCTAGAGTCACCGCTGGCTTGCCCAGGGAGGGCACTCTGACTTCCAGGGAGTTCTAAGACCCCTGCTTCACCCCAGAGGATTCGCATCTCAGAGGGAGCAGGAGGGGCATTTATGTCCTTAGCTGTTTCTGCATTTGAAGAAAGCCTTGAGTAGGTGCCTGGGCTCCAGGGTAGGTAGAGGTGCTGCTCTGAGCCATGGACCTCAGACCCTTAACCCTCCTCTACAGGGATCCCACCACACCAGGCCACTGCCCTCTTTTCTCCCCCTCCTTTCTTCCCTTTGTCTTCCTTTTATCCCTTTTTCCTTCCTTTCACCTCTTTTTACCATTGCCTTTTCAATTCCTCTTCAAGGGTTTGCCCGAGTTTGTTGGGGTACACTGAGCTCTAAGGCTGCCATCAAGGCCTAATAATCCCTGGCTGATTGTGTAATGGGAATTTGGGAGTCCAGGGAAGTCCTTGAACTGCAAACCCTGAGTTTGTGTATGTTTTGACCAAAGAATTGGATGAATCAGATTGAGAAGGATAATTACTTTTTTTTTTTTGGTTTTTCGAGGTAGGGTCTCACTCTAGTCCAGGCTGACCTGGAATTCACTATGTAGCCTCAGGGTGGCCTTGAACTCATGGCAATCCTCCTACACTCTGCCTCCCGAGTGCTGGGACTAAAGGCATGTGCCACTACGCCTGGCTACACCATTACAGTTTTATTCAGGAATATACGGAGAAGAGGGAGGGTCTACAGGAGGCTCTATGTCTATTCGAGGCTGGAGATGCCCAAAACACCCCTAAGGGGACACCTGGGCTCCCTGGCCTTGTGTGTGATGCACCTGTGGCTCTATGGGCAGCAATTGAGTCTTTTCCTGATGAAGCAGCTAAGTGATACAGGGTAGGGGCACTCCATCATTCACGCTGTTAAATTGAGCAGCCATTTTACTCCTGTATATGTTAGCTTTCTTTATTCTATTTTTAATCTTTGTGTTTGATGTGTGTGTGTGTGTGTGTGTGTGAGAGAGAGAGAGAGTGTCAGTGCCTGCACATGTGTGACACATGTGTGAAGGTTGGTGGACAGCCTTGGATGTCTGTCCTGGCCATTACCTCATTTGAGATGAGCTCTCTTGTTTGCTGCTAGCCCGCTAGCTCTGGGGTCTGCCTGCCTGTACTTCTTGTCTTAATGTAAGTGCTCTGGGACTGAGCTGGGTAGATGGCTCAGCAGTTAAAGATGGTTGCTTACAAAGTCTGATGGCCCAGGTTCAATTTCCCAGTACCCACATAAAGCCAGGTGCACAGTGGCGCATGCATCTGGAGTTTGTTTGCAGTGGCAAGAGGCCCTGGTGGGACCATATTCTCCCTCTCTCTTTCTCTGTCTCTGAAATCAACAAATAAAACTTTTTAAAAGAGCCCCCTGGGTTGGCGAGATGGCTCAGAGGTTAAGGTACCTGCCTACAAAGCCCAAGGAAGGAGTTCAGTTCCTAGATGCACAAAGTGGCACGTGTGTCTGGAGTTGGTTTGTAATGGCTAAAGGCCATGGTGTGCCCATTCTCTCTGCCTCTTTCTCTCTCTCTCTCCCCTCAAATAAATAAATGAATAAAATATTTTTTAAAAGAGCCTTGTATTTCAGAAGTGTGCTACCATGTCCTACTTTGTACGAGCTCTAGGGATCCAAAGTCAAGTCCTCAGTCTTACACAGAGAGCACTTGACTCAGGGAACCATCTCCCATCTCCCGTTCTTCCTTTACAATCTTCATCTTACTAACAAAACAAACACATGTGTCCTGTAGGCTTTGTTGCACGTTGACTTCTTTTCGTTAGCTTGAAAATTCTTCCTGTGATTCCCAGCTTCTTCATTGATTCCGCTGTAAACCAGACACCAGTGAGAGGCAACCCTGACCTTGTGACCCCTCCCAGCCCCCAGCAGACCTCACAGGGTGGACAGGGGAGGGAGGAGGCTTCTTGATCTTCAGAAAGGCCGTACTCCAGGTTAGAAGGCAGAGGCTGTAGCTGTTTCCTAGTCTGTTTATTTTGCATGTCTTCACCCACCACTGTTTGACATTCTGTTGTTGTCTGCATACTGCTTGCCTGTGTGTCCCTCCTTCCATCTGTTCTTAAAAAAAATAACCACCCGAGTTTAATTTTAAACCAACCCAGATGACAGTAGCCTGGTCTTGACAATGCTTTGGAAGCCAGGAGAAGAACATTCTTGTTAAATGACTCATCCACTCATCTCCATTTCCATTGACAGTCTACTGCTGGGAGGCTGTGTGTTTGCGAGATAAGCGCAGGTTTCAAAGGCAGGCCCTTGTCCCCAAAGACATGCAATTAATAAATTGTCTTGGACCGGGTGCTTTTGGCTTTAATACTTCCGTTTTGCATTCTAAGATAACCTCCTGTTGTGTGTGATTAAGGACACACGGAGGCTATCCTTAGAGGAGATTCAGTTCCTTCCACACGAGAGAGATCCTTGTGGAAAGAGATGGTGACCTGAGCTCACAGGTACTGTCTCTCTGTGTGAAGTTCTGGCAAGCTCTCCAGTGTGGAATGACCATTTAAAGGAGACTTGGAGGAGAAAAACGCTGGCTGTCCTGTGGAGTCGCTGGTGGAGGACGGTCACTTGTACACCATCACTGACACCATCAAGGCCAGAGGGGTCTGAAACCAGATTGATATTTACCAGAGGACTTGACTCTGTGCTGCGCCCTGTCTGTCCTGAGTCCTACAGCACAGGCTTTGATATGAGGACCAGTAGTGCTTAGAAAACCAGAGTGAACAGAAGGCCCACAGGATTTAGCAGACACCCACGGGCGGGCTTAGAAGTGACAAGGCCAAGGAGAAGGCACATCAGGACTGATGTTAAGAAAGACCCAGTGCAGAGCTGCAGCTACAGGGAAGTGGGCAAACTGCTATCACGTCACCCCCACCAAACCTGGGGAATGAAGCAAGCCGGCTCTCACAGCCATGGGAGGTGGTTTGGGACTGAAAGTCAGAAGAGGGCCTTTTGTGTGCAAAATGTGCTGGAAACTGGAATCTAGCTTCAGCCTCCACAGCAGGGCTTTCTTTGTGTGATGCTGGGGGCTGAGTCAGGCTATCATGCCTGCCAGGCGAGCACTGTTCCTCCAGCTACATTGCTAGCCCCAGACAGGACATCTCAAAGCTTCACAGCAACTGGTTCTCAAATGCTTGCCTTGGCTGCTCTCCCAAGCTAACCCACTCCCCTTGTCGCTCTTTCCACTCGTCTGATTCAAAACAACACAACACAGTCCACTCCTTAGTGACTGAGATAAAAATAGGGCTAGGGAGATGGCTCAGTTGGTAAAGTGCTTGCTGCATAAGCATGAGGACTCAAGTTCAAGTCCCCACACCATATACAAGCCAGTTATGGTGGCACCTGCGTGTTACCTCAGTGCTGGGGAGGCAATGACAGGCAATCCCTGGAGCCTACTGGCTAGCTCGTCTCAATGAACCAGTGAGCTTTTAAGTCTAGTGCGAGAACCTGTCTCTAAAACCAAAAGTGGCTGGAGAGATGGCTAAGTGGTTAAGGCACTTACTTGCAAAACCTAAGGGCCTGGGTTCAATTCCCCAGGACCCACATAAAGCCAGGTGCGCAAGGTAGCACATGTGTCTGGAGTTCATTTGCAGCGGCTGGAGGCCCTTGGTGCACCCAATCTCTCTGTGACCTCTGTATCTCTCTATGCTTGCAAATAAATAAATGAGTAAATAAATAAAATAACAATATTAAAAACAAAAACAACAACCAAAGGCCTTGGAGAATAATTGAGGATATCTGATGTTGACCTCTGATCTTCACACATACATAGACACGTGTGACCCCATATATATATATATATATGATCATGCATATACATGCACAGGCACACCATACATGCCATACACATGCCATGAAAGAATATCAAGCGTCACCCTGTGTAAATGGGGCACGGTAGAAGGCACTTGGCCTGTGTCTGAGATCCCACAGCACAGACGTGAGAACCTGAGGGTCTTTGCAAAGCATCACAGGACGCAAACACGGGGTGCTGGCTCCCTGTGGTTTCGCTTACCCTAACCCTCACAGCATGTGCCTGTCCACGTGGACAGAGACCACAACCTCTAAGTTGAGCTGACTGCAGAAAGCTGGGCTTTCACTAAGGCTGTGGCCAACATCACAGCTGCGGTACTGGAGTCGCTGACCCCAAGATGTTCTTGTAGAGAGGGGCACTGCCTCTGAGCTCATGGGGAAGGAGCCTCCAGTCATAGGTCAGGGAGACCGAGGCGACCTGTCAGAGTGCCTGCCATGGGGATGGCCAGCTGCCCACCCAGGCTACAGCTTTCAGATCCCTAACAGGAGTTACCCATCAGGGATCCTGGTTACTTGACCTCTCTAGTCTTTTAAAAATTTTATTTATTTATTCATTCATTTATTTATTATTTATTCATTTGAGAGAGAGGGAGAGAGGGAGGGAGAGAAAGAGACACATAGAGAGATGTGTAGGGCCTCCTGCCACTGCAAATGAACTTCAGATGAATGGGCCACTTTGTGTGTCTGGCTCTGTATGGCTACTGGAGACTTGAACCTGGGTCATCAGGCTTTACAAGCAAGCACCTTTAACCACTGATCCATCTCCCCAGCCCTGACCTCTGTAGTTACATTACTGTTTCTTCATGTATAAATGAAGAAGAAAACCTGGGGTGATTAATGCTGTGGTAGTTTGAATGTGGAAATGGGATGATTAATGCTGTGGTAGTTTGAATGTGGAAATGTCCCTCATAGCCTCATGTGTTTGTATATTTGGTCCCCAACAGGTGAGGTGGCTGTGTGTGTGTGTGTGTGTGTGTGCATGCATCTGCATGTACATGTGTGTGTGCATGAAGTTTGGGAGGTGGAGGCTTGCTGGAGGAGGCGTGTTGCTGGAGGCGGACTCTGGGGTGTTGTAGCCCCTAAGCTTCCCCTTTGCCAGAGCTCAGCTCTCTCTTGCTGCTTCCTGCCAGCTGCTGAGGTTCTTACAGCCTCTGCTCTGCCATGATGAATCGTCTCCTTGAGACTGTAAGCCAAAATAAATCTTTTCCTCCCATTGGATGCTGTTGGTTGGCTGTTTTGCCCCAGCAATGTGAAGCTCACTGCACCAGATAGCTCCTCTTGTCATTATTTAGCTGTACCCATCTGAGGGACTAAACAAGAAGGCTAAGCGCACAGTCTCCCGGCCATTTGTATTTCCCCTTTGGTGACAGCAGGTGCATGTTGACCATCCTTGGCTCCTTCACCCCACCTGGCTGTGGTCCTTGATAGGTAATCCATG
This sequence comes from Orientallactaga sibirica, assembly GCA_036365145.1. Classification (NCBI taxonomy): domain Eukaryota; kingdom Metazoa; phylum Chordata; class Mammalia; order Rodentia; family Dipodidae; genus Orientallactaga; species Orientallactaga sibirica. Next base: position 1,985,355 of record JAEOAD010000555.1, read on the forward strand.
GTTTGCTAGTAGAGTCACACCATTCAGTGGATCCACAAGTAAATAGCAGGGTGTGTAGGTGGGGGTGACTTGTCAGTGGCTGGGCCACACTGGCCCCTGCATGCTTCCCAGGCATGTTCCTAAGTGGCTGTCACTTGGACATAGTCAGGAAGTGAAGGATGCCAGGATCCGGAGCGTCCCAGCATGCAGCAAGGATTCTGGATGGCTCTCCTCTGTCCTCATACTTTCTTTAACTTAAGTCTCTAACCATATGTAGCGACAGTTGTGGCCACTTGCAGAGCAAGCCCAAGGTGGGGGCGATGTTACTGCACCACAAGTTGGGTTGAAACGTTGGCGTCTGAGTGTTGTCTGGTTGCAACGTTCTAGGATCTCAGCATCTGTACACAGAAACTTCCAGAAGGTTTGTGGTTTTTCAGGGCCCACTGTAGGCAGTTTCTGAAGGTGTGCGGACTATGGCTCTGGTAATTTTGATCCGACTCTTCACTGCTCCACAGGTTTAGGACTGATCATGACCCTCCTGTCCCCTCCTGTTTCCTGTGTGGCAAATGATGGAGTGAGGCCTCGGGGATGAGTGGGGTGTGTGCAGGAGAGGTGGCTCTGTCTGGGTGTACACAATGCCATGGAAGCCATCAGACAAGGGTGATCTTACACGCGGCCGAAGCGTCACTCTGGATGGAATGAGGACGGTGTTACATGAGCCTAAGGTCACGTGAGCAGTCACCAGTGATGAAGTGAGGGTGAGAAGGGAGGCATTTAGTTAATGTGAGGACTCTTTTTTAATCAAAGGGTCAGTGACTTCTCCTTTTCTGAGTGATGCTTAGTTGAGCCTGAGGCAAAGTGCATCGTGCATGGACTGGAGGTCTCCTGGATGTCCTCAGGGGTGCAGGTTCCCCAATGCTCCTGACTTGGGTTCCTGACAAGATCTGCTGTGAACTACTGGTGGTCCTGAGTCACTTTCTGGGTATTTTCCTGAGTGGAATTTCTGGAACTTAAATCATGTTAAATGTTCAACTTCAGCGGGTCCTCACTTGTGGTCTTCAAAGTAGCTGCTTGGTGCCCCACTCTTGCTGGCTATGCATGGCAGTTGGCACGGAAGGTTCTCACAGAAATTTCTCATGAGAATTCTCCTGCAAGGTTAATTATAACAAGAAAGGCGCGCATGGGGGGTTCTCATGTAGCGTTCTTAGGGAAGGTTCTATGCAGGGTTCTTACAGAAGGTTTTTATAGAAGGTGTTCACAGAGAGCTCTCATGGAAGGTTCCCACAAGAATGTTCTTGCAGAGTTTCTAGCAGCCAGTAGCTGGCGGGCATTTGTACTTTTCAGAGACCACACAGAGTGGGCCGTAGAGGCATGAATCCCATAGCGTGCTTGATAGGTTACACTGGACAGAGAACTCAGTACAGGATGCCAAGGCCCCAGACAGATTGGTAAGGAAGCAACTGAGGTCCCAGGGTTCCCCTCCCAGTGGACATACTGGGGGGAGAAGAGGTGACAAGAAAGCCCCCATGGGCCTGTCTGGTATGATGGGCTAGACAACAATGTTTGTATGAACTCCGGAGTGCAGGTGTGGATGACAGCGAGAGGGTCTGAGGTCTGAGGGAGGGGCGGAAATTCAGGAGGCAATCTGGAATCTTGGCCATGAGCAACCTCTGCTGTGGGGCTCAGCAGCTATATTCCACTAGGGCCACTGTACCTTTCCCAGGCAAGCTGGTGGCTGGGTAGATTGGAAGGGACCCCAGTCCTAAGGTCCTACACTGTCACCTTTCCGTGTGAAATCCTTGATCATTATTGGGGGTGTTTTCTGCCTGACATGTCATTCCCATTGGATCCCCTTGGTTGCATGAATATAGTAAATGTGTAACAGGAACATTCAAATGTGATTCTGGATCAAGTCTTTTTTTTTTTTTTTTTGTGGAGAGAGACACAGAGAGAGACAGAGGGAGAGAGAGAGACAGATAGAGATGGGCACGCCAGCAGTGTCTCAGCTGCTTTGAATGAAATCCAGATGCATGCGCCCCCTTGTGGTCAAGTGTGGCATTGCACCCTTGCATCACTTTGCATCTGGCTAAACATGGGACTTGAAGATTGGAACCAGCGTTCTTAGGCTTAGGAGGCATCTCTCCAGCTCTGGATCAAGTCTTTAGATAAGAAATCTGTCTAGTATGGGCGAGGCATGTGGGAATGGAGGGAGGCACCTGCTCTCCCTTCTGCAGAGTTTCCCAGAGCCCTGTGGTAGCCTGACATCAGCAGTTAAGAAGTTTTCCTGCATGTCTTGTGCAAAAGAAGGAAGTGCAGTCCCTTCAGTTGATGCCTACTTAGCACACCAATGGTTTAACATCAGCCGGCTGTAACAGGCATTTTTTAATAAAATTTACCTCAGAGTTAAAAAAATGCTGCCTCTGAGCTTTCATACCAAAACATATGAAAGCCTGACAGGTGGAATCTCTCATGCAAAACTTCTGCTGGGGCTAAAGGAAAATATCTGATGAGGTTGCACGCCCATGGGGGAAAGATTAATTAGATTTTCCATCTTGCCCCCCAGCATCCAGCCCTCTGTTATTATGACAGACCACAGAAGTTTTAAAAGCTGAATTCATAGTGTGTATTTTTAGCATTTGTGGGCTACTGAGATGATAAGAGTGAAGGAAGGAGGGTCGTGGGGAGTGAGTCCCCGCAGTGCTCCTGAAATAGCGCCAAGGGGCTGGACATTCCAGCCTCTTGTGGCCTGTGCCAAGCAGCTGGGCGGGGGGAGGGGGGAGGGATAGGAAAGCCTCGAGCATGAATTCAGGCTCCACTCCAAGCTCTCTCTTTCTAGATCTCTGCTCAGGCTAGCCTGGGGATGTGTGTGTGTGTGTGTGTGTGTGTGTGTGTGGTCTGTTTAACATTTCCTTTCTTATTCTATTCTATTTTTATTTTTTAAGGTATTTATTTATTGGAGAGAGAGAGGGAGGGAGATGAAGTGAGAGAGAAATGATCCAAAAACTGTGAGAAGGGGTTAAAAAAAGTGTGTGCTTCCAAAAAGATTAAAAAGTAAAAGCAGTAACAAAAAGATGTCCTGTCCCAGCCTGGCAGCCAGGGTGGAAGAGATAATCTGAGTGGTGTGCAGACCCAGGCGTGGTGGAGTTGTGTGCGGCTCCAGGGTCAGGGAGGGAGAAGAGCTCTGACCCTTGTTTTTGTAGGCAAACCCAACAAGACTAACAGGCTGTCCCTCTTTAATGCGAGAGTGAGAGAGAGAGGAAGAGAAAGAGAGAGAATGAGCACACCAGGCCTCCAGCCACTGCAGTGGAACTGCAGATGTGTGTGCCACCTTGTGCACATGTGCATCCTTGCGTACTTGCGTCACCTTGTGCATCTGGCTTACATGGGACCTGGAGAGTTGAGCATGGGTTTTTAGGCTTTGCAGGCAAGTGCCTTAACCACTGAGCCATCTCTCCAGCCTGATCCTGTTGTTTTTTTTTAAACATGAGTTCCAGGAATCAAACCCAGGTCCTCATACTGGCAGGGAAAACCGTCTTCCCAGCGCCATAGTGCATCTGTAAGTAGGAATTTATTTCCCCACCAAACTTTGTGTCATCAAACGCCCACAGTCACCACTCAGTAAGGACTCCAGTGAAGTGCTTTCAAGAGTGAGTAATGAGCTTAGCTCTCACAGGCAGGACCTCTTGTTCCTGCGCTCTCCTGCTTTTCAACGGAGGAACCCGAGGCCTGGAGCAACAGAGCTCACAAAGAGACAGCAGGATTTTAGACCCCGCTTCCCAAGCCATTCTTTTGACACAGCCTTCCCCTTTTCTTCTTATCCCCTGCCCTCACGTCTCTCACAGGCTGTGACAGAAGACATTGTGTGAGCTGAAGGTGATGACTTCGGTGGTGAGAAGTACTAGGTTGGAGGCGGAACTCACGCACAGAATACCACATGTTTTCTCTTACATGTGGAAACTATTATTTCTGTATGTATGTACACATACATGACATGAAAGCACCCAGGAGACTATTTGAAGGGAGAAAGAGGACTAGCGAGGGGGAAGAGCACAGGAGACAGTGCTGGAAGAGTAGCTGTGAGCAAGGTACAATTGATATACGTGTGTGTGAGAATGTCATAATGAAACCCAGCATTTTGTCAGCTCAGTAAAATTTTGATTTGACACACGGTAATACTAGAGCTTTATTTGTTTGTTTTTGAGAAAGGGGCTCATAAGGCCTAGGCCCCCCTTGAATCTGCTATGTAGCCTAGCCCCCCACTGTGGAGGCTGGAATTAAAGGTATGCACCATTACATCCACCTCTGGGGCTCATTTTTTAAAAACAATATGCTTAGTTATTTGTGTGTGTGCATCATGTTTGTGTGTGTGGGCCCATGCCACAGTGTGTGTGTGCATCATGTTTGTGTGTGTGAGCCCATGCCACAGTGTGCGTGTGTGCATCATGTTTGTGTGTGTGAGCCCATGCCACAGTGTGTGCATCATGTTGTGTGTGTGAGCCCATGCCACAGTGTGTGTGTGCATCACAGCCCATGTGTGTGTGTGCATCATGTTTGTGTGTGTGAGCCCATGCCACAGTGTGTGTGTGTGCACATCATGTTTGTGTGTGTGAGCCCATGCCAGCGGTGTGTGTGTGTGTGCATCATGTTTGTGTGTGTGAGCCCATGCC